>CM061065.1:1139373-1739373 GCA_030762895.1 Sophora flavescens
TTACTTCATTAACTGTCCAAATGAAATGGAAACAAATTTGTTTGAGTCAAAATAGACAGAGTAGTTATGTAACCGGACAACCATACCAAAATTTCTTTGATGTTCCATAATCTTGGTAGACAAAAAAAAAAGCAAGAAAATTCTCAATGAAAACAATTTACCTTGGGTAGCAGTAGAATTCACAACAACAGCTGTTGCCAATATGTTATATGAGAATATTGCATAATGATGAGGAGAAATGAATGCTTATAACTTAGACTTACTTGATAGAACTGAAAGTTTCGTTAATATTAAAAATACACCATTGTCATTCGATTTAAATATATTCCTTCATACATAATTGAAAGAAGATGTAAAAGGAACTTAGGCGATATTATGCTCATTGTTTGACATCAATCAGTATGCAGAGCGGGGAGGAGGATGGGGAACTACTCTGTAATTTCGCTTAAAACATGACACAGTTTAAGAATTGAACAGAAAAGCTTTTCTTCTTATGTCAAACTTAATGTCTAGAAATATGCATAATGTCTTTTGCTGTTGAACCCGTGGATCATAAATTTATGAAGAGTGAGTACTAAATGCACGACTTTAGGTGCAAAGATGCGCTGAGGAAATGTCCATTTTAATAACCACATATGAAGGAACTCACAACCATCCACTTCCAGTTTCAGCTACAACCATGGCTTCCACCACTCTTGTCGTTTCCATGCTATTGTCAGGTTCTTCAACATCTCAGCCTGCAGGTCACAGTCCTGCATCTTTTGGAAATGGTCTGAATTTCAGTCGTTTAACATGTTTTGATCAATCAAGAACAAAACACCCCTTCTTACCAAACACTGCCTCACATTTTAGGGTGGATGGAGTCTAAGTGACTCAAAAGTTGTATATTCATTTTAAGAATTAGGGACCATATCCATCATTTTAGGAGCTGGTGTTTCATCAGAACGATGACTCATTCTTCAATTATGGTGGCTTTCATGACCCTGGGTGAAGAATTGAGATCTACGTGGTCCTTCATTGTCTTTAATTCTCGTTCTCCTACTCCTTCTTCAATCAAATTCACATTGGGTTTTAGAGGGTTTAAGTGAATAAGGGTTATAGGAAGTGTGAGAAATTTTCAAAATTCTTAAACGGTTAAATCTAATTAATGGCGCCTAATTGTCACTACTTGGTCGCGTAGCCTAGCGGTAGCGACTTCATTGGTTTGATGCCTTGGTCAGTGTTTGAATCCTATGTCCCTCATGTGAGGGAAGGGACACATCTGTTGGCCACTAGGCCAACTGATGTCTTGTGACAGTTAATGAACGTTAATACTAATTATGTATGGAATTTGACCGTTTTTGAAACTTTGAAGAGTTGTTTCCTTTCACCAAGTGACATGAGTTGGTCTATAAATAAAACCATCTGCATGCAGTAATTGACACAAAAAACTCAGAATCTCTCAACCATTCTTCACTCCAAATCATCATCTTTTCTCCCTTATGCGCAGAGGGAGTTAAGGAGACTATTGTTCTGTAAACTGCCATTGTCGATACGCTTGGTTTAGGGTGTGCAAACCAAACCAAGGTTCTCCATTGTATCCTGAAGGGGATTCGCCAGTTACACCTGTTGCATCCAATCTACGAGGAGAGATTGGTGGGGGCGAATCGAACCTAAAGCCTAGTGTCCTCACACGCCTTGGAGATTGCGCATTACCATTATTTTCTTCTTCTTTGTTGCAGATCCATACCCCATTTACTAACAATCTTTAGGTTCGATTTCTGTAATAATGGCTGCAACATTGAAGGAGATGACTTCTGAGTTTATGAAACTTGAGAGGTTCGAAGGCAGAAACTTTCATCGTTGGCAAAAGAAGATGCACTTCCTTCTTACAACATTGAAGGTGGCCTATGTGTTGAACACACCAAGACCAGAGGAAAGAGAAGATGAGACCATCAATGAGACTCGTGAGAGGAACAAGTGGGTTAATGATGACGACATTTGCATGGGGCATATTTTGAATGGCATGACCGACTCATTGTTCGATGTGTATCAAAATGCGGGATCCTCCAAAGAACTATTGAGGCAAGATACATGATGGAGGACGCAACAAGTAAGAAATTTCTTGTTAGTCGTTTTAATAATTATAAAATGGTTGATGGTATGCCTATCATGGAACAAATGCATGAAATTGAACGTATTCTCAATAACTACAAACAACATAATATGCACATGGATGAAACCATCATTGTCTCCTCAATCATTGACAAACTTCCTCCTTCATGGAAAGACTTTAAAAGAAGTCTTAAACATCGAAAAGATGACATTTCTCTTGAACAATTGGGTAATCACCTTCGTTTAGAAGAAGAGTATCGTAAACAAAATGATACTAAAGAACATTTTGTTCATGAGAAGGTGCATGTAGTAGAGGAAGGGAAATCTGGTAAGTCCTCTAAAAAGAGGAATCGGGATTTTGTAAAATCTCATGAAAACAACAATGAGAATGACTACAAGAAAAAGAAAAAGAAAAATGGTTGTTTCTATTGTGGAAAACCGGGACATTTCAAGAGGAATTGTCGTCTCCTGAAAAAGGAAAAGGAGAAGGAATCTAGTGCAACAAAGGACAATCTTGTTGCGGTCATTTCCGAAATCAACATGATAGAAGATGCTGGATCATGGTGGATTGACTCCGGTGCAATTCGTCATGTGTGTAAGAACAAGGATCTCTTCAAGACAATTAATGAAGAAGATGGAAGCGTTCTATATATGGGAAATGCATCAACTGTCCAAGTTAAAGGCAAAGGGACGGTGGAACTAGAATTCACTTCAGGAAAAGTAGTCACTCTTACAGATGTTTATTATGTACCAGATTTTAGGAAGAATTTAATTTCTGTACCGTTACTTAATCAAATGTGTATTTGAGGGAGACAAGTTTATCCTCTCTAAGGGAGGAATGTTTGTAGGAAAGGGATACCTTTGTGAGAATATGTTCAAACTCAATATTATTAATGATAATGGATTTATTTATGCTTATATTGTTGAGTCTTGTAATTTATGGCATTCTCGTTTAGGACATGTTAATTTTAGGAAAATGGATGAAATGATGAATTCATGTTTAATTCCTAAAACAAGTAGGATTTCAGATGCATGTACAACTTGTATGCTAACTAAGATAACTAGATTTCCTTTTCCTAGAGTTGAAAGAAGTTCTAAAGTGTTAGATTTAATTCATTCTGATGTATGTAATTTACATGGTTGGCCCACTATAGGTGGTAAAAAATATTTTGTGACATTCATAGATGATTGTACTAGATATTCCTATGTATATTTAATGCATTCAAAGGATGAAGTGTTAGATAAATTTAAGATATTTAAAACAGAAGTAGAACTTCAACATGAAACATTTATTAAATGTTTTAGGAGTGATAGAGGAGGAGAGTTCTATAACCCTAGTTACTTTGAGTCTACTGGAATAATTCACCAAACAACCGCACCTTATTCCCCACAACAAAACGGTATAGCTGAAAGGAAAAATAGAGTATTAGAAGAAATGGTAAATGCAATGTTATCATATTCTGGTCTAGCAAAGGGTTATTGGGGAGAAGCCTTGTTGACGGCTTGTTATATCTTGAATAGAGTTCCAAACAAAAGGAACAAAATAACCCCATATGAACTTTGGAAAAATAGAAAGCCCAACCTTGACTATTTCAAAGTTTGGGGTTGTAGGGCAATAGTAAAAGTTCCTGAACCAAAAAGAAAGAAATTAGGTGAAAGGGGAATTGAATGTGTGTTCCTGGGCTATGCTAAAAATAGCAAAGCATATAGATTCATGGTTATAGAATCTAATGACTCATATCCTGTAAATACAGTAATTGAGTTTAGGGATGCTATCTTTCAAGAAGATAGGTTTAACTCAATTCCAAGTCACAAAAATGATGTTCATAGTAATGCACATAATCTAGAAACCAATGTATTTAATAATGATACTCTAGATAGTTCAGAACTTAGAAGAAGTCAGAGAGCTAGGAAAGAGAAAACGTATGGACCAGACTTTTTCATGTTCCTTGTTGAAGGAACAAGAGAGTCCATGGACAGTTATGGACCAATATGTTATAATACAGAAAGTGATCCAGAAACATTCGAAGAGGCAATAAAGTCTCAAGATGCCGCTTTCTGGAAGGAAGCTATACAAGAGGAAATAGACTCAATAATGGGGAATAAAACGTGGAAATTAGTAGACCTCCCACCTGGTTCCAAACCTATAGGTTGTAAATGGATTTTCAAAAGGAAAATGAAGGTAGATGGAACCATAGATAAGTTTAAGGCAAGACTAGTTGCTAAGGGATTTACACAAAAAGAGGGCATTGACTATTTTGATACATATGCACATGTGGCAAGAATTGCCTCAATTAGAGTGTTATTGGCACTTGCATCCATCTATAAGTTTGTCATTCATCAAATGGATGTGAAAACAACATTTCTTAATGGGGAGTTAGATGAAGAGGTGTATATGTCACAACCTGAAGGGTTTGTGGTTAATGGTCAAGAAAAGAAGGTGTGTAAATTGAATAAGGCATTGTATGGACTAAAACAAGCTCCTAAACAATGGCATCAAAAGTTTGATCAAGTTATGCTAGCTAATGGATATAAAATAAATGAATCTGACAAGTGTATTTATAGTAAATTCCATAATGGAAAAGGTGTTATGATTTGTTTATATGTTGATGATATGTTAATATTTGGTACTGATCTAGATGAGGTGAAAAAAACTAAGAGTTTCCTCTCTAGTAATTTTGATATGAAATACTTAGGGGAAGCCGATGTGATACTAGGGATTAGAATAATAAGAGATGGTGAGAACATAGGTTTGTCACAATCTCACTATATAGAAAAGGTGTTAAAGAAATTTAATGAATTTGATTGTCAATCAGTTGTTACTCCCTTTGATCACAACACTAATTTAGTACCAAATAAAGGCTGTCCAGTAGCACAACTTGAATACTCAAAAGTAATTGGATGCTTAATGTATGCCATGACATGTACTAGACCAGACATTGCATATGCTGTAGGGAGACTAAGTAGGTATACAAGTAATCCAAGAAAAGACCATTGGCATGTTGTCCGAAGAGTTTTGAAATACTTGAAAGGGACAATGAATTATAGTTTGAACTATAATGGATATCCTTCAGTATTAGAAGGTTATACGGATGCCAGTTGGGTGACTTATACAGAAGATCATGCTTCAACAAGCGGTTGGGTCTTCACACTTGGTGGGGGTGCTATTTCTTGGGGATCCAAGAAACAAACTTGCATTGCTGACTCCACCATGGCTGCAGAATTCATAGCATTGGCAGCAGGAAGCAAAGAAGCTGAATGGCTTAGAAATTTGAGGTATGAGATACCAATTTGGCCAAAGCCAATAGCACCAATATCCATACATTGTGATAGTCAATCAACACTATCAAAGGCATATAGCCAGGTTTATAATGGAAAGTCCAGGCACATTGGGCTAAGACATAGCTATGTAAAAGATTTGATTACAAATGGAGTAATATCCATAGTCTTTGTGAAAACAGAGAGGAATCTTGCAGATCCTTTGACGAAAGGACTGACAAGGGATATGGTGTTGAAAACATCAATGGGACTCAAGCCCATATCTACATGATCACCAATGGTGGAAACCCGACTCACACTTGAGTAGCATCAAGTCTTGAGTTCAATGGGCCAAAGTACACTATGAGAGTGATTGCAAGTACTTGACAAATAGATACATCCCAAGGTTTAAAAGTACTTGGAAACCATAAGGACAATAAAGAAAAGGGTGAGCTTTTGCTCTTAATGGACCTATAGCACATATGTGCTGAGGTGCCCAACTTATGGGGGTGCTTCTGGTAAAGTCCACCTATGTGAGAGTGAAGTGTGGTCGCTTCTTAGAGTTGGGCTTGACTCTGTAAGCTCTCATGAAAAGGATACACGACACAAGGCCTTATCAAATGTGTCACACTACCACGTCGTTCAATGGTACCGAGATTTCATGTGTAAGTCATGCACGCTTGTTCTAAGGAATATTTGGTTCAAAGCTTGTCTACCATTTTATTCAGGGATGAGTGAAACCCATGGTTTACTAAGCAAAGGTTCAAATCTCCAAGATACCTTTGTCTGAAAGCATGCGATTTCCGGAATAATGGGATTTGGATTTATTTTGAAAATGGTGGGGGATTGTGAGAAATTTTCAAAATTCTTAAACAGTTAAATGTAATTAATGGCGCCTAATTGTCACTACTTGGTCGCGTAGCCTAGCGGTAGCGACTTCATTGGTTTGATGCCTTGGTCAATGTTCGAATCCTATGTCCCTCATTTTTGTTGAATATTATGACTGTTGTTTAACGTTCTGGAAAAATAAAATGATAAAGTGTTGTTGAGCGGATTCGAACCTGGCTGTGAGGGAAGGGACACATCTGTTGGCCACTAGGCCAACTGATGTCTTGTGACAGTTAATGAACGTTAATACTACTTATGTATTGAATTTGACCGTTTTTGAAACTTTTGAAGAGTTGTTTCCTTTCACCAAGTGACATGAGTTGGTCTATAAATAAAACCATCTGCATGCAGTAATTGACACGAAAAACTCAGAATCTCTCAACCATTCTTCACTCCAAATCATCCTCTTTTCTCCCTTATGCGCAGAGAGAGTTAAGAAGACAATTGTTCTGTAAACTGCCATTGTCGATATGCTTGGTTTAGGGTGTGCAAACCAAACCAAGGTTCTCCATTGTATCCTGAAGGGGATTCGCCAGTTACACCTGTTGCATCCAATCTACGAGGAGAGATTGGTGGGAACGAATCGAACCTAAAGCCTAGTGTCCTCACACGCCTTGGAGATTGCGCGTTACCATTATTTTCTTCTTCTTTGTTGCAGATCCATACCCCATTTACTAACAGGAAGAAGAATGGCTGAGGAGGAGTTGGGGTCCGGTAAGGTATGGAGATTAGAGAGAGAGAAAGAGATGGGGATGAAGATGAAAGGGGGGAGAGAGAGACACAGAAAAGAAGTAATGAAAGAGGGGAAGCCACGTCACGAGGGAAAGATAGGATGGAAGGTCACGTCTGCAATGTGCCACCTAAGAGCAGCTACAACCCAACACCCCACACTTATACTTTTTTGGTTCTTAAGCGCCTTTCGTGTATAAGTATCACTCATTTTTACGTAAGAAGTAAAATTTATTAAATCAACCCGGGTGTTCGTAGTTCGGTTTGGATCGATTTTAAAAGAAAAATTCATTCGATCTGAAGTAAAAAAGTATATACGGTTCGGTTCGGTTTGGGTGGCTTCTAAAAAAATATATGATCTGATCCGTTCCAATTAAATACGGTTTGGATCGATTCGATTGATTCGGTTTTTAACCACACATCATTCGTTAAATAACATATTATAAGAATCATATAATCTGCTTGTAAAAAAAAAAGGGTCATAAAATCTAGGCTTACTTGCACTTTTGGTCCCCCAAGTATCACGATTGTGCGATTTTGGTCCCTCAGGTTTCAATTGTGACAATTCGGTCCTCCAGGTATCGCGATTGTGCAATTTTAGTCCCTCGGGTTCCAATTGTGCCAATTGGGTCCCTCAAAAATCACGATTGTGCAATTTTGGTCTCCCAGATATCACAATTATGCAATTTAAATGTCTATAGCCTACGTGGCACATGTGAGACTGATTTGACATATAGTGAGGTCGGTTTGACAACTTATATGACATTCCTATATAGTATTGTTGACACCTCACATACTTTAATTGACACGTAGGATGTCATGTAAGCTATCAAGTTGGCCACACTAAGTATAAAATCAGTCTCACATGTGCCACGTAGGCTACTGACATTTAAAATTGTATAATTGTGATATATGGGGGACCAAAATTGCACAATCGTAATACCTGAGGGACCCAATTGGCACAATTGGAACCCGAGGGACTAAAATTGCACAATCGCGATACCTGGGTGTGAACACCTTATTTTGTCCGGGTGTCCTTTTAATCAGTGTTATGAAAAAAATGATAATATAAAAATAAAAAATAAAAAATATAGAAAAAACTGAAGCAAGCAGAACTTCAACATACAGGACCAAGAGGAAAAATCCAAAGTTTCAAGTTTCTAATACACCTCAGAAGCAAAGAGAGCAATGGCAGACTTAGGCATTGGCAGCAAAAAATGGTTTCAAACTTTAAGCACCAGAAAGGAAAAAATGGGAACATGTGATGCTGCTATCCTTGAAGCATGGTCAAACCTGAATCATAAACAAAGGGAAGTTGCAACATACACAGATTGAAGCAGCTATGCAGAAACACTGAGAAGGAAATGAATGAAAGTGACTATCCATTGTGGCCATTGGGTTCTGTTTTTGGAGTTTTGCAAGCAAGGAGGATTTAAAAAGGGGAAGTTCAGAACAGAAAGGGGGAGGCTCTCAGACACACTCCATCAGCTCCTTCAAACCTTCATAATCCCTTCTAACTTTCAGCCAAATCAACACTTGATCCCTAACCTCATTCTAATCCCCAAGCCACCCATACCCATCATCTTCATCTTCCTCCCAACAACACCACAACACCACTTTCAGTAACAACAGAAATTCATCACCAACAAAACAAATCAAAACAAAAAGCACCTACCACAACCCCTCATCACCATCTTAAATCAAAAAAAGACACAAAAAATGGAAACATAAGAGACAAACCAGATCCGGGTTCCATTTCCGCCATACGTCCCTCTGAAGTCGAACAACTCCGTTGTTGCTCCTCACGTCGCCGCCGCCGTCGCCGCCTCCCCTGCCTCGCCGCCCCTGTCCCTCGCGCGTCAGCCGTGTGGACAGCCACGCCGCTTCAGACGCTGTCCACGGCCACGCGAACAACTCCGTTCTTGCTCCTCACGTCGCCGCCACCGCCGTGACGTCCTTCCCCTGCCTCAGTCGTCCTTCGCGCCCCCCAGCCTTCCAGACGCAGATCCGCTAAGCAGTCGTCATCTTCGCTGCCTCGAACGCGTAAGTTCCGAACCACCACCTTCGTCCACTCTTCCCATCCGCGTTGCTTCGCCGTTCTCTTCATTTCGGTGTCGCTCGATCTGTCCCCTGCTCCGCCGTCAACAGGCCGCGAACTAAGTCATCCTTCCTTCCTCCACTGGCCTGAGGGTATGGTAAAAGAAGACTCGGAAGCTTCTAGCTTCTGAGTATGATACTTTCCCTTTGTTTTTTTGTGTTATTTAAATTATTATGTTATGTTGGTTTAAATGTCGGGGTTTCATTTACTTGGGCTTCTCATGGGGTTATGGGTTAGTTTCATTTTTTAGCTATTGGTCTGTTTTTGACTTGTGGGTTTTGAATCAGTAAGTTTTTATCTAACTTGTTGGCTTACTGGGCCATTTCTATTTTTTATCTTCAAAAATGTTTTTAAAATAAAAGTAAACTGAAGTTATTTGGAGTCATGGATATGGGCTTAAAATGTATACCATATTTCATCTTGTCTCTAGGAAAATTCGAAATAAAAAAAATAATAAAAAATATCGTAAATATTTTTTTTTCATCCATGTTTCAAATAAAAACCTTTTTTTTCTAAAAATCTCTTTTGAATTCACGTAACAATCTATGACGTTGATGTATGAATTTTCATCCTCAAGTGTCATATGAATTGTAAGGGTTCACCGTATAGCTTGACTATCTTTAACCCTGTGCAAAAGTGAATTATCTTTTATAAGAAATAATAATTGTTTTCAATTTACTCTTTTAAACAAATTTTATCCAATTTTATAAAATAAAAAATTATTTGAATTCACGCAATAATTTATGATGTTAAAATAAAAATTTATTCTCACACAACAATCTATAACGTTGATGTATGATTTTTCATCCTCAAGTGTCATATGAATTATAAGGGTTCATCGTATAGCTCCGCTATCTTTAACCTTGTGCAGGGGTAAATTCCTTTTTGTAAAATATTAAATGTTTCCAATTTATTTATTTATTTAAAACAAAATTTTTCAGTTTTATAAAAAAAAACTTTATTAATTCACGCAACAATCTGCGACGTTGATGTATGATTTTTCATCTTCAAGTGGCATATGCATTGTAAGGGTTTATCGTATAGCGCTACTATCTTGGACTCTATGCAAAAGTGAATTTATTCTGAAATAAAATCTTTTTTAAAATAAAATAAATAAATCAAGATCTTTATCTTAATTAAAATCAGTCAACCAATCAAACTTTTTCCAAAAGAACTACGTGGCTTTGAGTTTCCCATCGCACTCGGGAATACGTAGGAACAAGATAAATCATCTTGTCGGGCCAAAACTAAATTTTCCTTTTTTGTGTCCTTTTTATCTTAAAATGATTAATCAAAATAATTAAACTTTTCCCTCTTTTTTAACAATAAATTCAAAAAAACGTAAAAAATTTAAAATATTAAAAATTAAAAATAATTCTTTCTTGTAAATAATTTTTGGGGTAAAATAAATATTTAAAAGGTTATTAAAATGTTTTTGCACAATTAACTTGAGGTACCGTTTTTCAAACGGGCGATGTAGGGTGCTAATACCTTCCCTACTCGTAACCGACTCCCGGACTCATCTCTCTCTTTTTTCTTTTTTAGACCAGTTAACCTTTAAATAATTGGGTTTTTCTAAGATTTTCCCAATAAAAATTTCAGTGACGACTCCTCTGTCTTTTATCTCCCCTTTTTCGCGGCGCCAGGAAGGGACGGTCGCGACAGCTGGCGACTCCACTGGGGACTTTTGAGAGTCAGGCCTATCCTAGTTGGCTGTGCAATTTTTGTTAACTTTGAAAATATCTGTTTTACCCTTTTTATTTTATTTTTTCATATTTGCTCTTATATATTCTTGCAACCTTAGGGTAGAGAATTTTTTGTATTGGTATTTGTTTGTTCCTTTTTGCAGGTTTGGGGTAGTTGTGTTTTAGTAGGTTTTTGTGAAGGTTTGTATGCTCCCGTCACACACATCACTCTCACATGTTGCACACACTTTTGGGCTCTATACCCGAGTCTTGGAATGCCATAAGATTAGAAGGGGCTTCAGTGATGTTATTGTGATGCTTTTGTGTCCCTGACAGTCATTGATTCTCCCGCTCGGATTGCTACCGGTACATGGACTGCCACATTGTGACTTATTTGTCCCTGTGGTGAGATTCATGGATTTGGATCCTTATCTTTTAGATGAGGGTAATCCGGGGACCATATGTTTAGGGGTCTAGATCTATCCCGAAAGTCATGCACATAAAATGCCATTAGCAGCCTACCAAAATAGGTTCTTGACTTCAGAAGTCCCAACTTTAGGATATGACCTATGTAGGACAAAAGGGAGCGCATTCCATCTTTTTCTGCAACATGAATAATCACATTTTATATCACATGCATCATAACGATTTTCTGCACGCATCCCACATGCACCTTAACATGCAATTCATTCAAGCATTCTGTTACACTCATTCTCATTATATTGTATGCTCGTACATGTAGTATTTTAGGCCATGCATCGTCAATATGTCATTCATTCATGCATCTTGGTACGCTCTCATGCATAAGTGATTTTGCTTTCCAAGCGTTATTAATAAAATAAATTTCCTTTGCACAGATAATTTGGTAAGGGAAAACACCTTTAATAACAAGAGATGGAAAAAGTCAGACACACTAGCAATGTTCCTGCCACCAAGAGCTCCAAGGTGATTTTGAACTCATTAGAGAATCTGAAAGAGTTGAGCCAATCTTTGCCTCAAGAGCATCGAAAAAGCTTCGTCAAGAAATATGGAGGGATCTTGGACCTAATTTTCGTACCGGTTGAAGCTACTGCTTTGAGTGCTCTAATTCAGTATTGGAACCCACGTCTCAGATGTTTCGAGTTGCCAAACATGGACATTACACCCACCATTGAAGAATATGCTTGCACATTTAAGTTTGCCAATGCAGAAAAATCCCGTTGTGTACTTTCACCTGGGGCAATACTTGACCACCGCAAGCATAGCAGGGTTACTAGGGCTTCCTGCAATTGAAGTGAACTTGACCGGGAACTCAAACTCGCGAAGGTTAACCCGAAAGTTCCTTGAAAATCATTTGAGGAAACTAATGGATCGACAAGACTGGGAAACCTTTGAAAGGGTATTGGCACTAGCAATATATGGGTTGGTTCTATTTCCATCGGCGCTAGACATGATAGATCAAGCAGCAATGGACGTGTTCTTCACAGTTGAAAGAAAGAAAAACCTCGTGCCGGTAGTATTGGCTGAAACACTTTTAACTCTAGAATTTTGCCAGCGGCATCCAAAGGGGAAGCTCAGATGTTGTGCACAGTTGCTCTATGTATGGGTCATGACTCATGACTCACATGTACGCAAAAGGCTATATCAACCGCCATTCAGATCCACTAAGAGGATTCCATAACATCCCTACAAGACAGCTTAATGAAGAGGAATGGAAGAGGGAGTTTGACAAGGTAGAAAGAGACTCTTTTAAGTGGGTATGCCCATGGTACGAAAGTCAACAGGGTCAAGATATCATTTACAGTTGTGGTGATTATCCAAATGTTCCTTTGATGGGCCCAAGAGGTTGCATATCCTACACACCCTCCATAGCCTTACGACAACTTTGTTGGACGCAAACCGTGCCATGAGAAGAACAACTCGGTGGATGCTGTTTTCGATACGAGGATGGTGAGAATACCAAGTTGGTGGCAAAAGAAGTTAGAGATGCATGGGAAAATGTGAGGATGGCGGGGCTGACCGATCCTAATCATTGTCTCAGAGTATGAAGCATGGAGAAAATCAAGGAAAGGTCTTGTCAACATTCCTGCAGAAAACATGAAAGCTGAAGATTACTCCCCTTCGGTAACTCAAATGGCAGAACAACTAAAAATCATGGAGGCACAAATGAAGGAAATGGAGCAACAAAAGCAAGATGCCGAGCTGAAAATAGCCGTTGATCAGAAGCATTGTGAGAGGTTAACAAAAGAAAATGGACATTTAAAAGATTTGTGTGCAGACATCTCCGCAACCTCAAAAATCCTGAAGAATACAGACAAGGTCCCGTCGAGCGTCATGACTAGGATCCAGAATCTTGAAAGCAAAGTATTGTCCTTGACAACAGAGAGGCATCAACTAAGAAAAGAAAAGCGCCAGTTAGAAGAAGAAGTCATTCAGCAAGGAGATGTGAGAAAGTCATTGGAAGTGGAAGTCAATCGGCAAAGGGGAGTCAATGCCAACTTACAAAAACAAATTTGTGCACAAGACAGGATGATTGATGAGTTGGTACAAAAGGTCCAAGAGCTGAATATCCTACTAGTCGAATTCAAGAAGCAGTGCGATCTAGGGTGGACCTCGGCGAAACACTATCATGATCAAAGGGTTCAAGTAATGAACGCCGTGAAGTGGTGGAGAGAAGAGGCCCGAGAGCGAGGGATAGATATTGACATATGGAAAAAAAGATATATGAGCATGAATTTGGAGCTAAGCCATTGTATTCCGAATTTTGTCCAAAGCTTTGAGAGGGCAAAAGAACAAATTCGTGCAAACCCTATGCTTCGTCTCCCGGCTGAGTTGGATGATTTCATGCAAATGTGTGGAGGATTTGCTCGAGGGCTAAAAAGAAAGAGATCTAAGCTATTGACTTTAGGATGAAAATGTTGAAACAATGTTGAGAATTGTGATGTAATCCCAATCTATGTATTGTTTTGAGGAGATTTTAATGAAATATGTCCTTGCCTCCAGAATTATGTGTATTGGCTTTGAGGAGTTTTTAATGAAATCAGTTCTTGCTTCTATGATACCTTCGCACTCCAACTCTTGCACTTGATTTGTGACGACACCTATCATGGAACATGGTCTTCCTTTAGTATGTTGTCAACTACATCTTTGCCTTATAGGGCTCTTCCTTCTGCGCAAAGGGTAGGACGAGGTGTCTCGATTCAGAAATTGCTAGTGTGTTTGAGACAACATCTATTGTGGAGAGTTGTTTCTACCCTAGATTTGTTGTCAACTCCATTCCATCTTATGAGCAAAATGCTCTCTGTGTGGGATGGAGGGACCATCTCTTGTCTGTTATAAGGTGTTAACTCAAAAATAATAATAATAATAATAATAATAATAATAATAATAATAATAATAATAATAAACTCCAAAGGTGATTTTCTTAAAAGCTTTTCGTTTTTCAAACATTTTTTCTCATTTCTCTTGTGTTTTTAAAACAGTGTGTGGCTTTTCTGAACAATTGCTCGAAGACACCCTTATCGCACTCGGTCACAGACAAGAGCCATGGCAGATGAACTAGAAGAAGTCCAAGAGATCAGGGATGAGGTCAGTCAAATCAAGGATCAGATGGCTAAGATGATAGAGATCCTGCAGGCAATGCAGAAAGAAAAGAACACAGAGGAGAACCCTCCAGCCTCGAACGAAGGACATCCGGCCACACCTCTCATTCCCCCGGGTTTTGCTCAGATTCCTGTTCAGGGCTTCAACCAACCAGGGGCCATGATGCCTCTCCCTATTTATCCAAGCAACCAAACCCATTTCTCATTTGACCCGAACAATCCCCCATACGGTTTGTCTCGCGGATTTGTGCCACAAACGGCCCCTAGCCCACAAGATGGCATTCAAAACTCCGACCATATCACTCAAGCACAAACCACCACTGATGCTGCCGAAATGCCAAAAACACAAACTGTCAACCCTACAGATGGTAACACCCCGACAATGACACTTTCTACCCATCCAAAAAATCCTCAATACACCCTACATTATGGACCCCAGGGGACTCAAATGATGCCAAACTTCTGATCCTCCTATATGCCATACTCATTCCCTCAGAATATGTACAGTGAAACTCCAGTGAATCAGTCAGGAGGGAATTCCCAATCCAAAGAGAAGTTGGAAGTGCTAGAAGAAAGGCTATGAGCCATTGAAGGAGTAAATAGTTATGGTCTGCGGGATGCTTCAGAACTTTGTCTGGTAATGTTGTGATTCCACCCAAGTTTAAGGTACCCGATTTCGACAAATATCGGGGAACCACTTGTCCCAAAAACCATTTGACCATGTATGTAAGGAAGATGGCATCATATGCTCAAGATGACAAGATCTTGATTCACTTCTTCCAAGACAGTTTAACTGGGGCAGCTTCAAATTGGTACACGCATCTCGAGCGTGCCCACGTCCGATCCTTCAAAGATCTAGCAGATGCGTTCCTAAAGCAATACAAGTACAATATTGACATGGCTCTCGATAGGATGCAACTCCAAAATATGGCAAAGGGAGACATAGAGACTTTCAAGGAGTATGCACAACGATGGAGGGAATTGGCTGCTCAGGTGGAGCCTCCATTGGCCGAAAAGGAAATTGTGGCAATGTTCATTGATACCCTCCAGTCACCTTTCTATGATAGAATGATTGGAAGCGTGTCATCAAACTTTTCTGACATGGTCATCATCGGTGAGAGGATTGAAAGTGGAATGAGGAATGGCAAGATCACTGAGACGTCAGTAATGAACGGCCAGAAGAGAGCCCCGTTTGTGAAGAAGAAAGAAGGAGAAGCACACACAGTAGCCTTTGAACAAAAGAAACCAAACCAATATAGACCAAACCAAACACCCACCTTCCAAGCCCAATATGCCCCATATTACCAACCACCTCTGTATCACCAAGCCAACCAGCCATACATCGCTGCCACCTCACAATTTCCAAATCCTCAACAGACGGCTCCTTACCGACCATCATACCCTTCTCGGCCTCAAACACACCCTGCCATGCCACCTCAAATTGTCCAGCCCCTAGGTCCAAACCCGAACACCAGCCAAACAAGACCACCATACAACTCGGAAAGAAAGCCAGTACATTTCGACCCGATACCCATGACCTACACCGAGCTACTACATCAGTTTATAAGCAAATCTGTGTTGACTCCAATCCCGATGAAACCATTGGGGCCTCCTTATCCGAAGTGGTTTGATCCAAATGCTAAATGTGAGTACCATGCGGGGGCAATAGGTCATTCCACCGAGAACTGCAGGGCTTTCAAATTTAAGGTACAAGACCTTATTGATGCTAAGTGGTTGAGCTTTCAAAAGGATGCTCCGAATGGGGGACAAGGTCCTATGCCAAATCATGGGGGTTCGGGAGTCAACGCCATTGATAGCTTTATGGAACCTACCCTTAAGAGCCAAGTGGCTGATGTCAGAACTCCCATGAGAGTTATTTTAAGGGAGATGCAAAAACATGGATTGGTGCAAACCTCAATGGTTGAAGAGAAGACTCTTGATAAAGAGATAAGGCGCGACTTCAATGGGAATATGGGGCATTCAATTGAAGACTGTGCAGAATTTCGACAGGTTGTTCAACAGTTGATGGACATGAAGATTATCCTAATTGGTTGTGAACTGAATGAGCGTGGCATTAACATGGTTGCTGAATCTACAATTTCCCCAACTCCAGTTAAGATAACTCCTTATACCGTTGTGATTAATCCTCAACCGGTTCCTGAGCAAGTCGCTCCAAAGCCAGTGGTGATACACTACACTGAAAAGGAACATATGCCGGTTTCGAGTGGACCAACACCAGTTGTCATCCGAATCCCAGGTCCTTTCCCTTACAAGGACACCAAAGCGGTACCATGGAAATATAATGGGCAGGTTCAACAAAGTCCTCTCAACGGGACCACTGTGGTTACCAACATTTCAGGAATTGGTGGAATGACTAGGAGTGGTCGCATTTATACTCCAAAGGTATTGTGAAGGGAGGGAACAGAAAAGGAAGAAAAAGATCCAAGGGGAAAGAGAAGGTGGAAGGAACACCGGCCGAAGAAGATACCAAAGGGGGTGATAATAAAAAGGAGGTATCTGATGAAGAAGTCGGCGAATTCTTGAAGTTCATCAAGAAAAGCGAATACAGGGTGGTGGATCAATTGAATCAAACTCCCGCTCGGATATCCCTCTTGTCTTTGTTGATGAATTCTGAGCCACATAGGAGAGTGCTGATGAAGGTGTTGAATCAAGCTCATGTCTCTCATGACATCACAATTGATAAGCTTGATAACATCGTGGGTAACATCGTTGCTGAAAATTATATCACTTTCACTGATGACGAAATTCCAGCTGAAGGAATGGGGTACAACAAGGCGTTACACATCTCGGTGAAGTGTCAAGATCATGTCATGGCTAGGGTTCTCATTGATAATGGTTCTTCTTTGAATGTAATGCCAAAGTCAACACTGGCAAAGTTTCCTTTTGATGGAACTCATATGAAGCCAAGCACAATGATTGTAAGAGCTTTCGATGGCACCCGAAGGGAAGTTATGGGAGAAATCGAATTGCCCATTCAGATTGGCCCTTGCACCTTTGAAATACTCTTCCAAGTAATGGACATTACGCCAACTTACAGTTGTCTCTTGGGACGACCATGGATCCATTCGTCTGGAGCCGTACCTTCCACACTGCACCAGAAAGTGAAGTTCATTGTCGATAGCAAGTTGATAATTGTTTATGGAGAGGAGGATATGTTAGTGAGTAAGTCATCAACAACCCCTTACATTGAAGCTGCCGAAGAAGCTCTTGAGACCGCTTTCCAATCGCTTGAAATTGCCAATGCCACTTATGTCGGGGACGGTGCTCCACTCTTGAAACCTCAGTCATCTAAAGCGTCTGTTATGATGGCTAGGGTTATGCTCGAAGGAGGATACCGACCTGGAAGCGGTTTGGGGAAGAATAACCAAGGTGTCACTGACGTCCTCATGCTCACCGAGAACAGGGATAGGTTTGGGTTAGGATATAAACCCACCAAGGCTGACAGGATGAGGGTTATAGAAGAGAAGAAAAGAAAGAGGTTGGCTCGCATGGAAAATCGTGAATACGAGGCTGAAAGGGTTCCCATCTGTGACATTCGACAGAGCTTCCGAAGTGTAGGATTCGCATTCCTGGACCAAGCAGCGGCTGTTGAAGATGATTATCTCGCCAATCATGGTGTCAATCTGGTGTATCCATGCCCTTCGGATACAGAGCTCAACAATTGGGAGGTCATTGAGTTCCCCAGGACCATAGAGTTTATTTCAAAGTAATTTTGTAATGCTTATCCTTTAGCTCTGCCCAAGGCTTTAGGATTTTTGTTGTAATGGACTTACTTGTTTCCGTTTCAGTATGACTTATCAATAAATGCATGCATTCGATATCTTTGTGTTCTTATCTTTTTTACTTTCGCTTTTATTCATCGCTCCTCACCAATAAATACAGTTTCTCATCTTTATCCGTTATTCATTTATCTTTCCCTGATAACTACCAAAATGCAGATCTAAAAGTGACTTTCTTGAAAATGGCAGTGTTAATAACTCAGCATACAATTTTGACTATCCTATTGATCATGCTGATGAGGTTGTTGATGATGATGGGGAAGTCCCTCCTGAATTATTGAGGTTGGTAGAGCAAGAAGCTAGGGAAATTCGGCCCCATGAAGAGCCGAGTGAACTAATCAATTTGGGAACCGAAGATGATAAAAAAGAGGTCAAGATCGGCCTTTCCCTGAAAGAAAATGAGCGAAGTAGATTGATCAAGTTGCTGATGGATTATAAAGATGTTTTCGCATGGTACTACCAAGACATGCCAGGGTTAGACCCTAGTGTAGCAGAACACAAACTGCCATTAAAGCCGGAGTGTCCTCCAGTAAAGCAGAAGCTACGAAGGATGAAAGCAGAAATGTCTCTAAAGATCAAGGAGGAGGTCAAGAGACAACTGGATGCAGGTTTCCTAGAAGTTGTGAAGTACCCTCAATGGGTTGCTAACATCATTCCTGTTCCCAAGAAAGATGGAAAGGTTCGAATGTGTGTTGACTATCGATATCTGAACAGAGCTAGCCCAAAAGATGACTTTCCTCTGCCTCACATTGATGTTCTTGTAGACAATACTGCCCAACATGCATTATTCTCTTTCATGGATGGATTCTCCGGATATAATCAGATCAAGATGGCACCTGAAGATATGGAGAAAACTACATTTGTTACTTTATGGGGAACCTTTTGCTACAAGGTTATGCCCTTTGGCTTGAAAAATGTTGGGGCAACATATCAGCGGGCTATGGTGGCTTTATTCCATGACATGATGCATAAGGAGATAGAAGTTTATGTAGATGACATGATCGCCAAGTCCAGATCCGAAGATGACCATGTTGATAATCTGCAGAAACTTTTAGAGCGTTTAAGAAAGTTTAAGCTCCGACTGAATCCAGCCAAATGCACTTTTGGAGTGAAATCAGGCAAGCTTCTGGGGTTCATTGTTAGTCAAAGAGGAATAGAGGTTGATGCTGAAAAAGTACGAGCAATCATCGATATGCCAGCACCTCGAATAGAGAAAGAAGTTCGTGGGTTTTTAGGAAGATTGAACTACGTTGCCCGGTTCATCTCCCAACTGACCGCGACGTGTGAACCAATCTTTAAATTGCTACTCAAAAATCAGGCAGTAACATGGAATGAAGATTGTCAAAAAGCCTTTGAGAAGATCAAACAATACCTACAAGAGCCTCCGGTCTTGGTTCCCCCAGTTCCGGGAAGACCTCTTATCATGTATTTGACTGTGCTAGATGAATCAATGGGTTGTGTACTGGGGCAACACGATGAGTCAGTAAGGAAGGAACATGCCATCTATTATCTAAGCAAGAAGTTCACCAATTGTGAAGCCAACTACTCATTGCTGGAACGCACTTGCTGTGCTTTAGCTTGGGCGGCCCGCCGTTTGAGGCATTACATGTTGTGTTACACTACCTGGTTGGTGTCCAAAATGGATCCGATCAAGTACATCTTTGATAAGCCTGCTCTGACTGTAAGAATTGCTCGCTGGCAAGTCCTCCTATCGGAATACGACATTGTCTATGTCACCCAAAAAGCAGTAAAAGGTAGTTCTCTCGCAGAATATCTAGCAAATCAGCCAGTGGAAGATTATGGATCGATGCAATGCGATTTCCCGGATGAAGATATAATGGCTTTGTTTGATCGCGAGCAATCACTAGAAAAAGAAAAATGGACTTTGTTATTTGATGGAGCTTCTAATGCATTGGGGCATGGAATTGGGGCAATACTAATCTCACCGGAAAATGATTATTTCCCTGTCACTGCAAGGCTTTGCTTTGATTGTACAAACAATATAGCTGAATATGAAGCTTGTGCGCTTGGGATCCTGGCAGCGATAGAATCAAAGGCAAGGATACTAGAGGTATATGGGGACTCTGGATTAGTCATCCACCAGCTAAGAGGGGAATGGGAAACCCGATATGCCAAGTTAATCCCGTACCATGATTACATCAAAGGTTTGGTTGAGCAGCTTGATGAAGTCACATTTCATCATATTCCCCGAGAAGATAACCAATTAGCTGACGCATTGTCTACCTTGTCCTCGATGTTCAAAGTAAATGACGAGAGGAACTTACCACTCATTAAAATGGAAAGTCGTGATCATCCTGCGTATTGTCAAGTGATAGAGGAGGAGTCTGATAAAAAACCGTGGTACCATGATATCAAATGCTTCATCCAAAGAAGGGAGTAACCTCCGGGCGCTTTAGAAAATGACAAAAGAACTCTAAGAAGACTTGCAATGGGTTTCTATTTAGATGGAGGTATTCTTTACAAAAGAAACCATGACATGGTGCTGTTGAGGTGCGTTGACGCAAACGAAGCTAAACTGAAGGATCTTTAGGAACACATGCGAGCGGCCATGCAATGGCAAGAAAAATCTTGAGGGCTGGCCAATACTGGTTGACAATGGAGGCAGATTGCTTTAATTACGCCAAAAAGTGCCATAAGTGTCAAATATATGCTGATAGGGTTCATGCGCCGCCAGCTCCCTTGAATGTCATGACGGCACCATGGCCATTCTCAATGTGGGGAATGGATGTGATCGGGCCAATCGAACCAAAAGCCTCAAATGGGCATCGCTTCATTCTTGTTGTCATTGATTATTTCACAAAATGGGTTGAGGCTGGATCGTATGCCAATGTGACCAGGAATGTCGTGATCAAATTCGTAAAAAAGGAATTAATTTGTCGTTATGGGTTGCCAAGCGAGATCATCACTGATAATGCAACTAACTTGAACAACAAGATGATGAAAGAGATGTGCGAAAACTTCAAGATAAAACATCACAATTCCTCCCCGTATCGCCCAAAGATGAATGGTGCAGTTGAGGCCGCCAATAAAAATATCAAGAAGATTGTCCAGAAGATGGTGGTGACATATAAGGATTGGTACAAGATGTTACCTTTTGCTTTGCACGGCTACCGTACCTCCATTCGCACCTCGACAGGGGAAACTCCGTATTCTTTAGTTTATGGGATGGAAGCAGTACTCCCGAGTGAAGTAGAGATCCCCTCATTAAGGGTACTGAGAGAAGCAGAACTGGAAGAAGCTGAGTGGGTTCAGGACCGACTCGACCAATTGAATCTCATTGAAGAAAAAAGATTAGGGGCATTGTGTCATGGTCAATTGTACCAGAAAAGGTTGATGAGAGCTTACGAGAAGAAGGTACGCTCGCGGCAGTTTCGGGAGGGTGATCTAGTGCTCAAGAAGATCCTACCGATCCAAAAGGATCATCGGGGAAAGTGGACCCCGAACTACGAAGGACCTTACGTTGTGAAAAAGGCTTTCTCGGGAGGAGCTTTAATTCTCACAAGGATGGATGGGGAAGATCTTCCACTCCCTGTAAACTCAGATGCAGTCAAAAGGTATTATGCTTGAACGCACTTCCCAAGAAAAAAAAGGTGAAAAATGAAAAAAGAAAAGCTCGCTAGGCTGAAAATCTGAAAAGACAGTCAAGGCAAAAGTTAGAGCAACCCGCTAGGCTGAAAACCTGAAAAGGTGGTCTAGGCAAAAGTTAGGGTTCAAAAAATAAAATAAACAAGGGAAGTTTCATCAAGCCGATGAACTGGGGTAATCAGTGGGCTAGATGCATGAAGATCGGGGCAGATAGCATTCTCAGATGTTGATTAGTAAGCAGTCGAGATAGTATGAAGGATATTAACACTAGTCAGGGAAAGAGATGTCATTTGAGGAGATGTGTTTCCACTCCACGACCTTTCTGCAATTTCATACTCCAGTGAAATATCTGCTTTGTATACCTTCTTAGTCCAAATATAATGACATTGACTCTCAATTATTTTTTACCCTTATCTCTTTCTCTTAACTTTTGTCAATTGTGTGTGTGCATTCATCATGATAAGTATATACTGAGATGTGAAACATGTATTTGGTGTCTTCAAGAGCATTTAGAACTTCTTTGAAAATCTCCAAGGTTCGTAAAGAACAAGATGACCTCCCGACAAAGGGCACCGTGGTCTACTGACAGGAAGCATAGGGACAATCACTGCAGAGAAAGCGTACCCTTCCAAAAGTGCTTAACCTTTATTCTCCACGAAGACAGGACACGTTTTAGTTCACCTCCGGGCTTGTCTGTGATCAATACTTCAAGGGGTCAAGGGTGATAATAAGAAACACCTAAGCGATAAAAAAATTTAAAAAAAAAATAGCAACGTGTTACAGGCTTTCCTTGTGTTGCACTGAAATCATTTGAGGGTTCCATCAGGCATATAGGACATTTCTGGCATCATGCATTGCAATGGTTTATCTCTTGTGAGTACAAAACCCAGTAAATTGCACAACTCCGCAAGATTTTAACCTTTCTGTCAAGCTTCGACGGGTACCATACCCCGTAAGCTCTGCTTGTTTTCAAGCTTCAGCGGATACCCGACTCCGCATGCCTTTTACCTTTTCTTTTCAAGCTTCAGCGGACAACCGACTCCGTAAGCTTTCAACATTTCTTTCCAAGCTTCGGCGGATACTCGACTCCGCAAGTTTTTCGCATTTTTTCTTTCAAGCTTCAGTGGATAACCGACTCCACAAGCTTTTTACCTTTTCTGTCAAGCTTCAGCGGACAACCGACTCCACAAGCTTTCATCTTTTCTTCTCAAGCTTCAGTGGATAACCGACTCCGCAAGCTTTTAATCATTTTTTTTCAAGCTTCAGTGGATAACCGACTCCGCAAGCTTTTAATTCTTTTGCTTTCAAGCTTCAGCGGACAACCGACTCCGTAAACTTTCAACATTTCTTTCCAAGCTTCAGTGGATAACTGACTCCGCAAGCTTTTAATTCTTTTGCTTTCAAGCTTCAGCGGACAACCGACTCCATAAGCTTTCAACATTTCTTTCCAAGCTTCGGCAGATACTCGACTCCGCAAGTTTTTCGCATTTTGCTTTCAAGCTTCAGTGGATAACCGACTCCATGAGCTTTTTACCTTTTCTGTCAAGCTTCAGCGGACAACCGACTCCGCAAGCTTTCAACTTTTCTTCTCAAGCTTCAGTGGATAACCGACTCCGCAAGCTTTTTAATCATTTTGTTTTCAAGCTTCAGCGGATACCCGACTCCGCAAGCTTGTCGCATTTTGCTTTCAAGATTTAGCGGATAACCGACTCCGCAAGCTTTTAAACTTTTTGTCAAGCTTCGATGGGTACCGTACCCCGTAAGCTCTGCTTGTTCAAGCTTCAGCGGACAAACGACTCCGCAAGCTTTTTATCTTTCTGCTCGAGCTTCTGCGGGCAGTCCGTCCCGCAAGCTTTTAATTATGCATCTGTTTACTTGTCAGTGAGTGAACTCCGGCCAAAATTGGAGTTCATGTCTTTACTCGTTTCTTATAACGATAATAGGTTAACTGCGGTTACACCTACTATCTAATAAGAAACAAGTAAAGAGGGGCAGCTGTGAACACCTAATTTTGTCCGGGTGTCCTTTTAATCAGTGTTTTGAAAAAAATGATAATATAAAAATAAAAAATAAAAAATATAGAAAAAACTGAAGCAAGCAGAACTTCAACATACAGGGCCAAGAGGAAAAATCCAAAGTTTCAAGTTTCTAATACACCTCAGAAGCAAAGAGAGCAATGGCAGACTTAGGCATTGGCAGCAAAAAATGGTTTCAAACTTTAAGCACCAGAAAGGAAAAAATGGGAACATGTGATGCTGCTATCCTTGAAGCATGGTCAAACCTGAATCATAAACAAAGGGAAGTTGCAACATACACAGATTGAAGCAGCTATGCAGAAACACTGAGAAGGAAATGAATGAAAGTGACTATCCATTGTAGCCATTGGGTTCTGTTTTTGGAGTTTTGCAAGCAAGGAGGATTTAAAAAGGGGGAAGTTCAGAACAGAAAGGGGGAGGCTCTCAGACACACTCCATCAGCTCCTTCAAACCTTCATAATCCCTTCTAACTTTCAGCCAAATCAACACTTGATCCCTAACCTCATTCTAATCCCCAAGCCACCCATACCCATCATCTTCATCTTCCTCCCAACAACACCACAACACCACTTTCAGTAACAACAGAAATTCATCACCAACAAAACAAATCAAAACAAAAAGCACCTACCACAACCCCTCATCACCATCTTAAATCAAAAAAAGACACAAAAAATGGAAACATAAGAGACAAACCAGATCCGGGTTCCATTTCCGCCATAAGTCCCTCTGCAGCCGGACAACTCCGTTCTTGCTCCTCACGTCGCCGCCGCCGCCTCCCCTGCCTCGCCGCCCCTGTCCCTCGCGCGTCTGCCGTGTGGACAGCCGCGCCGCTTCAGACGCTGTCCACCGCCACGCGAACAGCTCCGTTCTTGCTCCTCACGTCGCCGCCACCGCCGTGACGTCCTTCCCCTGCCTCAGTCATCCTTCGCGGCCCCCCAGCCTTCCAGACGCAGATCCGCTAAGCAGTCGGCATCTCCGTTGCCTCGAACGCGTAAGTTCCGAACCACCACCTTCGTCCACTCTTCCCATCTGCGTCGCGTCGCCGTTCTCTTCATTTCGGTGCCGCTCGATCTGTCCCCTGCTCCGCCGTCAGCAGGCCGCGAACTCAGCCATCCTTCCTTACTCCACTGGCCTGAGGGTATGGTAAAAGAAGACTCGGAAGCTTCTAGCTTCTGAGTATGATACTTTCCCTTTGTTTTTTTGTGTTATTTAAATTATTATGTTATGTTGGTTTAAATGTTGGGGTTTCATTTACTTGGGCTTCTCATGGGGTTATGGGTTAGTTTCATTTTTTAGCTATTGGTCTGTTTTTGACTTGTGGGTTTTGAATCAGTAAGTTTTTATCTAACTTGTTGGCTTACTGGGCCATTTCTATTTTTTATCTTCAAAATTTTTTTTAAAATAAAAGTAAACTGAAGTTATTTGGAGGCATGGATATGGGCTTAAAATGTATACCATATTTCATCTTGTCTCTAGGAAAATTCGAAATAAAAAAAATAATAAAAAATATCGTAAATATTTTTTTTTCATCCATGTTTCAAATAAAAACCTTTTTTTCTAAAAATCTCTTTTGAATTCATGTAACAATCTATGACGTTGATGTATGAATTTTCATCCTCAAGTGTCATATGAATTGTAAGGGTTCACCGTATAGCTTGACTATCTTTAACCCTGTGCAAAAGTGAATTATCTTTTATAAGAAATAATAAATGTTTTCAATTTACTCTTTTAAACAAATTTTATCCAATTTTATAAAATAAAAAATTATTTGAATTCATGCAATAATTTATGATGTTAAAATAAAAATTTATTCTCACACAATAATCTATAACGTTGATGTATGATTTTTCATCCTCAAGTGTCATATGAATTATAAGGGTTCATCATATAGCTCCGCTATCTTTAGCCTTGTGCAGGGGTAAATTCCTTTTTGTAAAATATTAAATGTTTCCAATTTATTTATTTATTTATTTTTTAAAACAAAATTTTTCAGTTTTATAAAAAAAAATCTTTATTAATTCACGCAACAATCTGCGACGTTGATGTATGATTTTTCATCCTCAAGTGGTGTATGCATTGTAAGGGTTTATCGTATAGCGCTGCTATCTTGGACTCTATGCAAAAGTGAATTTATTCTGAAATAAAATCTTTTTTAAAATAAAATAAATAAATCAAGATCTTTATCTTAATTAAAATCAGCCAACCAATCAAACTTTTTCCAAAAGAACTACGTGGCTTTGAGTTTCCCATCGCACCCGGGAATACGTAGGAGCAAGATAAATCTTGTCGGGCCAAAACTAAATTTTCCTTTTTTGTGTCCTTTTTATGTTAAAATGATTAATCAAAATAATTAAACTTTTCCCTCTTTTTTAACAATAAATTCAAAAAAACATAAAAAATTAAAATATTAAAAATTAAAAATAATTCTTTCTTGTAAATAATTTTTGGGGTAAAATAAATATTTAAAAGGTTATTAAAATGTTTTTGCACAATTAACTTGAGGTACCGTTTTTCAAACGGGCGATGTAGGGTGCTAATACCTTCCCTACTTGCAACCGACTCCCGGACTCATCTCTCTCTTTTTTCTTTTTTAGACCAGTTAACCTTTAAATAATTGGGTTTTTCTAAGATTTTCCCAATAAAAATTTTAGTGGCGACTCCTCTGTCTTTTATCTCCCCTTTTTCGCGGCGCCCGGACGGGACGGTCGCGACACTGGGGGACCCAATTGTCACAATTGATACCCGAGGGATCAAAATCACACAATCATGATGCTTGGGGGACCAAAAGTGCAATTAAGCCTAAAATCTACCGAAATATGAGCCTGTTCGTTCGGTAGTAGTAACATAAGCAGTAACTTATGTGTTAGACAACGTAAAATAAGCATTAAACAACATAACATAGGCACCCAACTTACAGGATCCACATGCAAAATTATTGTAGCAGCTAGTTCCCTGATATCACATTTATTTGAACAGTAGAAGGCCGCAAAAACTCCAACCCGGATGCCTAGTCTCTTAAATTGCATCTCCTGGATTATTTTGAAAGCACTGGGTAGACTAATAATGCAAACTAAACAAGCAAAAGCATAGTGTTTAGTCTCTAAAGTCCCAAAGTTAACATATCTGCATTAACACATG
Organism: Sophora flavescens; assembly: GCA_030762895.1. NCBI lineage: Eukaryota > Viridiplantae > Streptophyta > Magnoliopsida > Fabales > Fabaceae > Sophora > Sophora flavescens. Next base: position 1,166,287 of record CM061065.1, read on the forward strand.
AGGAAACAAACTCAAATTTGAAATATATAACAAACCACACACACACAGACATTGTCACTACAATCCGTTCTTTCACAATTATTTTAAATAAGGAAGAAAAAGGTCAAAACTTTACTAGTATTGGAAATTGTCTATGTTACTAAAAACATGCACCAACTTTTAATATGATGTAAATACATAAATTATTTAGACATGAGCTACAAATTTCACAATAATACAGTTGATCAAGAAAGACAATGTCTCAAACAACAATGCTTTACTTGTCAGTCTTTGTAAAGTTGTTTATAGTTGTACTAGCTTGTCAAACAAGCTCACTATTTGAATACAAATAAGAAGAGAACACTGAGAAGTAGCATCGGTTTTCAATCTAAAACTTCTGATTTATCTCCTTTTTCTCCCATTGTTAAGTATATTAAATATTAAATGACACCAATATAAAAAACTTCACACTTAACACCAACCAATGACAACTATGCAGTAACATGTCCCATTATATGACAGTAAACTTAAAATCGACACGAAACAAAAGAGATAGGAAATCGATGCATAAACAAAAGAGATAGGAAGTTGCCATACACTCACCTGTCACCAGAAGCGGCAGGGACCGACGAGCAGCGAGAAGGAGCGTGAGGCTGCATCGAAGCAGGAAGGAGTGCGAGCACCGAGCAACGAGAAGGAGCGCGAGCTGAGGTGACCAGACGGGGACGCGAGCTGGCGGCAAGAGGGACACGAGGTGGCGGCATGAGGGAGGCGCTAGCTGGCTGGCGGCGGTAAGAAGGGAGGAAGGCTCTTCTGAGTTACTAAATTACTAAAGTGAGACTTAGGGTCAGGGAAAGGGAAGAGACTTTGAACTTGTGAAATGAGAGTGAATTTGAAAATGTGAAATAAGAAAGTGTGATACACTGAAACGACTAACGATAGGTCGACAGCATTAAAACGACAGGGAAGAGGGTATGTAAAAAAAGCCTTATGTATTAGTATCGGTTCGGTTAGGTTCAATTCCTGAACCTCCAACCAAAAACCAAATGGAACCAATCAGTTCTCACCAAAATCAGTCCAAAAAAATCCAAATAAATTCGATTCCCGTCGATTTTCAGTTATTTTGGATCGGTTTTGTGGTTTTTTTTTTGATCTGTTTGGATCTTATAAAAAACAATACTTATTTTAGAACCTCTGCTTCACAAGCATCTGTTTCGAAAAGATGTCCACCGGTGAGTGCTTATAAGCACCTATGCTAAATAAGAAAGCCCCAACCATTGGACATGACCTAAAGAGTGACAAAAATAAATGAATGGATTAACATTGTATAACGTAACAAAATAGAAGACCAATGATGAGTGTGATTCCACCTCATCTTTGTCCATCTTTTTGCATGCATTTTCATGTAGTTTAGGCATATTTTTATTAGATTTTAGGTTAATTTTCCTTTGGAACGGGTAAGGCGGTTTTCGTGTGTTGTTTTGCAGATATAAAGGGTAAATTGCTCAAGATCAACCATGATGAAGTTTGGATGAAGATGGAGCTTTAAAACTGAAGAAAATGAGCCAAACAGAGCCCATCACGGCCTAGCCGTGATGCCCATCACGGCCATGATCGAGCAAAACTGAAAAAGAAGAAAGGTCAAGTCGAGTCGTCACGGCCTGGCCGTGATAGCCATCACGGCCGTGACCCAAAACCACCACAAGTCGAGCACATCACGGCCCAGCCGTGAAAATTCATCACGGGCCATGAAGGCGAGGGTGGGGCTCGCGTCGCGAGAAATTGAATTTTCCAGAATTGGCAGAGGCAGAGACCGTCACGGCCAGGCCGTGATGGCCATCACGGCCGTGACGCGCTTTACTTGGATCTGAAGAAACCGAAATAGATCAGATTTTGAGTTGGTTTGGGACTCTAACTTCCCCATTTCTATAAATATGGACCAAGGCATCAGATACAGAGAACACACAACACATTAGGGGCTACTACTCTAGGCTTAGATCTCTCTTCTCCTCTTCTCTTCTCTTCTCTGATTTTTGTATTTTCATGCTATTTGTAATCATGCTTGTCATCTCCATGGCAAGACGTGAGTAGTAGCATAGTTTCTAGGGATTAGGGCTCTGCCCAAGTTTGTTTATGATGTAAATTTGATGTAAACTCTTTGTTAATTACGATTTGCTTTAGATCTGATTTCTAGTGTGTTATTCACTCATAAATTTCTAAGAACCGTTATTTGCGTGACATAGACGTCCTAAGGAGGAACCTAGCGGTGAACTTAGGATTTCTAGGGTGTTTCACTCGTAAAGCCCGGCAGCCACTAGTTTGTGAGATGTGAATGATCTAAGGAGGAACCTAGCGGTGAACTTAGGTTATTTGCATGACTTAGACATTATAAGGAGGAACCTAGCGGTGAACTTAGGTGTCGGACCTATAGAAGTCAGACTTGGGACTGAAATCACGAGAGTTAGAAGCCGTCCCTCGAGGAGCAACGAGTTGTCACGAAACGCAAAGGGTCCAATCTGGGATCGACTACCACGAGAGTAGGGGTCGGGTCAATTGGGCACGGCTTTTGTAACCCGAGAGGGAGCTTAAGCTATCAGAGGATAAACTCGCCTTCAAGGCAATTTCGGTAATCAACAAAGGTAAATCAGATTAGCAACATAAACAGCCTCAAAGGTAACCCAAATCCCTAGGAATCCATTTAGATCGAAAACCCCAAAAACAATTGTTTTCTGTTGGTCTATCTTTTAATTTCAAATTCAAACCTTTTCCAAAACCCTCTTTAAAACTGTCCAGATATAATCGATTCGAAAACTGATTGCGATTCGAGAACACAGTCTCTGTGGGTTCGATATCTTTTATTACTTGACGGCAGTCCAGTACACTTGCCGGATACGCACGAGCGCGCGTCCGCGCGCGACATCAAGTTTTTGGCGCCGTTGCCGGGGAATGTGCCTTTTCGAATCTCAATTCAAATTTTGAATTGATTTTTCTGGACCTTTTCTTTTTATTTGATTTTTATCTCAGAAATTTTTAAAAAAATAAAAAATCAAAAAAAATAAAAATCAAAAACATTCTTTTCCTTCTATTGTATCCATCTCTCTGTGTGTTATATGCAAAGATCCCTAAGTCTTGGGCGCCTTAGTGAGATTGATCCGGAGATCGAGAGGACCTTCCACAGACGTAGAAGACTACTAAGAGAGGAAGAAAGGTCGATTCCTGTTCCACTCATGGCGAATCAACCGGATACAAAACCTTTGAAGGACTACGCAGCCCCAAATGCGAGAGGCTTGCGAACTGGGATTGCAAGGCCAGAGATTGAGGCGGAGAACTACACTATACCGCCCATGCTAATCAACATGATTAGGCAACATCAATTCGGAGGATTGCCTTCGGAGGACCCGACCGATCACATAGAGACATTTTTAGAGTTCACCGATGCAATCCGGATTCATGGAGCCTCGGTCGATGTTGTGCGTTTGAGATTGTTCCCCTCATCTCTCAGTGGAAAGGCGAAGGCCTGGCTTAAGCAAATCCCCGCTAACACTTTGACTACTTGGGACCAATTGGAGCAGGCATTCTTGGAGAAATTCTTCCCTCCATCCAAGACAGCCTACATAAGAACCCAGATCACCGGCTTCTTCCAAAAAGACGGAGAATCATTATCGGAAGCTTGGGATCGATACAAGGGACTGCTGGAGTCATGCCCACATCACGGACTCGAGAGGTGGTTAATAGTTCACACCTTCTATAACGGATTGGACTACTCTTCGAAGGTGTCACTAGATTCTGCAGCCGGTGGAGCGTTTATGAATAGGCCTCTCACTGAGGCATTCAACATCATCAAGAATGTCGCCACCAACTACCACCAATGGGGATCCGAAAGAGGTAATAACCCGAACAAGATTTCGGGGGGTAAGTTTGAGGTAAATAGCACAGATCTTATTATGTCAAAGATAGACTCACTTAATAAACGTTTTGATCGGCTTGAAAGAGCTAATGTGAGTGCATTAGGTGCTACTAACCTTGTTTGTGAGATTTGTGGAATGCAGGGACATGACATGATGGGATGCCCACATGGATCCGGCGCTTCGGGTGAGCAAGTGAACTCTTGTAACAACTACTATGATACGAACCCGAAGCTGCCCAACTATGCTCCCCCAAATCCCTACAACCAAAGAAGGAACAACCCTTACCTCTCCTACGCAACTACAGCAACACGCTTAATCATGAGCTCCAAGAAGGTCAAGGTAATAAGAGAGCAGCACCGGGGTACCCTCAGGTACAAAGATCTAAACTCGAGACTTTATTTGAAAGTTTTGTCGAAACTCAGACAAAACAGAATGAGGAGTTTAGACAACAAGGAAGGGCAGTGAGTGAAGCAATAAAGGAGCTAGCAACTAAGGTAGACAACTTAGCAACTCATAACAAGATGCTAGAAACCCAGATTGCCCAACAAGCCAGTACGTACTCGAGACCTAAGGGTGCATTCCCGGGGCAACCCGAAGCAAATCCCAATGAGCATTGCAATGTCATACACTTGAGGGATAATAAGCTTGGGGTGGGGGTAGCTGAAATGGACGTGGAACCGGAGGAGGACACAAGCGAAAAAGAAGAGCCAGAACCGAAATATGTCCCTCCACCACCGTACCAACCCCCGATACCTTTCCCACAGAGGTTGGTCAGGAAAAAGCAAGTAGATGTAGAGACTAAAATGCCTACTAAACTGAAAGACCCAGGTAGTTTCTCCATCGCTTGCTCGATTGAAAAAGTGCAAATAGACCGAGCCTTGTGTGACTTAGGGGCTAGTGCAAGCTTGATGCCCCTCACTATCATGGAAAGGTTGGAAATCAAAAAGTTGAGTCCGTTCAAATTCTCCTTACAATTTGCGGATGGCTCAACTAGGACTCCTCTAGGCATACTAGAGAATGTCCCTGTGAAGGTAGGGAAATTCTTCATCCCTACCGACTTCCTGGTATTAGACATGAAAGGGAATTCTGAATTCCCCATCATTTTAGGAAGGCCATTCTTGGCAACTGCTGGAGCAGTAATAGACGTAAGGAATGGGAAGCTCTCTCTAACTGTAGATGAAGGTAGGATCGATTTTCAATTGACTAACTCTTATAACAACCCTCCTTTTGAGAGCCATGTGTGCAGAATTGATACAACGTCTCCAGTGGTAAAACAAGAACTGAACATGGAAGCAACTCCGAAGGTATGCATGGCTAATGATGCACCCAGCAGTGATGGAAGTGGAGTTGCTGTCCATACTGAAACAAAACTTCCGCCGGGAGGAAGGAAAGCTAGGAAGCTCCGAGATAAAAGAGCGAAGCGGAAGCATTATTGGCCGTATGAGCAGAAACGGCTATTTGAAGGAGCTCCATGGAAGAGAAGTGTGCCTGCACTTCTACGCCCAGCCGACCCCTTGGTGATCAAGGAAGTTTGGTCAAGCTTAAGACCATAAATAAGCGCTTCTTGGGAGGCAACCCAAGTTTTCTTTCCCTTTTTCCTTTTGTTTTTGCATTCACCTCTTGAATAATTTGAGAAGATCAAGAGGCAAAAATATCATTAATAGGTTTGTCTAGTGTTTTCAGGTTGAGAAAGAGAAGAAGAGCATAAAAAGATAAAGTCAGAGGCCATCACGCCCTGGCCGTGACAGTGGTCACGGCCGTGATGAAATAAACCAGAACACAGAAAGGAACACGGCCTAGCCGTGACAACCATCACGGGCGTGATGAGTAGGATGCAAAGGTCAGAGAGCATCACGGCCTAGCCGTGATGTAGATCACGGCCGTGACAGGGCAACTCCTGAGGACCAGAAACGATCACGGCCTAGCCGTGATGAGCCTCACGGCCGTGATAAATTTTCTACCCAAGTTTTGTCTGGAATGTGAAGCCAACACCCGCTACCGACTCGGTAAGTTGTTCCATTTTTCTCCTCTCTCCGACTTGATTATTTACATTGGAGACAATGTAAGTAATCAAGCTTGGGGTAGGGGTATTTATTTATTTTTGCATTTGCATTGTTGCATTCATATTGCATTCACATAGGCATAGATTGGTATGATCACATTCTTTAGATTGCCTCTCACTTAGAACATGCATCCGATTGTGAGAACTTGGAGCCAAATGAATTGAGATAGTAAATTTTGAACCCAATTTTTCATTATTCTTGTGATATGGCTGAAAATGAAATTTCTTGAGATAGTCAATTGATAGTTGATAATTAGCATGTGGTTCCTTAAACTTGTGTTCCTCACTGATTTTTTAACTACTAAATGTAAGATTTTGAGCCAAAAGGGGGTATTCACTAAATCTACCCCATTTCTTGTGATAGAGTGATTTAATTCCTCATGGACTGTATTTTCTAGAACTTGACTTGAAACCATTTCAAAACTTAAAAATTTCTGAAAACATTTTTGGAAATGATTGAGGCACTAGGTATTTTTCCGGCCTCCCGAGCTTTGAATGATAAATGCTACCCCTTAGTTGCCCAATTTTGAGCCTAAAGATAAAAATACTTTTCTTGGTACCATGAATTAATTTGATGAATAATGCTTGGTATGGCACCTTTTAAAGTATTACAAAAAGGGCAAAATGGTAGTTTGAAAAAGAATGGGATGAAAATATTTCTCTTGAGCTAAATCTCCCCTTCTCCAAACAAATAAAAATGAAATAAACAGAAAAAAAATGGAGAAGGGGATGACAAAGAAAGTGAGAAATGAAAAGAAAAAGAAAAAAAAAAGAAAAAAAGAAGAAAGGTGGAAAAAGTAAATCAAAGCCCTCAAAAGGTATTTTAGAAGGTGTCATGCTTTGTAATGTTTGATAATCTGTCTAGCCTTCTTGAAATTCCCTTTTCCTTGATTTTCCCACCTAACATAAATCCCATGGCCACATTACAACCAAAGGAAAAGACCTCTTGATTCTTAAGTGTTTTCTTAAATAAAGTAGAGATTTGGTTAATGGTCAAGCCTATGGTACAATACTTTACTTGAGGAAATGGAGTGAATTGTCAATAAACCCTAAAACACTTGAGTGAGGTGAGATGAGTGCCCAAATCAGTGAGGACATGAACTTGAAGAACCTAAGCTTCTAATTGGACTTGAACTTGATTATCTCTTGAGTGCTTATTAAAAATGCCTATCACTTGGATTAGCTTCTAGGGTTCTTGGTTCACTATCCATGTTTTGATTGATATACCTTATGGCCTGAGTAATTGCTTGAGGACAAGCAAAGTTTTAAGCTTGGGGTGATTTGATGAGTGTGATTCCACCTCATCTTTGTCCATCATTTTGCATGCATTTTCATGTAGTTTAGGCATATTTTTATTAGATTTTAGGTTAATTTTCCTTTGGAACGGGTAAGGCGGTTTTCGTGTGTTGTTTTGCAGATATAAAGGGTAAATTGCTCAAGATCAACCATGATGAAGTTTGGATGAAGATGGAGCTTTAAAACTGAAGAAAATGAGCCAAACAGAGCCCATCACGGCCTAGCCGTGATGCCCATCACGGCCATGATCGAGCAAAACTGAAAAAGAAGAAAGGCTGAAGTCAGAGTCTGTCACGGCCTGGCCGTGATAGCCATCACGGCCGTGACCCAAAACCACCACAAGTCAGAGCACATCACGGCCCAGCCGTGAAATTCATCACGGGCCATGAAGCTGAGGGCTCGCGTCGCGAGACATATATCGCGTCGCGAGAAATTGAATTTTCCAGAATTGGCAGAGGCAGAGACCGTCACGGCCAGGCCGTGATGGCCATCACGGCCGTGACGCGCTTTACTTGGATCTGAAGAAACCGAAATAGATCAGATTTTGAGTTGGTTTGGGACTCTAACTTCCCCATTTCTATAAATATGGACCAAGGCATCAGATACAGAGAACACACAACACATTAGGGGCTACTACTCTAGGCTTAGATCTCTCTTCTCCTCTTCTCTTCTCTTCTCTGATTTTTGTATTTTCATGCTATTTGTAATCATGCTTGTCATCTCCATGGCAAGACGTGAGTAGTAGCATAGTTTCTAGGGATTAGGGCTCTGCCCAAGTTTGTTTATAATGTAAATTTGATGTAAACTCTTTGTTAATTACGATTTGCTTTAGATCTGATTTCTAGTGTGTTATTCACTCGTAAATTTCGGCAACCGTTATTTGCGTGACATAGACGTCCTAAGGAGGAACCTAGCGGTGAACTTAGGATTTCTAGGGTGTTTCACTCGTAAAGCCCGGCAGCCACTAGTTTGTGAGATGTGAATGATCTAAGGAGGAACCTAGCGGTGAACTTAGGTTATTTGCATGACTTAGACATTATAAGGAGGAACCTAGCGGTGAACTTAGGTGTCGGACCTATAGAAGTCAGACTTGGGACTGAAATCACGAGAGTTAGAAGCCGTCCCTCGAGGAGCAACGAGTTGTCACGAAACGCAAAGGGTCCAATCTAGGATCGACTACCACGAGAGTAGGGGTCGGGTCAATTGGGCACGGCTTTTGTAACCCGAGAGGGAGCTTAAGCTATTAGAGGATAAACTCGCCTTCAAGGCAATTTCGGTAATCAACAAAGGTAAATCAGATTAGCAACATAAACAACCTCAAAGGTAACCCAAATCCCTAGGAATCCATTTAGATCAAAACCCCATAAACAATTGTTTTCTGTTTGTTCATCTTTCAATTCAAAAACCAATTTCAAAACCATTTACAAAGTCCAGATCTAATCGATTCGAAAACCGATTGCGATTCGAGAACACAGTCTTTGTGGGTTCGATATCTTTATTACTTGACGGCAGTCCGGTACACTTGCCGGAATCGCACGAGCGGCGCGCAACCCGCGCAACGCGACACATCAACCAACTTGAACATTTTAATAATTAAGAGACCAAATTAATTCTAAAAAATAAAATAAGAAACCAAACGAGTAATTTAATCTTCAAAATATTAGTAATTAAAATATTTATTCTAAAAATAAAAACAATTAAATGAAAAAATAAATAAGAAAATTTGGTAATTATAGTAATTGAGGGATGAAGTTATAATTATTATTATAACGACATTAATTAGAAATATTTGTGTCAATGAAAAAAAATGAAAAATAAATAAATTTGAAAATAAATTTAAAAAAATGACACATTGCACATTGTGCAGGAAAGAGATTATGAACAATGACCCTTATTAAAAAAATGATGACTCTAATTTAATACAGTGATATTTAGTATTTAGTTATTTACAACTCACGACTCATGCCCGTTAAAAAAAAGAAAAAAAAAACCTATTAAAAAGGTACTATTCCCTAGCTCAATCTGAGGTACATTTGAAAGTTTTTTTTTTTCACTACTGTATATGATTTACGCTTTTTTCCTTACATGGTGTACAAATTTGTCACCACTACAAGGTTAGTTCAATATAGGCTTAATTATATTTTTAGTCCCTCAAATATAGCTTATGTGTGATTTTAGTCTCTTTAATTTTTTTTTTAGGACATTTGATCCTCCAAGTTTTGCAAAGTTCCAACTTTCATCCCTCTGTTAACCCACTGTTAATTATCTAACGGAAGTCTCACACTTTGTCTGTAGCAAGCCCATTTGATATTTTCCTGATTAAAATATTAATATTAATTAATAAAAAATTGTTGAAACCTGTCATCTTCCTTCGTCTGAAACCCTTGTGAAGGGATAAGAGCTTGTAATTGCTGAACCAAACAAAGAGACACAACAACCCCAATCGGGGTGCGTAGGTTGCTCCGAGACTACGAAGCCGACGAACGGGAGCGCTCCGACTTCCCCATCACCTACGAATCCCGCATCAGCGACACTCCCTATGTTTGGTTTGCATTTTTTCCTCCTACCCACTTCCATTTTCTTTTTTGCGTTTCGTTACCTTTTGATTTCTGTGCACATAGAAACAGTTCAAGATGGTCAAGAACCAAAAAATCCTTTCGTATTCATCATCATTGCTGTGCTTAGGCTTTGCTTTTTAACCATTTCACCTTTACAAAACCAAGATAGTGTCGTACCAAATTTCAACTATCAGGGTTTTCTGCATCAACCATATTTTGAGACACAGACCAAGCGTGATCGAAATTCAATCGCAAGGGTGTTGCCATGGAAGGCAAACAGGTGGTGCCAAATTGCTCGGGAGAGACGGAGGGGGAGGTTATTTTTTATCATTGTATATTAATATTTTAAACAAGAAAATGTGGCTTACTACATGACAAATGTGACACTTCCGTTAGATAATTAACAGCCAGACAACAGAGGGATTAAAGTTGGAACTTTTCAAAACTTAAAGGACTAAATGTGCTAAAAAAAAAATTAGAGGCACTAAAATCACACGAGTTATATTTAAGGAGCTAAAAATATAATTAAGCCTTCAATATATTGTTCCTCAAGCTCTGAACCGAGCAAGATCAACTTCTTTTCTATCTCCTACACACTTCATGTTAATGCATATAGACCATCGTAAATGTATCTTTCATTTTAAATATAAATACTTAAAAATAAAAAATGTTGCTTCTAGTTTTCCACAACACCCGCAGTCTTGGTGGTAATTTATAGCCACCTGATGTCTACTTCTATTGACATCAATAGAAAAAAACCGATACTATGTAATCAACCAAAACAAATATTTAGTGTTAAATACTGGCCGCTTGATCTTCATGATACAAATACAAGCCAAGACCAAACCGGGCACAAGCTTTGCAGAAAGCAATTTCCTCAGCTGCTGCAACTGGATCGCCAATGGGGCCGTCACTAGGTGATACTGTCCCAGTTGACTCGCGATATGCCTGTTATTAAGAGAGAAATTTGATGCAGCTTAGACACTTCAGAAGATGTTACCAAATGCAAAGTTAATGGAAAAGGGAAACATTTTTTACCTGGACGGAAGAGGACCGGCTGACACAAGAACAAGGAAGCTAACTTTAAACACAATTTTCCCTCTTCACCACCCAAAGAAAAGCCTAAAAAATGTTTCATAATATTCTCTTCTTATCTTATTACAATTGTTTTGGACATTCAGGACTAGGAAGCTATTTCTTTAGTTTATCTTATGTTTTCAGTTATAGGAATATTTTAGTAATTTTGAATTTCGTGGTCTTTAATTAAGTTTGAACTTGGATTTTTTTTTTATTAAGGAAACAAAATTTTATTACAGACGAATGGAAGAGAGACAGAGGATGTCGCTGTAAAAGAAAACAAAAGCAAACACCTAGGACCTAAGAGATCGAGTCATGTAACAGAAACTGCTCCTAAGAGACCATGGGCACATACATGTTTTTGTTGCATACATAGTTACTATCACGCCAATGGGTTTATGTTATTTAAGTGTTATTAGTTTTTATTACAATGTCCAGGTTTCCCTTGTGGGTTACGTAGTAACAAAGTCTCAATCCTTATAAGGACATGGATTTTATTCCCAATTGGTAAGCTTAAATGCTTGCAGTGCTCCCTTTTTGATAATCAGTTTTTATGAATTATGACAGCAACTTGCTCTCACAAACCCTATGTGTGAAGATGTTAGAAACCAGAACTTTAAACTGACAAATGGATAAAAACCAGAGAATCTGGTTCTGTATATTCTGTAATGCTATCTCCAGAACAGTTATTCTGAAATTTCATGGAAAACAAGAACAGAAATGAAAACTACAAGAAAAAGAAAATGACTCAGCCAGAGAGGCCACAGCCTACCCCACTCAGAACCACCTTTTTCCACTTAATTTACTTAATTTCTAAATAGCTCTCTCTCTCTCTCTCTCCCCCCCCTCCTCTCATATTTCCCACTCCTCTAACCGATGTACCGAACACCCCATGACCTCTCCTTTTCATCTCACTGCCACATCAGCATTTTGTTATACTGCAGTCCACTAACAAGAACATTCTTAATGTTCCCCATCCTGTCCTTTATTGCACCCGTGGGTCAAACAATACTCCACCACCACCCACCCCAACAAAATAAAAAAACTTGAGCTTGTCCTCAAGGTGAAACTTGAAAGTCAGAGAAGTGGTCATGGAAGAGAGGTCCTTCCTTAGGATCTCAATAGAATCTTCGGATGTTGTGTTCAAATTGAAGACTAGCATTGAACACATCTTGAGTTCCAAATCATCTTATAGATTGTGAAAGGGACCGATCCCTTGATCCGGCATCTGAAAATGTTCAGTAGAAGTATCTGGCACACACTTGTAGGATATTGCAGCAGTTGCTTCTTCGACAATGAAATGACTAGTAGTCCCATACTTCCAGAATTCTAGCCAACCCAGCAAGTTCTATCACAGCATTGGTTGCTCTTGGATCAAACACTAAAAAGTCATTAACTATCTCCCTGTCTTCATAAAGTGCATCGGAATCAGTTGCTGACCTTGTGGGTTTGTTAAAACTCTAACCAAACCCATTTCATCCCATATCCACTAAAGTTCATTCCCTCGCCTCTGCTGTTCCTTTATTCTAACTTCTTGGGTGCTGACATTCACTCAGTTTTTCCTGAGGATATTAGATTGCTGAGACCATAGTTGACACGTATCCCTCATAGTTGTGAAAAGATTAGGCATGTTTCAAAGTCGCAAGGCGGTGAGCTATCCCTCGGGCTTAAGAGGCTCAAACACTAGAGTGAAGTATCCTGGCAAGTGTGAGGAGTGATCTTATTTGTAAAGGTTTCAAGCACCTAGTTGAAGCTTGAAGATAGTAAAGAAAATCTCTCAAGTGTTGAGATTGGGATTAGATGTAGGTCACAAATGTATGGTGGCTAAACAAGGATAAATTTTTTAGTTTGATTCTCTCTTCGCTAAGATCTTTAATTACTATATATTTGTTGCATTATATCTATCTATTACATATCTTGTCATGTCAGTGCTTTACATGGTGCTTTGACAAGAAATTGATATATAGCTTTTTTGCCTGATTCTTCTTCAAACCCAAGTTATATTTGAGTAATCTTCATTATTTGTGTCGCCAGTGTCGGAATTAATGTGGTTATGGGCATGAGCTAGTCTTCCTCGTGGAATGCCTTTGGATGTCCCATTTCGATTCAGGTTAGGAGGCATACCATTAAGTTTCCAGCATTTGTTTTCAGTGTGACATGGCTTCTTACAGTAGGTACGCCGTACACTACAAAGAATCCTTATCTCCTGTTGCTGTTTCACTTCCTCCTCCCACTCCCCTGAATGAATCAGGCCGTCTGCCTTTGGATTGAGTAATCAAGGCTAAACTTTCCTTTGGGTTTGGTTCGAGTATCACCCCTCTCTGAGTTTCTTCTCCTCTAAAAACTGTCATGGTTTCATTAAGAAATGGAAGTGTTTCTTTGCCCAACACCTAAACTCTTACCGGATCAAACTCACTATTAAGTCCTGCTAATTACTTATAAATCTGGTCCTTCTCCTTGTATATATATATATATATATATATATATATATATATATATATATATATATATTACCCATTGGTAGAACTGCCCATGGGGAAGAAAACAGTAGGGTGTAAGTGGGTCTTTACAGTCAAGTATAAGGCAGGCGAGGTTGGTAGCTAAGTGGTATACTCAAACATATGGGGCGGACTACCTTGAGACTTTCTCATCTTAGCTGTTGCAAAAATGAATCCTGACAGAATTTTATTATCACTGGCATCTAACTATGGGTGGAGTTTACCCTTTATGGACTAAAATAATCCCCTAGAGTCTAGTTTGGCAGGTTTACTTCCGTGATGAAGGCCATTGGATACAAACAGAGTCAAGGTAACCACACATTGTTCATCAAGCATTCAACCTCAGGTACCAACCTTGACTGAGAATCTAAGAGGATTCACCACTTGTGAGTAAGGCATAAGGTTGAGTGCTTCGGTAAGAGGACGGAGTTAGGTACTGGTGCAGTGCAGTGGAGTAAGGTGCTGCATGATTAGGAGGAATGAGGGTCATAGTTGGGAGGCATTGGTGGCCTTGGAGCTTGATAAGTGCCAGAATACCAAAAAGTTGGTTGAGAGGAACCATAGGTCTAAGTAGGTGCAGCAAAAGAAGCATTTCAGTGGTAACAGATGCTGGCGTCTTGAAACAGATCATCTAGCATTGGATTGAAGTGCGACAACCATTTCAGCCGCCACGGCCACGAAAACGACCATACCTGCCTACCACCACAACCGTTATCACCACAACCGTTGTACTGTGGTGGAGCAAAATCACCAAAATTAGAGCTGTGATGGTAGAGTGGGATTTTGATTAGGAGGCAAATGTGGCGAACCTGACGCCTGAGTTAGATTAACTGAGAGATTGTCCTGAAGAGCACTTCTTGTTCCTTCCCTAAGCGTGTCTCATGAGTAAGCATTAATGCTTCAAGTTCATCAACGAAAAACGGTTCTGGTCAGCTATTCACAGCAGCAACAAATGAGTTATATGCTCTTCAGGAAATGCTTCAAAAATCAGTTCAAATTGATCTCTGTCGGGCACAGGTTCACCGATTGAGACGAGAGCTTCAGCAATGGCACAAACACGCAGGAAGAACTCAAAAATAGTGCAATTACATTTGGTAAGATAGCGTAGCTCAGAGTGGAATTGACGTGACTTCGTCTTGGTGAGGTTGTGGAAGTAATCATGCACTGCTTCCCAAACTTGCCATGAATGGCGACAATCAAAGACCTTCGAGAGCACAAAATTAGAAATCATGGAAAAAAGCCATGTGCACAGAAGCAAATCTTGCTGCTCCTAATCGGCATAAGCCGAATTGACCTTATCGGCATCGCAATCTGATTCACTAAGGAATCACAGGAATTGTTGGAAGCACAACGTAGTTTTGCAGTTTGTGGCCACGGAGAATAATTCTTCTCATCAAGCTTGATTGAGATTTGATGAGAGAAAGTGATTGAAGCAGAAGAAGTTCTAGAATGAGTTTTAGGTTGCGAGCATGGTTTCGAGATCTACAAAGCTCTTCAAGAGAAAACGATTGTATTGATCCGAGTGTTTTTGTACAAATGGGAAATTACACTGAAGAAGGAATTTATACTAGAAGCTAAGACTAGAGCAGTTGTAAGTTGTAACCGATTGAAACAGTTTCAGCTGTCAACAACAGATTCTGTTACTTGGCAAGCAGCTAGACTGCTGCCCATAGATGGGTTGGGCAGACAACCAAAGGTCCAAATACACTCTTAATAGAATTACAGCTACTGTATTCCCAACACTTTTTTTAGGTTTTTAGTTCATTTTGCAAAACCCTTTAGTTTTAGGGTGAGCAGCTATTCACCCAAAACATGTTCCAACCTTTGTACGTATACAGCAACCATTAACCCATATCTCTCTCGCCCATTCCCTCTCTAGTCCGGCGACCTACAATGATTTCTGGTGAGTTTTAGTGATTTCCATTGAATTCCCTAGTCTTTGTTGTAGTGCCTTCCCGCTATCCGCTTTGCCACTTTAGCGGATTTGGGGTCGGCCGCTACACGCTGCTATCCTCTATTGACTACCTAGCTAGCACACAAGCCTAATCCAATAAGACTACTATCATAACAAGACTCGTAACACATTAATAACCATAAAATTCTAACACTTCCCTCAAGCTTAAGCCTAGTAAGATCTCAAATTGTTACAAATAAACACAATAACTTAAATATATAATGTGGGCTTCAAAATAACATAAACATTATTGGACAAATTCCTTTATGTTTTCTATTCCTTAAGCACTTTATGCAGAAACTAGGGTTACACACACGTGACCAGGAGTGCCAAATCAGGAAGCCATACATTGCTTTAGAATAAGAATAGCAATGTCAAGAAAGATATAAATGGAACAACATTGGAATGAATGATTTGACATCATTATTTATTCATTTCATTAAAAGAATAATCTACTTAGTGCAATTTGTTTTATTTTGCTAAAAGTAAATTATAAATCTACCATCATGTTTATCAATGTATTATTACCGGCCTGTTGACACATGTATTAAAATTCACTTTATGTCAGACTTTATAATATAGAAGCATCAGGAAAAAATGAGGAATAAAGACGGGAGAGAAAAGAGGAACTTGGGAAAGGAGAAATATTGAAAGAGTATCATGACATTTAAAAATTATTCAATATGAGAAAGTAAACTACCAAGTCAGTCCACAGATAAACCTTTTAATCTTTTATAATTAACCCAAAAATTCAGAAACTCAAAAAACCTACTCTTAATAAAAGTTGAATTGCTATAAGTGTATCTCATGCTATGTAGTCAATCCCGGATAGCGGCCGACCCCAAAAACACTTTAGCGAGATGGCGGTTAGCAGGATGGCCGCTATGTTGAAGATCATAGGCATAGGAACTCATTAAAACAGATGTTACAAACAAGAGGGATGAGTGCCAGGATACCGTTGGGCTTGCCGGAAACTGGTGGTGCTTAGCCGGAAAGGTGATGGGGTGCTAGAAGACTCATCCTTTCCGGCCATCTAAGTGAGGAAGAAAGGTATTGTGCGGCTGGTGTGAGGAAGAAAGGTGATGTCGTGCGGCTAGGAGGAAGAACTGTGAAATGGAACTGAAGTGACTAAGTGACGTAAGGGTAAGTGAGGGTAAAACTGACTTTTACTGGGATTCCCAGCAAATGGTTCCCAGTCCTTTATCTTTAGATACTTACCCTTGCTTGGTTTAGGAACTAAAGTGATGGAAAAGAAAGTGGAAGGAAAGAAAGGGGAAGGAGATAAAAGAATAGAAAATGAGACGATTGTTTATTGATTTGGTAGGAGAGAAGATAAAAGGAAAGAAAACTAAAAAATTTCTCTCCTCATGCTTGATTGTTTAGAAAGTGAGAAAAAAGAAAAAATGAATTTGCGAAATGATATTAATACCCTTAAGTAAAATTAAGATGTAATAAATACGTCAGGGGTGTATACAACTTTTTACCTATGTGACTCTCACCATCACATTTTCCTCCTAAAGTGGGGGGAATGGCTTTTACACGTGGGGCCCACCCTTTTTTTCCTTTCCTTTTTATTTCATAGAACCAAACGAGGGAAAATCAACCTTTTATGCTATTTTCCTTCCTCTCTTTTTCTTTCCTTCACTTTTCTACTCCACCAAACGAAATGTTTGTGATTTCATGTTAAAGTACGTTTATTGCTATTTTAGTTCTCAGCTTATCGTATCATTGTATGTGCATCTTTCTTGTAACATTAACATCAATTTGTTACATCATGTCCTACAGCATATGTCAAGGGTAACCATTTCTTCATTTATGATAAATAATAGGACCATATGATCCTTAATCCTTTCCTACGATTTAATCCTGCAAACCCTTTCCTTTCCTATGAGAATCCCGTTCTAAGTAACAATTGAAACAATATACGAGCTTAGAGGATAAATTGCTACTAATTTAAAGATGAGCAAGAATGTAAAAGGGAGTTGCTAGTAACAGAAGTAAATGAAAATGCACAAATACTGATACACTGCAAAGACTAGAGGCCCACCTCTCCATCAGATCCTCGGACAGTAACACGATATACCACAGTCACACTCCTATTGTCAGAGAAGATGACATCACGTATCTCTCCACACCATCCTGCAAAAGAGATTTGAAATCTGAAAGATCAGAAGATGTGAGGCTCAATGTTATGAAAG
This sequence comes from Sophora flavescens, assembly GCA_030762895.1. Classification (NCBI taxonomy): domain Eukaryota; kingdom Viridiplantae; phylum Streptophyta; class Magnoliopsida; order Fabales; family Fabaceae; genus Sophora; species Sophora flavescens. The sequence continues at coordinate 1,183,817 of CM061065.1, forward strand.
ATAATGAAATTCAAAATGAAGTGCATAAATATCTCAAAGCAAGATAGGATTAGTGTCATTTTCAGAGCAAGCTGCAAGTAACAAATATTTCCACCAAGCGCACTATGAATGGATAAATTATATACACAGCAGAGGCATCGCACACATAAAGAATCAATGATAGTAAGCTCTTGTGACTTGTCATTCCGACAAAATATCAGAAAAAGCTAAATATATTGGCATTTATAAATTATAATGATCAAATATAGGTTACAGGTAGCAATGGCATCTTTGGTCCCACATCCCCACACACGTTACATTAACTAAACGCAGTGATTAATTAGAGATGAAAAATTGAGTTACAGGAAAGGGAAAATTCCATGCACCTGGGGCGTAGAAGCTCAACATCCTGTTAGCATGATACCTGCCAAACAAAAGCAACAGATAGCATTGTTGTAGTTAAGTCACAGAGAAAGAAAATATGGAAAGACAGTAACAATATTAAAATTAATTATATTATTATGCATCAAAGTACCAGGGGATGACGGTGGAAGCGGAGGAGGGATCGGTGTCACCATGGACTTGGGCTTTGACGATATTATCAGGGATTCTTTTATTGAGATCTCGGAGTATCTCGTTTAAAGGACGAGTCAATGAATTCGAAAAAGGAAACGATGTCTCCAGCGGCACCACGTAATTCGAATTCGGTACGCCTCCTTTCTTCCCATCACTACTGCTGCTGCTGCTATTGCTTCGCTCCACGGAACACACAAGGAGGGTCAATGCACTCCTGCGACCTGTTATCCCCAAATTCTGAACCTCACTTTTGGAGTTTCGGTTGTTGCAAGAGGAATACCACGATGTAGACATCCAATTCGGCTTAACCGCCAAAGCCATGCCCTCCGAGATTTTCGATTGCAGGAAATTAAGGGGAATGAATGACCAACGCTACGTGTACCAGACCAGTAGGTGAAGAAGTTTCTAGAAATCTTCGGAAAAGGCTCCTCACACCTAATCTTGTGTTCAGATGTGTGTTTCAAAAAATTGAAAGTAAAAATATGGTAAATTTTTATATAATTGATTATTGTGATAATGGATTATAATTATAATTTATTTTGTTTGATTATATTTATTGAAAAATGATTTTAAATTAATCTGTTTTATTTGAATGATGAAAAAAATCATTTTTATTTAATAAAATATAAAAAAAAATGTAATTATTTATTTAGATCGAAAATATTTGATGTTCTTTTAACTTTTTTTATAAATAATATTTTTCATGTTATCATCAATTATTTTTATATTATTAAAAATTGAATAAAATTTGTAAAAAATTTATATTAATAAATATATTATTATTATTTGATCATTTCACAAAATATAAACTTTTATTAAAGAAAATGCAACAGTAATGGTCAAGGAACAATTAATAATAGCAACGTAATTGTTATAAATAACAAATAAAAAAATAATAGCAGCATAATTGGCTATGAAAGGTTTCTTAATTAGTAGTTCATAATGAATAATAGCAGCATAATTGTATTGGCAATGAATAATATTAGCGTACACAATGTGTGGAAGATGGAATAATCTGGACAATAAATAATCAAACAACTCATAAAAAGAGATGGAATAAAATCATTCAAAACAACTTTTTTTCCAAAAAAAAAAAATTCAAAATTTAAGCAAAATACTCAAACATAATTATTTTTTTAATGAAACATATGTTCCAAAAGAATTTATCAGTTTTTGGAAATAACAAGAGTCTAGAAAAAAAAAATTGATTAATGTGAAAGAATCTGAAGCTATTTTGCTAGGGTTATTTTGAATAATTTTTTTATTAAAAATTGATTTTATAAAGGAGAGAGAATATTCACCCAAAAATGTATTTTTACGAAATTAATGTTATAAAATTTTAGATATTATCACATGTGTTCTTGTATTCTACCTTGAATTTTTTTTTATATCCTTTATTATAAATTTGTAACAAAAAATTATATTTCTACAACGTTCTATTCAAACAAGTTAAAAATCATTTTTTCTATAAATTTTTTTTTTTTAGAAAAACCAACTTATTTCATTTCAATCATAATAATATCGACAATGCAGGGAGGACTATAATAAAAAAAAAACTTGGTGATTAGCATACAATTTTGACGCCCTAGCCAAAAGGTGAGCAACAAAATTAGCTTGTCTCCTGATAAAACTAACCCAAAGTTTTGAAAAGAAAGCAAGTTCAACTTTCAACAAGAAATAATGACACCAAACTCTGTTTGACAGTTGTTGTCCCCATACACCCCATCTACAACTGGTTTACAATCCAGCTTTATGGTAAGTTTGTGGACACCAACTTCTCCCAGCCATTCGATGGCCTCTAACAGTCCCCATGCTTCGGTCTCTTGAGTTGGTGGAAGACCTGGAAACGTGACTGTTTTGGCCTTCAATAAGTCTCCTCGGTCATCCCTTATGCACATGCCAATGCCAAAGCAACCAAGATCTTCGAACAAAGCCGCATCAACATTGCACTTGAGGCTTCCTGGCTCCGGCATCATCCATTTCTCCTCAACTGTAGAACGTTCATTTGAGACCTACACCCCACCAGAAACCCTAGCATTTTCCCAGTCTTTCAGCAAAGAGAAGGCATCATCTATGGAATAAGCTCTGCTTCTCTCCATGTCTTTCCACACTTTCTCATTGTGCCTCTTCCAAAGACACCAAATCATCATAGCAACCTTATTTTTTGTGTTACTATGAAGCCCTGACAGAAGTTTGAAGACCGGGTCTGAGAATCCACACGTGTCTTTATATCGTCCCACAAACCCACATGGAGCCAACACTGAATAGCCTGGTCACAACCGAAGAAGATGTGCCAAGTATTCTCAACACTATTTATGCAGAAAGGACAATGAGGAGGGCATTGAACCCCTCTAGATTGCAGCCTATCTCTTGTTGGTAAGCACCCCCTAGTTGCTCTCCAAATCAACACTTTAATTTTGTGTGGAATTTTGAGTTTCCAGATGGAGTTCCATTCACCCGGTTCCTTCAAATGTGAGTTATCAACTAGTCTCTCCATGGTAAGATAGTATGCAGACTTGACAGAGTAGCAACCATTCCTGCTTGGGCTCCAAACCTCTTTATCTTTCGCTATATAGCTGTGCAAAGGAGTGCTGAGAATTTCCTTCACATCGCTCGGGTAAAAAAAACATTTCCAATATATCCTTCCGCCAAGAGTCGGTGGTAATGTCTATGAGATAAGAAACTGACCACGATTCAGTACCTGGGGACGGATGACTTCTATCTCCAGGACCTTCTTTTGCCTGGAGTCATGGTTCAAACCATATATTAATTTTTTTTACCATTACTAAATCTCCACCTCATGCCTTCCTTGATCGCTGTCTGGGAAGAATGGATACTATGCCACACATAACTTGGGTTGTGACCCAATCGGGCCCCCACAAACTCCTCGTTCGGAAACTATTTAGCTTTGAAGACTTTTGAAACAATAGCATCTTTGTTGGATACAAACTTCGAACCTTGCTTCCCTAGATGGCAAAGTTAAAGCCATGAAAATGACGGAACCCCATGCCCCCATGCTCCTTTCCCATAGTCAAGCGGTCCCAACTAAGCCAATTTATTCCTTTGCTAATACCTCTATTAGAGCCCCACCAAAAGGAATTGATCATTCTTTGCATCTCCTCAGCCAAAGAAGTGGGAATCATGAAAGTGCTCATACAATATGCAGGGATGGTTTGAGCCACATACTTCACTAAAACTTCTCTACCTGCTTTGGAAATATGCTTCCCTGACTAGTTGTGGATCTTCCTCTAAATTCTATCCTTCAAATAGCCAAAGAGGGCTTTCTTTTTTCTGGCTACCATAGATGGAAAGCCTAGGTACTCACTAGTTCCAAGACACTCTGTCACCCCACCCACCCACCCAAAAAAATATTAGTAACCATCTTCCAAGTCTCAATGCTTGTGTTTCTGCTAAAAAAAAGATCCCGGACTTTTGCAAGTTGATGGCTTGACCCGAAGCTCTTTCATAATCTGACAGGATGTCCCTCATTCCGTTTTCCCTATCCTCTGCTCTAAACAAAAGGAAATAATCATCTGCAAACAGGAGATGTGTAAGGATTAGAGCCCCTCTACACAGCTTAATACCATGGATGTCTCCTCTAGCTTCCGCTCTGTTAATTAGCGAGTGAGCCCCTCCGCACAAAGAATAAAAAGATAAGGTGACAGTTGATCACCTGTCTAAGTCCTCTACCTGGCTTCACTGATCCAGTAACCTCGTCATTTAGCAAAACTAAAAATTCACTGATTTAATACACATAGCCATCCAGTTGACCCATCTCTCAGCGAAACCCATTTTATCATGATATTTTTTAGGAAATCTCTCAATCAACTCTGTCATATGCCTTGCTGATGTCAATTTTCAAAGCTACCTCACCCTTTTTTCCCCATCCTCTTACTCCTCATGTGGTGAATGAGTTCAATAGCCATAAGCACATTGTCTAGGATATATCTGCCTTCCACAAAATCTGATTGTTCCCGAGAGATACATCTATGTAGAATAGGCTTCAATCTGTTAGCTAACACTTTAAAAAAATATTATAAACCATGTTGCATAGGGATATTGGCCTTAGGTCCTTCATAGAGATAGGATTATCTATTTTTGGAATAAGTACAATATTGGTATCATTTATAAAAGTAGGAAAATTACCATTTTCTAACCAAGATACTCATGCATGATAAACCTCCATACCACATAGATCCCATAACCTTTTATAAAAAGCTGGATTTAGGTCGTCGGGACCTGGCGCTTTATCTAAATGCATCTGGAAGAGAGCTTTTTTGAACTCCCCTATAGCAAAAGGAGCGATTAATTTTGCATTATCATCCTCATTCACCCGAGCACTAACATGCTCAATAACTGGGTCATACTAGCCTTGCGTTGACTGGAACATGGTATCGAAATAGTTTTTTGCAATCTCTCGCATACTATCTTGATCATCAACCTTGCTGCCATTTACGTGCTCTAGCTTACAAATGTTATTTTACTTCTTTGTTGTGCTAGCCATTGCATGAAAAGACTTGGAGTTCATGTCACCATCTATAAGCCAATATACCTTGGCTCTTTGTCTCCAGAACGCATCTTCCTGGGCGAGTAATATGCTCATCCCTTCGCTTAATTCATTATATCTATCTGCAACATTATATTCATTGCTCTCTAGCTATTTCCATGTTCCTCCTACACTGCTCAATAGCGCCTCTATACTTTGAGCGAATTTTCCTACCCCATTCAATCATTTCATTCGTACAGCTCTGGTGTCTTGCCATAAGCTCACTGCAATCAGCCTTCTCCCAACCTTCATTCACAATATCATCAAGGTCCGGCTCTTCAAGCCATGCATTCCCAAAACGAAATACTTTCCTACCACCCCTCCTTTCACGATCAAAATGTTTTATAACAACAGGAGAATGGTCAGACCTATCCACCACGACATTTATCAACCTGCACCTAGGGAAAGAGTCCAGCCAGTTTTGAGTGACTAAGCTTTATCCAAACGCTCCCCCGTGGCATCAGGGCTCCCTCTACTCTTTTTTCATGTGAATTTGTAACCTTCCATGGGAAGATCAAGTAAGTTACACTCCATAAATGTTTCTCTAAAACCACGAATAACCAAGGGGGATGATCGACATTACCTTTCTTATCTTCATTGGATATTAAATCATTATAGTCTCCCATGATGCACCATGGCAGTGAGTTATCTCTGGCCAAAGTGCAGAGTAAGTTCTGTAGGAATAGTGGAGAGGATATGGAGAGGCTAACAAACTTAAATGATTCGAATTGCTTGGCTTGGTATTCAAATGCTCAAGTACAAGCCTTTTTATAGATGCTAGGGATGACTCTAGATCCATCTAATACAATGAACATATTTAATACACTTAATTAAGCACATGTATCATGCTACTTTGAAACTACAAGTTCTTGAATCTTCAAGTCCTAGAAACTTCAAGTACATGAATTTTATAGATACATGCATACTAAGTAATAAATCAAGTTTATATTTCCAACCCCCCCCCCCCCCCCCCCCCTTAAACTTGATTCTTCTTGGTGACTCCAATCCATGCACGTATCCTTGTAAAGTCTTCAGACTTCAATCCTTTGGTGAAAATATCGGCTACTTTTCACATAGGAGAGCTTGACCTCTTTGTTCTCGACGCACTCCCTTATGAAATGAAACTTTGTATCGATGTGTTTACTTCGATCATGGAACATAGGATTCTTCCCTAGTGCTATAGCAGATTTGTTGTCCATCAAAATAGTAGTTGCCTAATCTTGAGACACATGTAGCATTCTCAACAATCTTCTTAGCCAAATTGCGTGACAAACACAAGAAGCAGCTGCAACATATTCAGCTTCACATGTAGAAAGAGTCACAATAGGTTGCTTCTTTGAACTCCAAGTGAAGGCAGTGTTACCCATGAAAAATATAAAACCACCGGTGCTTTTTCTATCATCAATGTCACCTCCCCAATCACTGTCACTATAGCCAACAAGCTTGAAATCGGAAGAGGGTGAATAATATAGGCCATAGTCAATAGTTCCTTTGATATATCGAAGGATCCTCTTAGCCATTGTCATGTGAGCTGTAGTCGGTGACTCCATGAAATGGCTAACAACTCCTACTCCAAATAGGATATCGGGCCTTGTACAAGTCAAATATCTTAAGTCAGCAACGAGACTATTGTAAAGAGTTGGATCCACTTTTTCACTTTCATCATACTTTGACAATTTAGTTACACAATCGATTGGGGTGTTCATAGGCTTGCAATTTGTCATCTTGAATTTCTCAAGGACCTTTTTGGCATAAGCCTCTTGAGAAATAAAAATTCCATCTTCATCTTGCTTCACTTCAATGCCAAGGTAGTAGGACATGAGTCCAATGTCGGTCATCTCAAATTCTCTAGTCATCACCTTCTTGAACTCATCAAACATCTTCGAATTGTTTCCCGTGTAGATTAAGTCGTCAACGTATAAGCAAACAAGAAGAATACTTCCATCTTCGCCTTCTTTGACATATTCTTGTGGGCATTTGATGAATCCATGCCTTTGGAAATACTTATCAATACGGCTATACCAAGCTCTTGGAGCTTGTTTCAAGTCATACAAAGCCTTCTTTAACTTCAACACTTTATCTTCGTGTCCTTTCACTTCATACCCGATCGGTTGTTGGACATACACCTCCTCCTCAAGATAGCCATTTAAGAAGGCAGACTTGACGTCCATTTGATAAATCTTCCACTTCTTTTGTGCGGCTAAGGAAATTATTAACCTAATTGTCTCCAATCGAGCCACGGGAGCAAATACTTCATCATAATCAACTCCATGTTGTTGACTATAGCCTTTAGCCACAAGCCTTGCCTTGTACCTCTCTACTTCTCCTTGAGCATTTCTTTTGACTTTATATATCCATTTCACACCAATCGTCTTTTGCCCATCTGGAAGAGTAGCAAGCTCCCATGTGTCATTCTTTTGAATTGCTTGAATCTCTTCATCCATCGCATGTCTCCATTTCTCTTCTTGTATTGCTTCTTCAAAGTGTAGTGGCTCGGAATCAGCAAAGAGACAAAATAGTGTTGTATTTTCTACCATTTCTGTGGACTCATAAAGATCTCTTAGGCTCCTTGTTCCTCTAGGACCCTCAGGAGAGCTTTGTGGAGAAAATTCATTTCTTCTAATATTTGGTGAGTGTGGAGGAGAACCAATAACTCCGTGCTCTTCATGATTGGACTTTTCGAGTGTAGGATGAGAAGCACAATCTTCATCTTGAGAAGTATCCCACCTCCACAAGTTTTCTTCATCAAAGTCAACATCTCTACTAATCACAATCTTCCCATTAGTAGGATTAAATAGCTTGTAGCCCTTTGAGTTTGAGCTATAGCCGATAAAAACTAACTTCTCACTTTTATCATCAAGCTTGGTTCTTGTCTCCTTGGGAACATGCACATAAGCAATACTTCCAAAAACTCGCAAATGAGAGACATTGGGCTTCTTACCACTCCAAGCTTCTTGAGGAGTTATTCCACGAACACTTCTAGTGGGGGATAAGTTGGACAAATACACAGCGCAAGCTACGGCTTCGGCCCAAAACTCCTTAGGCATGTTCTTGCTCTTTAGCATGCTTCTTGCCATGTTGAGGATTGATCTATTTTTGCGTTCCATGACTCCATTTTGTTGTGGAGAATAAGGAACCGTGAGAAGACGTCGAATGCCCTTGGCCTCACAAAACTTGCCAAACTCCTTGGAAGTGAACTCTCCTCCTCTATCGGTTCTTAGAGCTTTGATAGTAAATCCACTCTCATTTTCAACTTGAGCTTTGAACTTTTGAAATGCTCCAAATGATTCATCCTTCCTCTTCAAAAAATAAACCCACGCCTTGCGGGAAAAATCATCAATAAAAAGTAAGAAGTAATTGGATTTCCCATATGAGGATGGCTTGATTGGGCCACAAATGTCGGCATGAACAAGTTGAAGTGGCTCGATGGCTCTTGAAGTGGACTCCTTTGGAAAGGGCTTTCTTACTTGTTTTACCAATAGACAACCTTCACATAATTGATTGGGTTGAGAGATGTGAGGCAACCCATTCACCATGTTCTCCTTTGACAATAAATTTAATCCTCCAAAATTTAGATGACCAAATCTCATATGCCAAAGCCAAGAGGAATCTTTTACACATGTCTTCAAGCATCTTGGATGATCAACTTTGACATTGAGCAAGAACATTCTATTCTTTGACATAGGAACCCTTGCTACTAAATTATGTGATTTATCCCTCAAAGTGCAACAAGCATCCTTTAAGTGAACATCATACCCATTCTCAAGCAATTGTCCCATGCTCAAGATGTTTGCCTTTAAAGAAGGAACATAATAGACTTGGGAAATAAATCTATTGCCACCATTTCTTGTAAGGATAAGAACATCACCTTTGCCTTCAATCGGAACTTTTGTGTCATTGCCAAAAACAATTTGACCTTTGTGCTTCTCATCAAGATTTGTGAATAGCTCCTTGTTGCCACTCATATGGTTGCTAGCACCGGTGTCAAGATACCATAAGAATTTACTTTCACCTCCTTTGTTGGCCAATAACAAGAGTAGATCTTCTTCTTTTTCTTCTTCTTTCATCTCAACAAGATGGGCCTCTCCTTGGTTTCTTGTAGAGCTCCAACATTCATGGAAGTAATGACCATATTTATGACAATTGTGACATTGAACACTAGATTTGTCATACCTTGTTCCTTCTCCTCTCCTAAAGCCATAGCTTCCACGACCTCTTGACTTTTGGAATTGTTGGCTTGAACCTTCACCATTGAAGTGATATGCGCCTCTTCCTCTTCCACGACCACGACCAAAGTTACTACAATGATTTTTCCCTCTTTCATGGCCTTGACCTCGACCTCTTCCTCTTCCTCGCGAGCTAGTACACTCTTGCCTTTTGTCTTTCAAAGAGACCTTTGCTTGAAATGCTTGGACTAGTGGCTCCTTCTTCTTTGATCTCTCTTCATAGGCTTGCAAAGATCCTTGTAGTTCATCAATGGTCATGGTCTCCAAATCTTGAGATTGCTCAATAGCCACGGCAACAAGATCAAATCTTGAATCAAGTGTACGAATAATTTTCTCTACCACACGAACATCTTCTAAATTCTCCCCATATCTCTTCATTTGATTCACAGTTGAAAGGACTCTTGTGAAATAATCATGGATAGATTCGGATTCCATCATGTGTAAGGATTCAAATTCACCTCTTAAGGTTTGAAGACGCACCTTCTTCACCTTGCCAACTCCTTTGTGAACATTTTGAAGAATCTCCCAAGCTTGCTTCGCCTTGGTTGCATGAGAGACTTTCTCAAATATTTCATCATCTAATGTCGCATGAATAATGGAAAGAGCATGTTGATCTCTTTTGCGATTCTTTTGCAAAGCATCCTTTTGAGCTTCATTCAAATTTTCTTCATTTTTCGGTTCATCATATCCTTGCTCTACTATATCCCAAACTTCATGGGAGCCAAGAATTGCTTTCATACGAACACACCACTTATCATAATTCTCTTTTGTGAGTTTGGGAATTGGAATGGAGGAGTTAGACATCTTCAAGGAAGGAACCTAGCTCTTGATACCACTTTGTAGGAAATAGTGGAGAGGATATGGAGAGGCTAACAAACTTAAATGATTCGAATTGCTTGGCTTGATATTCAAATGCTCAAGTACAAGCCTTTTTATAGATGCTAGGGATGACTCTAGATCCATCTAATACAATGAACATATTTAATACACTTAATTAAGCACATGTATCATGCTACTTTGAAACTACAAGTTCTTGAATCTTCAAGTCCTAGAAACTTCAAGTACATGAATTTTCTAGATACATGCATACTAAGTAATAAATCAAGTTTATATTTCCAACAAGTTCCACGATTCTCTTTTTCTACCTCTATCAGGAAAACCATGGAAACCCAAAAACCGCCATCTCGGGCTCCCGTCATGCACTACTTCGACATTGATAAAGTTTGATGAATAATTCAAGACTTGGCAATCAAAAGCCTGCCTCCAAAGTAGAGCTAAACCTCGGCTCCTTCCAATCCTATCCACAACAAACGAGGCGTCAAAACCCAGCCTCACTCTAATCTCCTCAATCTTGTTAGCATGCACCAAAGTCTCACACAGAAAAATCACGTCCGATTGGTAAGTCCGAACGAGGTCTCGGAGCGTAGGAACTGCTCTCGGGTTGTTCAGGCCTCGACAGTTCCAACTGATGAAGCTCTTGATCGTCAGAGGCTTCTTTGCTAGGGCCTGCACTGTAAAAATTCTTGTGAGTTTTGGTGTCCAAAACCATTTTTTCCTGCTTCAGTATTCACATGCAGTGCCTAATGTGACCCCACAGTTGACTCACATGTTCTCCCACGTTTTTTAAATCCTGATATCACGTCAATATATGTTGCAATATCCTCCCCCATATTTACATCCATTATCCCTTTATATCCACCTTCCATATCTGATACTTGCCCCACTATTTTTGGAAATAGAATCTTCGGATCTTTGAAAATAGAGGCCATCGAGATATTCCTATTTTGGCTCGCCTCAGTTCTCACCTTTCTTTTCTCAACACCCTCAGTAACGTTTGTTGCATGATTCTCGCGATACTGATTGACAGGAAATCCCTGATTTGGTGCAACCTAGTCCAGTTGATTATCATCTCTAAGCCTCCGCGCATCGCCAGCTCTGGTGCTCCTCCTAGGGTCTGCTCGTAGCTCCGGCCCCCATGCACGTACCTATCATCTTTCTACATGGTAAACATTCTATCACAGTGATCCTCCACATGCCCTAGGAGACCACACAAAGTAACAGAAAGGTCCCAATCTTTCATATTTGAAGCTAACCTCCTTGACTTCCCCACCTGGTTTCTTGATCTTCTTCATCCTCTTTAGCAATTTCTGGACATCAATAAGAACCCTGATACACATATAACTTTTCCAAAAACTTGTGTTGTTTTTCGCATCATACTCCAAGAACTTGCCTATGAAATTTCCAAGGTGCTGGCCTACAACTTCAAACATAAATCCTACTGGGACATTGTGCACTTGAACCCTATAAGGAACTCTGAATAAAGGGACTTATTCTGGTGTCTCTCATTCCTGCATCACACCGAGTATCAATAGGTGGTTGTAAAACGACCACGACCCCCATTTCAGCACTCTTTCCACATCAAGCTGATGGAAAAATTGAAACAAGAAGATTCCTGGTTCATCTTCTCTAATCGACACACCCCTCCCTGGATGCCAAACCCCAGCCATTCTCCCTTTAATTATATATACTCGTGTTGGTCTATTAGTTAGGAACCTCCCCATAAGGCAAAGAGATTGGTTCGGTCTTTCACTCTGATCCCCTTCTACTTGTACCTTCATACTAGCCTCCTCATCCTCCAATGAGAGATGCTCCATGGTAAAGAAAACAATACACTTTTATTAAAATAAAATAAAAGCCCTCAAGTTTAAAAAAGAACGTCCCACTAAGAGAGAAAAAATTCTCACATGGAGAGAAAAAAATTATAAAATATTCTTAGTTACTTGAAGAAATAAATTAAAGGAAATCTTAAATTTATAGTCAGACAGAGAATTGTGGTTTATTCTATTTCTATTATCATTGATACATTGAAATTTGATGGCTAGGAAAATAACAAGACGCCACAAACTTTCAACACTAACCAGCAGCGATGCAGAAAATTTAATTTTATCTTATCATATTTAACTTTTTTTTCCCTAAAAATAGATTATTTTAAATGAAAATAACTTTTTTTAATTTATAACAAACACGTCCAAATTATTTCAATAATCGATTGTATTTGTAATTAATTATTGTATAAGAATATGTTTTGCGGATATGTTTGCTTAAAAGTGGTTTGTTTGGATGGAATAATATTTTTTTAATAGTTAGTTATAAAGGGATAAAATGCAATTGGTTTCAAAACAATCAATTTTTTTTTAAAATAAGCTTCAAACTTTTAATTATTATTTTTCTATAAAGAAAGCTTTTTCATACTTTAAGTTAGGGGGTCTATTGGATTGAGATTTTAAAAGATTGTTTTGACCTTAAAAAGTGTTGTGGATTTTAAAAGATTATGTAGGAATGTAATGACTTTTAAGATTTTTTTTTTTAAGATTGTTATAATCAGGATTCTCATGTATGGATTTTAAAAGATTTATATCATAAGATTTTATAAGATTTGAATGGACTATATGGATTTATAAGATTTGAATGGATTATATGGATTTATAAGATTTATACGAATGATGCAAGCATTTATTCAACACAAATAAATCTTGTATCCTCTAAAGGTGTTTTTTCCGCTAAGAATTATGCATAACTTCTTAAATATATCTGGACACATTTTATATAATTGTCAGAATATTAAGGATCATCGTTCAATGTTTGATATATAAAGTCATATCCGTGCCAGTAATTCAACCATTCAATCTATATATGATAATATATTACCTACTAACAGGACATATATGCAAGCAGCTAGCGGTGGTTTTTTTTTTTAAAGCCAAAAGAATATTAATAATCAAAAAGCTTAGCATAAGAAATGCTAGGACAAAAAGATACACAAGCAAAAGTCAACAAAGCCACAATTGTAAATCACCCCCTAAAGCTCTAATATAACAGAGACCAGAGAGCAAAATATAGCCAAAAGTCATGACTCAATTCTATGACAGGCGCACAAAATCAAGCAAACATGAAGCACCAAGCCTTGACAAATTTATATGTGAATCTCTCGCAAAGAAGCAGCAAGGCCAGCAACACACAGCAGCAGCAAACGATGACAAACCACAAATATTGAAAATTGATATGCCAATGTAAAACATAAAAACAAAGAAAAGAGTTGCATAATCAGAGCATAAATTGCAAGAAGAGTTGTTCGGTGAAAGAACAGAGAAGAACGACAGAGTGGAGAAAGTCTGGGTGAGAAGGAACCAGGGAATAAAAAGTTCAAGGGGTTTGTGGACGATTTTAGAATAGATTTGTTATTTATATCTCTCACTAAAAAGTCATTTAAAATCCATTATACGAAATAATCATCGAAATTAGTTAACTTTTAAATATCAAAAGATTTTTAATAATTTATAAAAAGTCTTGATTGAATACTAATGGATGAGAAATCCTTTAAAAAAATCCTAATAATCCTGATCGAATATCACAAAACTTATTTATATTCTATAAAAGTCTTGATTGAATACCACAAGACTCTTTTATCATAAAAAAAATCCATTAATGGATAAACATGTGATAAATGAGTACATCATTAATCATCCACTGACCTGCATTAATCATCCACTCATATATCCATTAATGATCAATGCAGTTCAATGGATGATTAATGAGTTACCTATTTACTACGTGTGTATCCATTAATCACAATTTTGAATAACATTACTACATGTATAGATTTATTTGTTGTTATTATGTTATACTATGGAGACATTTTATTTATTGTGTTGAGATAACTTAGGTGAATCTAAGACGACATCTTGAATAGATGTTATGGCCATTTTGTTGGGAACTACACTTTAATCACATATCAACATGTGATTTTGTTGTGCTTTCTCATTTACCCATATATCACTTTTGCTGGGTCACAACTCACAACACAAGGATATGGTTACCGTAAAAAAAAAAAAACACACACACACACACACACAAGGATATGGATAACTTTACATATATGATATTAGTGTTAATTCAAGCATAATTTTTCTATTTTATTGAGGTGCATGTACTCCCATCTGGGCCACAAGTTGAGAGTACTAACTCACTTTTGACATTTTACTGGGGCCACATATATTTGATTAATTTAAATAATTGTTTTCTTATTGAAATAAAGTAAATACGAATCATGTTATCTAAATGGCAGAGTATTAGAGTATTTTATATGGACTTTCATAAGCCATATTACAATTTCATAAAAATTTTAATTAATTTGATATCAAAATAATTAGAGCACATTTTATTTAAGTCCACAATTGCTTCAATCATAATTGTCTTATCATATGGACATTTGACGTTAAATTGAGCCGGGGGATGTTGAATTTTTTTGTCATAATTTCTGATCAAAATTCCAACATATTGAGGAAGCTAAAAAAAAATCAAATTGAAACAAACCTACTATCACAGCCACAGGTAATGTGGTAGAAAGGAAAAACAAGTAGTGTTGATCAAGTAATGAGTACATATTCAAGAGTGGCTGTTTGATCTACCGCATATCCTCCGTCACCATTTGGGCAAACACCTTGCTCATTGAAACACCAGACAAATCACCTACGCTTCCCATACTGTATTCCATGGAAGATAATCCAGTGTCGGAGCGATACATTTGGGAGTGCACATGACCAACATCAACATGATTGGATCTCTCATCAACAGCTTCTAGTTCTAGTCGCAGAGCATACTCCAAGTGCCACAGCACATCTCCCATGCTAGGCCTATTGATGCCATGTTCTGCAAGGCATTTGTTAGCAATCTCTAGGAATTTCTGGAGTGACTCTGACTTTGTCTGACCCGATTCTTTATGGATCTCTACAAGGCGAGGATCTGCTATTTCCTCTATTGTGCTTCTCTCCTGATTCATTACCCATTCGACCAGATTCACCTTCTCCCGTGGGAGTGATGGATCGATTACAGGCCTCCCACAAAGGACTTCAAACATGACCACCCCAAAAGAGTAGACATCTGATTTTTCTGTCAGTTGCTGCATTATCAAGTATTCTGGATCAAGATACCCAAAACTTCCTTTCACTGCTGTACTCACATGTGTCTTGTCAATATCCGGACCTGTCTTTGAGAGACCAAAATCAGCAACTTTGGCCATGAGATTTTCATCTAGCAGGATATTTGCCGATTTCACATCACGGTGAATAATTGCCTTGGCAGAGCCAGTGTGAAGATAATGTAGTCCTCTCGCTGCTCCTATGCATATCTCAAGCCTCTGCTTCCAACTTAAGCAGCAGGGTGCATCTGATATTCCCAACAGATGCTTCTTCAGGCTCCCTTTTTCCATGTACTCATAAATAATGATCCTCTCATTTTGTTCATTACAGTACCCGATCAATGATACTAAATGGCGATGACGAAACTGTGATAACATCTCAATTTCCGTCCGAAACTCAACAAGACCTTGTTGAGATTGGGATGACCCCCTCTTCACAGCTACCTTTGTTTCATCTTTCAAAACCCCCTTGTAAACCTTCCCAAAACCACCACTGCCAATGACCAAATCTTCACTGAAATTATTAGTTGCCTCTTGAACTGCTGCAAGAGGAAGCCGATACCCAATTTTTGAGCTTGAAAATATTGCTGCAGTTCCATCATAATTGTTACTAGCGCGGAGATTGTTTCTTCGTCTTCTTCTGCAAAGCAGAAATAAAGCCATGACCATAATAGCCAAAAAACCAACCACACACCCCGTCACTAAACCCACTATAATACCAACCTTTCTCTTGGTACTACTTCCCTCCTCTGAGTCTGAATCAAATACCAGGCTATCTTTAGAGTCACTCATTTTCATGATCTCCAGCCCATTGAGAATGGCCTCAGGGGAAGACGCTTCACTTATACTAAAAGTACCAACGGTAATATTGAAACTACGGCCGCCACTAGTCCTTGTGATGGCATCCATGTAATATGGCACACCAAATTTATTTGAGGTTTCTTTGCCAAGATCCACTGTTGAAACAAGCCAAGAGTTAACATAAACGTTGAAGAGTGTGTTTGGGGGTAGATTCACAATGTCACAGAAATGAAAGCGAACAAGATAATCAAAGCCGGGATCAACATCAAAATGCCATGTCACATTTGCATTTGTTCTAGGATCTGAACTTGTGCTCAATCTAGTCGCAGTCCCATATACCTTGGTTGGGGCTATATCTTGGGTAATGTTTGTTTCTCTGAACTTGACTGCTGCAATATTGGATACAAAATCCGCAAGATTATTGTGGATAACATATCTATCATCTGAGACCCATAGACGCCACAAAGTGTCATTAAGGGGAGACACTGTCTGATTACCCATATTCACCCTAGCAACAGTCTCCAAGGCCTTTCTCCACAGATTCTTATCATCATCACCTTGTGGCCTCACAATGCTAACATGTTCAGCAATAACCTTGTCAGGGATCAAGATAATTTCTATGGCATTTATGAAGGCAAATGAACTAGAAGAGGGGGTAAACGTGAGCACAAGCTGGCCACTAGTTATGTTCAAAGAGTATTCTTTCAGTAAAGAACCACTGTGTATTTGAAAGTCTTTGAGTAGTGTGATGGTTTGAGCAGAAACAGAGAATTTAGCAGTGCTCAAATTGTAACTTTCAAAGCTGAAAGGGAAGAAATACAAGCGAATCCAGTGCCTTCCATGTCTTTTGATTCGGAACGTGTATTGAGAAACACTCGTAAGGATTCGAGCAGTCCGGTACAGGTCTGAATCAAAAGATGATGGGATAGGGGTGAAGTTTGCCTTAGCCAAAATAAGCTCTGAGGTAGACAGCAAGTGGGAAGAAGAATTATCAGCAAGAAATAAGCGACCACCCACCAGAGTATCCTTGGGGGATCCACAGTCAATAAGAATGTTTTCATCTCCTGATGAAACCCATATCAACCAGAAAACAGATGAAACCCCAATAAAGAACTTGTAATCCCAAGTGCCCATTCAAAATATAATGATTCAGGAGTGAGTAGAAAGAAAGAACAGCTAATATACAAACAAGTTTAACACCCTAGCTAGCTACTATGTATGAATACAAGTTAGTTATACCTGGAAAAAGAAAAAGAAAAAAACAAGAATCTAGCTTCTCATAACATGGAAAGAACTAGAAATGATCAACGTAGAAAATCACTGACTCTTCACGGTCACGAGCTTCACAACTGATTGTTTAAAGTAGAAGATATTATCAACAGGCACGATGGATGGGCACCAAAAGATACAAATATTCCAAGACCAGCATGAATGCATTAACTAACCCAATAGCAACCCCACAACATGGTTATTTTAACACAATCATGTACGTCTTATTTGACAAATTCATGGAATTATTATATGGTGGGAAAACGACAAAATGAAGGTATAACATCCGATGAACACATTTGTGGGTCAAAGTTGTTGGAATTATATCATGAAGACAGCTAATAGCTAGCTTACGAGGAGTGGTTATAAAGTTGGAGTCCAAAAGAGGGAGAGAAGCTTCCTTCAATGGTTCTCACTTCTCAGCAACGTTCATAAACTCGGACAGGACCCTAAGCCAACAAATAAGTTAAACCGAATCAACATGTTCCAACAGTAAGAGGCTGCATGCGTATATATGTCCATAACGCGTTTTCTGATCCAAACTGGCAAGCACTCTGTGCTAAGGCCAGGGGATGCCACGTTATAATGCCATCAATCCAATCTAGATTTTTCCTTATTTTTTAAAATTTGTTGCCTTGAGATAGTTTCCAAATTCCATCTTAGAATATCTGCTCACTCCAGACTTAATTATAAATAAATTTAATTTAATTTAATTATTTTAATTTATATAAAAAAATAATTATAATTATTAAATTATTTTTTAATTATCTCAAGAATGTATAATATTCTTGTAAAAGTAAATAGAGAATTTATTTGATTGACTTATTTTTGGAATACTTACATTAAATAAAGTTGAATTGATTGAATTTTACTTATATTTGAGTAAAAAAGATATAAATAGTTTTTTATTTATAATTAAATCCAAATATAATGTCAAGATTGGAACAACGTTTAAATTGGTGAATCAGCTTTGGCCTATCTGATTAAAAACATTATGGTATTCTGCTTATTGGATATGTCACAATCTAGAATTATTTATAAAGATTATTTGAGTAACTTGTATTTAAATATTAATTATTTACTCTATTAAATCTAAGATAAAATCTTGCACTTTAATTAACATAATTATGATTAATATAAAATAAATAATAAAAGTTAACTACTTAAAATAATTATTTTAAATAAATATTATTAGCTGATTTATTTGATCGAAATATACTTTTATGGAAAAATACTCTCTAAAAATAAATCTATATCTTATAAGATTTTAGATAAAAATTGGCTGTAGAAGCATATTAAAATAATGTATTAATATATATATTATATCAATGATAAAAAGAGAGTCACGAAATTAAATATTTTATTTATTTTTGAAATTTTGATTAATTAAAAGGTAAAAAATTGAAAGTGGTAGAGCATTATATATTTTATAGATGATTTCAACTCCGAGTTTGTCGAATAAATATGAAAAGTCTAATGTCATCATATATTTATAACAGATGATTTTAAAAGTATTCTTTCGAAATAAAAAGAGTTTAATTGGTATGTACTGTCAGTGTAAAGTTTTTTATACTGTCAATCAATCACAAACCATTGAATGAATGAATGACTTTTAGGGTGATTTGGATAAGAATCAAATATTTTGAATGATGTGAAGATTTATTATTGGTTGACAGTATAAAAAATCTTTACACTGACAGTATATATCAATTAACCTCAAATAAAAATCATAACTTGTTTGAACATATTTTATATACCAACCTTTTAACTATATAATCAACAATAAATGAACTATAATTAATCACAATTATAAGAAATAGCATCCAATATAGAAACAATGGCTCAGAACATTTTGTAGATAAAAAAAAACTCAGAATATTTTTAATTAACAAATTCATAATAGAAAATGGTGCATTATCATCTTGTTAATAATATACCAATAGGTGTTGGTTCATGTAGTAAGGAATTTGATTTTCCTTAAGCAAAGCCTTAGGTACGATTTTTTGAAAAAAAAAATAGACGTTAGAAGAGTTTTATCCTCTTAAATGAGTCTTCCTAACTCAATTCAAATTAGTCGAATGAAGTCTTATGTGATTTCTGAATACCAAGAATTTTAGTAAAAAAAAAAAATAGTCTTCATTACTATATTTTAATATTGATTGTTACTTGTACGTATTATTGTGTCGACCTTATACATATATTTAAATTGTTTCTTCATTATCATTGTAGTGTTTTAATTTGACTATATTGATATCTACCAAAAAATGTTGTCGTATATAGGAAAATATTCATAAGAAAATTAAAAATATTCACATCACTACAATGATTTATCAAATAGATAAGGAACATATCATAAATATTAGGGGTGTTAATTGGTTTGGGTCGAACCAAATCAAATCCGATAATAATCAGTTCGATTCTCAGATTCAATGATTCTAGATCCGAACTGAACTAATTACTATATATATATATATATATATATATATATATATATATATATATATATATATATATATTTAATATTTATTTTTTTATGATAAAAGGGGATAAAACCCAGAAAATATTTAATATATTTTAAAAATTAAATGTTGTATGGAGAATGAGTGCATGCTCTGCTAGGGTTTGCATGGTGATTTAGGGTTCCCCACGTGTTTCTTCATGGCAGTCGTTTCGGGTTGTCCATGGGAATTCTTATTCCCTGACATTCTTCCTCCCCTCAAACCTCCTCTTTCTAATCCTAATGACCGGGTCTCTTAAACAACAAATCTGAATCCTCAACAGAATGTTGCTGATAACACTGCAGCTATGAACTCCTCTCCAAAGGCTAAGGCTTTTGCGCAGGTTGTGAGTGGCACTATGGACATCTTTTTGTCTCAGCTTCCAAAGCCTTTTGTTAAGGGAGACAAAATTACTATAAAAATATCGGAAGATGAGTACGAGATTGGATTGAAGAGCACCAAGAATTGTCTCCATGGTCGTTTATTGATGGTTAAAGGATCCCAACCTCTCAAGGCTGCTGACTTACGATCCAAGTTACTAAGTTTATGGAAGCCCGAGGCACAATGGCGTATGATTCCTTTGGGGAAAGGCTACTTTGAATTCTTCTTTTCTTCCCAAAATGATTTGCGAAGGGTTTGATCATCAGGTTCTTGGAATTTGAATCCTGGAACCTTGAGGTTGCTGAGATGGTCATCTGATTTTAATCCCAATACTGTTGGACGAATCTGGGCAAGTATACCCAGTCGTGCAAGTAATACGGTGGTAAGACCGGTTTATCGTATCCACGGGGATTGGATGTCAACTACCAATTCACAAGCTCAGCAACTATCTAGACTAAACTATTAATCAAGAGAAAGTAAAACAAACAAAAGAAAAGAAATAAAATGTTTTTGGTCTTTTTGGGGATTTTTGACAAACACTTGGAGTGCAGAAAGATATGTTGGGACTAGATTTCACCAAACACCTGTCTCATGTACTATCAGGACTAGATACCTCCCATTCATGCTTCAGATATTAAAATCGATCCACTAAACTACTCAAACCCCGATTCCTCGGATGGCAAGAGCCTAAATCCACTAATAGACCCTAATTCCTTAGGTGACCTAGATTAATGAATTTGCATTAAGATTAGGGATTACGCGATTACTAGCAAACCTAACTCCATTCCTAGATGAAAGGGTTACTAGGTGATTAAATTCAGTTCCGGTTACGATCTGAACGTCCCATTGCATACCAAAACACAAATCGAGTCATGGGGTGCTAGCCACAACAAGCATTAAGCACAAAAATTAATCACTAATATGAAGGCATGAACACAGTTAATCGACTCAAGATAAATACATAATAATAAGTTTGATTACATCTAATCCCAACAAACGGGATTTAACTATTCATCACTACAGAGAAAGCCAAACCAGAAAAGCAGTAGAGAAAGGAAGAAAGGGAGAACTCCATTGAAGCTTCCCACCGTCGTCCCACAAAGAAACCCCTAACTCAGCTCCCTTCTAGGGTTGGCTACTCCAGCCGCAGCCTCAAAGTGCTTCCCCTCCAAGAACTCACTTGATTCTGCCCTAAAACAGCAACTTATACCAATCAGTTCTGCGCTCGCTCGCGAGGAGAATGGACTCTAGCGAGGCAAAAGCTAAAATCTGCTGTTTCAGAAATGGGACTCTCGCGAGGCGAACGTTTCTCACGACGCGAAACAGTAAAGTGCTTCTCAAATATGTCCGTGAGGAGCATCAGGGCCTGGGCGTGATGGCTTTTGGTTTTCAGACTCGCGAGGCGAGACAAGGTTCGCGAGGCGAACCAGAAAGGCTTGCATTTGCTGGCACAGTCAGCTTTCGGGGTCGCGAGGCGAATCCAGTCTCGCGGGGCGAATCTCCCGAATTCTGCTTGGCTCAATTTCTTCTCTTCCCTTTTCAAGCTCTAAATTCTTCCAACCTTTATTATGGCCAAATCTGCACAGTTTTCCTCAATTTCTGCAAAACAACACACAAAACCGCTTCACCCGTTCCAAGGGAAAATCTAACTAAAATCAAATAAAGAATGCCTAATCTATATGAAAAATGCATGCAAAAGTACACATGAAACATCATGTAAAATCACACTATCAAATCACCCCAAGCTTATTCAATTGCTTGTCCTCAAGCAATCACTAAGGCCAGAAGAGAAAAAATAGAACATGGATAGTGAACTAAGAACCCGAGTAAATGATCCAAGTAATAGGCAATTCAAACAATTTAGCAAGAGACAATCAATTCAAGTCCAATTAGAGGCTTAGGTTCCCTAGACTCATGTTCTCACTGATTTGGGCAGTCTTTCTCACTTGAAGCTCACCCCAAGCTTGTTCATTTGCTTGGCTCTCTTCCTCACCTCACTCAAGTGTTAAGGGGTATGTGACAATTCGCTCTATTTTCCTCAAGGAATGAATCCTACCATAGGCTTGACTATCAACCAATTCTCTACTTTATTAATGAAAACAATTTAGAATCAAGAGGTCTTTTATTTGGTTGTAACGTGGCCATGGGATTAATCGTTAGGTGGGGAAATCAAGAAAAGGACATTTCAAAAGGTTACACAAAACATTAAGCATTGCAAAACATGACCTTCTAAAATACCTTTTGGGTTTCAATTCCTTTTTCCACCTTTCTTTTCTTTCTTTTCCTTTTTATTTTTCATTATATTTCTCTTTTTTCTTTTTTTTTCTTTTTTTTTTCATTCATCCCCTTCTCTATATATTTTTGTTTTGTTTTGTTTTTCTTTTATTTGGAGAAGGGGAAATTTTTCAACTCAAGAGAAACATTATTCTGATTCTTTCCCATACTTTTCCAACTACCTTTTTACCATTTTGTAATACTTTAGAAGGTCCCTTATCAAGCTTATTTATCCACATATTTCAGGGTACCCAGAAAAGCATTTTTTTTCATGTAGGCTCAAAATTGAGCAACCAAGGGGTAGCATTTCATCATTCAAAACTCAGAAGGCCAGAAAAATACCTATTGCCTCAATCATTTTCAAAAATGTTCACGGCCGTGACAAGAGAGAAACCAAAAGCCTGTTTGAAGGCAGAACATGAAAGCTAAAAGGAATCCAAACAACTTTCATGAAGAACTCAGATGCTGAATTGGATGTATAGTGGGTCACATTGGGCCTTGAAGTTAGAACATAATTGCTGTCACTGGAACCTGAACTAGTCATGAAGATTGGGTCATAACTTGGGCTGTAGATGTCGGTTGGAAGTGAAACCGGTGGCAAATGAAAGATCAAACAAAGAGCTTTAACTCTCATGAAGACCATTATTCCAAAAAGATACGTTTTGAGGGGCTCCAATCCGTTTGAAGACAGAGACGTTTCAGCTGCCCTATGAGTTGAATGTGGACATAACTCCCTCATCTTAACTCATAATTAAGCAAATAGAGTGGCTTTGGAAAGCTAAGAGGCAGAGGTTGAAGTGAATTAAAGGAGCATTCAGATATTGAGAGGTCTTGAGAGAATTTGTATAAATAGTTAGTCATAGTTAGTCAGTTTTGGCTAGTCTTAGCTAGTCAGTAGGGAGTAGTGGTAGTTTCAATAGTTTATTTTCCTTTTCTTTTCTTTTCTGCTTATGTCTGTAATGGAGAATTAATCTCCTAGATTAATCTACTGTAATTGGTTTTTATCCATACTTGAGGTTCTTGTATTTCCTGTTTTCATTTCCTTTTCTCTTTTCAATGCCATGCTTTATATTTCTGTTTGCTTAATTCAGGAGTATATTGTGTTGTGTTGGTTTATCTCGGTGATATCATGTTCCTATATATAATCGCGTTTGCTTAATTCGCGTGTGTACGTTTCGTGTTCGCTTAGTTCACGAAGTGCTTAACCCCGTTTGCTTAATTCGGGAATAGGGATATATATCTGTAGTAGTGGGTCCGCTTGTGAATTATTGCTACAACCGGGAGGGGATTAGAATCTGCTTAGGGCTAGGAATTTGCATGAACCGATGATAGTTGGGAAACCAAAAGCAGTAGGTTAATCGCTTTAGCTTATTGGTAACTGTTCTATTTTCTTGCTTTGTTTTCTGTTTTGCTTCTTTAATTTAGTTTCCAATCTCAAAACCCCCAATTCTAACTTTTTCTAACTTTTTCTGTTAATAATAACAACAACTAAAGAGTCCTTGAGAGACGATCCGAGTTGTCGCTCTGGAGTCAGAGTACTCGCGAGGCGAATAT
Organism: Sophora flavescens; assembly: GCA_030762895.1. Classification (NCBI taxonomy): domain Eukaryota; kingdom Viridiplantae; phylum Streptophyta; class Magnoliopsida; order Fabales; family Fabaceae; genus Sophora; species Sophora flavescens. Next base: position 1,207,898 of record CM061065.1, read on the forward strand.
ACATGTATACTGCGAACACATATATACTGCGAACACGTATATAGGAAAAGGAAAGGCGAATATACTCGCGAGGCGAATATACATGTATACTGCGAACACGAAACGTACACACAAACGTTTTGTGTGTACGTTTCGTGTTCGCAGTATAGAGCGACAACTCGGATCGTCTCTCAAGGACTCTTTAGTTGTTGTTATTATTAACCGAAAATTAGTAAAAGTTAGAACTGGGGGTTTTGAGATTGGAAACTAAATTAAAGAAGCAAAACAGAAAACACAGCAAGAAAATAGAGCAGTTACCAAATAAGCTAAAGCGATTAACCTACTGCTTTTGGTTTCCCAACTATCATCGGTTCATGCAAATTCCTAGCCCTAAGCAGATTCTAATCCCCTCCCGGTTGTAGCAATAATTCACAAGCGGAACCACTACTACGAATATATATCCCTATTCCCGAATTAAGCAAACGGGGTTAAGCACTTCGTGAACTAAGCGAACACGAAACGTACACACGCGAATTAAGCAAACGCGATTATATATAGGAACATGATATCACCGAGATAAACCAACACAACACAATATACTCCTGAATTAAGCAAACAGAAATATAAAGCATGGCATTGAAAAGAGAAAAGGAAATGAAACAGGATTACAGAAACCTCAAGTCTTAACAGGAACCAATCACAGTAGATTAATCTAGGAGATTAATTCTCCATTACAAAAGGAAAACAAAACATAACTAAAAGAGAAAACAAAAGGCTAACTAAGATTAGCTCAGAAACTAGCCAAAACTGGCTAATTCTGACCATCCCTTCATTTCTGCCTAAGACTGCTTATATACATGTTTCTGGAGTCAGAGTACTCGCGAGGCGAATCACTTCTCGCGAGGCGAATTACATGAAAGGTCTGCAACTCTTTGTCTTCTCGCGAGGCGAGCACATCCTTCGCGAGGCGAACTATTCAGCTTCCAACTGTTACGCCCATGGCATTCAACACGCTCAAACCGTGATGGCTTCTGATCTTCCAATACTCGCGAGGCGAAGGATTGCTCGCGGGGCGAACGCTTCAACTTCAGAATTGCCACGGCTGTGATCTTCAACACGGGCAAGCCGTGATCGTCTCTGACTTTTTCATGGTTGCAATACTCGCGGGGCGAGAGATTATTCGCGGGGCGAGCGGCTCCAGATTTATTACTTTTTATTTTATTAACCTGAAAAACAGAAAATAAAAGTAAATACTTTATTCAACTCTAAAACAACTAAATTAACATAAAAACAATTTACAGACTCAAAATACTACTTAGGAACAATCAAGTCTAATTTGGGTAAAAATGGTATAAAATAAGCACAAAGCCAGGGTCTTTACTAGTTATAAAACCAGTCAAACAGAGGCTCATCAAAATACCCCAAACTTAAACTTTGCTTGTCCCCAAGCAAACTACACTCAAAAACTTAAAAAGACTCAAGACCTGGCAAAACATGGCAAGCTTAAGAATTCAATTAACTTTCACACAGATTTCAAGCAATTTTTTTCAAAGAATTTTTCTTTCAACGTTCCCCCTTTCAAACAAATCAATCCCCACATTCATTTATTCTAAACAGTTGAGAGTTTCATAATTCAAACAATCATTAATCAAAGCAGGGGGTCTAAGTTACACACAAAAGGGAGATCACCAAAATCAAACAACTGCCTTCCTTACAAGGGAAATTTATGTTCACTCAATCGCTCAATTTGTGTCAGGTTATCAATAATTCACTCAATTTCACTTTTCAGAACACTTCCCAAAAATTTGATTTTCATCTCAAAATGGTCCCCACAGAAAATATGCAAGCAACATCAACAGGTCTTTTATGGGTTGTAATGGGGCCTGGCTAAGGGTAGGATATACAAAGGAACTAGGCTGAAGACCCTAGGAACTAAGAGAGCATGAACTATATTTACACTTTGAAATTCCACTCAAGTTCCTTTTCTCATTTTTCATTTTGCCTTGGGTGACTACAACCTTTTGATTTCTTTTTGGCATTTTTGCACTTTTTATTTTTTTTTTCTCTCTTTTTTTTTTTCTTAAAATTTTTTACACTTTCTTTTTTTTTTTTCTTTTTCTTGTTTTTTTTTTTTTTTTTTTTTTTTTTTTTTAACAATCCCAAACAGCACATTGCACCTGGTAGCCACCCCAAACTTAATTTCTTGCACCCATTCTAAGATTACATGCTCTCCTAATCCTAAGATCGGGTTAACATGGTTTTCCAGATTTTTGGGCTTATAACATTAGGTTATCAAGAATTAATAGGCTAATAGGCTCAATGGGCTAACTAGGGAACATGCATTAGGAATTGGTTATTTTAGGCCAAGTAGCTATTTACAAAGAAAATGCCTAAATCATTTGAAGCAAACACATAATCATGCAAACCAAAAAGAGATTCAAGCAAATTCAGGGAAGTGCAACTTAAAAAGTGATTTCCACACAGTTTAAAACATGTTGGAGGCTCAAAACCTCACCTGGACATTTATGCAAATTGTTTAACTGAGATTCTATCCCTAGTGTGTGCTTCCTATCACCCCAAACTTATCATAAATCATGCCATCATAACAAAATCCCAAAGTTCAGTTTTCAATTACATGGGGATAATTTTTTTTTTTCAAATTTTTTTCATATCCTAGGGGAAAACAGTCAACACTATCATGCAATTCTTCTATGCTAAATTAATCAAATCCAATAAACTTGCCAATAAAAGACTCAACACAACTCCTGAGCTTCTCAAATTATTCAGGAGCTTTATTAACAATAAAACCGAAATAAAATAAGGAAAAGAAAATTAAAAAAAAGAAGAAAGGGTAAGAAAAACTCATTGAAGGGCGGTTCCACCAGGATCCCACTGCTTGTAGCATAAGTCCCACATGGTAGCCAAAGGACTGAAATTCATTCCATGCCTCCCAAACTTGCAGCTTTGATGCGGGGGTGAGCACTTGACAATTACAGTAACCTCGCCCAGTGCGGCGGACTTCTCACTACCTCTCGGGTCACAGATGACCTTTTTCTCAATAAAGTCTCCCCAATAGAAGTGGGGTTCAACCTCTTGGATTGGCCATGGTGCAAAATCCAAGGGTGCAAAATCCATCACTGGTTCCTCAGGGGGAAATGGTAAACAGTTAGAAATGGTTAACGGTGCTGCTTCATTCTCATTATCATCCTGCAAAATAGAGTCAAGAAACCCAGCACAAACAGCACACGGGTTAGTGTCAGTACAGTTAGTACATGTAGTAAAAGAAACTGAGTTAGTAAAGGTCTGATTGTCTGGACTCTCTGCACACGGTTCATCCACCCCATCATTCTCAACACATGCATTTGATTCCACAGGTTCTTCATTATCCTCAAGCTTTTTGCCTTGATTGTCAGGATGGAATATATAAGCTCGAGGCCAATAAGTAGCATTTGTCAGAATGGGGCATGCCTCATACAGGTGCTCAGGAGAGCCGCACATGCCACAAAACTGTGTCTGCTGAAACAATTGCTTCAAATAAGTGAGCTTATCAGTAAGATCCATAACCAGACAAATTCAGCAAAATTTTTTTTTTTTTTTATGTTTTCTGCTAATAACAACAAACCAGAGTCCCCAAACACGGCGCCAATTTTTGACCGCGCTGTGCCGCCACGCGCCAAAAAAGAACGAGCGTTTACAAAATAATGTAGTATAGAGCGACAACTCGGATCGTCTCTCAAGGACTCTTTTAGGTGTTGTTATTATTAACAGAAAAAGTTAGAAATGGGGGTTTTGAGATTAAAATAAAATAAAGAAGCAAAACAGAAAACAAAACAAGAAAATAGAGCAGTTACCAAATAAGCTAAAGCGATTAACCTCATCGCTTTTGGTTTCCCAACTATCATCGGTTCATGCAACCCTAAGCAAATTCTAATCCCCTCCCTACTGTAGCAACAATTCACAAGCGGAACCACTACTACGGATATATATCCCTATTCCCGAATTAAGCAAACGGGGTTAAGCACTTCGTGAACTAAGCGAACACGAAAGCATTACACGCGAATTAAGCAAACGCGATTATATATAGGAACATGATATCACCGAGATAAACCAACACAACACAATATACTCCTGAATTAAGCAAACAGAAATATAAAGCATGGCATTGAAAAGAGAAAAGGAAATGAAACAGGATTACGAAACCTCAAGTCTTAACAGGAACCAATCACAAGAGATTAATCTAGGAGATTAATTCTCCATTACAAAAGGAAAACAAAACATAACTAAAAGAGAAAACAAAAGGCTAACTAAGATTAGCTCGAAAACTAGCCAAAGTCAGCTAATTCGACTATCCTTCATTTCTGCCTAAGACTGCTTATATACACGTTTCTGGAGTCAGAGTACTCGCGAGGCGAATCCCTGCTCGCGAGGCGAATTACATGAAAGGTCTGCAACTCTTTGTCTTCTCGCGAGGCGAGCACATCCTTCGCGAGGCGAACTCTTCACTTCCAACTGTTACGCCCGTGGCATTCAACACGCCCAAACCGTGATGGCTTCGATCTTCCAAGACTCGCGAGGCGAAGGATTGCTCGCGGGCGAACGCTTCAACTTCAGAATTGCCACGGCTGTGATCTTCAACACGGGCAAGCCGTGATCGTCTCTGACTTTTTCATGGTTGCAATACTCGCGGGGCGAGAGATTATTCGCGGGGCGAGTGGCTCCAGATTTATTACTTTTTATTAACCTGAAAATAGAAAATAAAAGTAAATAATTATTCAACTCTAAAACAACTAAATTAACATAAAAACAATTTACAGACTCAAAATATTGCTTAGGAACAATCAAGTCTAATTTGGGTAAAAATGGTATAAAATAAGCACAAAGCCAGGGTCTTTACTAGTTATAAAACCAGTCAAACAGAGGCTCATCAAAATACCCCAAACTTAAACTTTGCTTGTCCCCAAGCAAACTACACTCAAAAACTTAAAAAGACTCAAGACCTGGCAAGCTTAAGAATTCAATCAACTTTTGCACAGATTTCAAGCAATTTATCAAAACAATTTTTCCTTCAATGTTCCCCCCTTTTAAACAAAGTAATCCCCACATTCATTTATTCCAACAGTTGAGAAATTAATTATTCAGACAATCAGAAATCTAAGCAGGGGATCTAAGTTACACACAAAAGGGAGATCACCAAAATCAAACAACTGCCTTTCTCACAAGGGAAATTTATGTTCACTCAATCGCTCAATTTGTGTCAGGTTATCAATAATTCACTCAATTTCACTTTTCAGAACACTTCCCAAAAATTTGATTTTCATCTCAAAATGGTCCCCACAGAAAATATGCAAGCAACATCAACAGGTCTTTTATGGGTTGTAATGGGGCCTGGCTAAGGGTAGGATATACAAAGGAACTAGGCTGAAGACCCTAGGAACTAAGAGAGCATGAACTATATTTACACTTTGAAATTCCACTCAAGTTCCTTTTCTCATTTTTCATTTTGTCTTGGGTGACTACAACCTTTTGATTTCTTTTTGGCATTTTTGCACTTTTTATTTTTTTTTTCTCTTTTTTTTTTTCTTAAAATTTTTTACACTTTCTTTTTTTTCTTTCTTTTTCTTGTTCTTTTTTTTTTTTTTTTTTTTTAACAATCCCAAACAGCACATTGCACCTGGTAGCCACCCCAAACTTAATTTCTTGCACCCATTCTAAGATTACATGCTCTCCTAATCCTAAGATCGGGTTAACATGGTTTTCCAGATTTTTGGGCTTATAACATTAGGTTATCAAGAATTAATAGGCTAATAGGCTCAATGGGCTAACTAGGGAACATGCATTAGGAATTGGTTATTTTAGGCCAAGTAGCTATTTACAAAGAAAATGCCTAAATCATTTGAAGCAAACACATAATCATGCAAACCAAAAAGAGATTCAAGCAAATTCAGGGAAGTGCAACTTAAAAAGTGATTTCCACACAGTTTAAAACATGTTGGAGGCTCAAAACCTCACCTGGACATTTATGCAAATTGTTTAACTGAGATTCTATCCCTAGTGTGTGCTTCCTATCACCCCAAACTTATCATAAATCATGCCATCATAACAAAATCCCAAAGTTCAGTTTTCAATCACATGGGGATCATATTTTCAAAAAATTTTCAAATCCTAGGGGGAAACAGTCAACACATATCATGCAATCAATCTATGCAAAATCAATAAAATCCAATAAACTTGCCAACATAAGACTCAAACACAACTCCTGAGCTTCTCAAATTATTCAGGAGCATTATTGACAATAAAACAGAAATAAAACAAGGAAAAAAAATTAAAAAGGAGAAAGGTAAAGAAAACTCATTGAAGGGCGGTTCCACCAGGATCCCACTGCTTGTAGCATAAGTCCCACATGGTGGCCAAAGGGCTGAAATTCATTCCATGCCTCCCTAACTTGCAGCTTTGATGCGGAGGTGAGCACTTGACAACCATGATAACTCCACCCAGTGCGGCGGACTTCTCACTACCTCTGGGGTCACAGCTGACCTCCTTCTCAATAAAGTCTCCCCAATAGAAGCGGGGCTCAACCTCTTGGACCGGCCATGGTGCAAAATCCAAGGGTGCAAAATCCATCACTGGTTCCTCAGGGGGAAGTGACAAACAGTTAGCTGGGGTTACTGGTGCTGCTTCATTCTCATTATCATCCTGCAAAATAGAGTCGAGAAACTGGCCACAAACAGCACACGGGTTAGTGTCAGTACAGTTAGTACATGTAGTAAAAGAAACTGAGTTAGTAAAGGTCTGATTGTCTGGACTTTCTGCACACGGTTCATCCACCCCATCACTCTCAACACCTGCATCTAAAACCAAAGATTTTTTTTTATCCTCAAGCACGGTGGAGCGAATGTTCTCTTGATCCTCCTGATCCTCATTTTCTTTGTTTCCTTTCAAGTATAAACCTGCATAACAGTGTATACACAAAGCATTGCCATCACAATAACAATCATCAGGGGATTCAACACACAATTCAGTAACAGAAGTATCAGTATCAGACTCATCCTCAGAGGTATTTTCAAGAATAAATTGTGCCTCTGTAGGTTCTTCATTATCCTCAAGCTTTTTGCCTTGATTGTCAGGATGGAATGTATAAGCTCGAGGCCAATAAGTAGTATTTGTCAGAATGGGGCATGCCTCATACAGGTGCTCAGGAGAGCCGCACATGCCACAAAACTGTGTCTGCTGAAACAATTGCTTCAAATAAGTGAGCTTATCAGTAAGATCCATAACCAGACAAATTCAGTAAATTAATTTTTTTTTTTTTTTTTTTTTTTATTTTCTGCTAATAACAACAAACCAGAGTCCCCGGCAACGGCGCCAATTTTTGACCGCGCTGTCGCCACGCGCCAAAAAGAACGAGCGTTTACAAATTAATGCAGTATAGAGCGACAACTCGGATCGTCTCTCAAGGACTCTTTTAGGTGTTGTTATTATTAACAGAAAAAGTTAGAAATGGGGGTTTTGAGATTAAAATAAAATAAAGAAGCAAAACAGAAAACAAAACAAGGAAATAGAGCAGTTACCAAATAAGCTAAAGCGATTAACCTACTGCTTTTGGTTTCCCAACTATCATCGGTTCATGCAACCCTAAGCAAATTCTAATCCCCTCCCGGCTGTAGCAACAATTCACAAGCGGAACCACTACTACAGATATATATCCCTATTCCCGAATTAAGCAAACGGGGTTAAGCACTTCGTGAACTAAGCGAACACGAAACGTACACACGCGAATTAAGCAAACGCGATTATATATAGGAACATGATATCACCGAGATAAACCAACACAACACAATATACTCCTGAATTAAGCAAACAGAAATATAAAGCATGGCATTGAAAAGAGAAAAGGAAATGAAACAGGATTACAGAAACCTCAAGTCTTAACAGGAACCAATCACAGTAGATTAATCTAGGAGATTAATTCTCCATTACAAAAGGAAAACAAAACATAACTAAAAGAGAAAACAAAAGGCTAACTAAGATTAGCTCAGAAACTAGCCAAAGCTGGCTAATTCTGACTATCCTTCATTTCTGCCTAAGACTGCTTATATACACGTTTCTGGAGTCAGAGTACTCGCGAGGCGAATCACTGCTCGCGAGGCGAATTACATGAAAGGTCTGCAACTCTTTGTCTTCTCGCGAGGCGAGCACATCCTTCGCGAGGCGAACTCTTCAGCTTCCAACTGTTACGCCCGTGGCATTCAACACGCCCAAACCGTGATGGCTTCTGATCTTCCAAGACTCGCGAGGCGAAGGATTGCTCGCGGGGCGAACGCTTCAACTTCAGAATTGCCACGGCTGTGATCTTCAACACGGGCAAGCCGTGATCGTCTCTGACTTTTTCATGGTTGCAATACTAGGTGATTAAATTCAGTTCCGGTTCTGATACGAACGTCCCCATTGCATACCAAAACACAAATCGAGTCATGGGGGTGCTAGCCACAACAAGCATTAAGCACAGAAAATTAATCACTAATATGAAGGCATGGACACAGATTAATCAGTCAAGATAAATACATAATAATAAGTTTGATTACATCTAATCCCAACAAACGGGATTTAACTATTCATCACTACAGAGAAAGCCAAACCAGAAAAGCAGTAGAGAAAGGAGGAAAGGGAGAACTCCATTGAAGCTTCCCATTGTCGTCACAACAACCCCTTAACTCAGCTCCCTTCTAGGGTTGGCTACTCCAGCCGCAGCCTCCAAGTGCTTCCCCTCCAAGAACTCACTTGATTCTGCCCTAAAACAGCAACTTATACCAATCAGTTATGCGCTCGCTCGCTCGGCGAATGGACTCTCGCGAGGCGAAAGTTAAAATCTGCTGTTTCAGAAATGGGACTCTCGCGAGGCAAACGTTTCTCGCGACGCGAAACAGTAAAGTGCTTCTCAAATATGCCCGTGAGGAGCATCAGGGCCTGGGCGTGATGGCTTATGGTTTCCAGACTCGCGAGGCGAGACAAGGTTCGCGAGGCGAACCAGAAAGGCTTGCGGGGTCGCGAGGCGAATCCAATCTCGCGGGGCGAATCTCCAGAATTCTGCTTGGCTCAATTTCTTCTCTTCTCTTTTCAAGCTCTAAATTCTTCCAAGCTTTATTATGGCCAAATCTGCACAGTTTTCCTCAATTTCTGCAAAACAACACACAAAACCGCTTCACCCGTTCCAAGGGAAAATCTAACTAAAATCAAATAAAGAATGCCTAATCTATATGAAAAATGCATGCAAAAGTACACATGAAACATCATGTAAAATCAAACTATCAAATACTCAAAAGAATACACCGGCGCAGTGTTGGGTTCGGTTATATGATATGTCCCTAGAGTATTTGCGCCCCAAAATCTTGTTTGAAATAGCTAATGCTACTGGTATTCCAATTACAATAGATGAAGCAACAAGAACAAGATCTTTGGGACATTTTGCAAGAGTCCTGGTAGAAATTGATCTGAATGAAAGAATTCCAAATGAGATTATGGTGGAATCCAATCCCACCTAGTGTTAGAAATGATATTAGAATTGTCTCTAGACTATGGAGTGATGATGTAGAAGAGAGTCAAGATGATCCTTCTCCTAGGGGTAATTTTCAACAGAATAACAATACCAGTTCCCCTAATTTGATGTGGTTTTAACAAAGTCACAAAATAAAAAGTTAAAACAGCAAAGGAATAAGGCTTCTAAGACTGAGCAGGCCCGATCTAGGACTGGTCCTAGAAACTATGCTTAATGAGGATCCTTTATTGGAATGTTAAAGGCCTAGTGAATGTGGAGACTAGGCTAATTTTGAAGAAATTGTGTTTGAAAATAAGCCTGATGTGGTTGTAGTTGTTGAGCTATGGGTGGAATTTGATCAAATTAACCCTGTTTTCCGGAAAAGCATTGGTTTGAATTGTTTTGTTGTTAATGATAGAGGAGGCAGAAGGCCTAACTTATGGTGCTTATGTAAGAATTTGGTTGATCCAGTAGTTATTCATTCAAGCTCTCGGTTTTGTGCTTTTTCTGTTTCTATAAATAGACAGAAAATTTTCATAACTGGTGTATATGTATCTACTCTCTACCAAGTAAGAAGGCAGTTGTGGAATGACTTAGCTATGCTTGAGAGTAGTAATCCGGGAGCTTGGCTATTCCTTGATGATTTTAATGATGTGCTTGGAGCTAATGAAAAGAGAGGTGGTGGTTTGCCTCTTAAGGTATCCTGTAATGATTTCAATAATTGGACAAATGCTGGAAATTTCTTGTTGAGACCTCATAAGTCTGAAACACATTCAATGTGTAAATTCTAAGTTATGATGATTCCAAAAAGATTGAGTATGGTAATATTGAACCTTATGAAACTGCTGACAAATCTGATAAGTGTGCAGAAAATATGATTAAAGGTCACTCGTCTACTTTCTGACTCTCATCTGCTTTTTAGTAGAGCTCAGTTTATAAGACCTGCCTGAAAACCACTCGTCTGATTTTAAGTCAAAGACCAAGTCAATGCACTATCAAGATCTGAGTTTACTTGGTGACGTGGCAAGAAGCATCTGTCTGAAACAGACTCAGTTAATCACATGTCTGACTTTTGGAATACGCTAGCACCCGTCTAGTTTTGGACTGTGTGATCACCCGTTTAGTTTTGGACTGCATGATCACCTGTCTAGTTTTGGACTGCATGATCACCCGTCTAGTTTTTGGACTGCTTGAGCACTTGTCTGATTTCTGATTACTTCTCACCCGTATGATTTTCCAACTCTGATATAATGTCAGTTTGTTAGAAATGAAGTCCAAGTCATCTTATTCATATTAAATGCCTTCTTTAAGAATCTCAAAGACCTCTGGATAATAGCTCAAAGGATAAAGAATAAAGAACGTTTGTTTCCAAGATTTTAAGGAATAAACACGCAATCTTCGTACCACAGGAGTAAACTTTTAGCTGTTTTAGTACAAAGTAAAAGTGCTTTATGGAAAGTGAACTGACTGTTGCACTAAAAGAGGAAAGCTCTCTGCTGCAAGTACAAGAAGCCTGCTGCTGCATACTCTGATATAACAACTAATTCAGATTAAAATGTACTCTTAATCAACCTTGTCAAAGCTAAATGTTCCCAAACATTTATGTTTATACAGAATGACTCTTTGGCATTAATGGTGTCTCAGAAGCTCAAATCAAAAGAACACATTTTCTGAAGCTGTGTCTAAACGGATTTCTTGATTGAAACCTTTAAATAGATCAAACAATGAAAATGAACAGAAGAAGTTGAATATCATTAAGAACACTGCGCAAAAGCATTTACTCTCCTCATTAACTTCTTCATCCTTTCATTGAATACACTTTCAATCATTTGATATTAATTCACAGTTTTTCACACGTCATATTTATTCCACTCCTTGAGTGTGATCTGAAAGACTTGCAAGTTGTATTAATTACACAAAACCTTTGTATTCCTTGAGTGTTGAGCCTGAAGAGGCGAGGTGTGCAAAGAATACTTGTTTAAGAGTTGAGCCTAAAGAGGCTAGGTGTGCAAAGAATACTTATACTGTAATTTACTCAGTTATAGTGGAAACTTGGTGCTGCCAAAAAACTGGACGTAGCCTTGTGGATTTTTGGATGAACAAGTATAAAACTCTTGAGTGATATTCATCTTCCCTTATCTCTTTATTTTGCTTAAGTATTATTCTGTTTAAGCTTTTAACTTGGGGAGTTAATATTGTGAATATCAAACTCTGTTTTACTCTTCTCTGTTTGCTTGCGTGTTCTGTCTGAATATTAGACATATCACTCGTATGTTTTTCTCTGCTTGTTGTGCCTGCGAAAATATTTTTAAGTAACCCAAAAAGTTGGTAAACACAATTCAACCCCCCTTCTTGTGTTAACTTTGGTTATTTCAGTTGGTATCAGAGCTCAGCCTATGGGTTGAGAACTTAACTGTGTAGAGGAAAAGATCTTGGAGATGGCAGGAGACGCTAGCACAAGCAAGTACCATGCTGGAGAAGGATCCTCAATGTCGAGACCTGTAACAGCCTGTTTTTAATTATGCTGTTTAACCGGTTAAAATATAATTATTTATATTTTAATCTGTGAGTCGTAAAATAATTTTGAATAAAACAAAATCTTATTCATACTCTACTTTATCATAGAGAGTTACAGTTAAATTTTGGGTTAAAAATTCAAACGGAAACTGGTCTGTGTTTCCACTGACAGTACATTTTGTACCAGTCAGAAAATTGTGACATAACCCGGAACTGAAAAATCATGAATTGTATCATTTTTAGTGATACTGTCTTTTTTTTAAATATTATTATTATTATTATTATTATTATTATTATTATTATTTTCTGCTAAAAGAATAAAATATTATATTTTATTCAAAAACTGAGCACGAAGTTACAACGATAGACCGGACAGATGAGGAAAATATGTCAGATCAACAATAACTCACCATGAATTTTCTTGATTAAAATATTTTGATAAAATATCTACACTTGTTAATGTCCCTAATGCTCTTAAGATCCTAATTAATTACCTTGTATAAAACTTTTTGGAAGTTTTATCTTTCTCTCTTTGGTCACAACTGCCCCACGACACACTCTTCTTTTCTTCTCTTCTTTTCTCTTCTTTTCTTATTCTATTTCTTCTTTCATCTCAACGTCACTTCACATCTCAAACCCACACATCTCCTTCCCTCTTTGGACCATCAACGCCGCTCGCCCCTACACGACCGGGACGGCCACCACCTCACAGCAAGCCGGAGCCGTCGCTCCCCGACGCAGCAGAGGAGACGTGCGCCGCCTGTTCCGCGTCTATGCCGAGCTCCACCGCGCGAAATCACGCTCTCCACCGCGATAAGCACCGCGAACCGCCGGTTTTTATGGTGGTTTCCACCATTTGTTCCTTAGTTTCATCCTTCTTCTTTCCTTGATCTTAATCTCTCTTTCTCTCACACTTTTGGTTCACCTTTGTAACAGAACCGCCATGAACAGTCACGGTCGCCGCCGCCGCTTCAACCACCACAACACCCCACAAGCTCACATTCTTCATTGGGTAAGTGGTTTTCTCACTTCCTTTGTTCAGATTCAAGAACCCCAATTTTATTCCTCAAACCCTAACACCAGGTTTTTATTTTAGTTCTCAAAATATGAAACTAATTGGTGTTTTCTGTAATCGGGAGGATGATTAAGTGTCTCCCTAAATCAATTTTGTCAAGCTCTTGTTAAATTGATTTTCCCCCAATTTTGACCTTGAGCCTAAAAACCTCCAAATCTGTTTCGATTTTAAATCAATGAGTTTTTGAGAAATTAAATATATTATTGAGTTATAATTATAGTGTGATTGTTGAGAAATTAATTTGGTGAATTTTCTGGTTGTTTCTATGTTCGGATTGACTCTCTGGGTTGTCGTTCGTGCTCGTGCTTGCTTGGAAGAAACAGAAACGGCTCTCTGGGAACTCTGACGGGAGTTGATTGCGCAACTGACAAGTGCCTGAAAATTTATGAACATCTTTAAGGTGTGGGGAGAAATCAACCTATCGTCGGAATCGATAAGTAGTAGATTATATGATAATTGTGTCAGGTGACCTAAACCCTACTAGAAGTCGAGTAATCGACAAGACCAAAATCACATTGGAAACTGTTTCTTTAAAACCAATGTTGCTTCGGGGATTGTAGGTTTATCGATATTAGGTTAATTATAGGTATTTGATGTTGTTTGAATTTATGTTATTGAATTTACTGTGATACGCTGGTTGAGGTATTCCATCTGCATGTGACGTATTGTTTTCGATGTTTGAATATTTGATGATATTGAGGAGGTTGTTTGTCTGTCACGACCGTGATGGCTGTCATGGCCAGACCGTGACAGGTTGTGTTGTAGAAATGCTTGTCTTTGATGCCTGTCACGGCCGTGATAGAGTCTGACTTTATGGTTTACTAGATTTGAATATTTTCTAATGTTATGTTAGTCATGATCTGTCTGGTTGTTAATATGATGCTTAGTGGATTTCAAGCAAAGATATATATATTGTTCGGGAGATAATTGTTTGGGTGTGAGGATAAAAGTGACTTATAGGTGCCTAACCTAAATGAGTTATTTTAAAGAGGAAGGGTGACATAGAATATGTGTTAAGGCTTTGATGGAAGGTTAAGGCACTAGGACGTTAGTGATATGGGTTAGTGATATTCATGTGTTTACGTTGTTGTTCACAACTGTATATTTGGAATATACGAGGTCAAGAGTTCTTGTTAGACGGTTCCACCTTAGAATTTAAGTTGTGTGTCACATCCCAGTTTTTTGAAGTAGGATAATTATTATTAAACTTTTCAATAAATTTTTTATATACAGTGATAATTGGTTATGTTTGATAATTATAAAATTATATTTTATAATTTAGTACCAAATAATATTTATCTTTGGCTAAGAAATATTCTGGTGAGAAAATATAATTATTTTGGGGTTTATAAAGGGTAAAATTTATTTATGAAGCTACCTAGTTTTAAGATAACACAAATTTTTATTAAGGGATGATTTTGTTAAAATTTCTAGTCGCACCCCTCTCATTTCGTGCGCACATCTCCCTCCCTTCTTTTAACTCTCTATTGGCTTCTTCTTCAATGGAAAAGAAAAACATCTCTTCTTCTCTCTACTTCATCTTTATCCTCCCTCTCTCTTGCTTCCAGAAATCGCACGCCACCCCTAGGACCGCTGTCCAACTCGTCGTCGTCACCGTTCGACTGTGCCGCGTAGGGAGGAGATAGCCGCGACCCTGCACGTGTTTTGGCTACTTGCTTTGCCGCTGTACGCCTTCTTCTTCGCCGCGGTGAGCTTTTCTTGCCGCCGTTGATGGTGGTTTTTGCTTCCTCTTGGTTGTTTAAAACTCTATCTTTCATTCTGTGGCATTTATCTTCCTTTCCTTCCATGGGTGTTACAACCACTGCGTTCTCCGCCGTGCCGCCACTGTTGCCGCCGCGTCGGATAGCCCAACCACACCACCTCTTCTTCCTTCTTTGTGGGTGAGTGATTCCTCACCATTATCATATTAAATTTCAAGAAATCCCCAAATTTCAGCTGCAAAACCCTAACCCTAAACCTTAAATTTTAAATTTCAATTTTGAAATTGAACCTTGTTTTATGCAATTGGGACTATCAATTTATGTTTTCCTAAACTAATTTTGTTATTCTTTGGCTAGATTGATTTTTGCCCAATTTCACTAAAATCCCAGATTTTATTTAAATCTCAATTCTTGCCTCTGTTAAGGATTAATCTGCAAAGTTCCTTAATTATAGAATAAGTAGTTATTGGTATGTCATTAATTAATGGACTGTTTGTTGAATTAATATGCGATGCCTTTTTCTTTATGTTGGTCGAAACTGTACAAGAAGGAGGAAAGAGAGGAATTAATTCAAACGCTATTACCGATGAGACTATAACTAGGAAAAGAAACAAATACATAGCTAGGACATCGAGAAAAGAGCTAGACTTTGATATCATCTATTTTTCAAGAGGATTCAAGGTGACAATAGAATCCCTCAAAACCTCTCTATTTTGTATGGGTAATTATTTGAATTGGTGTGATTTCTTGTATGAATTGATGTGATTATATGCTATGCTTGATTGGTTTGTTTACTTGTCCTGGCTTGTTGTTTTGGTTTGAATTGATATGTCTATATGTGAGAATATATTATAGCATGGTGGTAATTGAATTGCTTTGTTTGGCAAATGCATTTGATATATGACTTGTATGCTTGACTGGTAGAATAAGTATCTCGCCGGAGTTTAGGATAAGAACAATGACATAATATAATTTGATTTAAGGGTTGAGATAGTGAGGAGAGGTTAAGGCACTAAGTTATGACCCGATAAGAGTTGGTGAGACTCATATTAGAATGCATGGTGTTGTTCACAGCCGTGTGGGTGGAACACATGAGGTCAGAGTATCTGATTACTGGTACCGGATGTCACGGGTTAGTTCCCTAACGGGAATGGGGGTAACTACCATGATACTCTTGTAGTCCTTGTCAAGTCGTCTCGTATCCTAACGGGAATGGGGATACTTTTATTTTGTGCAGCTATTCCCTAACGGGAATGGGGGAATAGTGTCATTGCTTTGCATGAGCATCCTAACGGGAATGGGGATGTGCACCGGTGGTTATGGACGAACTGCTTGGACGACTGACTAATATCCCTAACGGGAATGGGGGATGGTGACAGGATTGTAGGTGGCCACGTCAGCATTGTGTGACATGAGGTTATGGCCTTCGGGCAAGATTGTGGTCTTCGGGCAAGAAAAGAACCGATTGAAATGAATTTAGGAATAGTAATTGTTACATCATATGTTGTTCTTTTTTTTTTACATATGAAAATGCTACTTTCTGGTGTTTATTTATCTTGATTATGTGTTGGGTTGTGAATAGAGGATTTTCTATACTTCCACGCCAGGTATGGCTGGAAATGTCATAGTTCATATTGTTTTGAATATATTTACAATTGTCACTGAGTTTTACTCATTTTTGGGATTTCTGACATTTCCAGGTTTTAAATGTGGCATTGAGCTCTTGATAGCATTTCCAGGATGGTTGATAGATCCCAATGGGGAAAGTCTTGTAGTCAGGTCGAGCCGGATCGGAGTCTGTTAAAATGGTCCACTTGGTCCTCTTAAGAATTTTTGTAAATAATCAACTCTAATATTGTTTTAGTGATTTTTTGGAATTTTCAGATACGATAATTAAGTATTGAAAAACGTTAATGATTGTGACGATTTTATACTCTGCTACAAACTCTAAAATTATTTTTGGAAACCACAGTTTTCTACTACTGTCTTAAATATTTATTTTAGATAAAGTGGATAATTTTTTACTAAGCTTTGTTTATTATGTTATAATTATTCTAGGGTGTCACATTGTACAACTATAGTGTCATTGCTATGCATGAGCACCCTTGACAGATATGAGAGAGAACCAGGGTGTGCACCGACGGTACTGTGCTGCTATAGTGTCATTGCTTTGCATAAGCATTCTCACCAGGGATGATAATGTGCACCGGCGTTGGGAACGTGTCACCTGGACGACTGATTGGCATTCCTAATGAGGAATGTGTGACAGGATTAGTGGTGGTCACGTCAGTATAAAAGTGTAGTTGTGTAAGATTGAGGTAGATGATGATACATTAATTTGAGGATGTTTTGTTAGTATTGTATGTTAATTGTCTGTGACATTTATTGTATGATATGCTATGACTCTTTTCCGCTTTTGATGATAGAAATGTTCCTTATCCCCTGTATATTTCTGTATGTCGTATTTTATCTCCTTGTGGAATAGTACGAGAAGACCCTGTGGATGTGCGTAACCAGTATGAGTTGGATGGAACTCCCTACCAACTGGAGGCTGGAGGATGAGCTGTGACCCATGGTGATTAGGGTCTAGTTAGTTATGGCCAGTGCGTCTCGTGAGGCGTATTTTTATTATGTTTTCCGCTGTTTAACTTTTTGTCTAAGTATATGCCTGTGAGGGATCCTACTGATAGGATATCCTCAACAGTGTTTTGTAATATGCATAATATACTTATATTGTAATATGCTATTCTATATGAAGTTGTATACTTTATAAGTTTTTAATTTTTTTTACGTATTTTGACGATAAGCGTGCGATTAAGAAATTAATTAATAAGGATTTAATCTAATAACACAACGGGGCACAGTGGGGTGTCTCATTTTGGTATTAGAGCAGTTTGGTTCTAAAATGGACTTTGGGTTATGCCCGATCAGAATCAAGAACTGTTAGGTTTAAGATGTTGTTATTGGCCGTGTCTAGTTGAATCCACATTGGATATTGACTATGCTTAGGAGTTGGGTAGAAAGTTCGCAGCTTCGTCGTTTAAGTTCCTAAGTAGAGTAGGGAACTGAAATGATTAATATTCTTACTCATGATAAATACGTTATTTTTGGGGTAAGTTACTTGGGCCAGTTCTTGTATAAAAGAGAGTATCATGGTTGATTGTGCCTTGAAAGTTAGAAAGTAAGATTTGGAATAAGTATTAGACAATAAGTTTATTGGAAGAATTAATTCTTGTTGATAAGGAATAGTGAGAAATTAGTGGTAGAAAGAAATTGTTATTACAGGAATTTATTTTAAGTACTAGATATATTTGGGTAATGTGGGTAGCTGTTGAAGATGATAAAGAGACAACAAAATTAGTTTGGGTCTTAACAAGTATAGGATAGAACTAGTTGAAGCTTTGTAGCCTTTTATGGTTGAGATGATGGTTATAATCGTGTATGTGAATGGAAATCTAGGCTTATAAGTTGGATTTAGTAAGCTATGAAGATCTTAAGTAAGTGTTGTTAGATTGTAGCGAAGTTTTCTTGTGGTGAGAAATAGAGTTAATGAATAATCATATTGAATCAAGGGTGATGTGGAATAATTGTTAGAAATGTTAAATTCGGATTTGAGAAGGGATGTTTTACCTAGGCATGGTATTCTTGTTAAAATGATGAGTTTGAGCTTCTAGTAAAACCTTAAGTGTTATAGAATATATTTTGTTTGGTTTAATATGGCAGTTAATGTAGTTAAAGGCTTAGAGTCATGTATTATATTTCAAATAAGATGTAAGCCTTCATATTTCTTTTTGTAAATTTTTGGTGTGCGATAATTGAATAAGGAATGGTAGTTATAAGGTTTGATGGTCAGATGTTGAATTATAAAGATAGTTTTGTTGTTTATACTTTGAGAATTTGAAGTTAAAATATGGATTAAGGATTTTTATATGTTAAATTTTGGCTTCTCCAGAATATTAAGATCCTAAGATGATTTTGATTGATTTTCAAGTGTTTTATGGTAAATTAGAAAGATTTAAGTGATGATTATGATGGTAGGTGTTTAACCTTAGTCTTTGGTCTCTAAGTTAGTGTTTGAACAAAAAGATAGATTCTTAAACTAAGGGACTTACTTATGTTAACTTTGTCATTGTTGATCATGCCTTGAGGATTGGAATAAAGACTTGATTAGGCAATACGTAGGATAAATTCAGATTTTCCCTTGAGTGCGATAATTCTAAATTGGTTTTGTTGAGATTTAAGGTGAATTAGAGATATTGAAAATGGTGGGACATGCAGTGGTAGGAATTTTGTTGAGGTGTAGTTATGAATGGTAAGATTAAAAGTAATATCAGCAAGTAAGACAAATTACTATAGATTGAAGGACCAAATGTTGATTGAGGCAGAGTATAGTTAAGGAGATTCAGGGCAATGATCAAATGCTTATGGTTATGATTGAATGAAGGAAATTGGAAGATCAAAAGGAAAGTGCCTACTGTAGTTTCACCCAAGTTGAATGTGAGTGAAAAGGATGATTTATTGAGTAAAACTAAGTTTTCTAAAGTAGTTCAAGGTTATGGAGTTAGATAATCTTAACTGACATGGTTTCATTGATTTTAGTGTAGAGATGTTTTACTTGGACACTGGAAATGTGTGATTTTGATGTAATCCGAAATAGTGGAATACTTGCAAGGGATCTAAGACTATGATTGGATACATTAAGTAGGAAGTTAAGATAGTATTGCTTGTGATATTAATTGTGGGAGTTAGATGTTGAAATAAGGTTTTCAAGTGGACTGGTATTAAGAAGAGAAAATGATTTAGTTGTGATTATACCCTTCAAGGATGATAGATTAAGTTGAAAAGTTAAGGATAATGAACATAATGTAGTGATGGATAAGTTCGAGGGTAAATAGAATGATATAAGAATAAATTCTGTTACGAAGTTAGCACTGTCACTTAAGGGAAAGACAGTTATGAGAAATACGATGTAGGATCTTTAGATTACGACACGTGTGCGAGATTTTACCCAGTTTTGAGTCACAAAATTCCGAGGACGGAATTTCTAAGAGGGGTAGTAATGTAACAACCTGTTTTTAATTACGTTGTTTAACCGGTTAAAATATAATTATTTATATTTTAATCTGTGAGTCGTAAAATGATTTTGAATAAAACAAAATCATATTCATACTCTAATTTATCATATAGAGTTAAAGTTAAATTTTGGGTTAGAAATTAAAACGGAAAACGATCTGTGTTTCCACCGACAGTACATTTTGTACCGGTCAGAAAATCCTGATATAACCCGAAACTGAAAAATCATGAATCATATCATTTTTAGTGATACTGTCTTTTTAAAAAAAAAAAAAATAATAATAATAATAATATTTCCTGCCAAAAGAATAAAATATTATATTTTATTCGAAAACTGAGCACGAAGTTACAGTGATTTTCCGAGCAGATGAGGAAAATATGTCAGATCAACAATAACTCACCATGAATGTTCTTGGTTAAAATATTTTGATAAAATATCTACACTTGTTAATGTCCCTAATGCTCTTAAGATCCGAATTAATTACCCTGTATAAAACTTTTTTGGAGAAGTTTTATCTTTCTCTCTCTGGTCACAGCTGCCCCACGACACACTCTTCTTTTATTCTCTTCTTCTATTTCTTCTTTCTTCTTCTTTCATCTCAACATCACTTCTCATCTCAAACCCACACATCTCCTTCCCTCTCTGGACCAGCAGCGCCGCTCGCCCCTACACGATTGTGACGGCCATCAACGCACAGCAAGCCGGAGCCGTCGGTCGCCGACGCTGCAGAGGAGACGTGCGCCGCCTGTTCCGTGTCTAGGCCGAGCTCCACCGCGCGAAATTGAGCTCTCCACCACGGTAAGCACCGCGAGCTGCCGGTTGTTATGGTGGTTTCCACCATTTGTTCGTTGGTTTCATCCTTCTTCTTTCCCTTGATCTTAATCTCTCTTTCTCTCTCACTTTTTGTTCGCATTTGTAACAGAACCGCCACGAACCATCACGGCCTCCGCCGTCACCATCGCGTCAACCACCACAACACCCCACAAGCTCACATTCTTCCTTGGGTAAATGGTTTTATCACTTCCTTTGTTCAGATTCAAGAACCCCAATTTTATTCCTCAGACCATAACACTAGGTTTTGATTTTAGTTCTCAAAATCTGAAATTAATTGGTGTTTTATGAAATCGGGAGGATGATTAAGTGTCTCCCTAAATCAATTTTGTCAAGCTCTTGTTAAATTAATTTTCCCCCAATTTTGACCTTGAGCCTAAAAACCCCCCAAATCTATTTTGATTTTAAATCAATGCATTTTTGAGAAATTAAATATAATATTGAATTATAATTATAGTGTGACTGTTGAGAAATTAATTTGGTGAATTGGCTGATTGTTTCTCTGTTTGAATTGACTTTCTGGGTTGTCGTTCGTGCTCGTGCTTGCTTGGAAGATACAAAAACTACTCTCTGGGAACTCTGACGGGAGTTGATTGCGCAACTGACAAGTGCCTGAAAATTTCTGAACATCTTTAAGGTGGGGGAAAGAATCAACCTATCGTCGGAATCGATAAGTATTAGATTATATGATAATTGTGTAGGGCGACCTAAACCCTACTAGAAGTCGAGTAATTGACAAGTCCAAAATCACATAGGAAACTATTTCTTTAAAACCAATGTTGATTCGGGGATTGTAGGTTTATCGATATTAGGTTAATTATAGGTATTTGATGATGTTTGAATTAATGTTATTGAATTTATTGTGATACACTGGTTGAGGTATTCTATCTACATGCGACGTATTGTTTTCGGTGTTTGAATATTTGATGATATTGAGGAGGTTGTTTGTCTGTCACGGCTGTGATGGCAATCATGGCCAGGCCGTGACAAGTTGTGTTGTAGAAATGCTTGTCTTTGATGCCTGTCACGGCCGTGTGAACACCCATTTTTGTCTGTCTTATTTTATTTTATTTTATTATTATATTATTATATTTTAGGGAGACTAAAAAATTATAATAGTGAAGAAAAAAGGAAGAAAAAGAAGATAATGAAGAAAGAAGGAAGAAAAAAAAGAAGATAATGAAGAAAGAAGGAAGAAAAAGAAGATAATAATGAAGAAAGGTGGAGGTCCCGTCCATTGCATATCTAATTTTTTGTTGGATGAGGAGGTTCCGTCCATTGCATATCTAATTTTCTGTTGGACAAGTAGGTTCCGTCCATTGCATATCTGATTTTCTGTTGGACGGGGAGATTCCATCCATTGCATATCTAATTTTCTGTTGGACGGGGAGGTCCCTTCCATTGCATATCTAATTTTCTGTTGGATGGGGAGGTTCCGTCCATTGTATATCTAATTTTCTGTTGTACGAGGAGGTTCCATCCATTGCTTATTTAATTTTCTATTGGACGAGGCGGTTCCGTCCACTGCAATTATCTAATTTTATGTTGGACGAGGAGGTTCCGTCCATTGCATACTTAATTTTTTATTCGACGGGGAGGTTCCGTCCACTGCAATTTATTTTCAGACTGGAGACTGAAAAATAAAGAAAGACGAAAAAGAAAATAATGAAGAAAGGAGGAAGAAAAGAAGGATAAAAGAACAATCAGCAAAAAGAGAAGAAATGAGATTGAGTTACTTCTCCTAACCGTAAAAAACCCCATTTTACATATCAAACAAGACGCTTCCTCCTCCCACTCTCCAACCGCCCCTACACCTCCTCTACCCATTGATCATTCTTCTCCCTCATCTCCTCCACTCTCTTAACCGCACCACACATCCTTCTCTCTTCAAACACGCAACCTTCACATCAAATCGCCTCCTTTCCTCTACTCGCGCCACCTCCATCTGGACACACGCGATCTTTGTTCAAAACTGTCCAAGCTCCGGATTTCGTGAGACCAACCTTGAAGCTGCTGGGTAAAGAGAAGCATGAAGCCCTCTCCTCCATCTATAAAAGGAGAGGGGGGAAGAACGAAAAGAGAAAAAAAGGATCAAAGGAGGAAATACGGAGCAAGGATACAAAGAGAGAGAGATATATTTTTATCTGATGTTTTTTCTTTGTAAAGAAAATAGATTGGGTTTGAGGTAGAAATGGAGGGGAGCTTCGTTTTTTAAACTAAAATAGGTGATTTTTTGGGTTAGGGATTTGAGTTTTTTATCTTCTCTGTCATTAGAGTGGTTCCAAATTTTCAGAAGAAGAGAGAGTTAAAAGAGTCAGTGAAGCTGAAATGTAAGGGTTTTGATCTTAAAATTTTAGTACTGGGAGAAAGCAAAATCATTGTTATTCTGCTCTCATTTGGTAATCCTTGTTCTCTTTGTTGATATTATTCATGAGTTTCTCTTGACATTCTTATTTTTATGTCTATGTTTATGATGAAAAGAAAATCCATGGATATTGAAACTGAATGAGTTAGTATGATGTTTGCTATATGAGTTCTTATGTCTGTTTCAGAAATAATGTATCGCAGGGTTCATATTTCATTGTTTGCCGTCATATGCTGAAATGCATGATACACTAGTAATCTTCATATGGCTATACTATTACGAAACACTTAAAATGTTTCATTTTTGTTCTATTTTCATAAAGCAAAACTTTTTTTTTTACATAAAAATAAAAGATGATCACTTAAATCCCCTTCAACTGGTTTGTTCCCTTTTTACAGAATAAAGAAAATTGCCTTTTGACAAATAAATAATTGAACTTGTTTTATTTAGGGATGGCCTATGGACTTGGTTGCCATATTCAATCCCTTAGAATAAGGGTTGCCCTATGGACTTATGTGCCATGTTCAACCTATTTAGGACTTTTCAACATTTAATCAAAAAAGGTAAAATAAATAAAAAAAAATGAGATCATGAAATAACATTTCTCTTCCTAATTCCTATGTGGCATTTTTCTAAAATATTTAATTAAATCAATGTTATTTTTGGGTTGCTCTATGACAAGTGTCGTGCTTAATCCTTTAGATTTTGAGGATGTCTTGTGGACTTACATGCCATGTTCAACCTCATTTAAGTTTAATCAAAAAAATTTCACAAATATAAAACCGATAAAAAATACAAAATATCTTAAAATTAAAAATGTATTTTTTCCTTTAAATGATTTTCGGGGTAAAACAAATATTTTCAATGTTACTAATAATTTACACAACTAATTTTGGGTAACCATTTTTATGGATGTTCTAGGGTGTCGCGGGGTTAAGTCTCCATGCCTTCCCTAGACGTAATCGACTCTCGAACCCAAAGTTTTTTTAAAGGGTTTTCCAACTTTCTCGTAATTAAATAAAGTTGGTGGCGACTCCATGTTTATTCTCTAAAAGAAAATCAAGTTTTTTTTTGTTCGTCGTTGCACCGCGGTTACGGTCGCGACAGATGGCAACTCCACTAGGGAGTTCTTTTAAGATATGAAGTATGGAGAAAAGCGAGAAGAGGTTACCCCCCATGACCGACATCCCCTCTCCGTAGTGAAAATAATCCTCTTACCGAGGACCAAATGTTGAAAGTAATCAAAATTTTAAAAGCTCAGATGAGGGTTTTGGATGAGAATAACCAAGCTGCCGAAGTAACTATTGTCACGCTCCGAAGCCAAGTGCAGAAGCTAAGTTTAAAGATTGAGCATTTGAAAAACGAATGCGCTGATGCCTACGAAGCCCCGAGTCGTGCAAAAAGAGCAAGAAAAGAAAAAGAAGAAAAAATTCAAGAGCTGCTGGCAAAGATAGAATATCAAGAGAAGATGCTTATCAAACTTCAAAGGAAGAAAAAAGAACTCAAGACAAATGTAGGGGTTCATGTTGAAACAATACATATACTAGAAGAGAGACTTGAATCCCTATAAGAATCCTTGGCCCAAACAGAACTATACTCTGATCGAGGATGGAACGAAGCAGCCAAGTATCACGAGCTACTAGCGGAGGCCAACATGAGAGAAAGTTGGCTCAGAGCCAAAATAAAAGACACTTAAAGAGTTGAAGCTCAACGTCACGTAGAATGGGTAAAAGGATGGAAATTGGTAGTGAAGGATGTAATGAATGAAAAGGAAGCATGGAAAAGAAAATACGAGGACATGATGGATAAGCTCCAATATCACATTTCCCAGCTGGTGGAGCGATTTGAAGAAGCATCCATCCACATTCGTATGAACCATTTCCCTCAGATACTACCAAAGGTGACTGAGTTTTTCAATCATTTTGGGAAACTAGCCAAAGGGTTCAGGAAAAAGAAGATGAGACTCTTAACATAGTGCTTTGTGGACCTCGGAGAGAGATGAAAACTATCAATGTGTTTCTTTTATTATGATTAAAGGCTCATTATTTGTATCAAAATATTTATAATGGAATGGAAGTTTTCATCAATGTCTGTCGAGCGTTTTAGATGATATCTATCGAGGAGTGCGTTCTCCCTTAGATACGTCATCAACTATATTTTTACCCTAAAAATGACGTGTTTTCTGCGTAAAAATAAGAACGTTGCTAGTACGGGTGTGGTCTATCGAGGAGTGGATTCTCCCTTGGGTTTGACACCAACTGCATTCAATCTAGAGGGAACCGTACCACTAGATTTGATTGCAGGATGAGTATTCTTGCTATAGGTGTATACAACAGTCTTCCTAGGAGCACTCTCGCGATCAAACAAAGGGTGTTAACTTGCACATGCACACACACACACACAAATTTTGGGTTTACTAATGAGATTCTTGGATGCTTTTCAGAGTCACATTCTTCTGAGAATCCGGGAACCATTACGTGACCTAGGAAAGGTGACACCAATCAAACCCGAGTTCACAATACCAGATCTCACACCAGGATGGCTGCCATCATGCCTGAGGAAGGAAGAAACTTAAGTTCTGAAATAGATGAAGTGAGGGGAAGGATAAATGAAATGACCGAAACCCAAGCAAAATTAGAAGTCATACTGCAGGATATAAGGGAATCTCTTAGCATGCTTAGTGCGAACAGAGATGCAAATGAACCTGGTAGGTGACGGATCTCTTTCGTGGTAACAACACCGATGTTTTCAAGTATTAGCACGGATCTCATTCAGGGAATATCTGGCCCCGACCAGACACGTCACACGACACCAATAACACTTCCTATTGGAGAAGGATATCCCCTTTTTGAAAATGCCTATCATGAAGTTCCGGGCTATATCGCATCGACATGGGAGCAACCTCATGTATCTACTCATAGTCAGTCAGTGGGAGCTCAGGCTAGTAAGGATAAGATGAAAGATGAATGGATAGAGAAAATGGAAGAACAAATAAAATCAATAAAAGGTCCGAATACCTACGGCCCTCTTCAAATAGAAGAACTCTGTCCCGCCACAGATGTCATGATCCCCAAGGACTTCAAGATTCCCGATTTTTCCAAATACGATGGAAGTGGGAATCCACGATTTCAAATTATCAGCTATGCCACCAAGATGACAATTTGGTCCAAGGATGACAAATTCCTTATCAGCTTTTTCCACGAAAGTTTGACTGGCCTCGCCTTAGAATGGTATCTCCAATTGGACCATTCCAAGATCTCGCGATGGAAGGAATTGACTGACTTATTCATGGACCAGTACAAGTTCAACCTGGATGCAGCTCCGAGTCGTGAACAGTTGACTACAATGTAGAAAAGAAACGAGGAGCCCTTCAAGCAATATGCCCAAAGGTGAAGGAGTTTGGCTGCACAAGTTCAACCCCCGTTGACTTTATCTGAAATATACTCATACTTTTTAGGAACCCTCAGAGTGCCTTTTATAGGGGCCATGGCTGGGGCTGCCTATAAAGATTTCTCTGACTTGATCGCCGCCGGTGAAAGGATTGAATTTTTAGCAAGAGCTGGAAAGCTTCCCATGAATGATGTTGAAGGAAGTGCATCCCAGAAAGGATTCCAACCAAAGAAGAAAGAAGTTGAGGTGAATTATGTACAACGCCAACATAACTTTAACCCTCAGTACCAAGCACCATATAACCCTAACCCACATATTCCATACCATACACAAACCCCACTTTACCCGTTACAATCATCCTCACAAACCAACACTTACCCACAAAACCAAATCAAGAATATTCCTACCCCTCAACCATATAACCTTGCCCGCCCGTCATACGCCAGTTACCCACCTGCATCCCCATAAAACCACCCAAACTATCTTCCGCCTCGCCCAAATTTCCAAAACCAAGGATGTTCCCAAAATCCAAATATGCCACCCTTCCCGAGATTGCCCATCTCTAATGCGGATTTATTCCAACAATTGTTTGACCGCCACTTAATTGCGGGGAACCCTGTACGTCCCCTAGAACCACCATTTCCTGCTTGGTACAATCCAAATCAGACTTGCAAGTATCGCATGGATGTCACAGGACATCCTATTGAAGATTGCGAAGCTTTTAAGATGGTAGTGAGAATGTTGATTGCTTGTGGAAAGCTAGGTTTTGAAAAAGAGATCGGTCCTAATATTGTTAAAAATCCAATCCCGAATCATAACGATGGAAATCGGGTGAACAATTTGGAGGTAAGAGGGTCTCCAATCAGGAAGGTACTGGAATTGTGAGCGCCAATGCAAAAGATCTTCGAAGAAATAAAGAAGGCGGGATACAACATTGTTGCACCAGTAAGAGTTCCAAGTAAAGAAAGGAGGTATGTCGAAGATCTAAGGTGTGACTATTACCATGGGCAAGTGGGGCACGACATCGAAACTTGTTGGGATTTCAAAGTCCGGGTTCAGGGATTACTCACCTTGGGGGTGATTCTAGCTAGACGGGGTGCTGCCGAGGAAGTCAATGTAGTTGAAAAAGTTGTAATTCGAGTACCACTCGTGAACAAACTTTAACTCCAGAAAGAGTCATTGTTAGGGTAAAGAAGCCAACTCCTTTTGCTTATGATGATACACATGCTGTACCATGGAATTATGAACAGAAGGTTGAACTAGCTGGAGCTGTGGGAGAGACCTCGAAGGCCCAAGTTACTAATATTGTGATAATTGGAGGCATTATAAGGAGCGGGTGATGCTATAGCCCTGTCGAAGAAGAAATGATGAAGGAATCCAAAGAAAAGGAAACTATGGATGAAAGAAAAGGAAAAAAAGAAGAAGAGTTTCTGAAGATCATGAAGCAAAGTGAATATGATGTGGTAGAACAGTTAAAGAAAACTCCGTCAAGGATATCTCTTTTATCGCTTGTCTTGACATCAGAGTCACATCGTAAGGCATTATTGAAGGTGTTGAATGAAGCATATGTCAAGCCTGACGTCACTCTGGAGAATGTGATAAATATGGTGGACCCAATAAAGCGTGTCAACATGATTACTTTCTCGGTAGATGAAGTGGCTTCGAAATCCCGCAGTAACACCAAAGCCTTTCACATTACCATAAAGTGTAAAAGGTTTATGATTTCAAAGGTGCTTGTAGATGGTGGTTTGGTGTTGAATGTGGTTCCAATGTCCACTCTCAAGTAACTAAACATAAGCATGGCGGATTTGACACCACAAGAAATGATTGTACGAGCCTTTGATGGGACAGCAAGAGGAATTGTAGGGGAGATAACTCTGTCCCTTGAAATAGGGCATAGTTGTTTTTATGTCCTCTTTTAGGTCTTGGTGGTCCGACCAGCTTATATTATGCTTCTGGGAAGGCCTTGGATTCATGCAGCAGGAGTCGTTCCATCGACTTTGCATCAGTGTTTGAAGTATATTCAAGATGGGTCCGTGATTACTGTCCGTGGTGAAGAGGAGATTATACTGACAAAGCCCGCCGCAATACCTTACGTAGAAAGTACAGAGCAAATGGAAGATGATTCACTACGTAGTTTTGAGGTATTGAAGCCAGAGAACAAGAGAAGGGAGCCGCAAATGAGGAATGTGAATGAAGTGGCAATCCGCATCATGAAAAAGAATTGGTATCAAAGAGGAAATGGTCTAGGGCCTCAGCTTCAAGGGATCTCTCAACCAATTGAAGCAGCTATGAGAGAAGGAAGGCATGGATTGGGGTATCAACCCTACTTGGCAGAAAAGATGAAATTCGTGACTCTCGAAAACAAGAAAGGAGAAGATGATGAGAGAAATTATCTTCCCCTTCTGACAGAGACTTTCCCAGTAGCTGCTGAAGTTATCAGTCCTGAAAAGTTATTTTCCCCTCACTTCACTATCAGCACACTTGAAGAGGAGCTGGACGAGAACCATGTCATCTATCTCCCTGCTAGCAATGAAGATCTCAATAACTGGCGATCTGAACCATTTGTTGATGTTATTTCCATGAAGTAATTATCTTATTGTACTAAATTTGAACTGATGTTTACTTTGTTTGAGACATGAATGAGAATGTAGCACTTTGTCTGGTGCTTTCCTTTTGGTTCCATCGTTTCTTTTCTCTCTCTTTCATTTCTTTACTTTGTTTAAGCTTTTCTTTCATGAATCAGACTCTCACATATACTTCTCCTATTCCTGATTTTTTCTTCCAGGAATACTTCTTCCACTAAAGATTTACCTCAGGAGAGGAACTTTGAAAACTCATTTATTGATTCCCTCGCTGTCGTTGATGAATACAACCTTGAATCCGATGAGGAAGAAGAAGACATTGAAGAATTCATAAAGATGGTGAAACGGTCAGAAGAAGGGATTAGCTCGAATGATGAGGTTGCAGAAGTGATCAATATGGGAACCGAGGAATACAAAAAGGAGTTGAAAATAGTGGATAACCCGGAGCGTGAAGAAATGGTTGCACTATTCAAAGAGTATCTGGACGTTTTTCCATGGACCTACAGAGATATGCCAGGTTTAGATCTTGTGATAGCATCACATAAAATTCCCTTATACCCAGATGTGGTTCCAAAGAAGCAAAAATTAAGGAGGATGCATCCTGAGATGTCGCTGAAGATCAAACAAGAAGTGACCAAGCAGTTAGAGGCTGGATTTCTGAAATTAGCTAGACACCCGGAATGGGTAGCTAATATTGTTCCAGTACCAAACAAGGATGGAAGGGTCAGAATGTGCGTGGACTATCGAGATCTGAATAAATCCAGTCCAAATGATGATTTCCCGCTACCTCATATTGATGTCCTTGTAGACAGTACAGCCAGAAGTCATAGGTTTTCTTCCATGGACGGGTATTCTGGGTACAATCAGATCCTCATAGATGATGATGACAAAGAAAAGACAACTTTTATCACTCGTTGGGGAATTTTTTGTTACAAAGTGATGCCTTTTGGGTTGAAGAATGCTGGGGCCACTTACCAGCGTGCTATGGTAGCATTGTTCCATGATATGATGCATAAGGAGGTAGAGGTATATGTTGATGATATAGTGGCTAAGTCCAAGGAAGAAGAAAGCCATGTAGCAGTTTTGTGAAAGTTGTTCGAGCGGCTAAGGAAGTACAAGTTGCGGCTCAACCCTGTAAAATGTACTTTTGGTGCATCCGCAGGGAATTTACTTGGCTTTTTTGTTAGCAGAGAAGGAATAAAGGTGGACCCTAATAAGGTAAAAGCAATACGTTACATGCCAGCACCTAAGAACGAGCGAGAAGCAAGGGGTTTTCTTGGAAGGTTGAACTATATTGCGCGCTTGACAACTGTCAAGAAGCCGGGAAGATGGGATGATAACTGTCAAGAAGCCTTTCACAAGATAAAGGCATATTTACCGAGTCCCCTAGTATTGGTACCACCTACCCAAGGTAGTCCATTGTTACTCTATCTCACTATATTGCCAACCTCAATGGGGGCAATGCTAGGACAACATGATGAATCTGGCAGGAAGGAGCAGGTAATTTACTATCCGAGTAGGAAGTTTAATGCCTGTGAGGCTCGTTATATGGCAATCGAGAAGACTTGTTGTGCGCTAGTGTGGACCTCCAGAAGACTCAGACAGTATATGTTATATCACACCACTTGGCTAATTTCTCAAATGGATCCTTTGAAGTATATCTTCGAAAGTCCTCATATCTCCTTAAGAGTTTCGAAGTGGCAAGTGATATTGTCAGAATTTGACATCAAATATGTGACTCAGAAGTCCATCAAAGGAAGTGAGATTTCTGATCATTTAGCAGTGAATCCTCTTGAGGATGGATGGCATGTCAACTCCGAGTTCCCAGATGGAGAGATAATGTCCTTCGAGGAAGAAGAAGAACAGGAAGATGTGTAGAAGATGTATTTTGATAGAGCAGTCAATATGCATGGCAATGGTATACGAGCAATGGTTATCTCACCAAACGGCAAGCAGTACCCGGTGGCCGTAAAGCTAAAATTTGAATGTACGAATAATATTGCAGAATACGAGGCATGTGCTGGTGGATTACAAATGGCACTTGAACTTGGTATAAAGCAGTTGAAAGTCTTCGGGGATGTATCTCTAATCATTTACCAAGTCAATAGTGAATGGCAAACAAAAAACTCCAAGTTAATTCCGTATCAGAAATACTTGACTCAAGAAGGACATCGTCTGTAGATACGGGATCCCAGAGAGAATAATCACAGATAATGCTGCTAATCTTAATGGTGCCGAGATTCAAAAGTTTTGCGATGGTTTCAAAATCAAACACCACAATTCAGCTCCTTATAGACCTCAAATGAATGGTGCAATTGAAGCAGCAAACAAAAATATCAAGAAGATCGTTGCCAAGATGGTTGTAAATTATAAAGACTGGCACGAAATGCTGCCATATGCTCTACATGCTTATCGGACTAATATATGATCAAGCACTGGGGCAACCCCTTTCTCTTTGGTGTACGGGATGGAGGTTGTCTCACCTATCAAAGTAGAAATCCCTTCCCTAAGAGTCTTGATGGAAGCAGATTTAGAAGAATCTGAGTGGGTGAAAACTCGATATGAGCAGTTGAACATGATAGAAGAGAAAAGAGTGGCAGCTATTTGTCACGGGCAATTGTATCAAAGCAGAATGGAAGGAGCTTTCAATAAGAAGGTTCGCTCTAGAGAATTTTGCGCGGGAGACCTGGTTTTAAAGAAAATCCTCCCTAATCAGGAGGATGCCGGAGGAAAATGGGTGCCGAATTATGCAGGTCCTTATATTGTCAAACAAGAATTCTCAGGAGGATCTTTGATTCTGCAAAAACATAGATGGGGAAGAGTTACTGAGGCCAGTAAACTCTGGTGCTGTGAAAAAGTTATATGCCTGGAAAAAAAAAGAGCCCGCTAGGTTGAAAATCCGAAAGGGCGGCCTAGGCAAAAGTTAGCGCAAAGAACAACGAAAACAAAATAAAAGAAAATGTCCGCTAGGTTGAAAACCTGAAAGGGCAACCTAGGCAAAAGTTAGGGTAAAGAAACCTTAGGCTGAAAACCTATAAAGGCGGCCTAGGGGGAGGATATGGTCCAACACTTCTGCATGCACTCACCACACCGGGGCAATTTTATCCGACTGAGAATACTGGGGCAAAATTGTTCAGGAAGGATTGAAGAAGGTGTGTTTGAAGAATCAGAAACAGAAGCCAAGATCTGTGTCATCAAAAGGCTGTGGGGAATCAATTAAATGAAAATCAAAGGACAAACATGGGGCAAATTTTATGTGATTCTCGTAATTTTTATTTGTTTATCTTTGCTTTCAATCTTCATGATACCTTTTGTAATTTTGTTCTCATATTGTTATTTTCTCTTAACAAACTAAATTCTCGTATTAAGGCAAGAGACTTTTCCTTCATACTCCCCTTTCGTTTTCACTCTCATGTTTAATCACTATGGTCATGTCTCAATAAAAGTAAATATAAGTTCAATGGTATGATTTGATAATTCTAATGGTAGCACCAATGAATGGTTTGAACCAGAAAGACTCAATATTTCAAATTCAATGGAAGAGATAGCATGCACCGGACAACAAAAGAATGATGCAAATAAGCTTGGGAGAATAAACATAACATCTACCTCATATGTTATCAGATTCTTGGGTGACCCATGTTGTTAAAAGAATGAATGATGCCTCGGCTTAGAGTGGTCGGTGAACAAGGGTTTGATTGGTGGAAGTTTTTCCATGGAGCATTTGGTTCCGCTGTCTTCAAAAGGAAGGGATTCTCATTAGTTACATATTACTGATTGAATTTTATCGAGCTCTGAGGTTCACTGCAATTTAATTTTCGAGCTCTGAGGCTCACTGCCATTTTATTTTCGAGCTCTGAGGCTCGTTGCATATTTACTTTCCTGTTGGACGAGGAGGTTCCGTCCACTGCAATTTTATTTTCAAAATGTGAGGTTTTCTTTTGAGCTCCTCACGTTTTGACAGACAAAATATGTGTTCATTTTCTTAACTTGTTCATTACTACAATACATGAAAAGTCACGACTAATCATGTCTTCTAGTATGCAACAAGTAAAGAGGGGCAACTGTGAACACCCATTTTTGTCCGTCTTTATTTTATTTTATTTTATTTTATTATTATGTCATTATATTTCAGGGAGACTAAAAACTAATAATAGTGAAGAAATAAGGGAGAAAAAGAAGATAATGAAGAAAGAAAGAAGAAAAAAAAAGATAATGAAGAAAGAATGAAGAAAAAGAAGATAATAATGAAGAAAGGAGGAGGTCCCGTCCATTGCATATCTAATTTTCTATTGGATGAGGAGGTTTCATCCATTGCATATCTAATTTTCTATGTTGGACGAGGAGGTCCCGTCCATTGCATATCTAATTTATGTTCCCCGTCCATTGCTTATTTAATTTTCTGTTGGACGAGGCGGTTACATGCATTGCAATTATCTAATTTTCTGTTGGACGAGGAGGATCCGTCCATTGCATACTTAATTTTATGTTGGATGGGGAGGTTCCGTCCACTGCAATTTTATTTTCAGACTGGAGACTAAAAAATAAAGAAAGAAGAAAAAGAAAATAATGAAGAAAGGAGGAAGAAAAGAAGGAGAAAAGAACAATCAGCAAAAAAAGAAGAAAGGAGATTGAGTTACTTCTCATAACCCTAAAAAACCTCATTTTACATATCAGACAAGACCTCTCTTCCTCCTCCCATTCTCCAACCGCCCTACACCTCCTCCACCCATTGGTCCTTTTTCTCCCTCATCTCCTCCACTCTCTTAACCTCACCACACTTCATTCTCTCTTCAAACACAAAACCTTCACATCAAATCGCCTCCTTTCCTCTGCTCACGCCACCTCCATCTGGACACACGCGATCTCTGCTCCGAACCGCCCAAGCTCCGGATTTCGTGGGACCAACCTTGAAGCTGCTGGGTAAGGAGAAGCATGAAGCCCTCTCCTCCATCTATAAAAGGAGAGGGGGGAAGAACGAAAAGACAAAAAAAAGATCAGAGGAGGAAATACGGAGCAAGGATACGAAGAGAGAGAGAAAGATTTTTATCTGATGCTTTTTCTTTGTAAAGAAAAGAGATTGGGTTTGAGGTAGAAATGGAGGGGAGCTTCATTTTTTAAACGAAAAGTGGTGATTTTTTGGGTTAGGGATTTGAGTTTTTTCTCTTCATTGTCATTAGAGTGGTTCCAAATTTTCAGAAGAAGAGAGAGTTAAAAGAGTCGGTGAAGCTGAAATGTAAGGGTTTTGATCTTAAAATTTTAGTACTGGGAGAAAGCAAAATCATTGTTATTCTACTCTCATTTGGTAATCCTTATTCTCTTTGTTGATATTATTCATGAGTTTCTCTTGACATTCTTATTTTTATGTCTCTGTTTATGATGAAAATAAAATCCATGGATATTGAAACTGAATGAGTTGGTATGATTTTTGTTATTTGAGTTCTTATGTCTGTTTCAGAAATAATGTATCGCAGGGTTCCTATTTCATTGTTTGCCGTCATATGCTGAAATGCATGATACACTAGTAATCTTCATATGGCTATACTGTTACTAAACACTTAACATGAATCACTTTTGTTCTATTTTCATAAGGCAAAACTTTTTTTTTTACATAAAAATAAAAGATGATCACTTAAATCCCATTCAACCGGTTTGTTCCCTTTTTACAAAATAAAGAAAATTGCCTTTTGACAAATAAATAATTGAACTTGTTTTATTTAGGGATGTCCTATGGACTTGGTTGCCATATTCAATCCCTTAGAATAAGGGTTGCCCTATGGACTTATGTGCCATGTTCAACCTATTTAGGACTTTTCAATAATTAATCAAAAAGGTAGAATAAAATAAAAAAAATGAGATCATGAAATAACATTTCTCATGTAACATTTCTCTTTCGATTTTGAGGATGCCTTGTGGACTTACGTGCCATGTTCAACCTCATTTAGGTTTAATCAAATTTTTTTCACAAATATAAAACCAATAAAAAATACAAAATATCTTAAAATTAAAAATGATTTTTTCCTTTAAATGATTTTCGAGGTAAAAAAAATATTTCCAAAGTTACTAATAATTTACACAACTAATTTTGGGTAACCATTTTTATGGATGTTCTAGGGTACCGTGGGGTTAAGTCTTCATGCCTTCCCTAGACATAATCGACTCCCAAACCCAAAGTTTTTTAAAGGGTTTTCCAACTTTCCCAAAATTAAATAAAGTTGGTGGCGACTCCATGTTTATTCTCTAAAATAAAATCAAGTTTTCTTTTTGTTCGCTGTTGCGCCGCGATTACGGTCGCGACAGGCCGTGACAGAGTCTGACTTTATAGTTTACTAGATTTGAATAGTTTCTAATGTTATGTTAGTCATGATCTGTCTGGTTGTTAATATGGTGCTTAGTGGATTTTAAGCAAAGATATATATATTGTTCGGGAGATAATTGTTTGGGTGTGAGGATAATAGTGACTTAGAGGTGCCTAACCTAAATGAGTTATTTTAAAGAGGAAGGGTGACATAGAATATGTGTTAAGGCTTTGATGGAAGGTTAAGGCACTAGGATGTTATTAATATGGGTTAGTGATATTCATGTGTTTACGTTGTTGTTCACAACCGTATATTTGGAATATACTAGGTCAAGAGTTCTCGTTAGACCGTTCCGCCTTAGAATTTAAGGTGTGCAACTATAGTGTCATTGCTAGCATGAGCACCCTTGATAGAGATGAGAGAGAACCAAGGTGTGCACCGACGGTACTGTGCTACTATAGTGTCATTACTTTGCATGAGAATTCTCACCATGGATGAAAATGTGCACCGACATTGGGAACGCGTCACCTGGACGACTGACTGACATTCCTAACGAGGAACGTGTGACAGGATTAGTGGTGGCCACGTCAGTTTAAAAAGTGTAGTTATGTGAGATTGGGGTGGAGGATGGTACATTAATTTGAGGATGATTTGTGAGTTATGTATGTTGATTGTCTGTGACATTTATTGTATGATATGCTATGACTCATTTCCGCTTTTGATGATAGAAATGTTTCTTATCCCCTGTATATTTATGTATGTCGTATTTTACCTCCTTGTGGAATCGTACGAGAAGACCCTGTGGATGAGCGTAACCAGGAGGAGTTGGATGAAACTCCTTACGAACCGGAGGCTGGAGGACGAGCTGTGACCCATGGTGATTAGGGTCTAGTTAGTTATGGCCAGTACGTCTCGTAAGGCATATTTTTATTATGTTTTCCATTGTTTAACGTTTTGTCTAAGTATATGCCTGTGAGGGATCCTACTGATAGGATATCCTGACCAGTGTTTTGTAATATGCATAATATACTTATGTTGTGATATGCTATTCTATATGAAGTTGTATACTTTATAAATTAAGTTTTTAATTTTTTTACGTATTTTCACGAATAGCGTGTGATTAAGAAATTAATCAATAAGGATTTAATCTAATAACACAACGGGGCACAGCGGGGTGTCTCAAGACCTCCTTACTTCAATGGAGAGGACTACATTTACTGGAAAGAAAAGATGAAGTGGTTCTTACAGTCCACTAACTCTGATCTTTGGGATCTCATTGAAGAAGGCCCCTATGTCCCTAAAGATGTCAATGGAAATGAAGTTCCTAAAGCCAACATGACCTCTGAGCAAAAGACAAAGCGGCAGTCAAATGCCAAGGCTAGATATGCAATCATGTTCGCTTTGAGCAGAGAAGAATTTGAAAAAGTGTGTGCTTGTGAATCTGCAAAAGAAATGTGGGATTCACTAGCGGTTGCTCATGAAGGAACCAGCAAAGTCAAAGAGACGAAAGTCAGCATGTTGCTCAGAAAGTATGAGCTATTTAAAATGGAAGAAGGAGAAACTATTGGCCAAATATATGGAAGATTTCAAACCATAACCAATGGACTGAAATCACTGGGAAAAGTTTACAAGACTGAGGAACATATTCAAAAGATTCTCATAAGTCTTCCAAAACAATGGAGACTACTTGTGACTGATGTATCTCAGGTCAAAGACTTAACAATAATGAAGCTAGATGAGCTTCTTGGCACTCTGCAAATCCATGAAAAAGAGCGGATTGAATAAAACAATGGAAATAAAAACAAATCCATTGACCTCAATGTTGACAAGAAATCATCTAGAGGAACCTCATCAAAAGCTCTCAAAGCTGATGAATCTTCAGAGGAATCTGAGGAATCAAATGAAGATGATTCAGATGATGAAGATGATGAACCCTCTCTTTTCACTAGAAAAATGAAAAAGCTTTGGAAGAAAAGAAACTTCATAAAGGACAAACCTTTCAGGCGCTTCAACAAAGAGAAAAACAAAGATGGTGGATCTCATGGCAAGAATGCCATTGTGTGTTATGAATGTAAGAAGCCTGGTTATATCAAAGTAGAATGTCGTCAGCTCAAAAAGCAATCTCCCAAGAAGTTCTTCAACAAAAAGAAGAAATGAATTATGACCACTTGGGAAGATCTTGATGAAAGCTCCACTGAAAGTGAAGGAGAGGAGCTTGAAGCAAATCTCTGTCTTATGGCAGATACTGACTCTGAATCAGACACTGAGACCTACTTAACAGGACAAAAGAAACACCTGTCATGGTACCTAGACAGTGGATACTCGCGACACATGACAGGAGAAAGGTCTATGTTCCTAGACCTCCAACCTAAGAAAGGTCGACATGTGACTTTTGGTGGTAATCAGAAAGGAAAAGTTGTTGGTGTAGGTAAAATTGGTGGTAAATCTCCCTTGCCTATTATCGGTCTGAACTTTCAGATCAAAGTGTAATGTGCTTTATGTCTAAATAGGATGAAAAGTGGCTATGGCATAAAAAAAAAAATAGGACATGTTAGTATGAAACAAATTTCTAAATTGAAAAAGCATAACCTTGTGAGAGGATTACCTGATATTTCCTTTAAGAAAGATATTCTGTGTGATGCATGTCAGAGAGGTAAACAAGAAAAATCAAGTTTCAAATCTAAGAAAGAAGTCACTTCCTCTAGACCTTTGCAACTGTTACACATGGATCTGTTTGGACCAGTCAGTGTAGCTAGCCTAGGTGGAAAGAAATATGGTTTTGTCATAGTTGATGACTATTCTAGATTTACATGGGGTACTCTTCTTAGCCCACAAGGATGAGTCTTATAAGGTCTTTACAATATTCAGTAAGAGAGTACAGAACGAGCAAGGTTTCTGTATTTCTGCTATTAGAAGTGATCATGGAGGAGAATTTGAAAATGATCAGTTCAAACTATTCTGTGAGTAAAATGGTATTTCTCACAATTTCTCTGCACCTAGAACTCCATAGCAAAATGGAGTGGTTGAGGGAAAGAACATATCTCTTCAGGAGATGGGAATAACAATGCTAAATGTAATTAATCTTTCTAAGTACTTCTGGACAGAAGCCATTAACACTGCTTGTTATGTGCAAAACATGATACTGATTAGACCTATCCTAAATAAGACTCCTTATGAATTGTGGAAAGGTAGAAAACCCAACATATCATATTTTCATGCATTTGGATTTGAATGTTATATTCTTAATACAAAAGATCATCTTGGCATATTTGACTCAAAAGTAGATAAAGGTATATTTATTGGATATTCTGAAATGTCTAAAGCTTTTAGAATCTTTAATTCTAAAACTTCTGTTGTAGAAGAATCAATTCATGGAAAGTTTAATGATGGTTTGAAGACTGGTAGGGAACTATCAGATCTGAAAGAGGATGTTGCAGGTATTGAACTTAATCCTGTGGTAGAAGAATCTTAAGACAAGCCAAAAGTAGAAGTGTCTGAAATTCAGACAAGTGCTGATGCGTCTGAAACTCGGAATCTAAAGAAAGATTGGAAATTCAAGACCTATCATCCAGAAGATCTTATTATTGGAAGTCCATCTCAAGGAGTTAGAACCAGATCTGCTTTCAATGAAAACAACAACATGACCTTCATATTAGATTTGGAACCCAAAAAGATTGAAGAAGCCTTGCAAGATGAAAGCTGGATTCTAGCCATGCAAGAAGAACTAAATCAGTTCAAGAGAAATGATGGCTGGACTCTATTTTCTAAACCCAAAGAGAAATATGTTATTCGAACTAGATCGGTATTTAAAAACAAACTGGATGAGGATGGAAAAGTGGTAAGAAACAAAGCAAGATTAGTTGCTCAATGTTATAATCAACAGGAATGTATTAATTTTACTGAAACTTTTGCACCTGTAGCTAGATTAGAAGCAATTACAATTCTCATGTCATATGCTGCTCAACATGATATAGCTCTTTATCAAATGGATGCTAAAAGTGTATTCCTAAATGGAATAATTGAGGAAGAAGTGTATGTGAAGCAACCTCCTAGTTTTGAGGACTCTGAAAATCCTCACCATGTCTATAAGTTTAAGAAAGCTTTATATGGACTCAAACAAGCTCCAAGAGCTTGGTATGGCTAAGCACATATATAATGGAAAATAATTTCATTAGAGGAAAGGTAGACACTACACTTTTTAAGAAATGCTCAAAGAAAGACTTCATAGTAGTACATATTTATGTTGATGATATTATATTTGGTGCTACTAATGAAAAGCTCTGCAAAGAGTTCTGAGTTGATGTAGAATGAATTTGAAATGAGCATGATGGGAGAGCTGAAGTTCTTCCTTGGTCTTCAAATAAAAAAGACAAGTGATGGAATATATATTCATCAACAATTGTTCTAAACAAGGACGAGGCAGGTAAAAAGGTAGACCAAACTGTCTACCAAGGTATGATTGGATCTCTTATATACTTAATTGCTAGCAGACCTGATATTCAATTTAGTGTTTGTCTTTGTGCTAGATTTCAATCAGGCCCTAAAGAATCTCACCATAAGGCTGTTAAAAGAATTTTCAGATATTTGATTGGAACCATTAACTTGGTCTATTATATAAGAAAGCTGAAGATTTCAGGTTAGCGGGATTTTGTGATGCTGATTTTGCTGGAGGTAGAATTGATAGAAAAAGCACCAGTGGACGATGTCACTTCATTGGAGCAAATATGATCTCCTGGTCAAGCAAAAGATAAAGTATCATTGCTCTATCAACTGCTTAAGCTGAGTATATATATGTAGCCAGTTGTTGTTCACAACTGCTTTGGGTAAAATATCAACTTGAGGATTATTCAATGTTTAAGCATAATATACCTGTTTGATGTGATAATACTAGTGCTATTAATCTGTGTAAGAATTCCATACAACATTCTAGAGCAAAACATATAGAAATTAAGCATCATTTTACTAGAGATTATGTTCAAAAGGGTGTTTTTGAAATTAAGTTTGTAACCACTGAATATCAGTGGGCATATATCTTTACAAAACCCTTAAGTGAAGATAGATTTGTTTTTATCAGAAGGAATCTTAATATGCATAATGTGTCTGAATGAGTGCTTGCTGATATGTCTAAAAATTTTACTTGTCTAAGTTTTATATCTGTTTGACTCGTCTATTTTTAGCTACACATCTGATGACGCGGCTAAAAGCACTCAGTGCTAAACCCTGACTGAGACACGAGTACATTGCATTTTTTCCCTCTTTTTCTGAAAAACATTTCATTTAATTTACAACTGTCTTTTCAAAATTTATTGCTGTTTATAGCAATAATCTCTCTATCCTCTTTCCCAATGCAAAAAACACTCAAGTGTTTTAACAAAAGGATTTCGTGTCGTTTCAAAACTACCCATTCTAAGTCTCTTGCTCACATTCTCTCTCTGAACTCTCTTCATCGTCATCTCTTCGAAACCCTTCCTTTCCAAACCCTAAAAATCTTCTCCTCTGAAACAATGGCACCCAAAAGTTTTCTTGAAGATGTTGCTAAAAGATCCAGACTTTCTTTAGCAGAACTAAAGAAAGTGCATCCTGGAAGGATCCCTAACTTCTCTGAGTTGAAGAACAAAGGATTAGATGTCAAGCCAGAAATCACGCATTCTGGGTGGCTACCATTCTTCCTGATTATGGACGATGTCTATCCTTCCTTGGTTAGGGACTTCTGGAAAAATTCTAAAGTCACCAAGGACAACACAACCTTCATGATCTCTGGTGATGTTGAAGAAGACCATGTCTTCATCACCCATGAGTCACTCACTGAAGTGACAAAGTGCCCTAGAGAAGGAGCGGGCTACGACAAAAGCTGGGTAAAAAATCAAGGTGGCGAGGCAGCTGTGAACCTTGTACTGTATGGAGTTCCCAAGCCAAAGGACTTTGATTCAAAGTTCCTAACTCCAAAGGCAAGATTTCTTCATGTTCTTCTAATTAACTGTGTGATGCCTAAAACTGGTTCTAGGGATCATGTGAGTAAGATAGAAAAATTTGCTATCTACCACTTAGTCCAAAGAATCAAGATAGATATCACAGATTTAATTTTTGAACACATGTTGAAAACTGTTAAAGGGAAGTGCAAGGGTGGATATCCCTCTAGCATGCTTATGACAAGAATCTTCAGAACCAACTCTTTGAACAACATGTCACAAGGTTTCCATACTGATCTTTTCACAGAGATAACTTCAAAGACCATGTCTTTGATGAAAATTCAACTTCAACCCATTGCAGAACCTTCAACTGTTGAAGCATCTTCCTCTGCTGCACCTGCTAGTGAAAGACTGAGCATTCCAGTAGTTAAGGCTGAACCTTTTGAGGAACCCGTTGAAGAAGAAAGGTCTCAACTTCAAAGGAAGAAGAGGAAAGTTACTCTCTCAACTGTTGAAGCCTCTGTGTTTCAAGATGCTGCTGTTGTCTCTTAGGTTGTTTTGCCTGTTACTGAATCTTCTGAGCAAGTTACTGTTTCTGCTCCTATTGCACCTAGTATAACAAAAGTATTCAAGAGGAAGAGAGCAGTGAAAGCTGAGGGGGAGTCTCAACCAGAAGAGACGGTGATCCCTAAGAAAAAGAGGACCACTATGACAAGAAGGAAATTGGTATTACCTTCTACTCCATCACCATCACCCTCACCTCAAAGAGAATCCTCCTTTCAACCTCAACCAACAACCGCAACAACCTCCATTCCACAACCATCATCACCATTACCACTGCCTCCACAAAGAGCACCAACACCACCACTACAAAGAACACCATCACCTCAATCACAACAAAACACCCCTACTCCACCTTCTTCACCAAAAATTACAACTCCTTCACACACATCACCAATCCATCACTCTTCTGAATCCAATCCTACCATATCAGAAACTCACATGTATGATAATTCCACACCACAAACATCTCATCATTCTGACATTCTTCTCATTAAGGATGTCAATGACTTTGATTATTTTCACAATCCCACTTCTCCACCTTCACCCAAAATACAAACCACTGATTACATCAGAAACCAGAACCAAGTCCCTCTGAGAATAATCTTTCCAGATTTATTCTCTGAAACAAGACACAACCCACTCCCTTTAGCCACCTTACCTCCATATCACCTATCTTCCATAACCACTCCTTCTCTGTCACAGATGAGTCTTGCTCAAATTTTCTCAGCAGCAAGGACTTGGATGTCATTGCTTCACTTGAAGCTGAAAGGCAGCTTGTTAAGCTCGCCAGAAAACAAAAACCAGTAAACAAATGGCTCTTCAATCCCCACATCTTCATGAGACCCTCTATTGAGCTCAAAGTAATGCCTGACTCCATGGCCTTGAAAGGAAAGCAAAAGGTCATTGACTTGCCTGGAGATCAACAATTTTGTCTGATCAAGCTCAATGACAACAATTGCAAATCCAGATTGAGGCTATTCACTACAGAGACCCATCACAAGTTTCTAAAAGTCAGAGACATCTACTAGAGATATGGCTCTAGCTCTGGAATGTCTGAAGAAGAAAAGAAAACCATTCCAACTAGAGGTAGCCAAGCCTATGCTCTCTATCATTTTTCACCTTCCATTTACACAATCAATGTTTCTTTAGACCCTTAGCCTAAGGACCACCTTACTATTGAAGAGTTACCTCCTACTCCTCCTCCTAGTCCACCTCCTCCATCTGCATGTGCAACTGCAATGGCTACAACAGATTCTACTGCTGTAGTTGCTTATGATCCTGCTGCCCATCAGAGGCTAGATGAAATGTCTTCAAGTTTTCAAACTGTCATCCAAAGACAGGATGAAGCAATTGCTCAGCAAGCTGCATTTCAAGCT
The DNA here is from genome assembly GCA_030762895.1 of Sophora flavescens. NCBI lineage: Eukaryota > Viridiplantae > Streptophyta > Magnoliopsida > Fabales > Fabaceae > Sophora > Sophora flavescens. The sequence continues at coordinate 1,251,115 of CM061065.1, forward strand.
CAGATGTTAGCTCAGCAGCAAGTAATGGAGAATATGATGGAAGCTTTCTTCAAAAGCCAAGGAGGCCCTAGTTCTTAGATTGTAGGACTTAGTCTTTTCATTTCCTCTTGAGTCATGCAATGTACTAGTCAGTGATGTCTATCACTTGTAACACTTCTGACTTTGGTTATATGATATGAATGACATTGTTTTTTGGTATTGCTTTTGGCTATCTGTCTTAATATATCTGTTTTACTTACTTTTCGATTGATGCCAAAAAGGGGAGGAAATATAATAGAAAAATAAGAAAATTACTTCTGACTTTGTGTTTTTCTGTTCCAAAAGTTATGGTTTCTCTGATACAATTTGCTCTAAATATTTGTTTATCTGATGCATAAACTAAGGGGGAGCATTAAATATTATATCTTCTGAAATTTCTCTTATTGCTTTTTGATGTTCAATAAAATCAGAAAAATTATTTGTCATCATCAAAACGGGGGAGAATGTTGAGACCTCATAAGTCTAAAACACATTCAATGTGTAAATTCTCTAAGTTTTGATGATTCGAAAAAGATTAAGTATATTAATATTGAACCTTATGAAATTACTGACAAATCTGATAAGTGTGCGGAAAATCAGATTTAAGGTCACTCATATGCTTTTTAGTAGAGCTCAGTTTATAAGACCTGTCTGAAAACCACTTGTCTGATTTTAAGTCAAAGACCAAGTCAACGCGCTATCAAGATCTGAGTTTACTAGGTGACGTGGCAAGAAGTATCTGTCTGAAACAGACTCGGTTGATCACCCGTCTAACTTTTGGAATACGCTAGCACCCATCTAGTTTTGGACTGTATGATCACTCGTCTAGTTTTGGAATGCATGATCACCTGTCTAGTTTTGGAATACATGATCACCCATCTAATTTTTGGATTGCTTGAGCACTCGTCTGATATTTGATTGCTTCTCAGCCGTCTGATTTTTCAACTCTGATATAATGTCAGTTTGTCAGAAATGAAGTCCAAGTCATCTTATTCTTATTAAATGCCTTTCTTAAGGATCTCGAAGACCTCTGGACAATAGCTCAAAGGATAAAGAATAAAGAATGTTTGTTTCAAAGTTTTTAAGGAATAAACACGCAATCTCCGTACCACAGCAATAACCTTTTAGCTGTTTTAGTACAAAGTAAAAGTGCTTTCTGGAAAGTGAACTGACTGTTGCACTAAAAGAGGAAAGCTTTGTGCTGCAAGTGTAACACCCCCCTTGGGCATTACTTCCTAATCACATGTGGAAATAAATTAAAAGAAAGTTTACTGGTTGCTTTTGAAAAACATCTATTATCTTCATAGGTCTGAAAATATGGGGGTAAAATTTTTCTTTTCTAGGATTCACCTCAAAAAATGATTCACGCAACTCTTAAAATGAAATCACACTGTATTTTACTAACACACAAAGACTAAGTTTATTTATAAATCATAGCACCTCGGCATATACATTTCATGAAATAATCTTTCGTCTTGAAGTTACAAAATTACACAAAGTTTTTTCAGAACTGCCTATATCAACTTCTCTAAAACGCACAAAACCCAAAGGAAACATCTTAAGCTGGTCATTCTAATAGACACCTGTTGGAAAGAACTTAGTAGTTCTTACCATTGGAATAATCACCCACCTCTTCAAAGGTCGGGATTAATATCCCTGAGTGAGGTCAGGAGCTTCTCGGCACCGGCTGTCCTAATGTACCAAGGTACAACAGCAAAGAACCTGGAAAACTTGATATATTGTAAGGGTGAGATACCAATATATGGATGAATTATGACGACCACATGCCCACATAGAGCAACAGATACAGTTAAATATTCATACTCAACATATAAATTCTCACAAATAATCATATGAATCAACAATTGTCGTCGTTTTTGAAAACATGACACTTCTATATTTCAACATTCTGTCCTAGTCTCCGGAGACCCCAAATCCATGCAGTTTTTTTAAAAAAAATCAGTGAGCTGATCAGGCTCAATTGCCACTCAGGCACAAATAGCCAACACATGTACATGGCTTAACTTAATTTCTACAACAACCGTCCAACTCAAGGCACAGTAATCAACGCATGTAGGTTCCAGAGCACACAGTCCTACACAAGGCACGGTGAACAAGGCTCATGGAAATCATGGTCCATCAAGGCACCAATGATACACCGTCGCATGAGATACCTTTCCCCTCAAGGCATTCACACAAAACAAATTGGGCACATATGCCAAATACATGTAAAAATATTTATTTTTCATAGCTTTTCTTTATGCTTCATTCTTTCCTTCGTCGAGGCTCAAGGCTCACAACCATCCATAAATTTTCAACGTTTTAAAACTTTCATTATCAACACAGGACGTTTTAGTCCGAGTGTCCAATCACAACAGTCCTAGACTTGTGCACTAGTCTTAGATTTTGTGGTCGTAGAAAACAACTTTCACCTTTTTACTACTTTCACCACATTTTATCACAACGTATGTCGGACACAGTCCTCAACAACGAATCTAGGACACACAATCCACAACAACGTGTATAGGACATACAGTCCAGAACAACGTATATAAGACACACAGTCCACAACTTCATATATAGGACACGCAGTCCATAGTGTTGTGATACGGATCATGGATCCACGTGCTTTAACTCTAGTATCCCGACGTCTCGGTTACTAGGTTCATTTTTCAACGTTATTTTTTTCAGTGAAAAACAAATACAAAATCAAAACTTTCGTAACTTATCTAAGTTACCGGATATTTTTACTTGAATAAATTCTTTCCCACAACATTTTCTTTTGAAATTCATTTTTTTAAAACTTTAAACTTTAGGAACTCCATTTCTTTTTTTTTCCCTAAAAATATTTTTGTTTTGGAAAAGTCTATTTCTTTTAAAAAATATAGTAAACCTTTTTGAAGAAAAACTCTTTCTAAGAACATTGGAAACTAAAATCCCATTTTCTATGGTATTTTACTACAAGTATTCTCAAAATTATTGTTTTCTTCAAAACAAGATCTTTTAGCTTAAATAATTTTTCTTTATAAAATTGTTTTGACTTCTAAAAATTTTCTCTTTTATTAAAACACTACTAAAAGAAATATTTTCCAAAACTTCAAAATAAATTTGTTTTTTTTCATGGTTTCTTACCATGAAATATTTTCAACGTTTGATTTTTCTTAGTGTAAAATCATCTAGTTTTCAATTTAATTTCCTTAATAAAAATTGTTTTTATTTTCTAAAACATTCTTTAAACATTAAAATTATATTTTTTTTCCCTTTTTTGTCAAAACCTTGTTAAAGGAAATCCTTACTTGTGATTTTCTTTGTAAATGTTTTCTTAAAACTTTTATCTTCATTATTTGAGCTCTAACCAATGGTTAGGCTTCCATGCAACAACTTCAACATATATAAGTAACATGCACATTTTCATAAATCATCAACACATACAACAACTTCAACACATATAAGCAACATGCATATTTTCATAAATCATCAATATATCATGAACTCAACATCCAACCAAAATAGTTACAACAATAATAACATCATTCAAACACATCAAAATAAACACACAAGGCATATTGTTATCATAACATAATTATCCCTCAGGCTTTCTCTCCTTACCTAATTCGACGGATAGACAAAGTCTTTGTTTCCGCGTTGCATAGAGCGAACTTCCTTTTTGCCCACCGCGTGCCGCAAGTCTACGAATTAAGCGAATGACTTACATTAAAATAACAAAGTCACCTTATCTTTCTATGTATAAATTTTGGGCCATGGCTAAAAAAATGATGCTAGAGATGTCCGATCTTTTAAAAATTATTGGATTACATTTGATCCAAGACTTACTTTTATGTATACATATACTTTAATCCAATATTTTTATATTTTTAAATTAATCACTAGTTTATATTCCATTTCATGCCAAAAATATTTACTTGATAAAAGATATTATTTTTAAAGTCATAATTTTCAGTCAAAATTTTGGGTGAACTCTTTTATAAAATCATTTTTAGAACAACAATGGGTTTAAATTATGAATGATCATTCAAATGACCTTCAAAATCGTTGAAACTTTATTTGAAGGTACTCAACTCACATGTAAACATATTTTAGTTGATCCCATGTCAAAATTCGAAGGCATTAATTTATTAAAAATCCCACACTGCCTCTGTTTGTATAGGATTTTCCAAAAATCTGAGTTCATCAACATGCAATTTTATGAAATTATTCCTCTTTATATACACATGTAAAAATCTCAAATCTTCAACCAAACTTTAGTTATACTTTATTATTAACCTAAAAAATTTTATAAACGTTTTTAACTTTCAAAATCATATTTAAAAGCATCATGCAACCAATTATGTTCTTATTTTCGCAGTCAGAATTTGATTATACTTTGAGAGGTATTTTAACCTAGCAAATCTTATCCAAATATCTACATATTATATATCAAATTAAAGCCCTATAAGTCTTCTTTCCAAATATGTATTTATGTTCCAGAAATACATTATTTATAAAAACTTATGGGCTTACGAATGAAGATATATCATGCTGTCAAAATCAAATTCTACCCATGTTTATCCACACCAAGTTATTATCTTCACTCTAGCATCATCCTCAAGCCATAAAACCAACATGAAAGGGTCCTAGACCCTCAAAAACATACATGCAAATATATATCAACCAAATATAGTAACTATTATTATCAAATAATGGTTCAAACAAAGAGTTGTGAGAGGATCTTTAAGTCAAGCATATGAGAATATCAAAAACATCTACTTTGCTCCACATAGGGGTTTTCGGTCACCCTATCAAAATAGGTTTTGCAAAAAAAAATATCTGACATGCAAGTGCTTAAAATGATAGTAGAGATGAGTATAAGTGTATGAAAATTAGTTCCATGCTCAAAAGACTTTTCTAAAGATTTTTCTTAAATTTTTTAGTTAAAACTATAAACATGCAAAATAAGAAAAGTGGCATGCATGTTGATGAAAAAGAGATTTATGAGGAAATAAAGAGCAAGACAGGAGAGTTATACCCTTAGATGATGAAGAATTAAGAGAAATGGTCCACAAGAAGCTTAATAAAAGTTGACAGCTTTGAGGATGTAGTGGTATTTTGAGTGTATCTGACCATCTATTCATCCAACACTTATAAACTTGGGTTTTTTGGAAAGGTAAGAAAGATAGCCACAATTTTGTTGTTGAAGGTTTTGCTTGATTCGGAACAGAACATGGGTGAAAAGGGCCTTCTTTCTGCTGTTCTCGAGTTGCTGGGGATTTTGAGTAGTTTTGGTGATTTGGGCATATCTCCCAATATACTTATCCCTTTTTTATGCTATTTAGCTCGTTGGAAATAGGAGAGGAAAAGGAGCAACTTTTATGCATGAAGTTTTTCGATTTTCAAAGCAGAAAAGGGTCAAAATTTCGATATGATTTCGGTGAGCAAATGAGTGCGTGAGGAAACTTAGAGAGAAAATTAAAAAGTGAGAGTTGGAGTTGAGAAGGGGTATTTATAGAAGAGAGGGGGAGGGGGCGCAACTAAGTAGAGGAAATTGGGAGTTTTTGATTTTTTTTTAATTTAAAACTTGATTTTTCATTAAAATAAGGCATTACTTGTATATATCGATAAAATGATGAAATGCAATAAATGAAAAAAACTACTCACATCAAATCCATCAATTTATTTTCACATCAAGCCCCATTAACTCAGCACCTAATCTTTTTTAAATTATTTTGTTAAAATAAATATTGGTTTTAAATAATGGTTACTTGTAAAAATGAAAAAAAAAATTATGTGCAAGGTAATGATGATAGGAAATGAATGTAAACACTATCCATATCACTTCAAGTCTTTTCAATCTGCACCTAATATATTTTAAATTAATTTTTTTCGTCCCGGTTCCATAAATTTCCCGATTGTAAAAACCGATCGGATTTTCTTTGCGAAACTTTACCCAGAAAAATTAATTTTGTAATATTTATAAATGAAAAAAATAAGAATCATGGGAATTGTTACAAATATTTTAGGAAGTCTACCATTTTATTTCATGGGAATCATGGGAATTGCAGTTACTCTTAACTTCTTCATCTTTTCATTGAATACACTTTCAATCACTTGATCTTAATTCACAGTCTTTCACACTTTATATTTATTCCACTCCTTGAGTGTGATCTGAAAGACTTGCAAGTTGTATTAATTACACAAATGCCAAGAAACTGGATGTAGCCCTATGGATTTTGGGGTGAACCAGTATAAAACTCTTGAGTGATATTCCTCTTCTCTTGTCTCTTTATTTTGCTTAAGTATTATTCTGTTTAAGCTTTTAACTTGGGGAGTTAATATTGTGAATATCAAACTCTGTTTTACTCTTCTTTGTTTGCTTGCATGTTCTGTCTGAATATTAGACATATCACTCATCTGATTTCTCTTCTTGTTGTGCCTGCAAAAATATTTTAAAGTAACCCAAAAAGTTGGTAAACACAATTCAACCCCCTTCTTGTGTTAACTTTGGTTATTTCATTTCTCTCATATTAAAACCAGCGGTGCTGCTTATACTTGGAACTAAATGCAGATCAGGTTCTAATCATACAGAAAATAGGCTGGATAGAGCAGTGGTTAATAATGCTTGGTTATCCTCTTGAAGTAATTGTGTCTGCTTCACTTTAACTAGAAGTCAATCAGACCATTACCCCCTCATGATAACTATGCAGAATGAATCAAAGTCCAATCCATCTACTTTCAAATATTTTGCAATGTAGGCTTATCATCCTGGTTGCTATAACCTAGTTAAGGAGACTTGGTCTATATCTGTCCATGGTTGCCCTATGTCTATTCTTACGCAGAAGCTGAAGCATTTGAAGATTAAGTTTAAAGAGTGGAACATGAATGTTTTTGGTGATGTTAATCAGAAAGTTGAGGAGGCCATAAGATTGGTGGATCAACTTCAGAATCAGATTGCAGTCTCTGGTTACTCAGATTGTCTGAAGGAATAGGAAACTAAAGCTCAAATTGAGCTGCAGCAAGCCTTGGCTTTTGAGGAATCCTTTTGGAAACACTGCTTTCTTTCACAGAACTGTTAAAATTAGAAATGCCACTAAGCAATTGTCTATTCTTAAGAAGGGTGAGGAGACACTAGAAGTCTCTTCTGACATTGAGCAGTATATTCTAGAGTTCCATTCCTCTCTTTATGCTACTGATACTGATAATTCATGCACTGATAATGGCCTTATTGAAAGAGTTATTCCAATGTCAGTTACTGCAGTGGATAATGCCATGCTCATCAGAATTCCTTCCACGGAAGAAGTAAAATCAGCAGTTTTTTACATGAATGAAGCAGGTGCCCCTGGCCCTGATGGGTTTGGGGGTGTTTTTTCCAATCCTTTTGGAGCACTGTTGGTGAAGATGTCTACAAATCAGCTGTTCAGTTCTTCAGCCACAATTGGATTTTGCCTGGCTTAAATTCCAATTTGGTCACTCTGATTCCTAAATTCACTGAAGCAGATAGGATTGAAGATTTCAGACCTATAGCACTGGCCAATTTTCAGTTTAAAGTCATAACTAAGGTTCTTGTAGATTGGCTTTCTATAATTGCCACAAAGATCATTTCTCCACAGCAAAGGGGATTTGTGAAGGGTAGACAGATCTCTGAGTATGTTTGCATTGCCTCTGAGGCAATCAATATGCTGGATTGCAAGGCTTTTGGTGGTAACCTGGCCCTTAAGTTTGACATCAAGAAAGCATTTGATACTTTGGATTGGAATTTTCTTCTAAAAGTGCTTTCTGCCTTTGGTTTTCACAGCACCTTTTGTGATTGGGTTCAAACTATTCTATCTTCTGCTAGGCTATCCTTTTTAGTTAATGGAAAGTCAGTTGGATATATGTGTTGCAAGAGGGGAGTAAGGCAAGGGATCCCCTTTCCCCTCTTTTGTTTTGCATTGTTGATGAGGTGCTTAGCAGTAGCATCACTCTCCTAATGGATTCTAAGCATCTGGCTCATATGTCAGGCCCCAGAGACTATGCAACTCCTTCTCACATCTTGCATGCTGATGACATCTTGGTGTTTTTCAAAGGAACCAGAAAATGCCTTAGGAATCTAAAGCTGCTGTTTGAGGCTTATGGTAAAATCTCAGGGCGGAATTGAAATCTCAGGGCAGTAGCTTAGTCTTGCCAAATGTAGATTCTTTACAGGATCTGTTACAAGTAGAAGGATAGCTGAAATCAAGGATACTCTGGGCATCCCTCAAGGACATTTCCCTTTTACTTACTTAGGTGTGCCTATCTTCAAGGGAAAGCCAAAGGCAATCTACCTCCAGCCTTTAGCAGACAGAATCAAGGCAAAGCTTGCATCATGGAAAGGCTCTTTGTTGTCAATCATGGGAAGAATCCAACTTTTAACTCAGTTATAAATGGTATGCTTTTGTACAGTTTTAAATTCTATGCTTGGCCAGTTTCATTATTGAAAACTATAGACATGTGGATTAGAAGTTTCCTGTGGTCTGGAAGTATTCACACTAAGAAAGTTGTAACTGTTTCTTGGAAATCACTTTGCAAGCCTGTGGTTGAAGGTGGTTTGGGGCTAAGATCTATCAAGTCTATTAACTCCGCTGCCATGTTAAAATTGTGCTGGGATGTTACTACTTCCAAGGAGGATTGGGCTAACTTCCTAAGGGCTAGATTCTTCAGGAAGGGAGTTCCTGTTTCCTCCTACATCAGGTCATCCATTTGGTTGGGAATCAAACCTTATATGCAGATAATATCTCAGAATTCAGTCTGGGTTATTGGTGATGGCTCTGCTGTAAACTTCTGGAACTGTAATTGGTTGGAAAATGCTGGTTCAGTTGTTGATTTTCTTAACATTCCATCTAACATGCTCCATTCCCTAACATCTACTGTCAAGGATTTTATTAGGAATGGCTCATGGTTTCTACCTAGTGAATTGCATAATCAGTTCCCTACTTTATTGGATGAAATGAAGAAGATAAGAATTCCTATTTTTCCTGAGCAAGACCATCTAGTCTGGTATGCTTCAACTTCAGGAATCATGTCTTTCAAAGATGCATACTCTCACCTCTATCCTGGTAATAATCCTTTGAATTGGTGCAAGATAATTTGGAAACCTTTCATTCCTCCTTCTAAGTCTTTTTTGGTTTGGAGAATGTTTCACAAAAGGATGCCAGCTGATGACAACCTTAAAGCAAGAGGCTGCATTTCAGTTTCTATGTGCTCTTTGTGTAATGAAACTGAAGACCATCTATTTCTCACTTTTAAATTCTCAAGTCATTTATGGCATTGGCTTCAGGGAGCTCTTCAGTGTTCTATTGATCTTTCTTCTGTCCCTTGTATCCTCTCTGTTTGTTCAAAGGGTTGGAGCAGCCAAACAAGAGACTTTATTTTGGCTGCTGTGATTAATGTGGGGAGCGAATTCCCTGACGTTGTGGCGCGCAACGTCAGGTGACTTTGTTGGTTATTAGCCATCGGATCAAATCCGACGGCTCAGCGTGGCTTAATTTTTTTTTCTTTTTTTAACCTGCCAGCGCTGGGCGCCAGTTTCCAGCGCTGGGCGCTGGTCCTTGCTGCCTAGAGCTGGGCGCTGGTTCTGGTTTCCACACTCGCGAGGCGAGCCAAATTTCGCGGGGCGAATCACCGATCTTTGGCGCTGTTACTGCTTCGACTTCTGGCGCGCTGGGCGCTAGTTGCCAGTCTTCTACCTGTGCTGAGCGCCAATCTTCCTGTGCTGGGCGCCAGTGCTGGTACAAACACTCTATGCCTTCTGATATGTGATAATTTATAGATATCCATCTCTTCTTCCAGATCTTCATCTGACAAATTAAGCGGTGGAAGCTGGTCTCCATTGCATTCACTATCTTCAATTTGACCACCACTTCCATCCACATAACATTCTCCCGAGGAAGAACTAGTTGCTTTTTCCCTCAAACCATTCTCCTGAGAAATAGGTAGCTGTTCTCCATTGCATTCACCATTTTCAATTTGACCCCTTCCACCATTTCCATCCAAAGAGCATTCGCCTGAAGAAGAACTAGTTGCCTTTTCACTCAAACCGTTCTCATGAGAAATAGCTAGCTGTTGTGCATTGCATTCACCATAAAACTGTTCTCCTGAGGAATAACTAGCTGCTCACCATAACTAACTATGTTGAAAATGTGTTGGAAGTCTAGCAGTTAGCTCTCAAAACGGGCACTCAACTCAGGTAAAATGCAGAAAACAGCAGTGTTTGTACCAAAGACTGCGCCAAAGACAGGAAGATTGGCGCTCAAAGACAGTGTAAGATCGGCAACTAGCGCCAGCGCGCCGAAGCTGAAATGAACCAGCGCCAGCCAGCTGTGATTCGCCATGGAAATTTGGCTCGCCTCACGAGTGTGGAAACCAGAACCAGCGCCCAGCTCTAGGCAGCAAGGACCAGCGCCCAGCACTGGAAACTGGCGCCCAGCGCTGGCAGGTTAAAAAAAAAATATTAAGCCACGCTGAGCCGTCGGATCATAACCAACAAAGTCACCTGACGTTGCGCGCCACAACGTCAAGGAATTCGCTCCCATTAATGTGATCTCGACTATATGGTTCTGCAGAAACAACTGTAGATTCAAGAATGCTTTCATCTCTTTGCATCATTCTTCAGTCAAGTGGTTGCTAACATTAACCTGGCAGGCTCTCTCTCTAAAGGAACAATGTCCAATTCAATTGTGGAATTCAGTATCATTAAGAAATTTTATGGCTCTTGTAATGCTGCAAAGGTCCCTTCAATCAAGCAAGTTAATTGGTACCCACCCACCCACTTGTTGGTTGAGTTAAATGTAACACAGATGGCTCTGCTAAAGGATCTCCTGGGCATTCAGCTGCTGGAGGATTATTCAGAGATTCCAAAGGTTCTGTCCTAGGTTCCTTTTCATCATACTCGGCATTCATTCAGCACTTTATGCTGAATTTGCAGCAGCTATTCTTGCTACTGAAGTAGCAACTCAAAAGGGTTGGCTCTTTCTTTGGCTAGAATGTGATTCCAAGTTGATAATAGATGCTTTCAGTGGTCTCTCACAAATTCCTTAGCAATTGAAGATTAGATGGAACAATTGTAAAGCTCTCTGTCAAAGGATGACTTTCAGGTGCTCCCATATATAGAGAGAAGGCAATAGATGTGCGAACAAATTAGCTAATTTTGGTCTTAGTAGTCATGGTTTTACTTGGTGGCACAATATCCCTAGCTTTATTAGGGAAGAATTCTTCTGAAATAGACTTGGATTGCCTGATTTTATATTTGATTAATTTTTTCATCAGTATTGGCTAAAGTCTCCCCATGTCCTTTCTTGTATGCTTTTGTTTCTCTTTAATAAATTGATGTGCTGCAGATGATTGTTAGGGATTGGGATGCTAACCTAGTTGGAATGTCTTTTCCTATACTGATGCCTATGCACGTCAATAGCCTTTAGTTAAAAAAATATATTTTATTTTATATATATAATTTAATAATTATATATATTTAATATTTATACATATTTATTAATTGCAATATTTTCGGATCCAAACCGATTTTGATCGGTTTGGATTTACTGACAAAAAAATTTGCAATTTCGAATCGAACTAAACCAATTGATTTTGATTGGTTCAAATTTGTTTTTATTGCAAATCAGAACCAAACCGACCCGTGAACACCCCTAATAAATATTTTCAATACAAAATTTGTAATATTAATTGGGTCGAGTCAAACACAATCAAATAAATATTAAAGTGATTACTTGAAAAAGGCAATTCATATAGATATAATTACATGAGATTTTGGTACTACAAGAAATTCAGTTTTTAGCATCGGCCAAAAGACCACACTATAAGGCAAAAGCAAACAGGTAATAACCACTTTAGTGTCGGTCATGCAACGACTTCACGACTGATGCTAAATTCTTCATCATAATGTTTAACGTGAAAAAACGTGTCGGCCACATCGACACTAAGTAAGGCCATCCAAAAAATGAAAAGCGTCGACCAAAGCCCATGCTAGGCCAGGCCTATGCTAATATTAGCATAAAGATATGCTAATATTAACATTGGCCAACTGCCAATTGAATAAAACAAATATGAAAAACACAATCATCTTTTTCATAGAAGAAAAAAAACCATATTAAATTTAATAAAACTAAATTATTGCATGTTACCACAAAAAAAAAACTAAATTCTTGCAATAGTAAATTTATTAAAGCCAAGTGTATCCTATTGAGAAGAAGAAAAGGAACAAGAAAAATTCCAAATTGTCTTTTGTTATATATCCTTAGTCAAAAATAGGCACTAGCAAACCGCAAATAGCCACAACTCACATGATAACATAAACGGTACTGAGCCCTCTATAGAGATAAAGTCAATATATATTGGAATCAAGAGTCGGACAAAAAATGATTTTCTCTGTATATTCATGAAGAAGGAGGATATACAATGTTTTTATATATGTGGATGTGCCAGCTGTAAAGGTATATAACAAACTATAAACATAACAAACTATAACAAATTTTAATAACAACAATTCCTTTTATATCCTAACATCCCCCCTCAAGCTGGAGAGTGAAGATTGAGAACTCCCAGCTTGGAAACAAAACTGCAGAACAGAGCAGGTTCGAGGGCTTTGGTGAAGCAATCGACCAGTTGGCTAGCAGAAGGAACTGAAAGTAAATGAAACAAGTGAGCTTGAAGTTTCTCACGCACAACATGACAATCAATGTCAATGTGTTTGGTTCGCTCATGGAAGCTTGGATTAGATGCAATGTGCATAGCGGATTGGCTATCACAGTATAGGATTGATGGAGTAGTGAAGGGAACATGGAAGTCTTCTAGAAGGTAAGTCAACCATTGGATTTCACAAGTAATGGAGGCAAGCGCCCGATACTCTGATTCGGAGGAGGGACGAGACACGGTTGTCTGCTTTTTAGAGCGCCAGGAAATGAGGGATGCACCAAGAAAGATGCAGAAACCCGTTACAGATTTGCGAGTCAAGGAGCAAGAAGCCCAATCCGAATCACTAAAAGCTTTGAGTTGTAATGGTGAATCAGACGCAAAGAACAGACCCTATGCTGGAGCCTTTTTGATGTACCTGAGGATGCGCATTGCTGCCTCAAAATGATGGATGGTGGGTTGTTGCATGAACTGGCTGAGATGTTGGACTGCAAATGCGATGTCTGGTCTAGTAGTGGTCAAGTATAGAAGCTTGCCAATTAAGCGCCTGTACGCAGTGGGATCATAAGGTGCTGCCTCGAAGTCATAAAGCAGCCTAGAGTCTTTAATCATTGGTGTACTTGCTGGTTTGCAGGCTAACATACCAGTGTCAGAGAGAATATCAAGGGCGTACTTGCGTTGACACAAATGAATGCCAACTTTAGAGCGAGAGACTTCAAGGCCCAAGAAGTATTTGAGGTCACCCAAGTCTTTGATCCGAAACGATTTGTGAAGGAAGTGTTTCAGAGTCAATTTCATCCAAGGAATTACCGGTGAGGATCACATCATCAACATAGATCAACAAAGCAGTGAAGCTAGTGCCCTGTTTCTTGATGAAGAGAGAATGATCATGGTGGGAATGGGTGAAGCCAATGGAAAGTAAAGCAGAGGATAACTTGGCAAACCACTGGCGGTTGGCTTGGCGAAGGCCATAAAGAGACTTGATTAATCTGCAAACTTGGTTTGGCTTGGAAGGCTCAAGGCCAAGTGGAAGCTCCATGTAAACCTCTTCATTGAGATCACCGTGAAGAAAAGCATTGTCAACATCTAACTGTTGCAAATACCATTTTTGAGTGGCAGCAATGGCAAGTAATAATCGGACAGTGGTGACCTTGGCAACAGGTGAGAATGTGTCAAAGAAATCCACACCTTCTTGTTGTGTGTAGCCTTTGGCTACCAGTCTTGCCTTGTAGCGTTCAATAGAGCCATCAGCTTTGTACTTGATGCGATAGACCCACCTACAACCAATTGGAACCTTGCCTTGAGGCAAATCAGTTAGCAACCATGTATTGTTAGCTTCAAGAGCTTTCAGTTCAGCCTTCATAGCATTAACCCAATCAGAAGATTTAATAGCTTCAGCATAAGAAGTAGGTTCAGTATGAGCAGAGATGGATAAGCTATATTTGCAATGAGATAGAGAAAAAGAATTGTAGGAAAGAACCGAAGATAAAGGGTAAAGAATGTTACCAGAATTTGAAGAATGATTGATGCAAGCTGATTGGAGTTGCTGACAGTGGAAGTCTTGGAGATAGGCAGGAGCTGTTCTGGTTCGGGTAGATCTTCTGAGGGTGGCTGCAGGGGCAGAACCTTGTAAACTGGTTGAAGTGGGAGAAGGAGATGATGTAGGAGAGGTTTGGGAAGGTTGTGGAGGGTTAATTGGTGTAGGAGGCAAAGGAAGAGGTTCAAGGAGAAAGTGGAAGGAGTCATCAGGATGCGGGTTTAAGGTGGATGGTTGTGGATCAGAATTTTGTGTGGCTTTATAAGGGAAGATGTGTTCATGAAAAATGACATTGCGGGATAAAAACAATTCTCTAGTGTGGAGATCATACAGCATATACCCTTTAGTGCCAAATTTGAAACCAAGGAAGATACATTTTCTTGATCTTGGGTCAAGTTTAGTTCTTTGTTGTTCCAAAGTGGATGCAAAACACAAGAAACCAAAGACTTTTAAATCAATGAGAGTAGGGGGTTGGTGATGTAGTAACTCAAAAGGGGATATGTTATTCAAGGATAGGGATGGTAGTCTATTAATGAGATGAATGGCATGAATCACAGCATATGACCAAAAGCATTTTGGTAAGTTAGCATGAAACAAGAGGCTTCTGGCCACATTGAGAATATGGCGATGTTTTCTCTCCACCACAGAGTTTTCCTGTGGAGTTTCAATGCAAGAAGTTTGATGAACAATTCCATGTTTAGCATAGAATTCAGGGTAAAGAAACTCTACACCATTGTCAGACCGAATGGCCTTAATATTGGCAGAAAATTGAGTTTGTTCAAAAGTAACAAAATCATCCATGAGTTTTCTGGTTTCTGCTTTGCTTTTCATTAAAAACAGCCAAGTGTGGCGTGTATGATCATCCACAACAGTGAGAAAGTATCTGTGACCATGTATGGAGGGGACAGCAAGTGGTCCCCAAATGTCCATGTGAATCAAATCAAAAGAATGCATGGTGACAGTATTACTAGAGGGAAAGGGAAGTCTGGTTTGCTTTGCTAAGTGACAATAGTCACAAACTTGATTCTCATTATATTTCACGAAAGGAAAAGTGTTACATATTTGAGTGAGTACTCTATTTGAAGGATGGCCTAGCCTATAGTGCCAAAGATCAAACAACGAATTCTGAAATTTTGTATGTAAACTATGAACAGAAAAATTGCAAGAAATGTTGTTTAAGGCAGGTTCCTTGAGGTGGTATAGTCCACTGCGCAATTCAGCAAGCCCAATCATCCTCAAATTGCTGGCATCCTGAATTTGACACACAGAATTGGTGAAAGTCAGTTTGCAGTGCAGAGAGTGAATGAGTTGTTGCACAGAAATTATATTGACACTGAATTCAGGTATGTACTAAACATTAAAGAGCTGAAAAACATTAGAGAATAAGACAGAACCAGAGTGCTTTGCAACAACAACAGCACCATTGGGAAGTGTGACATGTATGGGTTTAATGGAATGAAAGCTAGAAAAATTGGATAAAGAATTGGTGACATGATCAGTTGCACCTGTATCAAGAATCCACATGTGAAGATTGGAATTGATATTACCTGAATTAGGTGCTGAAGGTTGTTGGTAAGATGAGGACTCACTAACAAAGGATTTACCAGTCTGGTTGATGCTATGTAAGGGGGACGAAGCTTTGGATTGTTGCAACAAACTAAGGAGCTGCTGCATTTGCTCAGAACTGAACTGTGGAGTTATGGTCGTTTCATGATTTACTGGAGCTAGGTTCTGCTTGGTTGAATGTGTTCTAGTCTCATCAGATGAAGCGCTATTGACTTGATGATTCTTCTTGTAACCAGGGGTGTAGCCAGGAGGGAAACCATGCTTAAAGTAGCACTGCTCAATGGTATGGCCAAAGCGGTCACAGAAGGTGCATTGCTTGGTAGAGCCTCTACCTTGATTCGATCTTCCTCTGCCTCTGCTTGTATTGCCTCTGCTTCCAGTACCTCTATTAGCTTGTTTAGAATTGTCAACAGCATTATACATGATCTTTTGATCTCCCAAAAATGGACCAGCTAAATGTTCTTCTTGTTGAAGAACCATTGATAAGGCTTTGGTGATGGATGGCAAAGGATCCATCATCAGAATTTGGGTCTTAGCATGGCTATATAATTCACTGAGACCTTTCAAAAAACAAACCACATATTCATCATTTCTCTGTTCTTTGAATCAACTTTGATTGTTGTGCAACAATTTGCCTTCAAAGGGCGGGAACAATTTGGAAGGGGACGCTGCACTTCCGGGTTTTGCCAAGTGGTCTTGGATCGATAAAAAAATCAGACACAGATTTATCACCTTGTTTTAGGGAATGTACCTCCTCAAGTAAGGTAGATAATTGATAAGCATTTCCTTTGGTGAATCGTTCACGAAGCTCATCCCAGAGCACTTTGGCATTGTCAATGTCAACCACAGTTTGAGCTATTTGAGGAGTTAGGGTTCGATTGATCCATGAAATTACAGTGCTGTTACAGCGATCCCAAGCTTCAAAATCAGAATCGGTTTCATCTGGAATTGGCAAAGCTCCATTAATGAACTTCAGTTTGTTCTTGGAGACAAGGGCCCGTCGCATTCCTTTGCTCCATGAGTAGTAGTTCGAACCGTTCAATGGTGGAGAAAGAAGAACCATTCCTGGGTTTTCGCCAGGATGTAAGTAATAGGGAGAAGAGGGGTTTTGACAAGGATCCACATAGTTGTTACGTTTGCGAGTGGAGGCAGCTGATCCAATATCAGAATCGGTGTCAGATTCGAAGTCAGCCATGAAAGCAGGTTTCAAGAGTTAGTGCTTTGAAGAAGAAGAAGAGGGAGGAGGAAGGATTTTTGCGGAAGAAGATTTTGCTGCTGATACCATATTGGAATCAAGAGTCAGGCAAAAAATGATTTTCTCTGTATATTCATGAAGAAGGAGGATATACAATGTTTTTATATATGTGGATGTGCCAGCTATAAAGGTATATAACAAACTGTTAGGAAACTCTTTTCGAAATAGGAAAACTGGAATCCTAACAAAGAGAACTCTCTTTCACAAAGGACTAGGATGCTGAAACTTCCTCTTAATTGAATAAATAATCAAGAACACAATAGAACCAAGGTAAACAAGTTTACCCCCAAAAGGAGCACTCTCCTTTTCACACTGGAATAGCCCAGTTAATTTAATATCAAAATTCTCTGCCTAGACTCCCCAATAGAGGGGGTATTAATAGAACCAAAACAGAAACCTAAAAACCAGAATAATAAACATAACAAACTTATCTAGATCCTATAAAACAGTGAATAACTAACTTATCTAGATCCTATAAAACAGAGATACTTTGACCCTAACAGCTACACCCTATCCAATTAGTTTCAAGGTTTGGCCTTATCTCCTATTTGCTTGGATCTTCTCTTCCTTCGATAATAGACCTGCAGAAGCTTCTCCCCATTGGGCTGTAGCCCAAAATCTTCATACCCAACAATACTCCCTCCGTCAGAAGCAACCTTGTCCTCAAGGTTGAATTCTGGAAATTGATTGTTGATGGAGGATGCATCTTCCCAAGTGGCTTCTTCCGGAGACTTTCCTTGCCAATGTACCAGTACTTGCGGGACTTCCATACCTGCTTGAGTGCTTGTGCGTGAGCCCAGAATCTGAGCGGGCTGATAAATTTCTGCCGTGCCTTGCAATTCTGTTGGCAGATCGGGTTCCACTGGATGGTGACCTGCAGCCTTTTTTAATTGGGAAACATGAAACACTGGGTGAATTCGGGACTGATCCGGGAGTTGTAACTTGAACGCCACCACTCCAACTTGCTTTAGAACCAAGTAGGGACCATAATATCTCGCAGATAGCTTAGGATGAAGCTTGGTAGGCATGGAGTCTTGTCTGTGAGGCCTGATCTTAAGGTAGACCCAGTCTCCTACCTGAATCTGAGATTTCTTTCTATGCAAGTTTGCATAATGAGTCATCTGGTTCTGTGCTCTCTGCAAATGAAACTTGAGTTGCTTCAAAGCTTCATCTCTATTCATTAGATCCTGGGCCACTGCTTCCACTAAGGTTTCTCCGGGTACAAACCTAGTAAGGGAAGGAGGAGGTCTCCCATAAACAACCTCAAAGGGGGTACCGTGAGCTGCACTTTGGAATGTAGTGTTGTACCAGTATTCTGCCCAGGGAATGAATTCTGCCCAAGCTTTGGGCTGTTCTGAACTGAAACACCTTAGGTAAGTTTCCAAGGTTCTATTAAGAACCTCTGTCTGACCATCCGATTCAGGGTGATAGGCGGTACTCATATTTAAGGTAGTACCCTGCAATCTGAAAATTTCTGCCGAAATGACTCATGAAGATCGGGTCTCTATCACTGACAATAGAAACTGGTACTCCATGAAGCCGAATGACTTCCTTAACAAACACTTCAGCAATGGATCGAGCGGAGTATGGGTGTTTGATTAGGATAAAATGGCCATATTTGCTTAGCCGATCCACCACGACTAACACAGCATCAAAACCTTTGGACTTGGGAAGCCCAACAATAAAATCCATGCTGAGCTCCTCCCAAATTGCATTGGGAATAGGCAAAGGCTGCAGCAACCCTGCCGGATAAGAAGCCAAATATTTGCTTCTTTGGCAAACATGGCAAGCTGCTACAAACTTTGTTATGGTCCCTTTCATGCCAATCTAGAAAAGTGATTGTGCCATTCTCCTGTAAGTTCGATAGATTCCCGAGTGCCCTCCTATCGGGGAAGTGTGGAATTCCTGCAAAAGTTTGGGAATCCAAACCGAATCAGCTGCCAAAACTAACCTTCCTTTGTAGTACAGTCTATTCTGTTCCAGAGTATATTGAGGATGGGAATCCGGATCAACCTTCAAGTCTTCCATAATTTTTGCCAAAACTGGATCCTTTTGAACTTCCTCATCCATGTCTGCAATGTCTGGCCAAAAAGATCTTGTTATTCCCTGCAAGTCTTTGTCTTCATCCCTTCTTGAGAGAGCATCTGCAACTCTATTAGATGCTCCTACCTTATACACAATTTCGAACTCATAACCCAGCAATTTGGCCAACCAATTTTGTTGATTCTGGGTTGTTATTCTCTGCTCCAGTAGGTACCTTAGGCTCTTTTGATCAGTGAACACAGTGAACTTGTGTCCTAAGAGGTAAGGCCTCCAGTGTTGGATTGCTAAAACCAAAGCCATCAATTCTTTTTCATATACTGATTTGGAGAGGGTGGAATCTGCCAGTGCTTTGCTGAAAAATGCGATTGGTCTTTTATCTTGAGTTAACACCGCCCCTATTCCTTTCCCCGAGGCGTCACACTCAATGGAGAAAGGTTTTGAGAAATCGGGCATTGATAACACTGGTGCTGTGGTAATTGCTTGCTGCAGTTGTGTGAATGCCTTCGTGCTTTCCTCGGTCCACTTGAAGTTCCCCTTTTTCAATAAATCAGTGAGGGGGCGAGCTATTTGGCCATACTTGCGTATAAATCTCCTGTAGTATCCAGTGAGACCCAAGAATCCTCTCAAAGCCTTAAGAGTCTTGGGTAGGGGCCATTGCAAAATGGCTTCAATTTTTTGAGGATCCATGGCTACTCATTTCTTAGAAATGATATGCCCCAAGTATCCCACCTTAAGTATCCCACCTTAGTCTTACCAAAACTACATTTCTTTTGGTTGGCCAAGAAAGAATGTTCTAACAATCTAGCCAGTACAAGCCTCAGATGCTTCACATGTTCCTCCCAGGACTTGCTATAGACTAAAATATCATCGAAAAATACTAGGACACACCTTCGAAGAAATGGTTTGAGGGTAGAATTCATAGCACATTGGAAGGTGGCTGGAGCATTTGTTAGGCCGAATGGCATCACCAAGGATTCATAATGTCCTTGATGTGTTCTGAATGCGGTTTTAGGAATGTCTGGCTCATGCATCCGGATTTGGTGATATCCCGCCTTCAAATCAATTTTGGAAAAGTACATGGACCCATTCAATTCATCTAGCAACTCTTCTATCATTGGGATTGGAAATTTATCCGGTACGGTAGCCTTATTTAAAGCACGATAGTCCACGCAAAACCTCCAACTTCCATCCTTCTTTTTAACCAATATAACTGGACTGGAATAAGGGCTATTGCTGGGTCTAATAATTCCTGTTGCAAGCATCTCCGCTACCTGTGTTTCTATTTCATTTTTCTGCAAGTGTGGATAGCGATAAGGCCTCACGTTAATTGGATCTAACCCCGTCTTAATCGGAATTCGGTGATCAATTTGTCTAGCTGGTGGCAGCCCCTTTGGCTCTTGAAAAATCATGGCATACTCTGTTAAGACTTTCTGCAATTGTCGTGATTGCTCTACTGTCAACTCATCTCATCCATGTTGCTATGCTCAATAACCCATAGCATGGACATCATGTCAACTTCCTTCTTGGCTAATTTATTTAAAGCCTTAGAGGAAATTACTGCTCGGGATAAACTGGGATCCCCACGAACCACTATGTTCTGTCCTTGATGAAGAAAGGACATGCTCAGAGTCTTCCAGTTCGCCTTGACCTCTCCCAATGTCACCAACCAAGCAACCCCAAGAATCAAATCCACTCCTCCCAAATCAAACAGAAAGAAGTCACCTTCCATTACATATGCCCCCAGCTTCACCTGCAGGTCCTTGCAGCAGCCTTGTGTGGATTTCCGGTTACCATCTCCCAATCTTACAAAATATGGCTGAGTTGGTTCAATACTGAGCCCTAATCTTTGTACCATTTGACTAGATACAAAGTTATGGCTTGCCCCGCTATCAATCAGGATCAGGATTTCTTGTCCTTGTAATTCACCTTTCAGTTTCATCGTATGAGGTTGAGTTAATCCCCCTGCGGAACATATTGAGAGATCCATCCACTGACACACCACCTCAGCAGCCTCCTCTTCCTTCTCCTCAGCTTCGGTCCCTCCTTCCATAGTGGTTATTTCTCCCTCATCATTAACCTCCTCGTCTTCGGCCAAAATTACCACCCGTAAGCTCTTCTCTGGGCATCGGTGTCCTGGACCATAAGCCAAGCCACAATGGTAGCATTTTCCTGACTCTCTCCTCCGAACATACTCAGCATAGGGAATTGTTCGAGTTCCCTTGTTTCTCGGTCCTGAAGAATTGGGTTTTGTTGCCGAAAAAGCAGGTCCCTGAGAATATCGAGTCCCACCATTGGACGCTTGGGCACTGTTTGCACCACTAAACGCCCCTGCCTTGGAGATGATTGCTCCTCCCTTTTGGAAATTGAACCCCGAATTAGCACCACGCCCCGGCATGTTCCCAGAATTTCAAATTTCGCATCTGTTTAAAGACTTCTTCCACGTCGCAGGCTATTTCCATCGCTCTAGCAAGATCCCTTGGGTCATGGGGTCTGACCAAGCTTCTGATGTCTTGACGCAGCCCGGCTAAGAAATAACCCAGAACTTGATCCTCGGCATTAGGGTTGGCTTGCGCGACCAAGAGCTCAAACTCCTGCGCATACTCCTCCACTCCTCCGGTTTGTCTTAGGGAGGCCAATCTTTCGTATACCGATCCTCTCCCTTTTCCACCGAACCTTCTCATCAATGCTTCTGAAAAATCTTTCCAAGATGGATTCTTGGATTTTTGCCGCCAATACTGGAACCAATGCACCGCCTTCCCATCCATGCTAATGAATGCAAGCCTCAACCTTTCTGAAGTTTTGACATGCTGCACCTCAAAGAACTTTTCTGCCCTTGCCAACCAGCCCAGGGGGTCCTGTCCCTCGAAAGTGGGCAATTCCACTTTCTTGATCCAAGAACGCCTTGACTCCTCCTCTTCATCCTCATCCTCGCTGGCCTCTTCTTCTTCCCCTGGCCCCTTCTCGTCCTTGTTGACAGAAGTGTCTCCCATAATGGAAGGAGGCTTCTTGTTGTTCATTTGCAACAAGAAGTTTTTGATATATTCTATGTCTGTCTTTATCTCATCCAGCTTCACTCCGTGCTCGTCGACCGCTTTCTCCAGGGCTCCTACTCGATTCTCCATCGTGAGAGGTTTCGTATCCGGCAGGTCGGACCAATTTGTTAGGAAACTCTTTTCGAAATAGGAAAACTGGAATCCTAACAAAGAGAACTCTCTTTCACAAAGGACTAGGATGCTGAAACTTCCTCTTAATTGAATAAATAATCAAGAACACAATAGAACCAAGGTAAACAAGTTTACCCCCAAAAGGAGCACTCTCCTTTTCACACTGGAATAGCCCAGTTAATTTAATATCAAAATTCTCTGCCTAGACTCCCCAATAGAGGGGGTATTAATAGAACCAAAACAGAAACCTAAAAACCAGAATAATAAACATAACAAACTTATCTAGATCCTATAAAACAGTGAATAACTAACTTATCTAGATCCTATAAAACAGAGATACTTTGACCCTAACAGCTACACCCTATCCAATTAGTTTCAAGGTTTGGCCTTATCTCCTATTTGCTTGGATCTTCTCTTCCTTCGATAATAGACCTGCAGAAGCTTCTCCCCATTGGGCTGTAGCCCAAAATCTTCATACCCAACACAAACTATAACAAATTTTAATAACAACAATTCCTTTTATATCCTAACAATATAGAGCAATACCTTGTACAATAAATTTGATTATGAGGACGCGGAAAATTTGAAACTTTTACAAAATCCTCGAAAGGAGTAGATAAGTAGATGCAAGAGGCACTTCATTTGGCCCTACATTAAACAAGAATCATATAATAATGGCTGCTATATTTTAGTTTGAGACACCAACATGTATTTAAGACAAACCTGAATACAAAGTATAATTTGTTAGAAATTCATGTGAATGAAATGGCTGCTATAATTTAGTTAGAAGGGCCAAACAGATATTGTGCAAATATTAAAATAAGCTAAGAAAAGAGCAGTGAGCAATCTTTCAATTCATGGTTACATGAAAGGGAAGAAAGAAATACAAAACCCTTCAATAGTTAATAGCTTAGTAGCAGAATTTTCCAAGGTTAAAAGGGTATTTGATATTACTTATCAATGAGATTCACTGTGTTTGGAAATCATTAAATAGGGAATTGATTAAATGAATAACTTAATAGTGTGTTTGGATGAGGGATTTTAAGAGGGTGAAGTATTTTTTGAGAGGATTTAAAATCCTCATCATAAAATACATTGTTTGGATACTAATATAAGGCATTTTACAAATCCAAGGTTATTTTATCGGGTATTCTTTTTGTTCAAAACTGAGGCATTTTAAATCCCACCACAATAGGTGGAATTTCAGAATTCCACCCTATGTCCATCTTCATCGCTTCATCTCTTTTACTTGTTTCTGTTCTAAAAAGCCTTCATCTTCCTCTCATCTTGTCTCCATGTTCGTTCGGCTCGTTCTTGTTGCATCTCCTTCTTGTGGTGTTCGATCAGCCACCACAGCACGCGTGTCTCCCACAGAATCAAACCTTCAATTTCGATTTGAACCCTAATCACAAATTCGAACCAAGAACCCTAGATTCAGTTCGATTTTCGTGAGGTGTTGTTCGATCTCACACTCTCTCAAGTCTCGATCTAACTCTCTCAATCCTGTAACTCAGGTATAAGTTTTTTACTTTTTTTTTGTTGTTCTTCAATTGTTTCAGATGTTTGTTGTTCAAATGTTCAATATTTCCATTGATTTTTGAAAAACACTATGTTGAAATTGTCAAGCATAGCTTGTCAAATGCATTTGATACTTGTTTTTGGGTTCTCTTTGTTTTTGCACTTAGTGGACCTTTTGTTATCTTCATAATAAGCAATTTTTTTTTTTATCAGCATAATAAGCACATATTGTTTATCTACTATCTACCATATCATGGTACCAGCAAAAGAAGAAGAAAAAAAGTTTGAATTGTTAATGGATATGGAACCTATTGCTTTTGTTAAGAAGTTATAGATATTTTACATCCAAGTTGAATGTAAATTGGTATGTTGATTTGGTTCTTTAATTATTTTATGTGATAGTTGTTTGTATATGTTGTTTGATAAATGCCAAGCTATGTTAAATGTTGGTACCGGTGGGTTTTATGAAGCAAACTTCTTGGCGGAGGATTTGAATTTGTTCACATAAGGGTTCTACTAGATGGGGCAAGTCATTGTTGTTTAGCAACATAAATTGGGCAATAGTTAGTTTGATCTTTAATTTCTATCAAAGTTTGAGGTCCAGAGGTGTGCTCAACACCCACATGTAATATTATGCTGACAGGGCTCTCAGGATAAGAGACACTGGTTTATGAGTACCTATGCCAACATAGTTCTCTTTTCTGAATTCTTTGGACTTTGTTATTAATTTTTTCTTGCAACTTATCAATTCAAATTTCTTATTTCTTAATGTAACTTAGTAAAGAAACTGCCAATTTTAGTAGCTGTGTGCATTTATCAGATACTTACACACTCTTGTTTGACTTAATCTTGCTTAGATTGTACTTTATTGATACATGATAATTGTGTTCCATTTGTTGGTTCTTGCTATGTGCTTATGTAACATGCTAGTTTCTATGAGAATCTGTGTTAGTCATTTTTGTAAAATGGTATCTCATGCTTGTTACAAACCTATAAATTACGTTGCCGTGTCTCTTTCTTGTTTCAAATTGTTAAAACCTGGTTAAACTTGAATGTCACTACTAATTGTAGAAAATGGCCAAGTAGCAGTACTATACTACTTTGAATGTGTGTCATGTGTCATATTCTTGTTATTGTCCCTTTGCAGGTTTGCTGGGAGTATATTTATTGGTTGGAGATGGAAAAAAATTGAAGGAGCAGGGTGGCTGAAGCAATCCTAATTAGCCGAACTTGGTGCATCTCTACAAAGGTCTAAAGCTAGTGAACGCAAGGCTGCAAATTTCAACAAAGGGTCTTTACAGACACCTTGGTTCTTAAAAGGATGGAAGTCTATTGCAGATATGGTTTACATAGCTATTGTCATTTTGCTAACAGATGGTCATTTAATGTGCTACACACGGGACTTTAAGATACGACTTAGATGGATATTGTAATGTTGCCATAGCTGGACAACTTCTGGAATTCTGCTACAAAATTGCTCTGCTGGTGCCGTATGCTGTAGGTGGTCAGTTTTTAAATTCTAAAATGAAGGTTGATGGTTATAAGGCTTTGGGTGGAGAATTGTTTTCTGCATTGCTGAAGTATATTCAGTCTTTTTGCTTTGGGTGCTAGATCATGTATCTCTTGGTGGTCTCACTTGTTTTGAAACTCACAGTAAAACAGCTAAACAATAGAGTGTTATTGGGTTGTAAATGTATATGTGGATTCCTCTTTTTGCTGCTGGGTGGCTGTTAGTTATAGCTTTTAGGTGCTGAGGGATTTTTTTACTGAGGTTTAGTTAGTTTTATCAACCATACTTGTCTACTTTTCACTTTGGTTGAATTTCTAGCTTTTCCCTGACGTATTTTAGTTCCTATGTATCTCTTGTATATGGGTTTTGAGTACCCCTGTACTCACTTAATACATCTTAGCTTATAAAAAAAAAAACTTTTTCTTACTAAACTTGCCATTCTTTTGTTGTTTCAGAAGAAAAAAACATTAGTGAAAATGATATAATTAATCATATTTTTGCAAATTGTCTAATTTTATTATTTTTTAGATTATTTTAATTTTTTATTATTTAAAAATTGGCATTTGATTATTTATTTGTCACATCTTATATTGAAATCATAATTTTTTAAATAAATATTCAAAAACAAAATTTTATAATTGAAGGTAATTAAATTACTTTATCCAAACAAAAAATTTGAAATGCAAGGTATTTGAATTACTCTATCCAAATAAAGTATTTTCAAAATGAAAGTAATTCAATTGAAGCAATTCAATTGTCTTGTATTTCAAATTCTTTGGAATTTTGAAATACCCCATCCAAACACACACTAAAGGAACAAACATGTACAAATATTTCTTTAGTAAAAAGATACCTAGAGAGAAAAGAACATAACATCGAACTGTCAAAAAAAATTAAGAAACAAAAAGAAATATACAAAATATCATAATTAATGGTGGTTCCCCAAACTAGTCCGAGAAGCTACCCTCTTCCAAGGCACAACAAACAACATGAACTTCATCTTCTAAATTGCATTTCTCATGTCTGCATTATCTGTTTCATACTGTCAAATCTCAAAAACTACTTTATCATTAACGTTGAGGGATCTAAGGAAGGGGAAGGAAAATGTCAGCAACAAATTTAAACAAAAGAAATATAAAAACCTATATCTTGTAGTATCACATCTTTTAAGTCTGGACTAATCACCAAAGTGTAACAACCATCTAATTTATTATTTCCATCCAGAACATCTTATTTTTCATGTGTGATAAAATAAAAATAAAAATAAAAATTAGATTGAGTGCTATTAGTGTGACCTTATACCGAAGTGCCTTTGCCAATTTTTGTCTTTAAAGAGTTTGCAAATAAACCTGCAAAAACATAATGCAGTAGGTTGGACATCAAACATTAGATTAACCATGCGAAACAATCATGGAAGAAAATTACCCACATAACACTGATGGAACAAAATCCATCCAATATAGGTTCTAAAATTTCCACTCTAGGGATGGGATTAGCATGATTTACAGGTTCCAATAATGAATTGTCTTGCATTAGATATCAACTAATGTGGTGTGCTTTCCAACATTGGTTCCTTTTACAATCTTTCCAGCAGAATAATGTGCTCAACTACATCAAAGCAAGATCAAAATTAGCTAAATCACAACTTGGTTATAGATAAGCAACATCAAAGAGAATATACCACATGCCATTGCACCATTTGTTTAGACAAGATAGGCAAGTAATAGCATACACCATCTATATCACCTTTTGTTTCAATTAGAGGTCAAGGCATCCTTCCACCATCTACCTTTAATGGAGGTCAAGGCACATCTCTCCAAAGCTGCCTATTTGGTTCTTTGGGAGTAATATTGAGAAATAGATCTTAAAAAATTGAACCGAAACAAAAATTAATGGAGAGAGGAGTTCATAAAGCACATATAAGGATAAGGTGGAAGTAAGTGAAAAAAAAGAACCTCGTTGGCCTTAGGTGGAGGTGCAGGTTCACAAATAAATATGGAGAAGACATATAATGCATCCAATGCTTTAAGTGTTAATGCAATTGTATCAAGACTAAGACCCCGAAATCAAAATGAACAAAATCCATCCAATATGGGTTCTAAAATTTCCACTATAGGGATGGGTTTTACATGATTTACAACTTCCAATAATGAAATGTGTTTCCAACATATACTATTTTAATACATGCCTTATTGATCTTAACAATAATTTACAGTTTTAATATGGATTAAAGTAGTATGAATGAGCATTATAAAGATTTTATACATACAACAACTAAAATTTTGACATCTCAATTTACCATGATCCATGAATATGTAAGGATAGTTGCTTTGTCCAAAGACTTGCCACCATCAACCTCCACTTGGCACTGCAAAGTTAAATTTCAATGTAAGCAAAATATGTGATGTATTTTAGACATGAAAACAAGTGTAGGTCATTACCAAGAGGGTGGAAAAAGGTGAAAACTTAGTCACGTAAATTATATCATCCTCTAGTATGAAAAAAATAGAAAAAAAGCAAAAGGAACAAATATCAAAATATTTAGAGGACATCTGCCTATAGATTCATGAGGCAAATATAAAAAAGATATGATATTCTGAATTGCGAATTCTTCATTGTCATAATCGGGGTAGCCAAGGTATAATCCACCAAAAGTTCAAAAATAATTGAATGTAATGTGCTCGGCATACCATTATACAACAGAATCATTTTTCCCCCATGTATGCCACAAAAGAACAGAAGTTATCCAACCCCTGCTCATAGTTTCTTCAACATCAAGTCTGTCACATCTATTCCCATTTCAGATACAACGTCTCAAATGAAAACACTGACAACAAATAACATGCATACATATATATCAATTTACTTAAATAAGGCTTTTATATAAAGTTATAAACTCACCCAACCCTTTCCTCCCTACTCATTTCTTGCCTGCCTTCCTCCTCTATAATTCTGCCCCTCACTTCTGACATCATATCAGGATTCCCTTCTACACCTAACATGTGATAGTTGTCCATGTTGTTATAGCCTTCCCACTTTCTTCTAGTGAACCCTTCCCTTGGTATGTTCTCTGCATTGTTCATTTTGTCAATTTTTTTCCCAAATTAATTTAGCTCACTCAACCCAGCACTTCCATTTAGCTCACTCCTCCACAACCCTTTTTTCTTTCTAGCATAAACTTGTGTTACAGGTCTATCATTGAACTTAATAGAACATTCCAACTTGCATGAAGTGTACATAACAGTAAACTAATTTACTAAGCAATCTGTGTTTTTTCAAGTTTAGCAAGTAGGTTATAAGTTTCATAATTTGTCTTAATGGAGAGAAATAATGATTCTGACAATCTATAGCCACATATCAATTGCTTATAAATGTAATTAATGTAATCAAATCATCCCACTTCTATATTCGCATCAATTCTCCAAATAGATAAAATTTTGACCTTGAAATTACATCTGACATTTGGTCAGTGATACTAAAAGGGATTAAAACCATCGAATCACAATTTTGTTTCTTGATATACATACCATTTGTACCTCTGACTTGCAAATAGCAGTACAGTGATTTTTCATTGCGTAGCAGCTAGTTTAATTTGTTCTAATCTCTCTCTAAGTCTAGTTCAAATGATCATCAATGTCCAAGTAAAAACAGTCCAAATACATAAATAAAACGAAGAAGAAAAAAGACGGATGAGAGTCTCAATACCTCTCTGTCTTCAAGCTTTCGTGCTCTATGCCTCTATCCCACATCCCTGCATATACAAAATTCTCAGTAGGAAGAAGGAGAAAAGAGAATAAATGAATCAGAGAAGAAAAGAGAGAAAAGAAGGGGACCTATCGCCATACCGTCACCGTACCACGACCATCCCGCCACTGTCCTCCTCCACCTCCACCGTCCCTATCCCAACTGGTTCAAAGCTCAACGTAAAACCCCACTCCGCCCAGATGTTGACGACCACGACGCAAGAGAGAAGAACGAAGGAGAGAAGGGTTTGCAAAAAGGAAAGAAAGATTGAAATGATATAGCTTAATCAGTTAAAAAACTAAAAGAAAAAAAAAAAAGTGTTAAATCAAAACAGTTGTTCCATACTTGTCTCAGAAGAGTAGGTAGCGTAAGTGTAAGGTGAGAATGGTCTGAACTCTGAACACAATGTGACTTGATGAGTAGTTGACTTGTACAAAAAGAAAAGAAAGTTTTGAAGGAAAAAACAAAAGGAAATTAACACAATAAAAACAAAACGCCACTTGTCAGCCTGCCAGAGGTTACTTGACAAATGTTCATGTGCCATTGATGTTGTTACAAATATATCTAAGTCTTATTTTATATAGACAACTTTTCGATTTCATTATATCATGTTAATATTAATTTTTTAATAACTTTTCTTATCTTATAATATTTAATTTACAAACGGATACATGTATGATATTCGAGTATATTGTATTCATGTTAAAGAATTATGATTAAATTTTTTTTGGTGTAGAAATTTAAAAATTGTATTCGTGTTAGCTTAATATTTATTTGTTGATAATATTTTATAATTCTAAAATTTTTAAGATTAAAAACAAATTTCCAAATAAATAATACATTGTGTTTTTTAAATAATATAAATATAAGATGTATATTTTACCTCTGCATCCCAGTGGTCTGTTGTCTAGTATGGAATAATCCAACGGCAGCACACCTACTTTTCTCCGTCTTCTCAGTTGCCTCCTTCCCTTCACTTTCCTCTTGTCTCTGGTCTACTTTTTCTTTGCTTGTTTTCTTCATTTCCGCCTTCCCTTCACCTTCCTCATGTCTCTAGTCTCTACCTTTTTCTTCTTATGTTTATCTTCGTTTTCCATCCGTCAAATTGATATTGATATTCATCATATAGCCCAACCAAGCTCTTCCACATTGACTCTGTTTGTTTATGAGTCACTTCCCCTCCATCTCTCTTCGTCTGCCATGGCCTCCCACCTCACCGGACAAGGTTCTCTCTTCTATTCTATCTATTTATCTATTCCTCCTTGATTTTGCTTGCTTTTATTATAGGGACATGACATGAAACTTCCTGTAGCACACAAATAAATAAAAATAATACATCATCTTTGTTCTATTCTAAAGACTATATATAGGAAACAAAAAATGCAAAATTCATGTGGCTTGCTACTCAATCTGATCATGTGAGTGATGTGTAGGAGTAGGAGGTCAAACTCAAAGGGACAACCCCATGAGCATGACAAACACATCGCCTTCGTCAGCGACTGCGCCGGCCTTGGTTTTATCGAACTCCGGGAAGCGAATTGATCAGGCAGGGAAGAAGTACGTGAAACAAGTGACTGGGCGGCACAACGACACTGAACTGCACTTGGCAGCTCAAAGGGGCGATGTTGCAGCCGTGAAGCAGATCCTGGCTGATATTGATTCTCATCTCACTCTGAGTGGTGGTGATGCCGATGATTTGAATACCGAGATTGCTGAGGTTCGTGCATCTGTTGTTAATGAAGAGAACGAGTTAGGAGAGACCGCTTTATTCACTGCTGCTGAAAGGGGTCATCTTGATGTTGTCAAGGAATTGTTACCCCATTCTAATAAGGACACTCTTACCAACAAGAATCGCTCTGGCTTTGATCCATTGCATATAGCCGCTACTCAAGGCCACCATGGTATGTATGGATTAGTGGCTATTCCTAATTCCTATGCTAGTTAGATAACTCTTTCTTAAATTAATTAATTTTATTTCCGTTCCAGCCATAGTTCAGGTTTTACTCGATCACGACCCTGGATTAAGCAAAACAATTGGTCCATCCAATGCCACTCCACTTATATCTGCTGCCACAAGAGGGCACACGAAAGTAGTGAATGAACTGCTGTCCAAGGATTGCAGCTTGTTGGAAATCTCTAGATCCAATGGCAAGAATGCATTGCATTTAGCTGCCCGTCAGGGGCATGTGGACATTGTGAAAGCATTGCTCAGTAAAGACCCACAATTGGCACGGAGGACAGATAAGAAAGGCCAGACAGCATTGCATATGGCTGTAAAAGGGCAGAGCTATGATGTCGTCAAATTGCTTCTTGAGGCAGATGCTGCTATTGTTATGCTTCCTGACAAATTTGGTAACACCGCATTACATGTGGCAACCAGAAAAAAACGAGTAGAGGTATGTAATTGTAATGGTTCCTTCCACCATAGCATTACAAGTACCATAAATATATATATATATATCTCAGACAATAAACATTAACTTGCTTGAACTAAGGGGACTTTATGCCATATGCTTTAAGATGTCTTTGTCCTAATACTAGGATGCTTCTCGGTATTGTAAGAATTATGAAATCCATAATAGCTCTTTCAGTTTTGGACTTATATATGGAGGGTACTGATATTATATGCTCCACTTAAAAAACCAAAGTTACTGGTATGATATGTTTAACTTGAATTTAATTATCCTGTAGTTTTGTCCCTTTTAGGTCTAACTAACTTTATTAATTTACATAAATGCAAATTCCCCAAATATTTATTTAAGGAACTATTGTAGTTCTTCAAAGGAACATTAATTCTGATATTATGGCTTTTTCATTTTCCTCCACAGATAGTAAATGAGTTATTACTTCTGCCAGACACCAACGTTAATGCATTAACCAGAGACCACAAAACAGCCCTTGATATTGCCGAAAAACTTCCCCTCTCGGAAGAGTCCACAGACATCAAGGACTGCCTTTGTCGCTATGGAGCACTTAGAGCTAACGAGCTCAACCAACCGAGGGATGAACTTAGGAAAACTGTTACCCAAATAAAGAAAGATGTTCACATCCAACTTGAGCAAACCAGGAAAACCAACAAAAATGTTCATAATATTTCTAAACGCCTAAGGAAACTCCATAGGGAAGGAATTAACAATGCCAC
Organism: Sophora flavescens; assembly: GCA_030762895.1. NCBI lineage: Eukaryota > Viridiplantae > Streptophyta > Magnoliopsida > Fabales > Fabaceae > Sophora > Sophora flavescens. The sequence continues at coordinate 1,283,269 of CM061065.1, forward strand.
AAACTCGGTTACAGTGGTGGCTGTCTTGTTTGCTACAGTTGCTTTTGCTGCTATATTCACTGTGCCAGGTGGGGATGGTGATGATGGCAGTGCAGTGGTAGCAAATGGTGCTGCTTTTAAAATCTTCTTCATCTTTAATGCTATTGCACTTTTCACATCTTTGGCTGTCGTGGTTGTTCAAATTACCTTGGTTAGAGGTGAAACTAAAGCAGAGAAACGGGTGGTAGAGGTGATTAACAAGCTCATGTGGTTGGCTTCTGTGTGTACTTCAGTGGCATTTATTGCCTCTTCATACATAGTTGTGGGTCGGAGGAATCAATGGGCTGCAGTTCTGGTTACAGTGGTTGGGGGAGTGATAATATCTGGTGTTCTTGGCACTATGACATACTATGTAGTGAGGTCCAAGAGAATCAGATCAATGAGGAAGAAGGAGAAGCAGCATGCTAGGAGGAGTGGATCCACCTCATGGCTTCATTCTGAATTCACCGATTCAGAGGTTGATCGGATTTATGCTCTTTGATTTAGAACTTGTAACCTTGGTGAAGATCATGTTGTGGTGAAAAAGATGACGGGTTCACATTACCACTTTGAGAGTTCATTGTGTACACTGCACAGAATTTATTTTCTTAGTTGCTGCTGTAGGGAAGTGCCAGGCGGGAATGAAGCCTTGGTCATCATCCTAACCTTCTAACGTTGTATACAATATACTCGACACCTCACAATGTTACATTCTGATCATAGAGATTGATGTAGTAGAAATATTTTGTTTTGATTGTAGAATCTTTAATAATTTTGACTTTTTGAGTTATTTTATGTTTGGAAGGATGTTCTAAATCTATACAATAATAAGATTGTAGAGCTTAAATTACTGTACATCTTATGTGGCTAATGAACCATGTTTTAGGGTGATTTTTTGTTATTAAATTCTATTTTAATTGGTTTTTATTTAAATTATTGTTGCTTGCTTGAGCCTTATTCCATTTTCATTAATGATATTTGAACATCCATTTGAGCTATCTTTTCTGGACACCTTAGATACAATGGCTGTAACAGCCCAATTTTATAATCAATTTTATGTTTTGTTAAGTAAGAGGATTAAGATTAAGACTTGGATTATGTGGTTAAAATGTTAGTTAAAGTCTAGGAAATTTTGCATAGAAAGTAAGCAATCATCGGGAATGAGTTTAAATATGAGCAAAACTTAGGGTTTTTTCCTAATTACGGTCTTTAAGATGTATGAGTGTGAAATAAGAAATTTGGAGTTAGGGATGAGATTAGACATTTTTGATGGTTTGAGGTTGTTTATTAGGTCTTGATGAGCCTATATCTCAAATTTGAGGTCAATCAGACATTGAACGGGTCCAGAACGCAAAGAAACACAAACCGAACGTTTTGTGATCGATTAATTAAGTGAGAGTCAGAATATTAATTTAGGTCGGGCCTGAGTACAATAGGTCTAGGAGTAACCTAAAATAACACAGAAGAATATCCTAACAGTAGGTTACATGGGAAAATACGTAAGAAAATACCCGGTTGTGCTGACAGGACAAAACGCGGCAACAAGTGTGTGTTGAAGACGATTTCTAGGCAAGTATACCCAGTCGTACAAGTAATAAAGAGGTAAGAGGGATATCGTTCCCACGAGGACTGAGACAATTACTAGCATATACCAAATCAACTACTATCTAAGCGAATCTTTGGATGGAAGGGAGTTCAATACTAAATACCAAGCCCAAACAAGAGTTAAAATAAAATAAAAGGAAAAAGTTCTTTTAGGATTTTCAGCGAACACTTGGAATGCAGAAAAAGAGATTCTTCAAATATGAAAGATGTTGGGATTAAACTTCACTAAACCTTAGCCTCATGCAATACCAAGAACACCAATCCAGTTTATGCTTCAAATATTAAAATCAACCCACAAGATTACTCAAGCCCTAATTCCTTAGACGACAAGAGCCTAAATCCCCTAATTAAACCATAATTCCTTAGGTGGCCTAATTAGTGAATTTGCATTAAGAGTAGGGATTACGCGATTACTAATAAACCAAAATCCATTCCTAGATGCAAGGTTTACTAGGTGATTAATTCCAGATCAAGAATTGATAAGAAGGCCCCCATTGCAAATCAAATCTCAAAATCAATTCATGGATGATCAGACCACAAAAAGCATTAAGCATAGGAATCAAACACTAATACGAAAGCATAAACATAGATTAATAGATCAAGGCAAATACATGATATTCAGTTTAGTTACATCTAATCCCAACAAAAAGGGATTTAGCTACTCATGATAATAGAGAAAGCCAAAACCAGAGAAATAGAAGCAAAGGAGAGAAGGGACTCCATGGAAGCTTCCCAGCAGCCACAGCAGCTCCTTGGTGCAGAGAAAAACGTGTTTCTAGGTCAAAAGTTATTCTAGGGTGAAAATCTCCCTAAAGTCGCCTGTTCTGTTCTGCCCAGAGGCCCTTTTATAGATTAGGCGCGCGTCACGACCGTGACAGGTTCTGCCTTGGGCGCGTCTTCAATTTTTGGATTATCACGGCCGTGACACTCATCACGGCTAGACCGTGATCAGTTCTGTCTGGTTCAGCTAACATGTCACGGTCGTGATGGGCATCACGGCTAGGCCTTGACAGCTTCTGACTTTTGCCTTCTTTTCTTTCCATTTTTGCTTGATCATAGCCGTGATGGGCTCTGTTTGGTACATTTTCTTCACTTTTCAAGCTCTATCTTCATCCAAGCTCCATCATGGTCAATCTTGAGCATTTTACCCTTAATTCCTGCAAAACAACACCACGAAACCGCCTTACCCGTTCCAAGGTAAAAACTAACAAAAATCAAATAAAAATTGCCTAAACTATATGAAAATGCATGCAAAAATGTACATGAAATATGAGGTGTAATCACACTCATCAAATCACCCCAAGCTTGTTCATTTGCTTGTCCTCAAGCAATCATTAAGGCCAGAAGATATAAATAATCAGAGCATGGATAGTGAACCAAGAACTCGAGTAACTAATCCAAGTAACAGGCATTTTCAAATAATTCATCAAGAGACAATCAATTTCAAGTCCAATTAGAAGCTTAGGTTTCCTAGACTCATATTCTCACTGATTCGGGCACTCTTTCTCACCTCACTCAAGTGTTTAAGGATATATGATGATTTGCTCAATTTCCTCAAGCAATGAATTCTACCATAAGATTGACTATTAACCAAATCTCTACTTTATTGATGAAAACACCTAAGAATCAAGAGGTCTTTTACTTTGGTTGCAACAGGGCCATGGGATTAATCGTTAGGTGGGGAAATCAAGAAAAGGAAATTTCAAGAAGGCTAAACAAAACATCAGGCATTGCAAAGCATGACACCTTCTAAAATACCTTTTTAGGTTTTGATTCATTTTTCCACCTTTCTTTCTTTCTTTTTGTTTTATTTCTCACTTCCTTTTGTCATCCCCTTCTCTCTATATATATTTTATTTCTTTTTCTTTTTTTTTTTTCTTTTTTTGACGAAGGGGAGATTTTCAATTCAAGAGAAATATTTTCTAACTTTCTCATCCCATACTTTTTCAACTACCTTTTTACCCTTTTTGTAATACTTTAAAAGGTGTCATACCAAGTATTATTCATCAAAGTAATTCAAGGTACCAAGAAAAGTATTTTATTCTTTCAGGCTCAAAATTGGGCAACTAAGGGGTAGCGTTTAGTCAACCAAAGCTCAGAAGGCTGGAAAAATACCTAGTGCCTCAATCATTTTCATAAATGTTTTCAAAAAATTTTAAGCTTCAAAACGGTTTCAAGTCAAGTTCTAAAGAATACAATCCAAGAGGAATAAAACACTCTATCACAAAGAATGGGGTAGATTTAGTGAGTACCCCTTTTTGGCTCAAAAGTCTCACATTTTGTAGTTCAAAAATCAATGAGAAACACAAATCTACGGAACCATATGCTAATTATCAACTATCGAAGATCATCTCAAGCATTTTTATTTGTAGCCTTATCACAAGAATAAAAAAAATTGGGTTCAAAAATTCACTATCTCAAGTTAATTGGCACTAAGTTCTCACAATTGGATGCATAATCTAAGCAAGGGGCAATCTAATCGTGTGATCATGCAAAGCTATGGCTATATGAATGCAACATGAAAAATGCAAGTAAAAATACCCCTACCCCAAGCTTAAAAACTTACATTCTCCCCAATGTAAATAATCAAGTCGGAGAGAGGAGAAAAATGGAACAACTCACCGAGGCGGTAGCGAGTGTTGGCTCACATGCCTAGTCAGAGGGATGCTGGAAAATGGGTCACGGCCGTGATGCTCATCACGGGCAAGCCGTGATCAATTCTGGTTCATAGGGGCTGGCCTGTCACGATCGTGACCTCCATCACGGCTAGGCCGTGATGCTCTCTGATCTTCAGGGTCCTCTCATCACGCCCGTGATGGGTATCACGGCTGGGCCGTGATCCTTTCTGGTCCTCATGGTTAGCTCATCACGACCGTGACCAGTGTCACAGCCTGGGCGTGATGGTTGCTGACTGAAAGCGCTATCGTACACGCGCCAAAAAAGCGAGCGGTTTGTAAAAATGTAGTTTAGGGAGCGACAACTCGGATATCGTCTCACAATGACTCTTGACTTGTTATTTACCACAAAAATCAGCTTTTTTTTTGGGGGGGTGTTGGATTGAGATTCAATTGGAAAACAAGGCAAAAACAGAGCAATAAAAATAGAGCAGTTTAAAAGATTATCAAAGAAGCTAAAGACAATTAATCTACTGTTCTCGATTTCCCAACTATCATCGGTTCATGTAAATTCCAAGCCCTAAGCATATTCTAATCCCCTTTCGGTTGTAGCAACAATTAACAAGCGAAATCGCTACTACAAGATATATGTTCCTAATTCCCGAATTAAGCAAATGGGGTGAAGTACTCATGAACTAAGCGAACATGAACGAACACACGCGAATTAAGCAAACGCGAATCAATATAGGAACATAACATCACCGAAATAAATCAACACAAACACTATACACCCCTGAATTAAGCAAACAGAAATATATAGCATAGTATTGAAAAGGGAAAAGCAAATAAAACAGGAATTACAGAACCTCAAGTGCGATGGAAATCAATTACAGTAGACTAATCCAAGAAAATCAGTTCTCCATAAAAACGTAGCACAACCAGAAAATCTATAAAAAAAACAGTGGAGAATGAAAAAGTTCTTCTAATTTGCCCAGAACAGTAATTTATAACATTCAGGAACTGCGCCCTCTCGCGAGGCGAACCCTCACTCGTGAGGCGAATATTATGAAGAATCTGCAACGTTTGGTCTTCTCGCGAGGCGAATTATGGCTCGCGTGGTGAGGAATGGAAGAGTCATGGCTTCTGGTCTTCAGTCTCGCAAGGCGAGACATGGATTCGCAAGGCGATACAGAAAGGATGCATTTTCCTGGAACAGTCAGCCTTCAGGTTCGCGAGGCGAGTAGAGGATTCGCGGGACGACACAGAAAGGATGACATTCTCATTGTTCGGTTGGTCTTCAGGGTCGCGGGGCGAGAATACTCTCGCGAGGCGAATACCTCCAGGATTGAAATTTCCCCTGTTTCTTCATTCCCATAACTTCTAAGTTAACCTGAAAACAATGAAATAGCCATAAGTGTTTTATTTGACTCAAAACTGGCTAAATTAACCTAAAACTACTTAAAGGACTCAAAATGTTGCTTGAGGACAATCGAGTCTAATTTGGGCGAAAACGGGATATAATTAGCACAAAACCACGGTCATACTAGTCATAAAACTAGATGAGCCAGAGGCTGATCACTGACTTTGCTTGTCTTTGCCCTTTTTGCTTCTCCTTCCTTCTTACCCTGAAAACACTTAACAAATCTATTAATTTATGATCTTTTTCCTCTTGATCTTCTCAAATTATTCAAGAGTTAAATTCAAAAACAAATGGAAAAGGAAAAGAAAACTTGGGTTGTCTCCCAATAAGCGCTCTTTAACGTCACTACCTTGACGTGCCGGTGATCTCAAGGACCACGAAGGCGCACAGCTGTGGTCAATCTCTCGATGTCACCACCCAAGTAGGCTTTGAGCCTTTGGCCATTGACTTTGAAGGTCCTTTTTGAAGTAGGATCCTCCACTTCTATAGCTCCATGAGATGAGACCTCTTTGACAATTAACGGTCCCGGCCACTTAGACTTCAACTTGCCCGGAAACAATCTCAGCCGGGAATTGAATAATAAAACTTGTTGTCTGGCTGAAATGCTTTCATCACGATCTTCTTGTCATGATAAGTCTTGACTCGCTGCTTGTAAATAGTTGCATTCTCATATGCATTGAGGCGCATTTCCTCTAATTCATGCAGCTGATGGACTCTTTTCTCACCCGCCAAATTGGCATCAAAATTCAAAAACTTCAATACCCAAAAGGCTCGATGCTCCAACTCTACGGGTAGATGACATGTCTTCCCATAGACCATCTGAAACGGAGATAACCCCACAGAGGTTTTTAATGCAGTCCGGTAAGCCCACAAGGCATCGTCAAGCTTCTTTGCCCAATCTTTTCTTGAAGCGGCCACAGTTTTTTCCAGAATTCGGTTAATCTCCCGGTTAGAGACCTCCGCTTGCCCATTTGTTTGCGGATGATATGGAGATGCCACCTTATGCCTCACATCATACTTGGTCAACACATTTTTCAGTTGTGAGTTGCAGAAGTGAGATCCCCCCATCACTTAAGGACTCTTGGGACACCGAACCGGGCAAAAATGTTCTTCTTGATGAACTTAATCACTGTTTGTGCATCATTCTTCGGTGTTGCAACGGCCTCCACCCATTTAGAAACATAGTCCACCGCCACCAAGATATATTGATTGGAGAATGAAGGTGGAAGTGGACCCATAAAATATATAACCTAGCTTGACGTGCCGGTGATCTCAAGGATCACGAAGGCGCACAGTTGTGGTCAATCTCTCGATGTCACCACCCAAGTAGGCTTTGAGCCTTTGGCCATTGACTTTGAAGGTCCTTTTTGAAGTAGGATCCTCCACTTCTATAGCTCCATGAGATGAGACCTCTTTGACAATTAACGGTCCCGGCCACTTAGACTTCAACTTGCCCGGAAACAATCTCAGCCGGGAATTGAATAATAAAACTTGTTGTCTGGCTGAAATGCTTTCATCACGATCTTCTTGTCATGATAAGTCTTGACTCGCTGCTTGTAAATAGCTGCATTCTCATATGCATTGAGGCGCATTTCCTCTAATTCATGCAGCTGATGGACTCTTTTCTCACCCGCCAAATTGGCATCAAAATTCAAAAACTTCAATGCCCAAAAGGCTCGATGCTCCAACTCTACGGGTAGATGACATGTCTTCCCATAGACCATCTGAAACGGAGATAACCCCACAGAGGTTTTTAATTCAGTCCGGTAAGCCCACAAGGCATCGTCAAGCTTCTTTGCCCAATCTTTTCTTGAAGCAGCCACAGTTTTTTCCAGAATTCGCTTAATCTCCCGGTTAGAGACCTCCGCTTGCCCATTTGTTTGCGGATGATATGAAGATGCCACCTTATGCCTCACATCATACTTGGTCAACACATTTTTCAGTTGTGAGTTGCAGAAGTGAGATCCCCCCATCACTTAAGGACTCTTGGGACACCGAACCGGGCAAAAATGTTATTCTTGATGAACTTAATCACTGTTTGTGCATCATTCATCGGTGTTGCAACGGCCTCCACCCATTTAGAAACATAGTCCACCGCCACCAAGATATATTGATTGGAGAATGAAGGTGGAAGTGGACCCATAAAATATATGCCCCAACAATCAAATACTTCAACCTCCAATATGTTTTGCAGTGGCATCTCGTCCCTTTTTGATATGTTCTCGATCCTTTGGCACTTGTCACAACTCTTCACATGATTGTAAGAGTCCTTGAAGATTGAGGGCCAAAAGAGCCCATATTGGAGGACCTTTACAGCTGTCCTATCCCCATTGTAATGTCCACCATATGGAGTGTTATGGCAATGCCACAAAATACTCCTCGCTTCCTCTTGACTAACACACCTCCTCCATAAACCAGCCGGTCCAACCTTGAACAGAAATGGATCATCCCACATGAAATGGTTGGCATCTCGGAAGAATTTTTTCTTTTGCTGCTAAGTGAGGTGCTCTGGAACAATGTTGGTTGCCTTGAAATTTGCCATGTCGGCAAACCATGGTCTTTCATGCACCACAAATAAAGCCTCATCCGGGAACTCATCCCAAATGTCCTTTTCTTTTGCAGCAACCTCTTCATTCACTAACCGAGATAAGTGGTCAGCCACCACATTTTCGCTTCCCTTTTTGTCCTTAATGACTAAGTCAAATTCCTGCAACAATAGAATCCACCTTATAAGTCTTGGTTTTGAATCTAACTTAGTCAGCAAATATTTAATTGCAGCATGATCAGTAAAAACAGTGACTTGTGACCCAATCAAGTATGAACGAAATTTTCCAATGCAAACACTATGGCTAGTAACTCTTTTTCAGTTGTTGCATAATATATTTGGCTCTCATTGAGAACCTTTCTAGCATAGTGAATAGCATGGAAAAACTTTTCCCTTCGATGTCCCAAAATTGCCCCAACTGCGTAGTCACTGGCATCACACATTAATTCAAATGGTGACTCCCAGTTGGGTGCAACAAGAATGGGAGCGGTGATCAATTTTTCTTTCAAAATCTGAAAAGAAGTAAGGCAAGCAGTATCAAACACAAATGGTGTGTCCTTGTTCAAAAGGCTACACAATGGTTTGGCTATCTTTGAGAAGTCTTTGATGAACCGCCGGTAAAAGCCTGCATGTCCAAGAAAACTCCTCACACCCTTGACATTCATTGGTGGAGGTAGTTTCTCAATTACATCAATCTTGGATTTATCCACTTCGATTCCCTTAGCTGAAATCTTGTGCCCAAGCACAATGCCCTCCTGCACCATAAAATGACACTTCTCCCAATTTAAGACTAAATTGGTGTCCATGCACCTCTTTAACACAGCAGCAAGGTTAGACAAGCAATTATCATAAGAGGAACCGAAAACAGAAAAATCATCCATAAAAACTTCAATGTATTTTTCTACCATATCAGAGAAAATGGAAAGCATGCACCTTTGAAATGTTGCAAGCGCATTACAAAGACCAAAAGGCATCTTCCGATAGGCAAAAACTCCAAAAGGACATGTGAAGGCAGTTTTCTCTTGGTCTTTCGGGTTAACCGAAATTTGGTTATAACCCGAATAACCATCCAAGAAACAATAATAAGCTTGCCCAGCCAACCTCTCCAACATTTGGTCCATGAATGGAAGTGGGAGGTGATCTTTCCTGGTAGCTTGATTTAGCTTCCGATAATCTATACACATTCGCCAACCGGTGACCGTTCTAGTTGGGATCAACTCATTCTTCTCGTTGTTCACGACGGTCATGCCACCTTTCTTGGGAACCACTTGTACTGGACTCACCCAAGCACTATCAGAAATCGGATAGATCATTCCGGCTTCAAGGAGTTTCAGCACCTCCTTCCTTACCACTTCTTTCATTGTAGGATTGAGCCTCCTTTGCGGTTGGACCACCGGTTTAAATTCAGCCTCCGTCATGATCTTGTGCATACAAAATGTGGGGCTAATACCTTTCAAATCTAAGATGGACCATCCAATAGCTGTTTTATGCTCTCTAAGCACCCTTACAAGTTTCTCCTCTTCCAACTTGGACAATACATTGCTCACTATTACAGGATCTTCATCATTCTCACCAAGAAACACATATTTCAAGTGGGGAGGTAGAGGTTTAAGCTCTAACTTGAGCTTCTCTTGGACTTCATCCTTCTTGAGCTCTTCTTTCTTAATATTGACAGAAAGTTGACTGGGTTGAGCTTCCAAATCACACAAACACTCCTCTATTTCCTTCTCCTCTTTCTCATCAAGATTTTCAATAGAGTTCACAATTACCTTCTCAAGAGTAGAGGAATGGTGCTGATGTGCAAAGACTTCTTTAGCCACTACTTTCATAAGGCCCATGCGGAAACAATTCTCTTCATCACTCGGGCGATGCATAGCTTCAAATTCATTGAAAATGACCTCTTCATCTTGCACTCTGAGTCGAAGCTGGTCTTTTTGTACATCTATCAAAGCACGACCAGTTGCTAGAAAAGATATCCCTAATATAAGTGGAACTTCTGCATCCTCCTCCATGTCTAATATCACAAAATCCGCTGGGAAGATAAACTTATCCACTTTAACCAGACCATATTCCAGTATACCAAAAGGACGCTTGATTAATCCATCGGATAATTGTAATGCCATCCTTGTTGGTTTCACTTCACCACCTCCAAGCTTGTTCAAGATTGAAAGCGGCATCAAATTGATACTCGCCCCCAAGTCACACAAACCCTTCCCAATAGCAACACTCCCAATTGTGCAAGGGATTGTAAAACTACCAAGATCTTTAAGCTTTGGAGGTAGCTTCCTTTGAAGTATCGCACTACATTCTTTCGTCAAAGCACCAGTCTCACCTTCTTTAAACCTTCTTTTCTTCGTCAGTAACTCCTTCATGAACTTTGCATAAGTGGGCATTTGCTCTAGTGCTTCAGCAAAGGGTATGTTGATTTGTAACCTCTTGAAGATGTCAAGAAATTTGGCAAATTGCTCTTCCTTCTCCTTCTTCTTGCTTCAGTGAGAATATGGCCACTTTACATAAGAAGGGATCTCTTGATGCTTGTCTCCATCTTTCAAAATCTGGCTTTTACTCTTCCTCAAAATTGAATTTTCATCGACTAACTTTTCTCTCTTGTCTTTTTCTTCTTCCTCTATTACAACCTCTTTGCCTTTTTCCTCATTTTTCTCTCTTTTTTCAGCACTCAACTCAGTTTTTTCAGCAACTCTCTCATTTTTCAACAAAGGTTCACCGCTCACTTTCTCAAGACTTTTACCACTCCTCAAAACAATAGCCTTACAATTCTCTTTAGGATTTGTTTGAGTATTACCTGAAAAACTGCCGCTAGATTGTTCCGCTAGATGCTTTGAAATTTGTCCAACTTGAACCTCCAAGTTTTTAATGGCAGCATCGGTGTTTTTCTGGTTTGACATGGACATTTGCATGAATTGATTGAGGGTGTTCTCCAAGATAGAAGTCCGGTCTTGAGGCGGTTGTGTGGGAAGAGGCTTGCTTGCTTGTCCGGCATCTTGTTTCCAACCAAAACTTGTTTAATTCCTCCACCCTTGGTTGTAATTGTTGGAATATTGGTTGTTGCCTTGCCGCCCATAGTTCCCCATATAATTAGCTTCCTCATGGGAACTAGGTGTGGCCTCACAATTTCCATTATCATGATCTCCTCCACAAAAATCACATCTCATTACCTGTTGAGGTGGCATGGTTGTCCCTTGAATGGTCTGGAGTTGTTGTGGGAGTTGAGCAAGTTGCTTGGTAATGGACTCAAGTTGTTGTGTCATAAGCTTATTCTGAGCCAACGGTGCAGTTTGTGAGTCTAACTCCAACACTCCCCTTTTTGATGTGGCACCTCGATCATGATGCATCAAATAGTCATTTGATGCCATAGCTTCTATCAAAGTCAATGCTTCCTCCGGTGTCTTTGTGTTCATGGAACCTCCAACTGAGGCATCCAACATAAACTTGGTTGACGGCCTTAATCCATTGCAAGATGTTTGCATTTGGACAAGATCATCAAACCCATGATTTGGACATCTTCGGAGCAAGTCTTTGAACCTTTCCCATGTGTCATGAAGAGTCTCACCCTCTTGTTGAGCAAAGCTTGTGATATCACCCCGTGTCTTTACAAATCTTGAGGTGGGAAAGAACCTTGCAAGAAATTTAGCCTCTAAGTCATCCCATGTAGTGATGCTCCCCCTTGGTTGAGATTGGAGCCAAGCCTTGGCTCTATCTCTTAGAGAGAATGGGAACAACCTTAGGCGAATTGCATCATCGCTAGCACCATTTAGCTTCACCGTATCACATAACTCAATGAAGTTGGAGACATGATTATTAGGATCCTCCTTCTCCATCCCGGAAAATTGATTTTGTGCAATCATATTCAAGAGATCCGGCTTGATCTCAAAATTGTTGGAATTCACTGGGGGCCTCACTATGCTAGTGACATGCCGATTGACATTTGTGTTGGCATAATCCCCAAGTGTCCTCCGTGGAGCACCATCACCATTGCCTGCCATCTCAAGTGGTTCTTGATGAACTTGTGCAGTGGAGGTCTCTTGTTCTCTTTCTTGTTGTGCTAATAACTTCTGTTGTCTTGCTTGACTCCGATTCTTCCTAGCCGCTTTTTCTATTTCAGGATCGTAGAGAAGTTGGTCAGCTGGGATAGTACCTCGCATGCACAAAAGCCTAGACACCAAAACTGTTAGCACTCAATGACAGCACAGAAAAACAGATAAGTAAAACAGAAAAATAAAATTGTGCTTAAATTAGTAATCGAAATGGGTATGCTAATATTGAAACTCAATCCCCGGCAACGGCGCCAAAAACTTGTTGAAGACGACTTCTAGGCAAGTATACCCAGTCGTACAAGTAATAAAGAGGTAAGAGGGATATCATTCCTACGAGGACTGAGACAATTACTAGCATGTACCAAATCAACTACTATCTAAGCGAATCTTTGGATGGAAGGGAGCTCAATACTAAATACCAAGCCCAAACAAGAGTTAAAATAAAATAAAAGGAAAAAGTTCTTTTAGGATTTTCAGCGAACACTTGGAATGCAGAAAAAGAGATTCTTCAAATATGAAAGATGTTGGGATTAAACTTCATTAAACCTTAGCCTCATGCAATACCAAGAACATCAATCCAGTTTATGCTTCAAATATTAAAATCAACCCACAAGATTACTCAAGCCCTAATTCCTTAGATGACAAGAGCCTAAATCCCCTAATTAAACCCTAATTCCTTAGGTGGCCTAATTAGTGAATTTGCATTAAGAGTAGGGATTACGCGATTACTAATAAACCAAAATCCATTCCTAGATGCAAGGTTTACTAGGTGATTAATTCCAGATCAAGAATTGATAAGAACGTCCCTATTGCAAATCAAATCTCAAAATCAATTCATGGATGATCAGACCACAAAAAGCATTAAGCATAGGAATCAAACACTAATACGAAAGCATAAACATAGATTAATAGATCAAGGCAAATACATGATATTCAGTTTAGTTACATCTAATCCCAACAAAAATGGATTTAGCTACTCATGATAATAGAGAAAGCCAAAACCAGAGAAATAGAAGCAAATGAGAGAAGGGACTTCATGGAAGCTTCCCAGCAGCCACAGCAGCTCCTTGGTGCAGAGAAAAACGTGTTTCTAGGTCAAAAGTTATTCTAGGGTGAAAATCTCCCTAAAGTCGCATGTTCTGTTCTGCCCAGAGGCCCGTTTATAGATTAGGCGCACATCACGGCCGTGACAGGTTCTGCCTTGGGCGCGTCTTCAATTTTTGGATTATCACGGCCGTGACACTCATCACGGCTAGGCCGTGATCAGTTCTGTCTGGTTCAGCTAACATGTCATGGTCGTGACGGGCATCACGGCTAGGCCGTGACAGCTTCTGACTTTTGCCTTCTTTTCTTTCCAGTTTTGCTTGATCATGGCCGTGATGGGCTTTGTTTGGTACATTTTCTTCACTTTTCAAGCTCTATCTTCATCCAAGCTCCATCATGGTCAATCTTGAGCATTTTACCCTTAATTCCTGCAAAACAACACCACGAAACCGCCTTACCCGTTCCAAGGTAAAAACTAACAAAAATCAAATAAAAATTGCCTAAACTATATTAAAATGCATGCAAAATTGTACATGAAATATGAGGTGTAATAACACTCATCAGTGTGGATGACACATGTCACAATTGGACACGTGTCTCTAAGAGGAAGGGTTGCATGGGTGTGGCTGCCACCAAGGGACACTTGGACTTCACTAATCTAACTTAAAGACACCTAACCATGCTACCTATGTGACACCTAGCCCACTAACCCACCTAAATAACCCCCTTATGACACATGTATTCCACTAAGTTACCTAAAAGCCACCTAAGTCATCTAAACAAAACCAAGACATTAGCTAAGTGAAAGAAGAGTGATCAGACTTCACTTCCCTCTCACTTTCACGCAACATGAGAAAGAATAGTTGGAGAGGAAAATTCCCAAAATACAAGACAACCATTGTTGAAAAGCTTGAAGCTTGGTTGGAGTAGCTTCTGTAAAATCATCACCACACTTTCTTCCACCGTTAGATCGTGTTGAAATTTCAAATAGAGGTTTTGGGTTGATAGTATTTCATATCCAACGGTTGAAACTTTTGATTAATCCCTGGAGTGTGAGTTATTTAACTCAGAAGAAGGAGAGAAACTCAACCGGTGTAGCTCCTGACCAGTCACCTTGGAAGGTTCATCCTAGGCTCGTTCACCGTTGGATCGAGCTGAAATGTTTGGAGGAGGTAAAGGAAAGGTAGTTATTTATTTTCACCGTTCAAATTTTTAAAAATATGTCTGGATTGTGAGATGTAGAGCCAAAACAATGGCTGATTTTGTGGTGTTTGCTGCAGATTTTAAGTTCCTTACAATGTGTCATACACAATATGATTCTTAGGTGGAATTTCGGAGACTCAGGGGCCTTAGTCCGTGTGAGGCAGATTCGAGACGAGTAGAGGATGGGTGGTTTCGTAGCGTTCCGATGGTCGTACGGTTTTCAGGTGGGGGAAAGAAATTATTTAATGTCGGAAACGACACGGTGACGTTTAATTCGATAATGGCGTAGGGCGACCTAAACCCTACATGAGAACGAGTAACGAACAATATCCATATCACATTGGGGACTACCTCGTGGTACCAATAATGATATTGAAATTGTGCGTTTATCGCCGTTGCGATAATAATATATTTATTATTTGATGATTGCCTGATTAACTGATTTGACTGGTTGAATTGAATCTGGTAATTGATGGATGATATTATGAGTGTAGGAATTATTTTGAATATGTCTATATTTATTATTTCATTATATTTTGGTAATGATTATTATCTTGGAAAATGATAACATGATTGTAATAATGGTATGATGACATGTGAACATGATGATATGATGGTATGATGTGATGAATGTTATGATTATGCTTAGAAGTTGAGTAAGTGATAAGTTATGTTGAGACATGATGATGTATTGGGGAATTCATACTATATGTACTAGCAGTGCCTACCGAGATAATTACTGTGATATGATGATGATGAGATTGATGAGATGAGATTATTATTGAGGTTAGGGCACTAGGGGGTGACCTGAAACATGGTCTGTGATATGGTTGACTTGAAACATGGTCTGGTGGACCTGAAACATGGTCGTGTGGGGTCTATTCCTCGGAGGGAGAATTCTCGAGGTTTAGACTAACGGCGAACCGTCCCATACATTATTTCATTTTAGTTGCAGCTCTAATTCATGCTTTGCATGAGCACCCTGGCCGTGGTTCAGAGGTGGGCACCGGATTGTGTAGCTATAGTGCCATTGCTTTGCATGGGCATCCTCCATCCGCGGACGAGGGTGTGCGCCGGGGCCTCTGGGACGTGTCATTGTGTTGGATATCCGGATATGGCAAATACCTGATGAGATGATTCATACAACATTTGCATTGCATCATGATGGATGGTAAAAGAAAAATCCTAGACGTGGATTGAGGATGATTTGTGTTATATATATATATATATATATATATATATATATATATATATAATATTCTTGGAGACGGATGTTTAGTATGTTGTTATAGAATTAAATGTTGCTAAATCCTTTTCACGTGTGACGTTATATTATTTCTTATCCATTTTCTTCTTGCTGTTGTGTACGTTTTATTTATGTGATTGCTATAAGAAGACACGGTGGAGGAGCCAGCTATGGAGGAGCTAGATGGAACCCCTTATGAGCCAGATGCTGGAGGACAAGATGTGGACTCGAGTAGTTGAGTAGAGAGTTTACGACCAGTGCGTCTTTTTTACGCATTTTATCTTTTATTGTTTATATCAATTTGTACCAGTTTGTACATTTTGAGATCCTACTGATGAGAATCCCTGGACAGTAATGTATATATTATAGTTGTGTTTCTATATATATATATATATATATATATATATATATATATATATATATATATATATTTTAATTTTTTAATTTTTCCACCGTTTTTAACATATACGGTTATCGATAATAACATGTTCTAAATATTAATATTATGAGTTTTCTTTAATGGGACGTCGGAGCATCTCAATGACAATTATGTAAATAAACACAATGACAATTATATAAATATAAATATACTTTTAACATATATATTCTTGAATGTTGATCTTGAATGTTGATTTTCGATGTTCACCTATCTCTTCCATTTTAACTAAAGAGTGCCGTGTTTCCAACAAGTTTTATCCATACTCAAACACAGCAAACATTACGTTGAGGGGACTTGAGACTTGTCTGGATGGGAGTAGCCAAGTAGGGTAGGTTATGCTAAGATAGATTAACATAATACATTCTTCCATTTTTTTTTTTTCTGTTATAAACCAAATGAAATGCTCTTCTTCGATCTCTCTCTCTCCTCTTGTCCCCCTTTCACTTTTTCTTCTCCGTCTCGCCATTGACGTCGGTGACTAATGGTGTGGAGTATTGCGTTAAGCTGAATCGATGTTGGATTCGGGTTGTCGTTGTTGGGCATCTTTGGAGATTAGAAGCTCTGCCTAAAGAGAAGAAAGCATTATGGCGTAGATAGATGGAGTAACTCAGAGGAATGCTTCTTCTAATCAATCGTGTAACAACATTGAAGGTTGCAGATTTCTATGGTCATCGATTTTCCTTTATTTTGTGATCATGATTCATTGTTTTTACTCAACGATTTTGTTTTATTTATGATGGTTTTCTGGAAGAAGAACCAGTGAAGGAAAACCATAAAGTGCTTTTCCGCCATCATTGTTTGTAATCCAATCACTACCATGGCTTTCAACAATGGTTTCAGATCTGCTGCCAAGCTAATCACTTCTTCCCATTCCTCCCTCTCAAACTCAGTGACCAGAGGTTTTCACTCCACTGGCATGAAGAGGATGGGAGGTGGACACGGCCATGACGAGCCATATTATATGCACGCGAAGCACATGTACAACCTGGACAGGATGAAGCATCAGAAATTGAAAATGTCTCTTGCTGTGTTCACTGCCTTCAGCATTGGTGTTGCAGTTCCTGTCTATGCAGTCATTTTCCAGCAAAAGAAGACAGCTTCTGGCTAGCCAATCATATACCTCATTTGCAACAATAAGGTGGGTTTGGGGATCCTAGACTAGCAGATTGATTTTGGAGGCTATTGCTTATTTGCTTTGGAACATTTTTTATGTTTAACCTTCTATATGGATTTTCCATAAATCTGGTAATAATATATTTCTCTGTACCATCTTAATACTAGATGCTTGGATATTTTCATTTATAATACTAGATGCTTGGATATTTTCATTTATGATGGTTTTCCATTTATGGTATGATGATTTTGATTTGAAGAATTTTTATGATTCATGTATTGTATTGTGAGACCTTTGAATAATTTTGCAACCATAGCTTAACTTGTGTTAATCAAAAAGGTTCAGAAAATTATTATATTGTCATTTGATTTGTTTTGGTTGTAAAGTGCTATTTATGATCGTACATGCTTTACAAAGTTGATATACTTTACTTGATGATGCAACAAAGGATAGCCTGCCTATTTTCAAGTCTTTTAGTTAACAATAGTTTGCTTTATGAGATGAAAATTTGAAGTTTCTGTTTTGTGTTGTGTTCTAATTGTGGTAATTTGAGTTGTCATTTTCTTATATTTTTTTGTTGAGAATATATGCAGAGACTCTTTGGATTCTTGAGTTTAATTGCCTAATTGATATCTGATATGTATTGCAGAAGAGATTCAACACTTGAAAATCAATGATAATCGGGATAGAGATGCTGCATCTCTATCTAGACCCCATATCCAGAATGACTTAGCAAACATGACTGCTTATATGATTTGAGGACTGGAATATGTGGTTGTGGGAGTAACTGCCGCTATAATCACCCTGCTCATGTTTCACACGTAATGGAGCTCGTTCTTTTATTTCGTTTTTATTCATATTCTTCTGGATATAGATGACGCAACCCTTTTTTAGTGTAATATTTGACAAATGTAGTTTATGCATTTGAAATCTTTTAATTTCTCTGTTTATGGCATCTTTGCAAGAAATTGTCCTCTAAATTATCTGATACATTTTAGTTAAACGTAATTTTGATATGTAGTTATCAAGGGAGATGTGGGCTATGTATGCCATTGTTTGTAGTTTTGAATGCAGCAAGAAAGCATACTTCCAAAAGCATGAAAGCTTTCTTTAGTGACCCAATAAACCCTTTGAAAAGGAGCATGGCCATAAAGGTCTTTTTCATACCCCTGCACCCGTGTCTTCATTGCAACTAGTAACAATTTGCTGGACACATTTTTGTCAAATGGTAAAAAGAGATTAGTAAGAAGAATTAATAAATAATTTAATGATATAATGAAACAAGCGTATTTGCATAATTTTAAATGGGCTTAAAGAAGAGTAGTACTCGTATATGCAGAATTAGAAAATGAGATTAGTTAGAAGAGATATTGTTATTTTTTAAAAAGGCTTCTTCGGCAGAGAGTGTAAAAGTTTTTGTAATGCCTATTGGTAAATGCTTTTGCTCCTGCGCAAAAGCTTTTTTAATGCCTATTGTGTAAAAGTTTTACTAATGCCTATTGTGTAAAAGTTTTTCCTCTATCTTATACTTGGAATGTTGTTTCTATCTTCAGCTGATTGTATTTAGGATTTGAGTTAGTATTTGGTTGAGTGAATATGATACTAAATACTAAATCAAATATTCTATTCCTTGAAGCACAAGCAGAAGTCCTGTAAAGGCATACATAGCCCAGCCATGTCTCCTATAAATCATTCTTCGCATTTAATATTTAACCCATGCTTGGAGTTGGAAGGTGCAGGCTACATACTATGGCTTACGAGGTACAGATTCCATTCTTAGTGGATTTGACATTTACTAATGAGGATGTAACTGCATTTGCCCTGGCTCCAAGATAACATACTAAGAATATTCCAATTAAGAAAGCACATAGGATAAGTAATCTCATTTTAATTGTTAACATCAGTGCATGATAAGAAAACTTGAGGATTTTAGCTGGGTTTAGACTTTTATGTAAGATTAAAACAATATGTAAGATCCTTGCTCTTAATATCATGTTATGATTTTCTATTAAGTGCTCTTTCTATTATTGGACATTTTGCTAGAAATAAGTACAACCTATTTATGTCTTTTGCTAAGTATATTAGTCTACAATATAGATATATCATATGTGATTGCATTCTGTTTGCTTCTCCCCGGTGGTTTGGACAAGAGTTGTTCCCTATTTATTGGTTGAGTGCTCAAAATTGACTTACCCCCTCATGTCATCAACAGAAGTCTGCTATTGCCATGTGAGATTGCGCAGGTATTCATTTTTTTGAGAGAGAGTAAGTATTCATTCGTTCCTTAGAAACTTATGTTTGCTATGCCTAAATTTTGGTAAGATATTTTTATTGTTTTTTACATGTAATCAAAACAAGCAAATCAAGTTTGACGCAAAAAGTTGTACGATGTGAGTAAACCTTTCACTTGAACACTTAAGGAACTTTTTGACTTAGCATATGATATGTTGACATTCATGTTTGTATATATCCTAGATATCCTAGATTTTTTTATAATTAGGTTTAAGCATGTGGTCATCTTATTAGTAAATTCATCATTGAGTACTCTTTTTTTTTGTATATGTAGATATAAATAAAATTAAAGACATATTAGCCATGACTTCGACAGTCTGACCATCCTCTATTTTTTTTATTATTCGTAATATTTCTTATAGGGTTGCTAGCTGGAAATTCAAATATGCCAATTTTTATTTTAACGTTTATGAGTCATTCTTAGCATTTTAAATTACATTTCTATGTATTCTAATACTTTTTGAAGGCACATGCTACTTGGCAATAACACTACTGCATTCTAATTGATTGAGTGAAGCTGCTAACAAGTCCAGGGCGGGGAAGTCTATTTCCTCAGTCTTCATATTAGCTGGTTTGCTTTAAAATTGATAATAAATGACTATTAACCTATTTCATTTTTACACTTTTTTTTTTTGCTATATTAACCATGTCAATTATATTACAGTTTTGCATTTTTTGTTCAATTTTTCAGCATGGGTGGCTTTGGCATTGGGTTGGGATATATGATCATTGTTTAGTTTCAGTGAACTATGACTATGATATTAAAAGAAGTTATCCTTAAGCCTTATCATGGTATCTTTGTCACAGAGAGATTTATATGATGCTGATAATCTTTTAGTTTTAATTGTGGTAAACTTCCTCTTGGTTTCTTTCTTTCACATAAAGAATGAATGTTACTTTGCATATTGATTTCCACATTGAAAAGCTTGGGTTTTTCACAGGTATGCTGGCATGGGACATAAAGCATGGCATGCTGATGAGGGACTCTACACTCCCACCCAAGAGGAAACATAACAAACTCCCATGTAAGAATATTATTCTCATATTTTATATCTCTTGGTTATTTCTCTGACGAAAGTTTATTTGGAGATAAAAATATAGATGCGTAAATATTAATTAATTAATAGTTGTCCATATTGAAGTTATTCATATGAATACTGATTGTGCTTTCATTTTAGTGAAAAAATATTATGAGAAGTGTCTATATATTAGTTGGTCATTTTCCATGTTAGATTTCTTTGCTTATTATATTTTCTGTATGTCTACACTGCACTGTGTTAAATACATGTTTTTATAGTTCATAGAGGCCTGGTGTACTGCCCAGTATTGCAGATATTAGGGAACAAGAAATTTTCCATTTGCATTTTCTTTACGTGATATGCTTGTGTTTAGCTCATGAACTTCTCTTCAACGATGAAGCTTGAAGCTACTTTATTACTGTAATTGTGGACTTTCAGTTGTAAGTTCCTTTTAAACAATATTTACTTTTAAAAGAAGATTTTAAGTTACATGTATAAGATTGCAAATTGCCAGGTCCTACCTCTTTCCAGTCTTAAGATCTTAATCGTGTTGTTCATCCCTACGATGTATTCTTAGTAAGAGACTGATTGTGTGTTTTTGTTTGGGTTGTTAGATTTTTGGTTTGAGATAAATATCAGAACTTTGTAGGATATTTTTTTACTGTTACCGATCCTTTTGGATGAATTGATCTTATCTTCTGTGTGCTCAACAAGTGGTTAAATTCACAATTGCTCAAAAAGTGGTCCTTTTCTTGCTATCATCATTCCTTCAATTCAATTGCTTAAATTTTAGATTCTGTCTTTTTATGGCTAGAATAGAGTGACAAGTAGGAACAGAACAGCCTACTGGGTTTAAATCAATAATTGTTTTCTACCTACAAGAGGCTTTTAATTCCAATGGTATTATTTTTGCTGTCAATTTGTTTTTCTCAATCATTTTTTGTTTCTTCATGCATTATATTATAATTTATACTGATAAAAGTAATTGCTATCAATTTATTGCTTCAATAGTCATTTTGATCACAGGGCTATGTTTGGATTTTACTAAGATGGAAATGTTTGGAAAAGTAGATGAGTTTTGTTGAGACTCTCGTTTGATTTATGATAAAATTTGAAACTATTTTTTGTAGGTTTTCTTTCTTTATGTTTCAGCTAATGTTAGTTTTCTCCCCTATTTACTTAAAGTGAGTTCAACATCTAACGGTGAATGTAAGTATTTTCAGAGTTCAATACTTCAGTCCTTAGACTCTTGATAAGTGTGACTTATTTTATATGTATTTTTTCTTCAAGATCTGGGTTTATGAGTATAGTTTCAAGTCGGTGTTGGTTGTGTGTTCATGTGCAAGTTCATGTGTTTATGATCTAAATATAGTTGCAGTAATTTGGAAGTTGGTTGAACCTCGATTTTATTGGCTACAATGGATAATTCACGCTCAATTATCTAAAATAGGAGGAAACTCAGTATGCTTGCTTGGCCTATACAAGTCGAAGCAATATAAATTCATTTATCCATGTCACCTTTGTTTAGAAAAATCTAAAAATATGTTTTCTTTATTCGTGTTAGATACAATCTTTTGTGGGTAAATTGATCCACATGTATATCACTCCATACAGTACACTCACACACCGAGTATTTGATTGCCTGAAATATTATAATTTATTTGTTTTTAAAGATGTAAAGATTTGACGCTAAATTTGGAACATATCTGCAATCAAGGTTAACATAGCTAAGATTGCATAGGTCATTTATCCAACTTTTTTGTCATCACTTTTGTTTTTAACCTCATTGCTCCACATGTACTGAGAGTTATATTTCTACTCTCTTAAAAGGCATAGAGAGATTTGAAGTTATTGCTATGGGTGCTGATTTAGTTATCATGACTGTGTAAGTGCTGATGAAAGGTGGACTTTTGAAGACACCAAACTTTTAGAAAGGATTCAATCTACTAAGGTCCTACGATATAATCATCTTTCTTTCTCCTTTTTCCCCTGCCATTGGTCATGATATTTAATATTATTTGATATAGATAGAAAGACAACCTTTTATTTGATGGAGAAAGATTTGAGAGATACAAGTGTAAGCATAAAGATATTGTTGCTAAATAGGCAGCATAGAATTAGATAGGTTCCCACAAAATATATATTTCTTAATATATCATATTAGATAATTAATTGACATACTAACACTTACTAAAAGTACTGTAGTTTTATCATATCATATTTTTTCAAGGTTCTGTTTTGTAGTTTTACAGGTCTGTTGTCCTTGTTTTTGTGCAGGTTTTTGAACTTTGTACTGTCACTAGCTCTTAGCAATAGAGGATATTCATGGTGCTAAATTCTGATGGATATAGCTTGAGGAAATATGGGGAAAAGGATATTCTTGGTGCTAAATTTCCAAGGTTTGAACTTTGAAGCTTTGTTCCCATTTAAATTCTTATTTATATAAATTAAAAAAGTGGAATTAGCAGTTTTTTTTCTCCATAGAAATTTTATAATTGGCATTTGAATATGATAGGTTCATCCCTCTAGCTAACTTGGCATTGGAGCATGAGAGCATCTTTTACTTAGTGCTACACAGGCCTTAGGCACCCTCTTTGCTGAAAAATCATTGGTCAATTAACTAAATAGCTAATGATCCCTAATGGGGTAAATACAATTTGCATGCCTGCTGAATTCATATACTCCTCGAAAGGACCATGTTATTTAGATTCAGTTCAGTCCAATAATTGCTTTATGATAAATGCACTAAAGCTACACAATGTTGACTTTGGATCCAAATATGTCATTCCCTTCAAGAGTCCTACCAATATGAGGTGACTTTGCTACTTCTTCAACTTTCTATTTGTTTCTTTGGTTTCCACCACAAAGTGTTGAGAATGCACATTTTGCTGTTGATTGTCCTTTATATGATATTGAACTATCCAAGCATTATTGTAGTTTGGCTAAGTAATGGTTAGCCATCATATTTTGATCAGCAACGAGAGATGAACTTGATATATGAAATGCTGAAGTTATTTAGAAAACTAAAAGAACCAACAAAATCTTATTTGTACCATTAGGTTTTGTCTGGCAAACAAAAAGAGGAGAGAAAGAAAAAGAGAAAAATAAAGGAGGGAAAATTGACGATAAATTTAGTCACGATACATGCATAGTATTATTGACATGCCTCTTACCTTCTTTGTTTTGCTTCCAAATTTATAGGCTTAATGAACTGGTTCTCAAGTAACACTTGCAAATGCTTGATTGGCAGGATTTACTTTGTGATGTAGAATTTATGCTGTTATTCTTATATATGAGTACAATAGGGGAACGGAGGGAAAATCCTTCCTCATGCTGGTGCCTCAGACTTATAAAACTGAAGAATTAGTGTATTAAATTCAGTGTTGAAGGTTTGACTAAAAGTATTATATTCTG
Source organism: Sophora flavescens (assembly GCA_030762895.1). Taxonomy (NCBI): domain Eukaryota; kingdom Viridiplantae; phylum Streptophyta; class Magnoliopsida; order Fabales; family Fabaceae; genus Sophora; species Sophora flavescens. The sequence continues at coordinate 1,307,298 of CM061065.1, forward strand.
ATATATATACCCTAGGAATTTAACATCTTAGTCCTTATCAGGTTCTTGAAGAGACTTTTGCTCAGTAATGCATGCCAGTATCTATTTTGTTAACATTTTTTTTTGACTTTGTGGTTTCAAATCTTTTGTTCAGTGTTGAATTGATGTGTGTATGCTTTTTCCCCCTATGTTCATTGGTAGCTAGGATGTTCATTGGTAGCTAGGATGACAGGATGAACAAAGCATGTTATGAAGCTGAGTTTTTTTGCTTTGATATGGATAAGATTTGATGAAGGTGGAATAATTGAGCATCTTAACAGGTGGTTCACCATGAAGCACTGGTTTTTAAGTAATTTTACCAATAGTTTTAATTGTTTTAAATTTTTTTCTTATTTTGCAAATCTTATTTTTGCTCTCACCATCAATACCCCTCTGTACCTCCATTCTCCACTACCCACTAACCACTCCGTTCAGTGTCGTCGTCATCAAGTTCTCCCCGTTTCACTAGTCGACCAAGTACGATAATCCTCTATTTCTGTTGAAGTTTTCTATTTAATCACATGCCATATTTAACAGTTAGTTTTTCTGGTAGAGTTAGTTAGTTAGTTAACTTTATGTTTTTAACAAGTTTTCTGTTTTTTCTGTTGCTTCTTAGTTAGTTGAATTTCCTTGTATATAGCTAGCAACAATGTACTCTTAAGTTTATGCAGAGAGTTTAGTTTTCTTTGTAATACCTCTCTTAGTTTTCTTTCAATCGATTGTTGAAGGCAAATGCCATATGCACATTTCCATCTTCTTCCTTACTCTGCTGGCATGAACTCTGCTGCCATGAATTCTGTTGCCATGAATTTTAACATGGTATCAGAGCTCCATTAATTGGAGCTCTGCTGCGCCTCTGTTTCCATTGTTATCTTCTCTTCTTTTTCATAACTCTTTGTTCCCTTTTTTTCTTTCGATCAACTGTTCTTGATTGTCATGGCAAACCATGAGGTTAACAACCCTTATGAAAACCCTTATTTTCTCCATGCGAGTGATAGTCTTGAATCGTTTCTCATTTCCACACAATTGACAAAGAACAATTATCATGAGTGGTCAATGGCGATGTCCTTGGCATTGAGATCAAAGAACAAGATGCGATTTGTTGATGGAACGATTCTCAAAACCAAGTGAATGATCCATTTGTATGGAGCTTGGGATAGGTGCAACATCACGATTCTTTCTTGGATCGAAATGCCCTAGATCCTTCGATTGCTAGGAGTGTTCAATGGATGAACACAAAGACATGCGGTCCGGTGTGATCTCAAGAAGAGGTTTTATCAAGGTGATGTCTTCAAGATTGCAGATCTGCAAGAACAAATATATGCTCTCAAGCAAGGTGATCTTTCAATCACAGATTTTTACACTCGAATTGATGATTTTGTGGCAAGAATTGGAAACTTTTAGACCAATTCCATCATGTTTGTGTCAAGTTGCATGTAATTGTCACCTAATTCCAACTATTCAAGGGTATAAAGACAATGATTATGTGATACGATTCTTGAAGGGGCTCAATGAGCAAGATCTTCTTGTGAGGTCTCGGATAATGTTGATGCAGCCCCTTCCTCCCATAGATCAAGCCTTTTCTATGTTGATTCAAAGAAGAAAGGCAGATGAATTGTGTTCTTGATGAACCTAGGGTTATTTCTAATGTTGTGGATATGAGATATAAAGGAAAGGACAAGGGTAATTACGTAAACAAAAATGGCAAAGATAAAAGATTCTCGCTCTCACCGCAATAGAAGTGGCCACACCATTGATACATGCTACAAAAAGCATGGATTCCCCCCAAATTACGAAAGGGAAAGATTAATTGTGCAAGGTGGAAGACAAGTGATAGTGATGATGGTTCAATGAGTATAGTTTCTATGAGATCACATGCTAGATCATACAAAGAAGATAAAGCATCAACTCCTATGGATTCACCCCGAACAAAGACAAAGCAATCTTGGCTATCTTGGAACATAGTGACAAGCCCAAGATAGTAAATCGCTTAACCACACCGCCTACTTCCTCTAACCATCGTGCATCGGTATAATATGCACTGTTTCTAATGATGTTAAGTGTTCTAGTTGGGTCCTTGATACGGTGCCACAGATCACATCTGTCACACCTTGTCTCAATTTCATTCTATAGGAAAATCGGACTGTGATGGTCAAATTGCCAAATGGTACCAAAATCTTAACTCGGTTTTTTGGAACCATTTTCTTTTCTCAAAACCTCGTTCTTAAATGATGTTCTCTACATACCTTCTTTTGGTTTCAACTTGATTTACGTGTCAAAGCTTGCAAATTCATTGAATTGCAAACTCATTTTCACTCGACCGCATGCCTAATGCAGGATGCCATCTCATCGAAGATGATTGGTGCAAATGAACCTAAGGGAGGACTATATGTTCTATCCACTCATAAAGTTGCTTTGTCTCATAAAGATGTTGTTGTTCCCGTTGTTTCTTTGCTTAACAAAGTGTTGTTAATAATGTTCACACTTCGATTCGGATGTATGGCATACTAGACTAGGCCATCTATCACATAATAAAATGTCACTTTACACAAATCTCATTCTTTCATTAAGGCCATTAATCCTCATAAACCATGTGATGTATGCCATTTCTCTAGGCAAAAGAGACTACCTTTTCCCGATAGTTTTTCAAAGTCCGACAACCTGTTTTGATCTAGTACACATGGATGTATGGGGACCCTTGGCTTGGCCATCTATATATGGTCATAGATATTTTCTAACAGTTGTTGATGACAAGTCCAGGCATACTTGGATCTACTTCATGAAACAAAATCGGAGACTGAAACTTAATAAAGTCCTTTCTATCGCTATGGCTCATAACCAATTTGAAGCCAAGATTAAAGCAATTAGGGATCGATAATGGAACCGAGTTCACCAATAAAGATCTGCAGGGAGTTTCTAGCAAAGAAATGGCATTATGCACCAAGTGTTCTTGTGTGGAAACACCTCGACAAAATGGCATTCTTTGAAAGAAAACATCAACATATACTTGCAATGACAAGGGCACTTATGTTTCAAGCGGGACTTCCCAAAACCTTTTGGAACTATCTTTGTTGCACATGGAGTCTTCTTGATCAACGGAATTCCTTCAAGGTTTCTCAACAATGCATCGCCCTATGAAATCTTGCATGGAAAACTTCCTGTTTTATCACATCTAAGGTCTTTTGGATGCCTCGATTATGCAAGCACGATTTAGTGCAAACAGAAAGAAACTTCGACAAAGGGGCGAGAAAGTGTGCTTTTTTAGGCTATAGAGTCCGAATCAAAGGATACTTACTTTATGATCTAAAAACAAGGGGAGATATTCATCTCCGGGAATGTGCGATTCTATGAGTTCAATTATCCTTTTATCGGTTGTATTACACAACCCTCACATATTTCTCGATCACCTCCTACATTACCCTCGGTTACTCAACTAAACCTTGTTTGATTTTGAATGCATACCACAAATGCCTAATCACAACACCGAGCCTAATCACATTGTCAAACTTCAACCTCAACCTCAACCTCAATCTCCAAATCAACAATCTCAACCTCGAGCCCGAGCCTCATATTCAACCTTTGTCTCAACCAGAAATTACCGATCAACCGAATCAAATTCATCCTATTAGAGTTTCCACCGAGAATCGAAGAAGTCCATCCTACCTCAATGACTACCATTGCGACCTTGCCACCAAAATCGCACCTCCCGACACTAACAAAGAAATACCCCATATCCAATTTTCTATCCTATCATCAACTGTCGGATCAACATAAACAGATTCACTTGCCTTGTCTATTATCACCGAACCTAAGAATTTTCAAGAAGCCATAACACATACACATTGGCAAGATGCTATCAACTCGGAATCGATCGCACTTGAGAAGAACCACACATGGACATTGACCAGATTACCACCGGAAAAATACTTGTTGGTCGCAAATGGGTTTTTAAAACAAAACAATGCGATGGCACCATAGAAAGACACAAGGCTCGTTTAGTTGCAAAGGGATACACACAGATCGGGGGATTGACTATCCGGAAACCTTGATCCGAGTGGTCAAAATGACCACCGCCGAAATTCTTCTCTCATTGGCAAACGCAAACAAGTGGCATCTTGAAACGACTTGATGTCAACACACGCCTTCCTCCATGGAGATTTACATGAAGAGGTATTCATGGAGCTGCCACAAGGACTCCAAGTCCATGATTCATCTCTCGGTTTGCAAGCTAAATAAGTCACTATATGGCTTAAAACAGTAAGCGGGGAATGGAATGCAAAACTCACCGAATCTCTCATCATTCGTGGGTATTGTCACCCAAATCGATTATAGCTTGTTTACTAAGAGAAGTCCCTCGGGTTTCACAGACCATCCTGGTGTATGTTGATGATCTTGTGATAGTTGGTGATGACATTTCGTAAATTACTCAAGTTAAACAATACTTAGATGACGATTCAAGATCAAAGATTTGGGGAAGTTGAAGTTCTTTCTGGGTTTGAGGTTGCGGATCCAATAAAGGAATCGGTGTTAATCAAAGAAAATATGCTCTAGACTTGCTCAATGATTCAGGATTACTTGGTGCCAAACCAAGTAACACACCTATGGATAGTACTCTTAAGCTACGAAAGGTTCGGGGACCTTTTGCCAAATACCACGATCTATAGAAGATTGGTTGGCAAGCTCTTATATCTCACCCATACAAGACCCGATATTTGTTTTGTTGTAAGTCAATTAAGTCGGTTCCTAGATTGTCCTACATCACAACATTATCAAGTCGTCTTGAAAGTACTTCGATACATCAAGGGTTCACTGTTGAAGGCTTGTTCTTTCCTCATGAAAATGATTGCTCACTAAAAGGATTTAGTGACTCTGATCGGGTGCATGCTTGGACACTCAAGATCAATCACGGATATCGTTTTTTTTCTTGGTTCATCCCTAATATCCTGGAAAAGTAAAAAGCAACCAACAGCTTTCAAGGTCCTCTTCGAGGCCGAATACAGGGCACTAGCTCAAGCTACTTGTGAAGCCCAATGGTTACTCTACTTGCTGAATGACTTACAATTTCCACACCCCCGCACCATGAATCATCTATTGTGACAATCAAGTCGTAAGACACATTGCCCTCAATCCGGTATTTCATGAAAGGACCAAACATATAGAGATGGATTGCCATCTAGTAAGAGATAAGATACAAGAAGGCATTCCGCACTTCTTCGCCCATTCGATCACAAAGAAGAAGTTCTTGATATTCTAACAAAACCCCTATCCTTAGGTCCTTTCAAAAACCTATGCTCCAAGCTTGGAATGTTCAATATTCACAGTCCAGCTTGAAGGGGGGTGTTGAAGTTTTCTATTTAATCACATGCCATATTTAACAGTTAGTTTTTCTGGTAGAGTTAGTTAGTTAGTTAACTTTCTGTTTTTAGCAAGTTTTCTGTTTTTTCTGTTGCTTCTTAGTTAGTTGAATTTCCTTGTATATAGCTAGCAACAATGTACTCTTAAGTTTATGCAGAGAGTTTAGTTTTCTTTGTAATACCTCTCTTAGTTTTCTTTCAATCGATTGTTGAAGGCAAATGCCATATGCACATTTCCATCTTCTTCCTTACTCTGCTGGCATGAACTCTGCTGGCATGAACTCTGCTGCCATGAATTCTGTTGCCATGAATTTTAACAATTTCCTTCACTATCACCTTGCATGAACAGCAGCCCCTGTAGCCACTGTGCCGGAAGCATCGTCGTTCGCACCAGACGTCGCCACACAGATTGCTCAAGCTGCATCGTCCCTCACCATACGCACTGGAGTCACCCACCACACGACGCCACCTCTCGCATCCTCTGCCTCGCCGCCGCTCGCGCACTGAACCACCACCACACTCACTGCCGCTTGTGAACTCCGCTTCATCGCTGCTCGCATCCTCCGTCATGCTGCCGTTGCACGACCAGTCGCGTCCCTGCTTGCTGCCGCCGTGACCCATTCACGTTTTGCCCCTCTCATTCGCGTTTTGGGGTTTATCTGTATTTCCTTCATCTGGTTGTGTTTGTTTTGAAATAATAGTTTTTATTATTTATTTTATTTATTTGTTCTCATTTTTGTTCTTGTAATGGTGTTTATTGCTGGAATAGCCATTTTTGTTACGAATATGGTGGGTTTTTTTTTTTCCAAATTAGTGTTGGGGTGATGGTGGATGAGTGGATGGTTGGTGGGAGGGATGAAGGAGATGGTGTTGTTATTGTTGTTAGTTGTGGTGGCGACGGTGATGTCTCTGTTGTGTGCGGTGGTGGAATAAGGTGGGTGTTAATACAATTCTACAAATGAAATAGTAGGGGTGTTCATCAACCGATCCAAACCGATTCAAACCGTAAAAACCGAACCGAAAAATCGAAAACCGAACAAACCGAAAACCGAAAAAAACGCAATTTTTTATTGGATTGGATCGGATTTTGGATCCTATAGTGAAATCCAATCCAAACCGATCTATTATATACATATACTATTATTTTTGAAATTATAGTATTACTCATACTTAAACATTATTCTTCATACTTTTATGTCCCTCATTCTCTTTAATATTTTTGTTGAAATGACATATATAAGACTTTTTAGAATAAATATTAATGTTTTGAAGTTATATTTTACTAAAAGATTTGATGCATAGCATATATATATTTAATTGAGTAATCATGAAAAATAGGAAAACAATTAAGTAAATTTGAAAAATAATTAGCTACAAATTATTTGTAGCCGATTCAAGGAAAAAATAGGATAAGTGGTAGTAGATATAGAGAATTAATATAAAAGAACGTGTTAAAAAATATCAATAATTTTTTTCTTCTCAAACTCCCAAATTAAAACGAAGACTATCTTTTATCCACTATTAAATAAATAGAAAGGACATTTGACATTAGAAAAAATAAAGTATGACAAAAATCGAATTATCCAATCCAATCTAAATCGCATTTGATTGGATTGGATCGGATCAGATTTTTTTAGGGAAGCAAATCGATTCAATCCAAACCGCACGATGTTTTCATCATTGGATCGGATGACTTTTTAGCTCAAAATCGATCCAATCCAATCCGCGAACACCCCTATGAAACAGGGAAGAACTTGGTTGCGGCGGGGGGCCTATCTGTGTTGTCTGATCATGAAGGAATAGATGGGCAACATTGTCATTTCAATTTATTATTTTTACCTATTTAATTATGACATTATTTAAAATTTAATGTAATTTTACCTCTTTAACCAATGTCTAACAGCCAATCTAGACCGTTTATTATTTTATCAATAAATCCAACGGTTGTATCAAATGCTTCATATATATACCACATGTTTAAATGCTTCATGTTAGACATTACCTTCAATGTGACATCGAATGTTGAAGACTTGAAGTTATTATGAATATTGGGGTACATGTGATCATTGACGAATAGGGATGGCAAAATTACCCGTACCCGCGGGTATCCGCATAAATTACTCGTAATGGATAGTAAATGGATACTTACTGAATGGGGATGGGGATCATGGTACCCGTCCTGCGGATACCCGCATATTTATAATAAATATTTTTTATTAAATATATAATATATATTATGACAATTTCTATCATTTTGAGATGAAATAAATTTTATTTTCTATCTTATTTGATACTTTTTAGTGGTTAAACCCATAGTAATAAATCTTTTAAAATATATATAGTATATTATATAATGTTAATATAGTATATTATTATATTATATTGTATAATTTTATTTTATTTTAGACTCTTAAATAGTCGCGGATATCTATGGATATCCGCTACCCGCATAAATATCCATGGATATTGATGGGGATGGATGTGGGGGAAGCACTACCCGCTCCCGCCCCCGCCCCGTTGCCATCCCTATTGACGAACAATCATTTACTTTAGGATAATGTTTACTTATGTAGTAAAGTGATTGATTTGTGGATGGAGATCATTTGTCCCACTTTCCAGTTACATTCTCTGTCCACCACCAATAATAATTAACCATTTAATTAAATAAAATCATAACTCATTAACACTTGTGTATATTCCAAGGCTTTAATTGGTAGGGGATACTGAGAGACCATTTTTTGGAACAACATATTTGTATCCCTGATTTGTGATCCTCCATCCATCTCATGAAAAGTTTCAAAACGGTTCTATGTAGTGGAAGGTTCCTCAAAAACTATGTTTACTTCTAAAATGAGAAAATAAGTTTGCATATGCCTTTGATTTAAGTTCCAATTACATAGGTGTGATGCTACCTTAGTATTAGATAGTGTATTGCAACTTGGTAGTTTCTTTGTGTGGTGTGCTACTCCTATTTTTCAGAAGCTACCTAAAGATGTTAAATTATGGAATGATAGATGATAACTAGATTATTATATGCGTTTTTTAAGCATTTTAATCTAATGTAGGTATAGGTAAATTAATTATGACAACACATGAATTTATTTGCATACGTGAAGGTACTTGCAAAATCAATGTGCTAGGAATTTGTCTCTATCACCAATGACAAACTTAATGGAGTTGCTATAGATGTATACAAGAAGCTAACTTCTAATGAGCGTTGTAATTTTTATTTTATCTTTTGAGTTTGTAAAGGCGGACACAAAACTTACTAGCAAGGAAATTACTACTTATGGATTTTGTATTGCATCTATTTGATTTATAACAGAGGTAACCTATGCAGGATGATATCACCATTATGAAACTCAATCTTCGATTTTTTCTATTGGACTGAACCTGGAAGTTGAAAATTATTTTCTTACAACTATTACATTGTTAATAAATGTTAACTGTGTCCATGTTACTCCATTTTATAAATTAGTGATATTATAATATAAAGAACAAACGAATATAGTGTAGAAATATTTTTTACCTAAAATCAAATATACTGTGACATGCTCTTTCTTAACTACAAATATTTTTGACACTAAATATTTAATTTTTTATTATAGTGTAAGAGCAATATGCCATTTTTGTATTTAAAAAAAAATGCCATTAATGTATTACTATTAAGTCTTTGAAAAGTTGTCATCTATGATTATATATGTTTACAATGTCCAAGTGTTTTTTTATATGAAAATTTGAATAAAAAATAAATTTAATTCTCACTTATTTAATGTATTTTCCATTTAATGGAAAATGCACAGGTCCATAACACTAGTTACCTTTTTATTTTGTATCTCTTAGAAGGAGTAAAGTAGACAATTGAAATCATTCAAACATTTGAGCTTTGTTACGATTTGCTATGATGACGATATGGTACAAGAGATTTGATTACTCCATAATTAACCTCAGATACAGAATATCGATTTTTGACCATTGTATGTATATATATCATGAGAGATTTTTGACCATTGTATGTATATATATGTGTCCTAGTAATGAAGGAAAGAGGACAAAAATGTCCTGATTATCACATCCATTAGTTGTGGGAAGCTTTATGTATGTTGTGACCTATACAAAGCCAGATCTTTCTCATTCAATTGGTATGATCAATCAAATTTTGGTAGATCCTGATAAGGATTTTTGAAATGATGTTAAGAGAATCCGAAGACAAATTAAATGAACCTTGTGTGGTGTATTATATTTTGGAGAATCAGAATCTGTTAAATGAACCTTATATTTTGCAAGTCAACTTGATAAAAGAAAACCCACTATATGTGTTCAAACTTGTATAATGAAAGGTAAGTTGGTTATTCATAGGTGGTACCACCGTGCACAAGTTTTAGTTTTAATCTGGGCCTTTTGATTTCAAAGACTACAGAATCTAATAATACACTCATTACACCTGATTTTTTTTCCTTTTTCTCCCCTATCCCCTCTCCCCTTCCTCGGCCCCCTCTCCCCTATTGACCAGTTTCCACCATAAACCACCATTGTCTTCCTAAATCACACCAGTCGAGTTCCCAACCCTTACAACCAAACAGCATCACTATGCCTCCATCACCATTAGCACTTATTGTGTCATCTTCTTTGCGGAAACCAGAATAGCAGAACCACTCCGTCGTATGCAGATCCTGCCATCACAAATAGTTTGACTGTGTTGCCTTCGCCGATCAGTCGTTGTCCATCGTGCAACGCCACCTGGAGCCATCACCGTCGCACTCCGTCGTCTGCAACATAATTAAAAGAAAGTGGATGAAAAACAAAAGTGATGAATTGATTGATTGTTTTTCATTGATTTCTCAATAGATCAGGTTAACATATATAGACGTTTGACATAACAAACTCTGTAACTGAATAGCAAAAATAGCCTATTGCCTATCACTAAAAACAGAAGATAAGATTGGAGATTAACTTCCTGAGACACCCCGTTGTGCCCCGATGTTTTATTAGATTAAATCCTTCTTAATTAAACTCTTAACCGCGTACGTAACGTGAAAATACGTAAAAATTAAAACTTATATAATAATCATATAACTTCTGCAAATTAAATACACCAACGTTATAATAAATAAATACAAACCTGTTTATTTATTACATTACCAAAACACTGTTGAGGGTAATCCTCTCAGTAGGATCCCTCACATGCATATACATAAATAAAAGTTATACTAGCGGAAACATGTAAAAATACTTCCATGAGACACACTGGCCATACTATCTAGACCTTAAACACCATGCATCACAGCTCATCCTCCGGCCTCCGGTTCATATGGAGTTCCATCCAACTCCTCCTCAATAAGCTCATCAACAGGGTCTTCTCAAAGGATTCCATAGAAAGATAAAATACAACATACAGAAAGATATAGGGGATAAGAAGCAGTTCTACCATCGAAAAGCGGAAAAGAGTCATAGTATATAACATAATAAAGTCATAGACAATCAACACATATAACTAACAAATCATCCTCGAAATTAAGGTATCATCATCTACCCTCAACCTCACACAACTAAACCTTTATGATGACGTGACCACTAATTCCCCATATCTGGTAGGGATGTTAGTCCGTCGTCCAAGTGACGTATCCCCAAAATCGGTGCACACCCTTATTCAAGGTGAGAATGCTCATGCAAAGCAATGACACTATAGGTGCACGGTAAAATCGGTGCACACCCTGGGCCAAAGGTGCTCATGCATAGCAATGACACTATAGCTGCACGGTACAGTCGATGCACAACCTCATCCATGGTAAGAATGTTCATGTAATACAATGACACTATAGCTGCACGGTACAGTCGGTGCACACCTTGATTCTCTTTCGAGGGTGCTCAAGCAAAGCATTGACATTATAACTGCATAAATTAAATCTAACATTGGGCGGTCTCACAAGGACTTTGGACCTCGTATGTGTCAAACATACGGTTATAAACACAATACAACTTATAAACCTCACTGAAGTACATCAATAACAACCTAGTGCCTCAAGCTTCCATCCTAGCCTTGACTCACATTATATGACACATTTCATCTTTAAAATAATCAATTTACGCTAGGCACTTCTAATTCATCAATAATTTCTCACCCAAACAATTATCTCCCTAACAACATATGTCCTCACTTAAAATCAACTAAACATAGTACTAAAAACCAGGCAGATCATGTATAACACAATATCAGAAAATATTAAAATACCACAAAATATCACATAAGTAATTCAATAATAATATTAATAAATTCAATCAACCTTAGATAAGATAAAATCATCATAACGTCGATAAACCTACAATCCCCGAATCGACATTGGTTTCACAGAAAAGGTTTCCAATGTGATTTTGGTCTTGCTGATTACTCGACTACGAGTATGGTTTAGGTCGCCCTACACAATTATTATATAATATACTACTTATCGATTCCGACGATAGGTTGATTCTTCCCCCACCTGGGTTATCACTGGAATTACGAAATTGATTTCCCTCGTAATCACGCCACACGTTATCAAATTCATCTTCATCCAAAAAACAAGTTAATCAACAAACCCTCCCTTCAGTACTTTTAGTTAGGTTCGGCCAATTAGTTCAAATGAGGGTTAGGGTTATGTTCTCATTCTAATCTTTTGGATTCTAGGTTCTTAGGTCTTGGATAACTAGGATAAATTGTTAGAATTTTAAAATATGAAACAAAATCCTCTAACGTCCAAGGTTAGGGTTTCCGCCATGAGCACAAAAATAGGTGAGAAAATTTATTTGGATTCAAGCTATTGGATCATAATAGTACAGATACAAAAAAGAATAAAAATCATAATCTTAACTCATCAAATACTTTTCTAAACATTTTTACATAATATTTGAAGAAATAGATCTAAGTCTTGAAATAGATGAAACTTGAGATTAGTTGAGGATTAGGAACATAGAACCCTTAAATAGCTTATATCTAACCTCATCTAAGTTAAAAATTGAACAAAACCTCCTTTGTCCACTTTAACATAGATTCAGCCCTGTTTAGAACAATAGGAAGGAAAATGATTTTGCTCACATACTCTTAGATGACGAAAATAGAAGACATATGAGGATTATAGAAATTGGTTTCACATTAAAATGATTTTTCTACAATTTTCCAGAGATTTTCAAAGTTATGAACCCTAATATGAACCTAGTTGAATATGAATTTGGATCATGAAAATAATTGAAGAACATAGGGTTTATTCTTGATGAGGAACAAGGTTGACCTCTTGAAAATGTAAGATGAGCAAGAAATCTACTAGTTGCTTCAATACCTTGGTTATGGAGGTTTTGGAGAAAAAGGAATAAATGAGAGAAAGTGGAAGAAGATGTTAGAAGGTTGGAGATGAATGAAGAAATGAAGGAGAAGAGATTGAGGGGAGGGGCTGTCGTGGGGGGGGGGGGGGTATTTATAGGTAGGAAATTGATTTGAACTTAGGTTAGGTTTAATAGAATCATGGGTAAGTTAATATAAATATCTAGATATTTTTTTAATAAATATCTATATATTTTCATTAAATATCTAGATATTTATTTTACTAAATATCTAGATATTTTTCTGTTATCTGTTCCTGGCTCCGTCGGTTACCCGATTAACTACCAAAACGCCTGAGAATCGTCTAATATCTTATTTTTTTACAAAAATTTCAAAATATGCTATCTCGTTGGAAACGTGATCAAAACCTATATTGTTTCGTTCACAAGTCAAATTTAGGTTTTCTAATCATTAAAATCTTACTGTCGGTTCAAACACTGACTGTTTTTCGTTCGAACTTTTGCCAAAATTCGTCGAATACACATAATATTTTATTTCTGATCATAAATTTGGAAAGTAGGATTCCTCACGGACAAAATATAAAAAATCTACAAATGTCAGTTTCGGGTCAAATTAGGGTTTTCTGCCGGTATAAAATTATACTGTCAGTAAAAAAACGCAGACCGGTTTCCGTCTGAGTTTTAAACCCAAATTTTAACCAAAGCTCCCTACCATAGAGTAGGTTCTAGATATGATTTTGTTTCCTCCAAAATCATTTCTTAGGTCTCGGATAAAAATATAAATAAATATATCTTTATGGTTAATACAACATATCCGAAAATCAGACTGTTACACTTCCTAATCACTAAGAATAACAAATTCAGTTGCAGCTGCTATGCTAACAGAATTGCAGCTGCTATGCTATCCTTATCCTCATTACTCCCCCTCAAGTTGGAGAGTGAAGATCATGAATTCCCAACTTGGAGAGAAGATACCGAAACTATTTATGTCCCAATGTTTTGGTAAAAATGTCAGCTAGTTGTTGCTTAGTGGACAAATAAGTAGTCATGATTCTTCCAGCTTGGATGTGCTCTCGAACAAAGTGACAATCCACTTCTATATGTTTAGTGCGTTCATGAAAAACAGGATTGACAACTATATAAAGAGCTGATTGGTTATTTCAAAACAGCAGTGTAGGCCCATGAAAAGAGACTTGAAGAGCTGATATCAGATTTCGCAACCAAACAATTTCATTGGCTGCATGAGACATAGCTCTATACTCGGCTTCACTAGATGATCGTGAGACTGTAGTTTGCTTGTTTGTCTTCCAAGAAATTGGACTACTTCCTAGTGTCATGAAGAACCTGAAATTGATCTTGTTGTAGTTGGACAGGATGCCCAATCTGAATCACAATATCAGGTCACTTTGAGATCAGAATTTCTGGACAGCAAAAGACCTTGACCCGAAGAAGACTTTAGGTAACGAAAAACTCTCATGGCAGCATCCCAATGTGGTTGTCTTGGCACTTGCATAAATAGACTAAGGATATGAACTGAATAGGCTAATTCTGGTCGAGTAATGGTGAGATAAATCAATCTACCAATAAGACGCCTATATTGTGGTGCATTTGAGTACGGTTCTCCTATTTTAGCTGATAATCCATGGTGCTGCTCCATGGGAAAGCCACAGGGTTTGCAATCCAGCATACCACACTCTTTGAGAATATCAAAGGTGTATTTTTTGTTGACAAAGAAATAGACCAGTGTTTCCATACGAAAGTTCAAGACCAAGGAAGTATTTAAGCTTACCAAGATCTTTCCTTCGAAAACATTCACCCGAGATATTGTTTGAACTGTGTGCAAGTTGTGGTATCATTGCTAGCTACAACCAAGTCATCAACATAGATTAAAGTAGCAATGAAAGTTGAATCAGAGGAATAGGTGAATAGTCTATGATCAGAACTGCACTGTTGGAAACCATAATGCAGCAAAGCTTGTGAAAGTTTGGCATACCAATTTATGGATGCTTGTCGAAGACCATATAAAGACTTCTGCAACTTACAAACGTTGAGAATCATTTACCACATATCCAGGGGGGACAGCCATATACACCTCCTCATCAAGATCTCCATGAAGGCATTACTAACAGCCATTTGATGTAGCTCCCATCTTTTGACAGCTGCTATGGCCAATAAACAACGGATCGTTGTCATTTTTGTCACTGGTGCAAAAGTTTCTTTGTAATCTTCTCCTTCAATTTGTGTATAACCTTTTGCCACCAAACGTGCTTTATACTTGTCAATCTCTCCATTGGCCTTGTATTTGATCCTGTAAACCCATTTGCAACCAACCAATTTCTTTCCTTTTGGAAGTGGTGCTAAGGTCCAAGTGTTATTTTCTTCTAATGCAGTGATTTCTTGTGCTGTAGCTTCTTGCCATCGAGAAGATTGTATTACCTGAGAGAAAGTCTTAGGCTCATCATGAGACTTGATGGCTGAAAGAAATGCTTTATGTGAAGGATAAAAATTATCATAGCTAATATATTGTGAGAAAGGATGAGGCTTACTGGGAGAAGATGAGGATGTCAAGGTGATACATGAGGGGTCTTGAACAGATGAGTGACAATGGTAGTCTTTCAAATAAGTTGGGGGGGGGGACCTATTTCTTGATGCTCTTGGCAACAATGCTTCATTTTCTGCATTATTCGAATTGTGAAGCATTTCTGGTGTATCATACACATTAGTGGAACTACCCAGTATAGTCAATTCGTAAGCTGATTCACATTTATCATTGGGTGAATCAACTGGTGCATCACTGTGATCCATAGAATTGGATTGAACTTCTCTATTTGGTGAAGCAATGTCTAGAAAAGTTGGTGATGTGTTGTCAATGGCAGCTATATGTGTTTCTTCATGTTGCTTATATGGAAGCAAATGTTCATAGAATTTAACCTCCCTTGAAACAGAGAATTCTCTAGTACTAGGATTGTAGACTTGCCAACAGTTTTTACCTTGAGGATATCCAACAAAAATGCACCTATTTGCTCTAGCAGCAAACTTATCATGAGGTTTTGTTGATGTCTTTACATAACAAAGACAACCAAAAACCCTTAAATGCTCATAGGAAGGAGGCTTACCATATAGTAATTGATAAGGAGTGATTCCCTCATTTACTACTATTGGTTTTCTGTTAATGAGATGAACTGCAGTCAAGATACATTCTCCCCAAAATTGCAAGGGTAGATTGGCATGAAATCTAAGAGCACGTTCCACATCAAGTATATGGTGATGCTTTCTTTCCACACGACCATTTTGTTGTGGTGTATGGACACATGAAGTCTCATGAAGAATCCCTTCATCATCAAGAAAAGTGCGAACCTTTGTGTTAACAAATTCGATTCCATTGTCGCTTCTTATAACCTTTACTTTGGTTTCAAACTGTGTTGCAACCATCTTACAAAAATTGATGAGCTGGTTTGCTGTTTCTGATTTTTCTTTCAAAAGATAGACCCGTGTGGCACGAGAATAGTCATCTACTATTGTCAAAAAATAGTGTGAGCCATTGTGTGATTTTGTACTATACTTTCCCCATAAGTCACAATGAGTCAACTCAAAGATTTTATTGGCTTTATTGATACTTAAAGGAAAAGAAATCATACATTATTTGGAACGATGGCAAGCATCAAAACATTCCAATTTATTTGCATCAAAAGTAAATCTAATATATCTAGAAAGTTTAGACATGTTATGGCTAGAAGGATGACCCATTCTTGCATGCCACAAAAGATTCTTGTCTTGAGTATAGGTTGCCAATGATGCTCCTTCATTCACTGACTTGAAAATATATACCCCATCATGCATTTCACATGATCCAATCATCTTCTTCCTGGTTAGGTCCTGTATCACACAATTATTAGGATAATAAGTCACTGTGCAATTCAAGTCATTTGACAATTTGTAAATTGAAATCAGATTGCAACTAAATTGAGGTATAAAAAGCACATCTAATAAAGTGATGTTGCTATTAAGGATCACATTTCCTTTCTTTTGGACTATCACCATATCTCCAGTTGGAACTGTGATATGCAAAGGTTCCTCAAGCTCACACACATTATTAAGAAGACTATACAGTGGAGTCATGTGGTGAGATGCTTCACTGTCTAGCACCCAACTGTGTGAAAAATGAGTTTATTACCCGACATATATTCTTGTTGAGTATTTGATTGGTGGCTACGAGATCCATGAAGTGCAACATTGTTTCCTTATCGGGTTGTTATTATGTTTTGACCATTATTATCAGCCCAAGCTAATTGTGTTCCCCCTGAATTTGTATTGCGTTTTCTGTTCACTCTGCTCATATCCTACCAAGATGGATATCCAACAATTTCAAAACATTTGGATTTCTCATGACCGAGTTTCCCACAGTGATCACACTTGGGTTTTGGTCCATCTTTGAAGTCTTTGTTCCTGTTTCTGTTGGAATAGAGTGTTGCACCTGATTCTAGTTTTGAAGAATGAAAGGCTACACCAGCATCATGCTTCCCTTCTCTGCTTCTGTCAATCAAGAATCGTGATTCCTCTCTTAGAATGTGATTGAAAGCTCTTCTAAGAGAAGGCAAAGGCTCTGAGTTCAAAATTGTTCCTTTAACATGAACATATTGATCACTGTCCAAACTTCCTAGGAAAATATGGACCCGTTGTTCTTCTTCACGTTTTGCTAATTCTTTGGCAGCACCACAAGTACATTCAGGTAGTGGTTTCAACTCACTTAGTTCATCAAAAATACTCTTGAATCTTGTGTAATGATTGGATATGCTCATACCTGGTTCTTGTTGCATTAAGCATAGATCACACCACAATTGATGAATACGGGGAGCATTTGTTTGAGCAAATCTTTCCTCAATATCAAGCCAAATGTCCCTAGCTATTGTTGTGTGTGAGATGCTTCCATGGAGCGTAGGGTCTATTGAATTGACTATCCATGTCATTACCATTGAATCTGCTTTTCCCAATCATAGTAGCGTTCAGAGGTTTGAAGAGGTTTCTTGATCGAACCATCGATGAAACCCATCTTCGTTTTTGTATTTAACGTGGTCTTCATGGATCTTGCCCAATTTCTGTAATTATCTCCTTGAAGCAATATTGCCACAAGAGGTGTTCCGGGATTGTCTGATGCATTCAAGTGATAGGCTGCAGAAATCATGGTGTTAGGCTTAACACCTTTGGAGGAAGAATCCTCTTTCTTGGAGGAAGGTTCCTCTTTCTTATCAGAGTCCTCTAGATCGCTCTCTGATGCCATAATAGAAAGTGGATGAAAAACAAAAGTGATGAATTGATTGATTGTTTTTCATTGACTTCTTAATAGATCAGGTTAACATATATAGAAGTTTGACATAACAAACTCTGTAACTGAATAGCAAAAATAGCCTATTGCCTATTACTAAAAACAAAAGATAAGATTGGAGATTAACTTCCTAATCACTAAGAATAACAAATTCAGTTGCAGCTGTTATGCTAACAGAATTGCAGCTGCTATGCTATCCTTATCCTCATTAATAATAGATCTACGTCAAGGCTTGTGTCTTCATCCTCGAATCATCACATCAAGGTCTTATAAGCTCCGCCGCACCACCGCGGGTCTCTGTCATGGTCCGGCAGCAGTCCAGAACGGAAGCCACTCATCATTCCTGGGTGATTCTCCTCCCGCGCCCTTAATTTGCACCACTGACAGAAACTTCTCCACCATTGCCATTTATGCTTTTGGAACTAGGTGATGAGCTCTGCATCTCAGCATGTGTAGATGATTCTATGTCTCATTCCTTTGATGAACAAATAAAGAATAGAAAGAGAACAATCATTGATGTTGAACTATTGGCGGTGGACCAGATCTTGGGTGCCGGAGGGTGGCCTGCCGGGGAAAGGGGGCAGAGGAAGGGGAGAGGGAACAGGGGAAAAGGAATAAAATCAGGTATAATGAGTGTATTATTAGATCATGTAGTCTTTGAAATCAAACAGTCCAGATTAAAACTAAAACTTGTGCACGGTGGTACCATCTATGATAGTGGTCCACCGTAGAACTTGCCATTGTTGTAACTCTATCTATGATATAAACTGAGTACATGGCAAGTACCCATAAAAGTATCTAGGGAAATCTATTTATGATACATATCCACCTCACATCTGGAGTAATTTTTGACACGTGGGAATCTCACATCCATCACTCAAAATCAGTCAAAACCAAAAATAACCATATTTAACAAAATTCGACCAATCAAAATGGATGCTTTATTGTGGCATTTTTGTAAATAAAAGGTCTATTGATCCCTTTTATGAGATCATATACTTTTGTTTTTTCAAAAAAATATCTTCCCCTCTCTCTTATTTCTCCCCCATTTTCATACGTTCTCTATCTTCCTCTTTCAGCAATACCACCATTTCTCTCCCTTTCTCTTTCTCTGGCCCAGAAGATGAAGAAGGAGGCGGAACTTTTCTCTTTACCTTTCTCTTCGCCTCTCCTTCTATGCTCTTCTCCCATTCAACACCTTTCTTAACATTTCATCTCTCACAGTTTCCGCAGATATACAAAGTCATTGAAATGGAGCGCATTTTCGAACTTCCTCACACTCACATGCATCGGCGTTCAAGGACGAGATGGAGGTGGGACTAAGACATCCCCGAGATCTCAAAGATAACTTATTTTTATTCTGAAATCTCAGATCTAACTGTTTTTTTAATATTTTTTTAAATTTAAACTACATCAGAAATTTATTATTTTAAAATCTTTTTTTTTTACATCAGAAATTCATATCAACAGATTCTATTCATGTAAACTGATTCTATTCATTTTGGTATGCTTGCTTTAAAACTGATCTTTGTCTTCCTGTTGCTCTTCATTTTTGTTAATTGGTTCATCAGTCAGGTATGCCTCTCCCCAAATCTCTCATATTGGTTATGTTATGTTTAATGGATTTATGAATTGCTTTGATTCTGGATTGGTTCATTTGTTTTGAATTGTTGTTAGCGTTTTATGCTTGTTGAAAAAAAAACCTTCTCAAGTTATTTTTCTCTGCCCATTTGTTTGGAATTCGGGATTGATCTGATTACTTTTATTTTTAGTTGTCTCAAGTTATTTTTTCTGCTATTTATTCGACTAAAATAGTTATGTATTGAAGATGCCAAGAGGCATGGCTTATTGATAGATAAATCTGTATGATTACTCAGAAGTCATGATTAATTATCAAATATATGTTTTTAATGTTGTTAATCATTGGCTTATAGCTAGCAATATTTGAGGAAAATTATGATAGAGGACTTATTTTTAGTTGTATTACTAAGATAACTTCAAACTCTGAAAACTATTCTTCCCTAGATAATTTTGTTGGTGAGAGCATGTGTAAAATAGTGGGGAGAGTTGTATTATTCAACACATTGGTCTAAAAGCTAGGTCTTCACATACTAGCAACAGAGACTACAAAACATGACATGGCATTATGCCACATTCATTGATAGAAACATTAAAAGGAGGTAACCATGGGATTCACTACTGCTTATTCTGTTCTTTTCTTTCTTTTTATTCATTAGGATATGGTTATCCTTCCATATAAGGACAGCCTTTTATTATTTAATAGATACTTGCAGAGTCATGGAATCTGTAGGCAAGGAATTTGACTTGAATTGTAATTGGGTATATGGATATGATATATGCAGCAAGTTTGACTTGGGTAAATTGCTAGAAGATTAACTTTTAGTCAGTTTACAATTGGCTGTATTAAGAAACAAATGAGTGGACTATGTAGTCTATACTTCGTAGTTTTCTGATTGATGGTTTCTTAGCATGTACGCATTTGGGGAGATGCATGCTGGACTATGGTGTGAAGAGAACCACACCAGAATACACGAACAATACATGTGAGATTTATCAAAGGGGTACCTCCTGATGCTTTCACGAAATGTTCAAGTGGTGTTGCTTATTAAATTGTTTGATCTCTCTTTTACTATATAAGGTCCCTTCCTATTTATGTATCCTCTAAGAATCACTTTCTCTAACATGTCCTTCTTCGACCACCTATTGGAAAGCTTCTTGAATGGTATAATGGAATTTTATTTTTCTCTCAGTGGTACCTACTGCTCATGTTACACACAATCTATTTCTACCGGGTCAATCACTCCCTTGAGTGACCTACATCTAGTCCCCACAATACATTTGTGTGTATTTTCCACTAAAGCAAATCCAAGCTTTACAAACTTGAGCACTCTTCACTTGGGATCCCCCACCCTTGTGCAAGAGCCTCTAAATCAAACCAAGGGATACCTAGCTCATCCTTGTTACAATCACAAACTAGAGAGATTCCTCACTCTCTTTAACCAACAAAATCAAGCAAAAGTAATTATAAAGAAGAATACCTTAAAAGGTTGAATCAATACAAGTTGAAGCACTCTGCCTCTTGTGAAGGATTGGCTCAAATCTTGATTTCAAAAGTGAAAGATTGAATCTTGAGGTTAGAGATGTTGTTCAAGTGTTCTAAGAGTGAAAACCTAGGGGTTTTCAGGCTGCTACAGAGTATTTATATTGGGATTTCAAAATATGGCCGTTTTGCACAGTTGTCACGTATTTTCTGCACCAGAAATCACTTTTTCGCGACTGGTAATCGATTACAGATGTACTGGTAATCGATTATGAGCTGTTAGTTTGAAATACTGAGTTTTCCAGAAAGCTGGTAATCGATTACGGGAGTCTGGTAATCGATTACCACCGACAATTTTAAATATTGATTTTTCCATAAAGTGGTAATAGATTGCAGGAGTTATGGTAATTCAATTATAAGATATTCCTTTATCAGAAAAATGATATTTTTCAATCTAAAGAACATTCTAACACTTATGAAAAACAATTTTCCAATTCTTTGAAAAACCTTAAGCCCATTTTCAATTTTAAAAACAATTTTTAATTAATTCAATTTTAATAGTCAATCATACACTTAATCTTACAAATAATCCTAAGACCAAACGTAAGCTATATACCCTTGAAGTTATTCTCTTGGTCTTGGATGATCTTGCCTTGATCTTGCACTTTAATTATCTCAATCAATTGTACATAGCATCCACATTCTCCCCCTTTTTGATGATGACAAAATAATATTGAGATTTTTGAAAAACTTAGGTGGGAGGTTAGTCACAAATATCATATAAAATATAACCAGAGTTGTAAGCGCATATGAGAGGCATGAAGCGTAAAAACTCCCCCTTACTAAGTGCCATATAATGAGGATATGAAAAATAATTTCAATTTTAAAAAAAAAATACGTTCAAGAACATTGAGCAACTGGCATGACTTTGGTTTATGTTCTAACGATTCAAATAAATTCATTCATCCATGTCAATTTTCCAAACATTCAAAGGTTCATGCATTTTCAAGCATATTGCATCCATATTCAAATTTTCCACACATATCCACACATATTGATATTTATCAAAAATAATTTCATTATCATCCAATTATCCATACAATGCATATCATAATTCATCAACATTGCATTCCAATGCAATTTCATTATAAAATGAACCGAGCATCTAAATATCAATTTTCCAACAATATCAATTGTCCAAGCATATAGATATTCATCCATTCCACCACATATACAAAAATAACAATCCAATTGAATTTGCGTATCTCTCCCCCTTTTTGTCATTATAAAAAAAATAAACATTCAAGCATGACATCTACAACATTTGGATTTTTAACATTTAGCATTCATCCAAAAGTAAGAAAGTGGTCATACAAAGTGATTTTAAACATTTATCCACACTCCACATTACGAGTTCATAACCCAAACACATAAGGCAATAATAATATAAGGCATCCAATAAATATAAAGTTGCCATCATTCATCCATAAAAACCAAAGGCATCCACATTGGCATCCTTCCAGAAGTTAAAATCATGAGGATACAAAATGATTCATTCACATTAGGAGGGCATAACCTAAACATATAATTAAAGACTAAAATGAAGCATCCAAGCAAAGTGACATCTAAGCAAAGTGACATGTCCATCATACATCCATAAGCATCAGTTCTACAGAATTAAACTAATCAACCACGGAAAGTCTTAAAGCATAGCAAAATAATATTACAGACCAAGTTCACGTTCTAGTAACCAAACGGTGTAAAGTGAAAAGCATGGGAAGCATGATAAGTAGGCTAGCAATCAAAGAAGCCATCCCCAGGGGCAACAGGCATGTCATCATGAGCTACAAAATCAGCATAAGAACTGCCAAGATGCCTCTGAAGGTCGGTCTGAAGGTCGATAAGACCTGTCTCAACGATGGTAAGACGTGTCTCCAAGGTACCGAAGCGTTGTCCAAGACCTGTGCCCATCTCCATCATTTCCACACGCATCTCCTGCAGCACAGTGAGCACCCTCTCCAACGGGTCAACACAAGAGGAGGTTGCAGCGTCGTTCCCTCTTAGATCCCTATCGGCACTTTGTCTCCCTCTTTCATGCCTAGCTTGTTTCCTCCGGATGTCTCTATCATGAGCTTCCTTAAGTCGCCGCTCCAATTCTTCAAACGACATGTTTGGGGTCCATTATTCATTGGAGACAGAGCCCAGGTTGGAATAGACCTAATCACCATCTTCTTGCTGCATTGACATCCGATTGATAGACCCAGCAGTGAATAGAGTATGAGATTTTGCTGTTGGGATATTGACCTCTCCCTGCAATGGAACATTGAAGTATTCCAAGATTTCGGTGATATGTAAGGCATGTGGAAAGTTTCTCCCATTCTTTCTCTGGGCTTCATACATATGATAAGCAACAAGATGTGCCCAATTGACTCGTCGTTGGGTTTTGATAATCCACATTAGCAAGATTTGGTCTTGGTTCACTTGTGTATAATTCCCATACTTAGGAATAAGAATATGCACAATGCTATAGTGGATCGGTCGGTTTTGGACAGTGAGTGACTGAGCTAAGACACGCTTGTGGTAATCAGCATCTAAGTGCCTGAAACTTTCAAGGGCTCTATCAGAGTTGAATTCGGTCCAATGCTCTGGAGGTCGAAACCCAAGACAAATGTCGCCATCAGTGGGAAACCCAACAATGTTTCCAAAAATTTCTAGGGTCGTCTCCATCTTGACCCCCTTGACTTCTGAAACTAACAAACCATCACCTTCCCTAAATTTCAAGTTTGCGTAGAAGGCTTTGACGGGTTCCTCATAGCAAGGTCCCTTGAATTTCATAAAGTCAACAAGGTTTAAGGCTGCTAGTTTGTCTAAGAAATGAAACCCTATTTGTTCACTAAACCAATCATAGTCTAAAGCTTGTCTATATCCCTAGTAGCAAAATTTGCTCTGAAGTTTTGGTACTGGATATTTGAGGTAAAGTATTTACCTACTAGAGAAACTGCCCGAGGTGCCGGCATTTGTGCTTGCTCTTGTGATGGTTCAGAAGATTGTCCTTGGTCTGTGAAGGGCTTCTTCCGTTTGTTCGATGGTTTGGAAAACCCATAAGACTTCTGATTTGGCATGATTGAGTATGTGGGTGGTTGATGATTATGACCATAAATGAAGATTTGGAAGAGGAGGACAATGATGAGGCACAATTTTGATGAGATGTGGGTGGTGGGGCGCGGTTTTGTGGAGGAAATGGGTGAAAATGAAGTTTTGATGTAGTGGGTGTTGATGGAGGTTGATAAAAATGAAGGTTTGAAGGTGAAAATGGTGGTGGAGGCGTGGTTAGAGTGGAGACGAGGAAGGGGAGGCGCGGTTTGGTTGTGGTTGAGGAAGGAAGATGAAGTTGAGAGGTGTTTGTGATGATGAAAATGAAGGAAATGAAGGTTTTAGAGGATGGGTGATGATGGAAGTTAAGAAAAATGGAGGATTGGAGTCGCGATTTTGGGAGAGAAGATGGTAGAGGATGCACCGCTGTGTGGACAGAATGAGGGTGAGGCGCGGCTGAAACCCTAGGTTCCTTTTATACCATTGCTTCTTAATCGATTACAGGGTCCCTGGTAATCTATTACCGGGTTTCAGTTTTTCTGATTCTGCACACTGAATGCGTGTAATCGATTACATGGTACTGGTAATTGATTACCACGTTTCTGGTTTTCAGTTTTAAGTGCCTAGAGGCTTGATAATTGATTTTGTCCTGCTAAATAATCAATTATGTTCATGAAACTTCAAGAAAACACATTTTTCACCTAATTTTGATGCTACAATTCTTAGCAACTCAATTTATCTCTTGAAGTTTGTTTTCAAACGAGATTTTTTGTAGCATTTTATCATGACAACCAAACCAAACATCAATTACAAAACACATTCCAAATCAATTTCAAACAATCAAACAAATTTAATTTACTCATTCAATACAAGATTGATCAATTATACCAAGTTCCCTTCAAATATAGAAAAAGCTTTCTTTTTGCAAGGGTTTTGTGAAAATGTCCGCTAATTGCTTAGATGATTCAATAAACTCAAGCACACAATCACCTTTTAAAACATGATCTCTAAAAAAATGGTGCCTAATTTCTATGTGCTTAGTCCTAGAGTGTTGAATTGGGTTTTTAGTGAGATTGGTTGCACTAGTATTATCACATTTAACGGGAATGTGATCAAGAACTACTCCATAATCTAGAATTTGTTGCTTCATCCATAGGATTTGAGCACAACAACTCCCTGCTGCAACATATTTCGCTTCAGCAGTTGACAATGCCACACTAACTTGTTTCTTGCTATGCCAAGATACTAATGCATTTCCTAACAAGTGGCATGTCCCACTAGTGCTTTTCCTATCCAATTTGCATTCGGAAAAATCGGAGTCGGAATGACCAACCAAACTACAAGTGGCTCCCTTGGGGTACCACAGGCCAACATTTTGTGTTTCTATTAGGTATCTCATTATCCTTTTTACTACAACTAAGTGTGATTCTTTAAGATTAGCTTGATATCTAGAACACATACACACACTAAACATGATATCCAGTCTACTTGTTGTTAAATAAAGGAGTGAGTCAATCATACCTCTATATTTGCTTAATTCTATGAGTTTACCTCCTTCATCTTTATCAAGATAACATGAAGTGATCATTGGGGTGGCCATTTCCTTTGCCTTATCCATGTCAAAGCGCTTAAGCAACTCCTTGCAATATTTAGATTGGTTGATGAAGGTTCCCTCTCTTGTTTACTTGATTTGCAACCCAAGAAAGAAATTGAGCTCACCCATCATGGACATTTCAAATTCATTCTGCATAATATTAGCAAACTCCTTGCAAAGCAAGTCATTATTAGCACCGAATATTATCTCATCCACATAAATTTGAATAAGCAGGATATCATCTTTTGAGGTTTTGATAAAAAGAGTTATGTCAACTTTGCCTCTTTCAAAACCTTGATTTAATAAAAACTTGCTTAATCTTTCATACCAAGCTCTAGGAGCTTGTTTCAACCCATAAAGTGCCTTTTTAAGTTTATAAACATAATTAGGCTTTTCATAATTTTCGAATCCGGGTGGTTGTTTGACAAACACTTCTTCCTGAATGAAACCATTTAGGAAAGCACTTTTAACATCCATTTGGTAAATTTTAAAATCCATGATAGATGCAAATGCAAGCAACATGCGAATGGTTTCTAATCTAGCTACGGGGGCATAAGTTTCCTCATAAGCAATTCCTTCTTCTTGGTTGTATCCCTTAGCTACTATTCTAGCCTTGTTTCTAACAATTATTCTGGTTTCATATAGCTTGTTTCTAAATACCCATTTTGTTCCTATGATTTGTTGGTTTCTAGGCTTCGGGACAAGTTCCCAAACATCATTTCTTTCAAATTGATTTAATTCCTCTTGCATTGCAATAGTCTAATGTTCATCAATTAATGCCTCATCTATAGTTTTAGGTTCTATCTGAGAAACAAAGGCAAGATGATTACATGCATTTCTAAGAGAGTTTCGAGTGGTTACCCCTTGTGTTACCTCTCCAATGACATTTTCAAGTGGATGATACCTTGAAGTTCTCCATTCTCTTGGTAGTTCTTGGCTTGTGCTTGCTTCTTCTCCTTGTTGAGGTGGACTTGGTGGTTGCTCCTTCTTTTTGTTATCTTCCTTTTTCTTATAAAGATAAACATTATCCATTGTATCTACAAGATCATCAATATCCTTTCCCAACCTCTTGGGGTTAGACTCTTCAAATGAAACATGTACAGATTCTTCTATGGTCATGGTTCTTTTATTATAAATCCTAAAAGCCTTGCTTGTTAGTGAATATCCTAGGAAAATGCCTTCATCGACTTTTACATCAAATTTACCTTATATTTTCCATTGTTTAACACAAAATATTTATATCCAAAAATGTGCAAGTGTGCAATGTTTGGTTTTCTACCTTTGTAAAGCTCATATGGGATTTTCTTTAATATTGGTTTAATCAATGCCCTATTCATAACATAACAAGCAGTACTTACAGCATCGGCCCAAAAATAACAAGATCATCAATATCCTTTCCCAACCTCTTGGGGTTAGACTCTTCAAATGAAACATGTACAGATTCTTCTATGGTCATGGTTATTTTATTGTAAATCCTAAAAGCCTTGCTTGTTATTGAATATCCTAGGAAAATGCCTTCATCGGCTTTTGCATCAAATTTACCTTATATTTTCCATTGTTTAACACAAATATTTACATCCAAAAATGTGCAAGTGTGCAATGTTTGGTTTTCTACCTTTGTAAAGCTCATATGGGATTTTCTTTAATATTGGTTTAATCAATACCCTATTCATAACATAACAACCAGTACTTACAGCATCGGCCCAAAAATATTTTGGGAGTTCATTATCATTGAGCATGGTTCTTGCAAGTTCCTCCAAGGATCGATTCTTCCTCTCAACAACTCCATTTTGTTGAGGTGTCCTTGGTGCTTAAAAGTTGTGCTCAATCCCATATTCCTCACAAAAGCTCTTAAATTGTTCATTCTCAAATTCTCCACTGTGGTCACTTCGAATTGAAACAATTTTGAGCTCTTTCTCATTTTGTATGCTCTTTGCAAATCTTTTGAATGCCGTGAATGCATAACTATTGTGAGCTAAGAAAAGAGTCCATGTGTATCTTGAGTAGTCATCTACTATGACCAAGGCATAGTAGTTCCCTCCAAAGCTCATTGTTCGTGAGGGGCCAAACAAGTCCATATGTAATAACTGCAGAGGCTTGTTAGTAGTCACAATATTCTTAGATTTAAAAGACACCTTGACTTGTTTTCCTTTTTGGCATGCATCACGAAGCTTATCCTTTTCAAATTTTATTTTAGGTAAACCAATAACTAAATCTTTTGAAACTAGCTTATTCAAGTGATCCATGTGAATGTGAGCTATCCTACGATGCCATAACCAAGAGTCTTCTTCTTTACTAACAAGACAACATGCATTATGAGATGAGACTTCATCTAGGCTAATCATGTATATGTTGTCTACTCTATTTCCTATCATTCTTACTTGCTTGCTATTTTTATCTTCAATTATGCAACTATTTGAATAAAAAATTACTCTATTTCCTTTATCACATAATTGACTAATACTAAGCAAGTTATGTTTCAAACCTTCAACATACAACACATTATCTATGGAGGTGGAGAGATCCTTACCAACTTTACCTATCCCAAGTATTGTTCCTTTGTTATTGTCATCATATGTCACATGACCACCTTCCTTGGGTGTAAGAGTTAAGAACTTTGATTTGTCCCCGGTCATGTGTTTGGAGCATCCACTATTAAGGTACCAATCGGCTCCATGTACCTTGAAGCACACCTCACTTTCGCCCTCATGATTGGTCACGAGACATAGTTGGGCTTCTTCACTATCGGAGCTATCCGATGAGTCCATGTCATTGTCCTCCCAATCTATGTAAGCTCTTTTTCCTTTCTTTTCTTTGGAGTACTTCTTTTCAAACTTTGATGATTTCTATTGCAAGTTGGGGCATTCCATCTTCATGTGTCCCGGCTTGCCACATTCATAGCATGTTGGAGGAGTTGAAGGACCCTCTTTGCTTGAGAACTTCTTTGGAGGAAAGCTCCTTCTTTGAAAATTCTTTTTCTTCATGAACTTCTTGAACTTTCTAACCAATAGAGCCATCATCCTCATCTAACTCATCCTCTTCATCATTTTCATTACTTGCATAGGAGGTTGATGCTTTAAAGGCTAAACCCTTCTTCTTATTGTTTTTTTCTTCATGCTCCACTAAGCGATTAAGCTTCAACTCATGTTCTTGAAACTTTCCAAAGAGAGTGGCCAAGGTCATAGTTGCTAGATTTCTTGATTCTGTTATTGCGGTGACTTTGGGTTGCCAATCTCTATTCAAGTACCTAAGAATCTTGTTGATCAAATCTTCATTTGGAAATGTTTTCCCCATTGAAGCAAGTTGATTCACTATGTGAGTGAACCTCTTTTGCATCTCTTGAATACTTTCTCCTTGATTCATTTGAAAAAGCTCATATTCCCGGATCAAAGTGTTTGTTCTTGCTCTCTTTGACTTCACTTGTGCCTTCATGTGTGACTAGAAGAGTGTTCCACATTTCTTGAGCCGTCTTACAATTTGAAACTCTAAAGAACTCATTCGAACTCAAAGCCGAAGAGATGATGTTCTTTGCACGGAGATTATATTGAACCTTCTTCTTTTCTTCTTCCATCCATTCATCTCTAGGCTTATTGAGCACAAACCCATTTACCGTATGAGTAGGAGCGAAAGGCTCATTTTCTACAGCATCCCAGACATCCATATCTACTGCCTCAATGAAGATCTTCATTCTCTCTTTCCAATAAGAATAGTCTTGACCATTGAAGGCTAGAGGACGACTAAGAGAAGCTCCCTCTTGGAGTTGCCAATTTGAAGCCATCTTTCTCTTGAAGCTGCTAGGCTCTTTAGCTCTGATACCACTTGTTACCAAGTGGCTTCAATCTCAAGAGAGGGGGGGAGGGGGGTGAATTGAGATCTTAAAATTTTTGTCCCCTTTTTTGTAACCTAGACTAATTTTTGAGAAATTACAAAAAGATAAAGGAAGAGAAAATCACACAGTCGATTTATACTGGTTCAATCACTCCATTGAGTGACCTACATCCAGTCCCCACAATACATTTGTGAGTATTTTCCACTAAAGCAAATCCAAGCTTTACAAAATTGAGCACTCTTCACTTGGGATCCCCCACCCTTGTGCAAGAGCCTCTAAATCAAACCAAGGGATACCTCACCCTTTTTACAATCACAAACTAGAGAGATTCCCCACTCTCTTTAACCAACAAAATCAAGCAAAAGTGATTACAAAGAAGAATACCTCAAAAGGTTGAATCAATACAAGTTGAAACACTATGGCTCTTGTGTAGGATTGGCTCAAATCTTGATTTCAAGAGTGAAAGATTGAATCTTGAAGTTAGAGATGTTGTTCAAGTGTTCTAAGAATGAAAACCTAGGGTTTTTCGGGCTGCTACAGAGTATTTATAGTGGGGTTTCAAAATATGGCCGTTTTGCACAACTGTCACACATTTTCTGCACCAGAAATCACTTTTTCGCGACTGGTAATCGATTACAGATGTACTGGTAATCGATTATGAGCTGTCAGTTTGAAATACTGAGTTTTCCAGAAAGCTGGTAATCAATTACGGGAGTCTGGTAATCAATTACCACCGACAATTTTAAATATTGATTTTTCCAGAAAGTGGTAATAGATTACAGGAGTTCTGGTAATTCAATTACGAGCTGTTCTTTTATCAGAAAAATGATATTTTTCAATCTAAAGAACATTCTAACACTTATGAAAAACAATTTTCCAATTCTTTGAAAAACCTTAAGCCCATTTTCAATTTTAAAAACAAGTTTTTAATTAATTTAAGTTTAATAGCCAATCTTACACTTGAATCTTACAAATAATCCTAAGACCAAACATAAGTTATATACCCTTGAAGTTTTTCTCTTGGTCTTGGATGATCTTGCATTGATCTTGCACTTTCATTATCTCAATTAATTGTTTTACTTTTGTTGCTCATCATCAAAATTAATTTCCTGAAAGTACATAGCATCCACAGCTCATACTCAAAGAAGTTGCACTCTTTTAGAAAATCCTTATATAGTTATGCTTAATGTACTTTTCTTTGGGGCCAACTCTAGGAATGTGATTTTCAATTTGGTTATTGATTGATTTACAGGTTCTTGAATTTCATGAGGGGACCCTTCAAAAATTGTTTTGGAAGTGCTTTGGTTGTGATGCATGTTCTGGTGAAAGTGTTTGATGCTTTTAATAATGATGTGCCAAACACAAAGTGTAAGAATAATGGTCAAAACTACCTGCAACATAGGCATACAATTGACATTCTCAGGGACATACAAGAACCTTGATGCTCTTAATTCTTGGTATGAAGTGCAAAATCTATGACAATACTCTCTCTATGGTCTATTATCAAATCTTCGTGATTCCATTGTAGGACCATATTTCTAAGTTGATACATGTCTAGCTCATAAACACAAAAGATTGCACCAACTTAACTGTTATTTGTGTGAGAGTTCAATTGTCTCCCGTCTTCACATTCAAATTAAACCCCAAACAAATTGGCTATTTCTATTTCTATGTATCTGAAGTTATTGACTGAGGTTTTTCCACTTAACAAGACATGTGATTGTGTTGATCCTACACCGATACTAAGTTATTTTCCATTTACTACAACATTATGATGGGAATCACAATGATACTAAACTGTTGGTGGAAGTTTTATGCCAAAGGGTTGAGTTGCTCTTTCGAGCTTCTGTATATCTCTTTTTTCCTTTCTTACCTTTGTAGTTTCTTTGTAGCCGGAATATTCTTGATCCTGTTTTGTATTATTTCATATTGATGTGTTTTTTTATATATTTTTTTTAAAATTTTTGATGTTCATCTTTCCTCACTCGAATTTATTATGTGATGGGGTCTGTCAAGTGTACCAGATCGAAGCAAGTAATTTGAGCAAATCTGAATTTTATTTTATAAATTAATATCTATATATAATTTAATCAATATTAAAATTATAGATAAAGCATAAGAGCATCGTCAATGCTAAATGGTAAGCAACCCACTTTGGTTGTTTAAGTAGGCCCAATTGTGGATTACACTATGTCACATCGCATTTAAGCAACCCATTCATTTTTCACTCTAATGCTACATACAATAAGCAATCCAGTTTTTTATTCTTTTTTATTTGTTATTGAATTTATTTTATTTTCATTCAGTTAATGTTGGCTTGAATCTTTTAGAAATAATATTTTTTTAATAGATAAGCAACCCAATGAAGGATTGCTTATATAAGCAACTTTACTAATTTTTAAGCAACCATGGACACATGGTTATAAACATTTTACAACAAAGCAATAAAATTATGTTTATGAATAAATTACATTTAATACATGGACAAGACCATTTTATATATCATCGAGGTAGTTTCTATATAAAAAATCTATCAGTTTATATAATCCAAGAGTTAAATATATTTTGCATACAATTGAAAAATTTAAATGAAAATATATTGAGATTTAGAGGTAAATACTTATATCCAGATTATAATTATTTTAATATAAATCATGTGTAGCACCAACAATCAAAGTTCGTTGGGAAGACATCAGTGAGAGGAGGCTTGATTTTTTTTTTCCTCAAGTATGAGACGAGACAGTTTCAAGTGCGATATTAAATATTATAAGAGATCTTTTAAATAATTAAAATATGAAATTTAAAATTATCATTTTAATGAATTCCACGTATTATTATACATATATTTCACTTGTGCGTTACACGGATCATAAATATTAGTAATTTAGATTTAAAAGTCATTGAAAAAGCTTAGACACAAGCAATTAGAGATGTCAATTGGGCCCTAAGCCCTAAGGCCAGCCCATCTGACCCACAATAATAGCCCGGCCCATTTAGCCCATAACTAGAGCTGTCAAATGGGCCACCCTAGCCCTTTTAGCCCTAACCCATGTGGGTCGAGGCCGATATCACCACAGGACCAAAAGGCCCACATTAAAAAAGCCCAGGGCCAAAAAGCACTAAAAAGCCTAGGGCAGGGGGCGCCATGGGCCATATTTTTTTTGATAGTCCTATTTATTTTATTTAATTTATAAAACTTGACAAAAAGAACAAAAATTATAATCACGTTAACATTAGGTAATAATATCATTTAACATATGAAATTAACTATCAAATATGTATTAAGTGCTATAGTTTTCTCTAAAAAATTGAAGAGAAACCATTGTTTTATCTCTTTTCATCCTTGCCTTTATATGAAATGCATTGTTAAAGTAGATAACTGATATCAAATTATTGCAATAGATAATATTCCAGCTAAGGAAAACCATTCACTTGGATTTAAGTGGTTGTGCGGTTAGTGAAGGAAAAATTATAGCACGTAATACATATTGAAATAGATAATTTCATAGGTTAAATGATATTATTACATAATGTTAGAGTGATTATAGTTGTTGTTCTTTTTGTCAAGTTTTATAAAATAAAATAAAAAATAGGTCCATCAAAAAAATTATGACCCATAGTTTCCCTTTCTTAGACATTTTTAGGGCTTTTTACCGTGCTTTTTTTAATGTGGGCTTTTTACCTACTATTTCGTTCTTACTTAATCCATACTGTTAAGAGTTTAAATAATGGTTAAGTACTTACTTATTTGACTCTACAAGCAATAGAAAATTTATGTATATTGTGTCAGTCATAGCGTCGTACACATTATAAGGAATCTAACATTCTATTCATGCTAAAGATGACCTAGAAGATATCATAATGAATTCTTTTGGGTGGATTCCATCATCAAGCAGTTAAAAATGTGGTCGAGCGTACCCCTAATCATGACCGGTAATACTAGATTATCCGGTAAGCATTGTTTTCAGATTTAAATAAGTGTCCCACACAATAGAGGATACGCTTTTGACACTTTTTTACATTTTAAGTTTGAATTGAAAGTAATCGTGCCTTGCGATGGCAACGGGGCGGGTAGCCCCCTTCCCCTCCCTCGCCTCAGTATCCATCGGGTAAAATCTGTATCCGTCCTTATTTGTTACTCACACAGATATCCTTCATGTGGATATCCAGCGGATTTTGCGAATATCCGCAGGTTTCTGGGTATCCGTGGATTATTTTTTCCAAAAAAATATATATATTTTTTGTTTGAAAAATTACTAGAATATGCATAATTCAATTTAAAATAACCATATTCATAGAAATAGATGTTAAGAAAGCATCAAAGCATTATCCAATTACAAAAGTTACTAACAAAATTTTTAAATACATTTAGCAATTACTATATATATATAATAAAGGGTATTTTAGTAACTTAAGTAACGGGTGCGGTATCCGCGGGTACGGATAGTGTGATACCCGCCCCCGTCCTATTTATAAACGAGTATTAAAATTACCCGATTATTTTATCTGCAGATATCCATTTAACTACTCGTTATGGATTTTATCCGCGGATATGGGTAAAATTGTAATCCCTGATTGTGCCTCGTCTATACCTACGACTGAGTAGACCCGTTTTGCAGCAAAATTGATTTAAGCTGCCCAATGCCAAATACATTTTTTTTTTTTTTGCCGTTTTCGAATTTATGTTTTGAAATTGGACTTGCTTCATATCGTGTCCAGAGGAAAATTTCATATTTGAATTTCATCTTTTAAATGACGAGATTTCCTTAGACTAGACTTCGCCTTTCACTCGCCTTTGTGGATTGCACTTCCGTATCCAAGTTCCTACTCCTAAGCTAGTGAGGTTGACTGTTGCTTCATCCTCTTCGGCTAGACCAGAGGGAGAAAGGCAGAGAATACAAAGTGGTCTTCATGTTTCATACCCCAAACGCAGGGTTCCGTCTTTAATGCACCCCGCTATAGAGGTGTAAGTTGCTCCGTGTAGTGTGATCAGATTGTGGTCGTTGGATCAGTCTTAGTTGTAGCTCCTTGTTACTGTGACAGGTTGAACAGGTTACCGATAGATGTGTTACTTATTTGCGACATAGTCCTTTTAGTCAGTATATTATATTTAAGAACCCTCTATTAAAATAAGAGTTTTTATTAAATGTGTACTGTACATTTTATTTTAATTTAAATGTTTTCTAATATTGGATAAAAGAAGGTGGGTGTGAGGGAGGACGGTGGCAGATTGTATGTGTGGCCTTAATGATTTCTGCTATTATCGGGCATAGAATATAGATGACAATGTTTTTGGGTGAGAGTAAAACCTACCGGGTCGAAATTTTAGTTTATTGATCAGAATATTGGTTTTGCATAATGGGCTTAATGTTGTTTTAGTTAATGGGCTCCCAAAACCGTTACCCAATTTAACGGCCCAATGCATGGTATTGATAATGAAAACTCGGTCTCGTATATTTATGATTGTAAATGTAATGAATGAAATATAATGAATCGGCCGGGTTTGAGCAAATGGCTGGCCTAAATTCCATTAAGCTTGTTCAATTAATTGCTTCTAGTATCGTGAGCTAGACTGTCATGACCGTTTGTATTTTTGCGTTTTCGTTTTTCGAGTCTGCATTGCGTGTTCGTACAGAGACTTGTTGCAGATTAATTTTTGAAAATTGAGTCTCGATCCAGTGGTATTATTTTTACATCAAATAAGGGTTGGATATGCCTGAGACTCCTGGTTTTCAATACTGGTTGGTTCTTCTGTAGCTGTAGGCCGTCCTCGATTCAATGCCATACTCATCAAGCGTCGGCGACAGCAACGCTATGTTAGTGAGACAGAGGAGGAAGAAGTGCGACTTTGGTAGACCAACATAGATTAAAGTGAGTGGAAAAGATATTAATCCAAACAGGCTATTTTACCATTGCAAGGTTTGTGGTTTTACTGGTTGGTGTTTGGGAGTGGATAGTTCTGAAGTTGGTTCTGGCTTCATGGAGAGAAACGAGCAGGAAGATTTTTCTGAAAAGCTATTTAATCTTTTTTTGGTGATTTTCTACAGAAAAATAAACAGATCACAATAACATAAAAATCTGTCATAATAATTAATATAGCAGGGGGTCACTATTCATTTAGTAGTTGTTTATGCACCTACTTAACTTAGTAGGTCGTGTATTCTAATTCCACTACTAATATGAGGATCTAATTGGGGGATAACATGTAAGTACCTTTGGTTTGTAAGTATTGTTTGAGTTGTTTTGTCTGTGGCCCCTTAATATTATCGCTACCTAACTCACCTAAACTTTTAGTTTTCAAATTAAAAAAAAAAAAGTTGTGTTTGATTTAGAAATTTGTAATTATCGATTAAAAATACAATGTTAAGGCCAATTACTGAAGATTGAGCTGATTTGGTTCTTTTTGTTAAGATAAGGATAACCACTGTGAGGATTAGGTTGACTTAAGATCAATTTGTAAAGTTTAAGCTAATTTAGGTTGACTTAAGGTCAAAGTTGTCAAGATTGGATAAGCTGTAAGGTCAAATTGTGCAGATTAGGGTGACCTAAGGTCTAGGTGTCTAGATTAGGTTGACCATGTAACATCCCCACTAGGTATTACCACATAACACATGCGGAATTTAAATTAAAAAGATAATTTGCTGATTTCTTTCGAAAAATAATTTATATAAGTACATAAGCGTCACGAAATTAGGTATAAAAATTTGTCACGACTCCAAACCTAAGCCTTGATCGGCACACATGCTTACAATCATAGCCTGACAAGCTTATTTAATTTAGAGATATACTTGAATAAAAGCTAGTATTTTTATGAAAATTTCGACAGTGTCTCCTCTGTAATTCGAACATCCCGGTAAAAGAACACCTGCTAAAATAATTACATTTTCATTCCATAATTCCATTACACCAAATACAACTAGGCAAGAATATGCTAAAAATAGTTATATCAATAAGCTATACATGACCAAAAGGAAAGGCTTAGGTTTTCATTCAAAAGAGATGCTCTCCGAGCCATAAACATTTCATTTTAAAATAAAGACTCTCTGAGTCGTACTTATACGTACTATCAAAAATCTAAGTCTCAAACCCTAATCTGGTCAATTTAAAATTTACTTACGAGGAGGAAAACTCACGTGGTCATTCCACAATCAAATACTTCATCAAACAACTAGATCTAAGTCTCTGAGTGACTTAGGAAGACTCTTTTGCACCATATGTACTAAAGTACCCAGGGTACCACAGCGAACCAGAAGAAACCCGATATATCTGTAAGAGTGAGATATCGACAAATGGATATATCACACAACAACCATATACACGATACATACATCATCTCAGCATATTAACATTTAATTATTATTCAGAGATAAAATGACAAGTGTTATATCAGTGAGTCTCATACCCGAACAATCGGTTTTATAAAGAGAATGCATGACACTTCAATAATTAGGCTATAAACTTAATCTCATGAGATACCAACACCGTTTTATCTTAAGAAAGAAAGAGTTGATAAGTCTCATACGCCCCGTTTGGCAAGTTGTCTCCGTCACCTCATGCACCCGGATCAACATCATCACGAATCCCTTATAACGGCCATTCAGATGTATATCTCATCGAATACCACATCTTAAGCGGGTATTCGTTAACTCAAGCACGTCTACTAAGGGGAAATGCATATGAATAAAAGACTTTTCATTGTCGAGACTTTTCTTTGTGTTCACTCTTTTCTGTTGTGAAGCGCAAAGCTAACGACTGTTCACAATTTTCATTACTTGAAAATCAATAACACAGGACACGCAGTCAGAGTGCTCAATCACAACACCTTAGACCGATGCAGCAGTCCAAGGTTGTGGTCGTAGAAACAATTATAGTTTTATCCATGTTTCATTTCAACATGATAAGGACTCCTTGTAACACCCCGATTTTCGCTGCTTCCTAATATCGGTAATAAATATATAAACATATATATTTTTATCCGGGACTTAGAAAATGATTTTGGATAAACCAAGATCATTTCCTTGTTATACTTATTATCATAAGGTTACGGGGAAGTTTTTGGTTGAAAATTCAGACGGAAACCGGTCTGCCGTTTTCTGTGTTTTCACTGACACTAAGAGTTTACTGCTCAGAAGACCTAATTTTAACTCGTGAACGAGATGAAAAATGTTTTTATCGTATTTACTACGATACTGGAAGTTTTGAAAATTTTGGTAAAAAAATTAAAATATTATATTTGTTGCGGGCGTATACGTCGAGATATCTCTAGGAAAAGCTTGCGCCAGATGAACCAAGGAGTTGGCAACGGAGCCGATGTGATGGATTTGACATACTTGACGAGCCTTTATGACGAGCTTATCCGAGACATAATGGCCATAATGGCGATGTAACCCCCTGTATTTTACTGTTTTAAATAACAGTAATACATATAAATATGTTTATAAATTTATTCGAGTTTTAGAAAATTATTTTAAATAAATGGAGTTTACCACTCAATCCTACTTGACCGTAGGAAGCTACGATTAAAATTTAGGTTGGAAAGTCAGGCGAAACCCGGCCCGCGAATTCCATTGACAGTATAATAATACTACTCAAAATACCTAATTTTAATTCATGAACAAAGGACTTAAGTTTAGTATTTTATTTTCTACAATTCTATATCTTTATAATTTTTTTCAGAAAAAAAATAAAATAATTTACGTATTACGGGTGGAACGCGTAATCGGGTAGACGACGGAAGGGATTTCGGAGTTTCTAAGAGCCGATAGAGGGTTTATCTTAGGATTTTGAGATGATTCAAGGGAATGAATCATATTTTTAAGTCTAGAAGGTTTTTCAGGGTTAAAGTGAAAATTTAGGAATTTTACGTTTAAGCCCCTGAACTTTTTGTTAATTACCCTTTTGTCCATAAATTAGTTTCTAAGTTTTTTCCAAGAGAATTGGGCTAGAATCCTTGTTCCCAATCTCAAATGGTCGTGGCTTTGAAGCCCAAGATTTTCTAGATCATGGTTTGATTCCATAAAGCTTATTTGAAACTATACAAGTTCCTATGTCAAGCTTAATGTTTAAATTTTCAAGTGGGCCCCACAAAAATGAAACCAAGCCCAAACTAACCCAGCCCATGCGCCAGCCCATGAGTATTGATGGCTGCCTCATTTGGTGGATGAATCAATATTTTTCTAGAGTGTTCCACAATTTTCTACATCATTCTTGATTATTCTATATCATTCTTGATTCTTCTCAAACCTTCATGAATTATCCTAAAATATCTTTGACACATAAATTCAGCCAACAAAGTCAAGATAAGCTTGCATTAAATGTGGCAAAATCATCATCATGACACTTTCTTGACAATTTGCAAACTAGTCCTTCAACTTATGGAATCTTTGCAAATTGGTCCTTAGAACTTAATTGCATTTGAATCCTTTAGCAAGACAACTCATCATCATCTAGATCCTTCCCAAGATGGCGCCACTATCTCTATAAATACCATACTCTCACTTTTCACTTAGTTTCTTTTGCTATTTGTTTCCAAAACCCTAAAGTTCATAAGTCTCTTAGTGATAAGTTTGTGAAGCAAGTTTCTTGAATTTCCTTTGTTATTGATATTCAAGAGGTAAATTCAAATATTCATTCTTAATCATGCCTATGTTCTTTAGCAAGTTTCTTGATTCAAGGCTTATATCATAGTTGTTCATCACTTTAAAGTTTCTAACCCTAGAACTTTGAAAAGTCATAATAAATTCTAGAAAAATCTAATGATGATGAAACTACTTTCTATCTTCTTGATATCATGCATATTATCTAAATCCAAGAGCATGATGTAATCAAAAATTTCTTTCCTAAAAATCTAGCCTTGGCCGAATCTAGCTAATTAGGGTTGGTAGAGTTTTGTTCATGTGTTGTCATATATGATCATGTATTCTATATGGCATGTATGTCTACACACTCTAATCCATGTTAGTTTCTTAAGATGAAAATCTTTACTAAAAAATCTTTATGTTGGCCGAAACCCTAAGTGGGTGAAATTTGTTGAGTTTTGTCCAAAGTTTTCATATATGATCTTGTTAATCAAGCTATTAGTATGTATGCTTAATAAATCCAAGTTGGTTTATTAAACTAACACTAGTGCAATAAGTGCTTTTTACGTCAGTTAAAATTGATTTTTTAGGTCGAATAATCTTGGTCGCGTAAATACAAAGACGTTAATAGTTAATATTTTAACATCGGTTGAGAACTGACGTTAAATATAAAACTATTAACGTCAGTTCCTTAACAAAACCGACGTTAATTTTGTAAAAATTAACGTCGGTTTTTTAAACAACTGACGTTAAACATAAAACTATTAACGTCAGTTCTTTAAGACAACTGACGTTAATTTTGTTAAAACTAACGTCAGTGGTTATAAAGAATTGACGTTAAAGGTTTAATTTTAACGTCAGTTTTAATAAACAACTGACGTTAAGAGTGTACTTTATATTTTATAAAATACTATTAACGTCAGTTGTTTGACACAACTGACGTTAATAGGTTTTTTTTTTAAATTCAGTTTTGAAATATCACTCCCCTCAGCTATCCCTGCATTCAGTAAATATCCCAGTAACACAGAATATCACACACATTACACAATTGCAAAGGAAAAATGGAACAATGGGGGGACTTAAAACCAAAACCCATGTATATATATAAATAAATTTTAGTTCCAATGTCTAAAAAACAAAACTATCAATCTAAGGATATATATATACATGTTATTAATTAGTTTCTAAAGTCTAACAAAAAACTATTTATCTAAGTATTGCAGAGGTATCTTGTCAATTCCTTTTTCAGCCGCATACTTGAAGAAGAATTCGGCGAAGCGCATCCTCAAGTCTCTTAACTCATCTTCTTGAATAGGCGATTGGTCGATAAATGCCTAGACACGTTCAAATAATAACAATAACATCAATGCAAGTTATCTTCAAAACTATAATATATAATTTAACAAGTTGTTTAAATATTACCTTATTCCATCCATCCGTAATAGATGCGGAGACTATGTTCAACATATGAAGCATCACATAATAGCCGCACGACCACCCGTCAATTTGAAATCGAGACTACGTACCAACAAAATTAATTTCAACGTCAGTTGAATATACATATAAATTAGTAATTATAATATTAATTATTTGATAAATAAACTATCAAACCTTGAGGATGTTCCATACAGGATTTGCTTTAGCCTTAGAAGTCCTACTTCTCCCGTTGGCGCAACTTATGCTACTCGCCTTCAGCGTGCTATCATAAACAAATAATCATGTCGATCAATTAAATTCATATATCATGCGTGTAATAAACTAAAAACAACTGATATTAAAACTTAAATTAAATTTAAGATTAGTTACTTACTTATTTACAGCATCCACCACCTTCGGTGGCGGATCTTGGTGGAGTGAGCAGAAGAATATGACTCTATGCCTAGACGGGTGAAGTACGAACAACTGCCAATGGTTTTTCATACAGTAGGGAGCCAGATATATTTCTTTCGGATTGTCCCCCAACAAGTTCCCTAAGTATTGACTCAATGCATCACCAGCAAAGAAATCGGGCAGAAGGATTGACGGATCTAACAAACCGTAAACTGATGCAACGCCCTTATCAAGCTGAAGACGATGAAGATACCTAAGATATGAAAAGGTTTGGATGTTAATTACATAATATATATATATATATATATATATATATATATATTTAAATTAAAATAAATTATTCTATGGAAAAATCCCAAAAATAAATAAGATATAAAATTAAAATTAACTTATATGCACCAGAGACTGAAAACA
The DNA here is from genome assembly GCA_030762895.1 of Sophora flavescens. Lineage (NCBI taxonomy): Eukaryota > Viridiplantae > Streptophyta > Magnoliopsida > Fabales > Fabaceae > Sophora > Sophora flavescens. The sequence goes on from CM061065.1 coordinate 1,348,706, forward strand.
TTGTTGTTCATCCAGACGCTATTTCTACAGGCGTTCCCGAGATCATCACCACAGAAGGTAAATATCCTCCGTTGATCTGGGCGTGCCACCCATCCATCGTGCTCCAATGGACATTCAAAAATCTCAAACGCATAATCCTCACCAAGTGAGAACAAACGAGTGATAGCTGACAACGACACCGACGTCGACTTGGCCTTCAGTTTAGGAAAAATAAAATAGATAAGTTTTTGATAATTAAAAAAAAACACAAGTAATTATTTGACTAATTTGGACATTAATAATGAATAAATACATTTGCTAACATTTCGAGCTCACGTCGTTTGGAGTCCAACTCAAGCTCACGTCTTTTCATTTCCACCTCATGCTCATGGCGCTGGACTTCCAACTCCCGCTCCCTAGCTGCCAACTCATCGTCCTCCACATGTACCCTACTAAAACTCTCTTTTGTGCTCACATGTGAAGGGTTGGCAAGCCCTGCGGTGTCCTGGGATGTACCGACGGAGGAAAGCTCTCTGGAAAGCACCTGCTTGAATTCTGGGTTGGATATTAAGCCTTGCATCAGATGTGTTGTAATATCTGGGTTGGACATGAGGTGCTGAGTAATGTCAGCCAAAATTGATGCTTCATTGACCACCCGCTTTCGTGAAGCAGACTTGCCATAATATTCTTTGATGGCCACGTTCCCAGGAACACCGAGAACCCGACCAGGATGGTCTTTCTTGCCTAGAGCAGTCATCAAGACGTCCTGCCGTCCAGAAGGGACGAATGCGCCCTGGGAGGATTTTGCTTTAAGATCCATCTACAATGAAAAAAAATGAAAAAATGTGCAAGTGAAAAGTGTTGCAAATATCTATACAAATATCAATTGAAATCAAGTTAATCATTTACTTACAATCTTATCTGCCACTTCGCGAGTGGCATCAACTTTAAAAGATCCCGTCTTTGTCATGCGGCCTGCTAACCAGACATCCTCGCAGTCGATGTCCGACGGAGGACTTGATGGTGTGCCCTCAGGCACCTCTCCTCTTTCAATCCTAGCAGAGTGCTCTTCCTGCTTCGCCCTTAGCCTATCCGCCATCACCTGCTCGATCCGAGTCTGGTACCCACCCTGAGACATGGTGTGGCGGTGGACGTTCTTCGCCTGATTCTGCCGACCCTTATTTGCCTTAGCCTATTCAAACAAAAACACATAATTAAATATAGTTAAATGATCTATAATAAGCATACAAAATTAACTTAATAAACCAACCTGAAATTCTCCATCCTGTCGACTCCTGGCAAACATATCCCAAGTATCCTGATCAATCCAAGGATAATCCGAGAACATTTTATCAAGCCGCTTCTTCCCAAATACATAGTACCTGGTAAGATCATGCTTGAACCCATTCCAACGCTTTGATGCCATTTTCATACATTTATGAAGATGATCCTCGTCATTTGGCACAGTCCAAGCTACCTACACATTAGATACATATATAACAACTGGATGGATTATAACTCGGATAATTATCTAATAATGTAAATCAAACGAATGTAAAGGTAAAATACCGTGATAGCCTCCCAAATCTGATCCTTAACGTTACGTGGAACGTCATTCCGATAGTTGTAGTTGATGCTTACGTCTTTGCTTCGCTTGTAGAAACACCCACTTATTAAATTCTTTAGCACGGGGTCCCTGGGAATTTAGATTAGCATCGAAGGACACCTCAAGCTTCTGTCCGCTCTGCCTGTCCTTCTCTAGTTTCTTCAACGAGGTGGCTCCTCTACCCCGTTTCCTATGAGCCTGTGATGTCTGTATGGACAAAAAAATGATAAAATAGAGGGTTGTAACATTATAAACTTACATTAAAAAGAAGGAGTAAAGATAGTATATAACATGTAAACTTACACTAGAATCAGGCGTAGGCGTGATCGGGTCCTGCGAAACCCCCACAGTGTCCTCCCGTGCATGTGGGCTATCCGACTGATCCATATGTATGCCTGTTCAGAAACAATATATATGTATTAACATAGGTTATAACTCAAAATAAATACAGAAGTATAAATAAAAATAATTAGATAGGTCCTGTAGATATACAAAACATCTATATATCCAATATAAGGACAATACGGGAGATTGAAAACTTTTTGAAGATTGCCAAGCACTGGTCACGGCTTGGCCGTGATGTCCATCACGGCCGTAACGTGCCAACTGAACCAGACCCTCATAGGCAGAACTGATCACGGCCTAGCCGTGATGAGCATCACGGCCGTGACAGATCAACCAGCAGAGCAACATGCACTCAAAACCAAAAATAGAGACATTCCAAACAACTCAAACTCACGGTTTAAAGTTACAACTATTGAGACTACAGTTTCAACATACACTCAAAACCAAAAATAGAGACATTCCAAACAACTCAAACTCACAGTTTCAAGTTTCAACTACTGAGACTACAGTTTCAACCAGCAGAGCAACATGCATGCACTCAAAACCAAAAATAAAAAAATGTGCCCTAAAGACTCACCAGAAATAGGCGCTCGTGTGGTGGTGGTGGGGAATCTCGAGTGGTGGCCAACGTTCGATGTGGTTACTGAGAGCAGAGGGACAAGGAGAGTTAGTGCGCGGGAAGGGGAAAGAGAGATGTCAAGTTATTGCAAAGAATGAGCGGGAAAGACAGAGTTAGGGGTTAAGAGTGTACCTCACGGTGGTGGCGAAGAAGCCCTCGCGGTGGTTGCGGTGGAGATGAGCTCGCGATTAGGGAAGAGTGAGAGCGAGAGTGAGGGTTGAGCGTGATGAAAAGAGAAAAGAGACGTACAGAGAAGTGGAGAAGGCGCGCGGGGATAAACGTTATAATTAAAATAAAACAACATTTTACGTCAGTTTTTAGTAAAACCTGACGTTAAAGATCATATATTTAACATCAGTTGTCTTAAGAAACTGACGTTAAAAACTCTCACACTTATTACGTCAGTTGTTAGTAAAAACGGCGTTAAAGGTCATATATTTAATGTCGGTTGTATTAAGAAACGGCGTTAAAAACACTCACAACTTCTTACGTCAGTTGTATTACACAACGGACGTTAAAAGTTTATTAGTTTCTACAAAAACATTCATTCCTTTGACTACTGTGCTACTTACCCATTCACCTTGTACCTAATCCTCTTAATGAGCATTAAGTTTATAGATAAGTTTTCAAGAAAATCAGAATAGCTTAGTAACTTCATCCACTGCTCCTATAAATAGCTCCCTTCCATCCTTTTAATTTTTCTGCTTCACGCATGGCTCTGCCGTGGAGACTAACTTCATCACTCTTTCTTCCTATTCCTAGACTCAAAGGTCTTTGTCTTAATGGTCAAACAACTTCTGAGTTTGAGTAAATCACATTACATGGATATTAAGGTTGGGTGAATCACGTAATGTGATTCTCTCACTTTATTTCATCCCCATCATCCCTTTCACTTTGCTTTGGAAGCAAGTGATTGTGGATTCAAGATGATGCATCAAGGAATTCCACTGAAGAAGAAAGATGCAAAGATCCATTTCACTTTGCTTTCGCTGCTAGTGACTGAGGATTTACTTTGCACCATGGAATTCAAGTGAGGGAGGTGATGCATCCATTGGAGTTTCTGATGACAGGACTGAGAAGAAAATGATGTTGATGCAGAAACTTTTTTATATTTTAGGGCCATGTTGCAGAAATTTTTTATCTTTTAATCATGTAATTTTAACTTATGAATCGCTTCAATGACATACGATTTGATTATACATAAAACTTGTTTTATGTTAAGTGTTTATTTATTTTAATTTGCACAAGAATTTGTTTACTAATTCAAGCTAATTAATAAAAATTAAAAATAAACTTGTATAAAAAAAAGATTTAGAAATAAACTGCAGTACTATATGGAGTGATCTGCGTTAAGAGGGACAACAGGGACATGACAACCAATGAAATGAGTTTCATAATTATTTACGTCAGTTATTTATAAAACTGACGCAAATAGTGATTTAATATTTACAAACTGCCACCACCTCATTTTTATCGTCAACTTAATTTATGACTGCCAAGTTCCCGTATATTAATTACATTATTTCCAATATTCATTCTGCACGTTTATAATATATAGGATTATTTACGTAATCTATTTATTTAACTGAAGTAAAAATCAAACTTTTAACGTCAGTTGTATAAAAAACTGACGTTAACAATAAATATTTTTTATTTTAAAAACACTTTTAACGTCAGTTTTTTTAAACAACTGACGTTAAAAGTGTATAGATATCTGCAAAAACATTCATTCCTTTGACTACTGTGCTACTTACCCATGCACCTTGTAACTCAATCCTCTTAATAAGCATTAAGTTTATAAGTAAGTTTTCAAGAAAATCAGAATAGCTTAGTAACTTCATCCACTGCTCCTATAAATAGTTTCCTTCCATCCTTTTAATTTTCTGCTTCACAATATGGCTCTGCCGTGGAGATTAACTTCATCACTCTTTCTTCCTATTCCTAGACTCAAAGGTCTTTGTCTTAATGGTCAAACAACTTCTGAGTTTGAGTAAATTACATTACATGGGTGATAAGTTTGAGTAAACTACATTATGTGAGTTGCTCACCTTATCATCCGTCCGGAAAATCAGGTGCTCGGGCGTCACAGTTCCAAAACCTCAGCTTTGGCAGCAAGTGACCGTCATGGAAGTCTCTGGAACCACTGCCTTTGTTTGAAACAGATCTAGTGCACCTGTTTTTGCCTCTCTTGAGCTCTCTCATGCCCCCCGGTTTTCTGAGGTCTTCGTAGTATAGTTTTCCATTTGGCATATTTCATAAAACTCTCTGATGGGATGTAGCTTTAATGTTTAGGATTTTAAACCCTTTCAATGTAACTTTTTATAGGATTTTAAACCCTTTCAATCTTCTCAGTATCATCGTATTACACTTCATGAATGAGATCCGGTTTGGGTTATTGATTCAACTTATACTTCGCACATATATTTTAGTTTTCAAAACAGAAACACAAAACATCAAAGCAATTCATGTGAAACTGAAACTTTGAGGAAGGCAATGCGGAAGGGATCGTATACTAGATAAAAAAATTATTAAAATAACCTTTAACGTCTGTTGATGTAAGGACTGACGTTAAAAGTGAAGTGACTGACGTTAAAAGTGAGTCACTTCACTTTTAACGTCAGTCATTAAAACAACTGACATTAAAATTGAATTAATGAAGTCTGATATTTATAAAACTGCCACCGTCCCCCTTTTTAACGTCTATCTTTTGGTTAACTGACGTAAACCTTTACCGTCTAATGTATATTTTCCACTAGTGTAAGAACCCTAGCCCTATGTACCTATTGAGGCCGAATCCATGTATAAAAGAGTTAGGAAGTTTTGAGTTTTAAACTTAGTTATTTAGTCACTAATCTATGACTTAGGTTAATCAAGGATCATTAATCCATGACTTAATCATGATTAGAAGTTTTAGTCATTCAAAAAACCTAGAGGCCGTGACTATGTATTAGGGTTTAGAATGTTTTAGTTTCTTGATTTGTAACTATTTGGTTGTAATGGTTGAAGGTTAGTTGAGTACGACGTTTACGAGGTAACCGAAATTCCGAAGGAATCTGTAAGTTCATCAAGAAGTCTTCAAAAGGTAAGAGGGGAACACCGGAGGATTTATTCAATGGCTATATGCTATCTCGTGGTTGTTTGTAATTATTTGTTTGTTAATATTTATTTATGTTGTTTATTGTTGTGTTATTTGTATCTGTGTGGTTTTAATTGCGTTAATAGTTCATCTGCAATTATATTATGCTACTGTGATGCATGATCAGCCTGGGAAATATCTGTTATATAACTGTTGTTGATGTGTGAGAAGCCTGATAGTGGTCAGTGCACAATTAAGTAAGTCGGATAAAAGCTTTAAGAAGCTTCGCAAATTATATTCAATGTTTTAACGGTAAAATATTGATATATATAATATTAAAGGGAGTTTATTTTGAGAAAAATAAGGAGTTTTGGAAAATATTAGTATTTTAATAATTTATTTCTGAAAAAGTGAATTATGAGTCACAACGAGCGCGAAACCGTGAAAATATTTTAGCACTGCTAATTTTTACGTAAGAAACCCGGAATATTACAAAATATTCTTTTATAAAATTAATTTGTGAAAATAAGTTAATCATGATTTTAGAAAATTAATTAAGTGGAAAAAGTTAAGTTTTGGCTTAAAAAGCCTTAAAAAATTATATTTGACAGCAAATTTGGAAAAATGTGGACGACAAGTATTTTTGAAACGGCAGTGCATATTTTGAAGAAAGTAAACCTCAAGTGACTCATTGGTTTGTGAAAAACTAAGTTTTTATTATTTAAGGATTTTATAATGAATTTCTACCTTGGAAAAAGAATTTCTGAAAATCAAAAGTTGATTCAATCGTGTTGAAAGTACAGTTGGACTTAGTAACCGAGACGTCGGGGTACTAATGTTCTGTGTTGTGATGGACTCAGTCATTTGGACTTTGAGGGCCTATACCGTATACGTGAGGTATACCGTGTTGAAACATTGAAGATGTTTTCTAGTACCACGAACCTAAGACTGGTGCACCTACGAGAGGTGTCGTGATTGAGCACTCGGAGCAAGTGAGGTCCTCGTGTTGCGATAAAAGTTTTAACAGTGTTTTAAAACTATGTGAGTCGTAAGCCATTTTGAGCTTCGGCAAAGAAAGATTGAACACAAAGAAAAGATCAAAACAAAAGTGTTTTGCATGCATTTGGCAGACGTGCCTGCGGTTTGTGGTTAGATGCATTAATTACTAGCGGCGAAAGGTAATTCCGATATGCATTTTTCTCATGTGCCTTGGGAGGACATGGAGACCCCATCTTACTTGCTATTGGTGCCCTGATTGTGGACATTAGCAATGTGTTTGGCAGCGTGCCTAGAGTAGCCACACCTTGTATGGCTATGTGGATGGGAAGAGGTTGCGCACCTAGTGGCAGTGTGCCAAGATTAGCCACACTTTGTGTGCCTAGTGGCAGTGTGCCTATTTAGCCAGTGTGGCTCTGGAGTCTGATCAACTCATTATATGTTGGGATATCTCATAAGATTAGGATGAATGTAGATGTTGAATATGAAGTGTCATGCATAATTTTCAAATTGATGATGTTTGGGGTGTTGAACCCACTGATAAACTATTTGTTTATAAATGTTTGTACTTGGTAAATGCTGATGTGTTATGTGGTGGCTAGTATGTAATTATTGAGTAAGATCCATGTATTGGTTTCTCACTCTTACACATTCAGATGAACCCGGATATACCGTTGGTGCAATCGAGGGTTCGAACGATCATATTTGATTGTGCACAATATGGTGGTGCCTGGGAGATTAATCTTGGGGCACTCAGCGCCACCTACCATGGACCGAGTAGAGAGGTGATCAGAACAATAGAGGAAGGACCACAACAAAGAATTCATGTAGTGGAGACGGTCGAGGTATCTTTACCTCCAGTTTGGCTTTACCTACAATACTTGGAAGAGCATGGATTGATGGATTCGTCTCAACCACATCCTTTTCAAATATTAGGACCTGCGGAACCTCCTGTTGAAGAGGAGTTAAATGAGGGAGAGGAAGATCCGGAGGAATACATTGAGGACGATCCTGAGTTTCAACCTCCTGCGGTTGATGATGAAGATTCTTCTGAGGATACGGCTGTAGCGGAGGCATCATCGTCAGATTCGTCAGTTGTAGGCGGGATTGATCATCATGATCTTCCCGATGGGTTTCATTAGCTTGACCAGCTATAGGTAGAGTTTTTGGGGTAGTGAGTCTTGACAGTTTTGATCTGGCTTTAGAGAGCCATAGGTTTTTGAATGTGGTTCTGAACTACTTATTGCCAATATGTATATATTTCTTTATTTTCTTTGCTTAGTTTGATGGAGAATAGCCTATACTCATGGGGGATCTTTTGTTATCTCCTATTATAGGTTTCGTGTATGTAAAAGGTGATGTGTGTGTGTGTGTGTGTGTGTATATATATATATACATACATATATTGTGTATGTTTGCAAGGGTTCTATGTTAAAAAAAAATAATTCAGCACTATTTTTGTAAAGAAACGTTTACTCAAATATATATTTTCCGAAATTAACCAGCGTTAATAATTTAATTTCCATTCTTGGATAATAGTGTGATGACCCTAGATTAGGGTGTCGCACATTTATGGCAGAAGGTATCTTTTGCCTAGAAATGACCATTTTACCCTTGTCTCTTCATGAAAATTACAAGCCATGCCATTGAGAATTTTGACCAAATCCACCCAAAACCCACGGCTCCTTCCTCCATTCCAAGTATTTGGACATCCCTTTTACCTAGCCATAAATGAGCATTGATGTGAAGTGGATGAGTCATAGGCAAAGTCACATTCTCATCATTCTCCCGAAATTGCCACGAAATTCTGACTCTTATCTGTTCTGAATCTCGGCAAACTTTCAACATGAAAGTTGTTCATCTTTCTATCTTCTTTCCAACTACATAAAGATCATCAAAAACGGACAAGTATAGTGAAAGATATGTCTAAATTACCGAAACTGCTCTAAATCTTCATCATTCTTTATCTTTCTCTCTAAACTTCTCAAGAACACATAGAAAACCAAGGTTAATTAACCATGATTTGCCACACAAAATATCTTCTCTCTAATATGTGGTGTAAGAGGCATCCACATCTCTTCAAATTTATGACCACATATTTTATTAACCATGATTACAAATAAACCCAACTTACGTTACTATTAACTATAGCTAGGTTATTATATTATTTTCTAACTTAACCTTGATCAAATAAACTCAACCATGGTTCTTTTATCTTATTGAACCACATGTTTTCTCCTCACACCCACCTCTAAACCGTGCCCATCATCCACACTTGAATCATTTTGTTTCATTTTCCAACTTCATCATTTTGTCTCTCTCAAAACTTCATGTTCTTAATTTTCTCTCTTTTCCTCTCTTAACCAAAAAGCTTGAGCTTGTGAAGAAAGTTGCCATTTCTTGCTCATTTCTTGTTCTTCAAGAGGTGATTCCTACTCTCTACCTTCATTTAATGTCATGTTCTTCATAATTTTTCATGTTTTGAAATCTTAGATCACTATGTTCAAGTTAGATTCAAGCTTATTTTCATAACTTTGAAAATCACCATAAATCATAGAAAAATCCTAAAAATATGAAACCACTTTCTACGTTCTTATTATTATCTCTACTATCGTGATCTAAGAGATTGTTTCAAACAAAAGTTTCCTTCCCCTATTTCTAGCCTAGGCCGAATCATACAAAAAAATGGGTATAGAAATTTGATTTCTTGTCATGGAAGTGATCATGTTAATCATCTATTGAACATGTATTAGTGATGAATCTAGGTTCTTATATCAAACTAAGATTCCTAGCCATAATTTCATGTCTTGGCCGACTCCTAGAGGAAAGGATGGATGGAGTTTTTGTTCTTGCTTATGATGTATGACCATGTCTTTCATCATACATACTTGTATACTTGTGGAATCCTAGTTGGTTCATGAAACTAAAAACCTTAACCCTATGATCTTGTGTTGGCGAATCTACCAATTTGAGGATTAGGATGGTTTTGATTCTTAACCTTGTTGTTTAGCCTTAATCCATTTCCTTAAGTATACTAGGATCATTAATCCACGACTTAAGCAAATTTGGAGATTTTGAGCCACAAAACCCTAAGAGGTCGTGACCTATTAGAGAGGATTAGGTGTTTGTTTAGCTTGTTTTGATTGGTTGTTTGGATGTGTTGTTGAAGGTTAATTATTTTACGACATACGAGGGTTTCCGACAACCGAAGGAGTTCTGTTAATTTCACCGAGGAACTTCAAGAGGTAAAGGGAGCTTACCTGAGGGATTTTCTCAATAACTATTTTCTTGTAGTGTGGTTTATATGATTTATATGTGGTTGTGGTTAGTTGTTTATGTTGTTTACGTTGTGTTGTTTATCTGTGTATCGGTGTTTGATCTGCTTTTAATTTATTTAATTATCTGCAGTTGTATACTATATTGCTATGATGCATGATCTGCCTGGGGATATAATTTTGATAATTGTTGTTGAATGTTATTTGTGAGTGTTGTTTGAGAAGCCTGACAGTGGTCAGTGCACAACCGATTAATCAGATAAAAGCTTTAATAAGCTGTGAAAATTATATTCAATGTTTTATGGGAAATGTTGGAGTATAATAGTGGTGGAAAATATTATTTTGGAAAAATAAGGAGTTTTGAGAAATATTATTATTTTAATAATTTATTAGTGTAAAAGTAATTTATGAGTCACAATGAGAGCGAAACCGTGAAAATATTTTTGCACCGCTAATTTTCATGTAAGAAATTCTGCAATGTTATAAAAAGTTATTTTATGAAATTAATTGTTGAAAATAAGTTAATTATGATTTTAGAAAATTATTTAAGTGGAAAAAGCTAAGTTTTGGCTTAAAAAGCTTTAAAAATAATATTTGACGGCAAATTTGGAAAAATTGTAGACGGCAAGTGTTTTGATACGGCAGTGCATAGTTTGAGAAATTTAAAACCTCAAGTGACTCATTTTTGTGAAAAACTAAGTTTTATTATTTAAAGATTTTATTGATGAATTTTCAATTTTAAAGAATTATCTGAAAACGAAAAATAAATTCAATTGTGTTGAAGGTGGTGTGGAACTTAGTAACCGAGACGTCGGGGTACTAAGGTTCTTTGTTGTTATGGACTTGGGGTCCTTTGGACTTTGAGGTCCTATAGACTTGGTGTCTACTGTATACATTGTGTATATTGTGTTTAAACATTTAAGATGTTTTCTACTACCACGAACCTAAGACTGATTGCAAGGTCGAGAGGTGTCGTGATTGAGCACTCGAACTGTGAGGTCCTGTGTTTTAATAAAAGTTTTAAGGATGTTAAAACTGTGTGAGTCGTAAGCCATTTTGAGCTTCGACAAGAAAAGATCGAACACAAAGAAAAGCGTCAAGAACAGAGTGTTTTCCATGCATTTGGCAGACGTGCCTGTGTTCTGTTTGCGTGCCTGGTGTTCTGGCTGCGTGCCTGGGAGTCTGATCAACTCATTACTTGTTGGGATATCTCATGAGATTAGGTGTGAATGTTTAGATGTTGTATAGAAGTGTTCATGCATAATTTTCCAACGTTGATGTTTTGGGTGTGAAACCCATTGATAAATTGTGTGCAATAATATGGATGCTTATGTTGTTATAAATATGTATATGTGCATATGTCTTCTTTTGTGTCGCGCATTTAGTTATTTTGTTACATCCATATATTGGCGTCTCACCCTTATAAACATATCGGAGTAGCAAAAGGGGTATGACCTCTACAAGAAGAAGGATGTTGTCTAGTTCGGGGCATGCTGTTGTTGCTTCTATGGGTTGCAGTGTCCGTTAGTTACGACCAGCTTAGGTCCTATTATGTTATATTATGTTTTAAGAATAAATTAACTGGTGAGGATCTAGGTGTGAAAACATATGAGGCAGTATAGTTGTATAACTTATATACAGTATGTATTTAAGTGTGGCTTGATTTCGTTGTTGTTGTTTTGAGGTTAAAAAGAAAAAAAAAATAGCACCATATTTTGAAAAGATAAACGTTGAGAAAACATTATTTTCCGAAAGTAGCCAGCAAATTAAGTTTTATTTCCCCAAACGGGTAACCCTGTGATGACCCGAGTTAGGGTGTCACATTAGTGGTATCAGAGCTGGTCGAGTCTTTCGGGATCTTTGGGGAATAGGTCTGTTGTGTTGACATTGTGTTTTCTGAGTTAAGTTTTGTTTGAATTGCTTCTTAGAAGTGATGTGTGTTAATACACCAATGCACGTTTCATTTTCTGCTTGCGGTCTAACTGGTTTTGTTCTACAGGTCAGTTATGGAACTTGCACCAGAAGGTGGACGTGGACGAGGACGTGGACGCGGTCATGGACGTGGTCCTAGTGGTGGCCGTGGTAATATGAATGAGAACTATGATGATGGAGTGGACTATGCCGCTCAGGCTATGGAACATGTGGCAGCTGCAATTGCCAATCAAACTGCATCTATGAATGCCCAGAATCTGTAAGCTGTTGAAGGCAAAGCTCTGATTGCGTTTCGAAGCCAAAATCCTTCACAATTTGGTGGGAATGCGGATCATGAGAAGGCTGATTTGTGGATCCAGGAGCTGGAGAAAATCTTCGAGTTGGTAGTCACGTCGGCAGAAGTTAAGGTCACTTATGCTGCTTTCCTACTGGTAGGAGATACGGAGTATTGGTGGAAAGGTGTCAGGTTACTGTTGGAGGCTGATCATCAAGACATTACTTGGAACGTTTTTCGAACTGCATTCATGGATAAGTATTTTCCGGAGAGTGTTAGGATCGAGAAAGAGATGGAATTTATGGGATTACAACAACAAGACATGTCTGTGGGAGAGTATGCGGCTAATTTTGAATCGCTTGCCAAATACTTCTGTTTCTTTCAAGCACAACCCAATGAGAGCTGGAAGTGTGAGAGGTTTGAAGCGGGCTTAAGGTTTGAGATTAAGGAATCTGTTTTACCTTTGCAACTTTGAACTTTTCAAGCTTTAGTCGAAATGAGTCGGAAGATTGAGCAGATGAGTAAAGGAAGAAATGATAAGGGAAATGTTGGAGGACCCACTAGATCCAAGGATCAATTTGAGAATCAGGGAGAAAAGCAAGTGCAGAGAAAACCTTATTTCCGACCACCAAGGAATGACCAGAATATACAACAACATCATTCGAATTTTGTTGCGACGGGGAGTAGTGGCCAAAATAATCAAAATCAAAGTCAAGTTAGAAGGTGTTTCAGCTGTGGAGATACAAGACATATGTTGGATACTTGCCCTGTGAGGGGAGTTAAGTGTTTCAACTGTGGTCAAGTGGGACATTTGGCAAAGAATTGTAATGCACCAAAGGGAGCTAAGTGTTTCAACTGTGGTCAAATGGGACATTGGGCGAAGGAATGTAATGCGCCAAGGCGTGGATCGACTGTTAATAACACCAATGCTGTCAAGCCAAAGACTGCGGGTAGAGTATATAGTGTGTGGGGAGCTGAAACTTCAAACCATAACGGTAACCTCTTAACTATACTATTTTAATTCGGGTACAATTCATACTTTGTTTCAATGGATTGTGTGTGAATGTGTTGAAAATTACTTGTTTCTGTGATTATCATGAGATGATCGTTTCCAATTTTCAACTATTCAATTGGTCACTGTGACATTTAGTATGTTTGACTGTCCTATTTTGTTCGGGATAGACGATTTCTTGACAAAATGAGTTTCTCGAGGAGACTCAGCCTAGTTACTTCTACCATTTGGGGGAGAGTGATCCAATCTGCATTTTGTCGGATTGATATCCTTTTAAAAATTGTTATGTTCTTGTGAGAGAAGAAACTTTCTTAGATTCATGTTTGTAAAAGTGTACCGATCATACATTTTTACTTCCCTGAATTTGTTAAAGAATCTTTATGTACAGAATATTCTTGTATTCTTATCAAATTGATGAAATTCTTTTATATACTTTCTAGTGAGAGTATTACCTTGGGATTAAAAGATCCTATTCAGTTTCGAGTCACGAAATTTCGAGGACGAATATTTTTTTTAAGCGGGGTAGTAATATAACACCCCGATTTTCGTTGCTTCCTAATATCGGTAATAAATATATAAACATATATATTTTTATCCGGGACTTATAAAATGATTTTGGATAAACCAAGGTCATTTCCTTGTTATACTTATTATCATAAGGTTACGGGGAAGTTTTTGGTTGAAAATTCAGACGGAAACCGGTCTGCCGTTTTCTGTGTTTTCATTGACAATAAGAGTTTACTGCTCAGAAGACCTAATTTTAACTCTTGAACGAGATGAAAAATGTTTTTATCATATTTACTACGATACTGGAAGTTTTGAAAATTTTGGTAAAAAAATTAAAATATTATATTTGTTGCGGGCATATATGTCGAGATATCTCTAGGAAAAGCTTGCGCCAGATGAACCAAGGAGTCGGCAACGGAGCTGAGGTGATGGATTTGACCGACTTGACGAGCCTTTATGACGAGCTTATCCGAGACATAATGGACATAATGACGCATTTATGGCAGAAGGTATCTTTTACCTAGAAATGACCATTTTACCCTTGTCTCTTCATGAAAATTACAAGCCATGCCATTGATAATTTTGACCAAATCCACCCAAAACCCACGGCTCCTTCCTCCATTCCAAGTATTTGGACATCACTTTTTCCTAGCCATAAATGAGCATTGATGTGAAGTGGATGAGTCATAGGCAAAGTCACATTCTCATCATTCTCCCGAAATTGCCACGAAATTCTGACTCTTATCTGTTCTGAATCTCGAAAAACTTTCAACATGAAAGTTGTTCATCTTTATCTCTTATTTCCAACGACATAAAGATCATAAAAAACGGACAAGTATAGTGAAAGATATGTCTAAATTACCGAAACTGCTCTAAATCTTCATCACTCTTTATCTTTCTCTCTAAACTTCTCAAGAACACATAGAAAATCAAGGTTAATTAACCATGATTTGCAACACAAAATATCTTCTATCTAATATGTGGTGTAAGAGGCAGCCACATCTCTTCAAATTTATGACCACATATTTTATTAACCATGATTACAAATAAACCCTAGTTAGGTTACTATTAACTATAACTAGGTTATTATATTATTTTCTAACTTAACCTTGATCAAATAAACTCAACCATGGTTCTTTTATCTCATTGAACCACATGTTTTCTCCTCACACCCACCTCTAAACCGTGCCCATCATCCACACTTGAATCATTTTGTTTCATTTTCCAACTTCATCATTTTGTCTCTCTCAAAACTTCATGTTCTTCATTTTCTCTCTTTTTCTCTCTTAACCAAAAAGCTTGAGCTTGTGAAGAAAGTTGCCATTTCTTGTTCATTTCTTGTTCTTCAAGAGGTGATTCCTACTCTCTACCTTCATTTAATGTCATGTTCTTCATAATTTTTCATGTTTTGAAATCTTAGATCACTATGTTCAAGTTAGATTCAAGCTTATTTTCATAACTTTGAAAATCACCATAAATCATAGAAAAATCCTAAAAATGTGAAACCACTTTCTATGTTCTTATTATTATCTCTACTATCGTGATCTAAGAGATTGTTTCAAACAAAAGTTTCCTTCCCCTATTTCTAGCCTAGGCCGAATCATACAAAAAAAATGGGTATAGAAATTTGATTTCTTGTCATGGAAGTGATCATGTTAATCATCTATTGAACATGTATTAGTGATGAATCTAGGTTCTTATATCAAACTAAGATTCCTAGCCATAATTTCATGTCTTGGCCGAATCATAGAGGAAAGGATGGATGGAGTTTTTGTTCTTGCTTATGATGTATGACCATGTCTTTCATCATACATACTTGTATACTTGTGGAATCCTAGTTGGTTCATGAAACTAAAAACCTTAACCCTATGTTCTTGTGTTGGCCAAATCTACCAATTTGAGGATTAGGATGGTTTTGATTCTTAACCTTGTTGTTTAGCCTTAATCCATTTCCTTAAGTATATTAGGATCATTAATCCACGACTTAAGCAAATTTGGAGATTTTGAGCCACAAAACCCAAAGAGGTCGTGACCTATTAGAGAGGATCAGGTGTTTGTTTAGCTTGTTTTGATTGGTTGTTTGGATGTGTTGTTGAAGGTTAATTGTTTTATGACGTACGAGGGTTTCCGACAACCGACGGAGTTCTGTTAATTTCACCGAGGAGCTTCAAGAGGTAAGGGGAGCTTACCCGAGGGATTTTCTCAATAACTATTTACTTGTAGTGTGGTTTATATGATTTATATGTGGTTGTGGTTAGTTGTTTATGTTGTTTACGTTGTGTTGTTTATTCGTGTATCGGTGTTTGATCTGCTTTTAATTTATTTAATTATCTGCAGTTGTATACTATATTGCTATGATGCATGATCTACCTGGGGATATAATTCTGATAATTGTTGTTGAATGTTATTTGTGAGTGTTGTTTGAGAAGCCTGACAGTGGTTAGTGCACAACCAATTAATCAGATAAAAGCTTTAATAAGCTGTGAAAATTATATTCAATGTTTTATGGGAAATGTTGGAGTATAATAGTGGTGGAAAATATTATTTTGGAAAAATAAGGAGTTTTGAGAAATATTATTATTTTAATGATTTATTAGTGTAAAAGTAATTTATGAGTCACAATGAGAGCGAAACCGTGAAAACATTTTTGCACCACTAATTTTCACGTAAGAAATTCCGCAATATTATAAAAAGTTATTTTATGAAATTAATTGTTGAAAATAAGTTAATTATGATTTTAGAAAATTATTTAAGCGGAAAAAGCTAAGTTTTGGCTTAAAAAGCTTTAAAAATAATATTTGACGGAAAATTTGGAAAAATTGTAGACGACAAGTGTTTTGATACGGCAATGCATAGTTTGAGAAAGTTAAAACCTCAAGTGACTCATTTTTGTGAAAAACTAAATTATATTATTTAAAGATTTTATTGATGAATTTCCAATTTTAAAGAATTATCTGAAAACGAAAAATAAATTCAATTGTGTTGAAAGTGGTGTGGAAATTAGTAACCGAGACGTCGGGGTACTAAGGTTCTTTGTTGTTATGGACTTGGGGTCCTTTGAACTTTGAGGTCCTATAGACTTGGTGTCTACTGTATACATTGTGTATACTGTGTTTAAACATTTAAGATGTTTTCTACTACCACGAACCTAAGACTGATTGCAAGGTCGAGAGGTGTCGTGATTGAGCACTCGGACTGTGAGGTCCTGTGTTTTAATAAAAGTTTTAAGGATGTTAAAACAGTGTGAGTCGTAAGCCATTTTGAGCTTCGGCTAGAAAAATCGAACACAAAGAAAAGCTTCAAGAACATAGTGTTTTCCATGCATTTGGCAGACGTGCCTGTGTTCTGTCTGCGTGCCTGGTGTTCTGGCTGCGTGCCTGGTGTTCTGGGTGCGTGCCTGGTGTTCTGGCTGCGTGCCTGGGAGTCTGATCAACTCATTACTTGTTGGGATGTCTCATGAGATTAGGTGTGAATGTTTAGATGATGTATAGAAGTGTTCATGCATAATTTTCCAACGTTGATGTTTTGGGTGTGAAACCCATTGATAAATTGTGTGCTATAATATGGATGCTTATGTTGTTATAAATATGTATATGTGCATATGTCTTCTTTTGTGTTGCGCATTTAGTTATTTTGTTAAATCCATATATTGGTGTCTCACCCTTACAAACATATCAGAGTAGCACAAGGGGTATGACCTCTACAAGAAGAAGGAGGCTGTCTAGTTCGGGGCATGTTGTTGTTGCTTCTATGGGTTGCAGTGTCCGTTAGTTACGACCAGCTTAGGTCCTATTGTGTTATATTATGTTTTAAGAATAAATTAACTGGTAAGGATCTAGGTGAGAAAACATATGAGGCAGTATATATAGTTGTATAACTTATATACAGTATGTATTTAGGTGTGGTTTGATTTCGTTGTTGTTGTTTTGAGGTTAAAAAGAAAAGAAAAATTATCACCATATTTTGAAAAGATAAACGTTGAGAAAACATTATTTTCCGAAAGTAACCAGCAAATTAAGTTTTATTTCCCCAAACGGGTAACCCTGTGATGACCTGAGTTAGGGTGTCACATTAGTGGTATCAGAGCTGGTCGAGTCTTTCGGGATCTTTGGGGAATAGGTCTGTTGTGTTGACATTGTGTTTTCTGAGTTAAGTTTTGTTTGAATTGCTTCTTAGAAGTGATGTGTGTTAATACACCAATGCACGTTTCATTTTCTGGTTGCGGTCTAACTGGTTTTGTTCTACAGGTCAGTTATGGAACTTGCACCAGAAGGTGGACGTGGACGAGGACGAGGACGTGGACGCGGTCGTGGATGTGGTCCTAGTGGTGGCCGTGGTAATATGAATGAGAACTATGATGATGGAGTGGACTATGCCGCTCAGGCTATGGAACATGTGGCAGCTGCAATTACCAATCAAACTGCATCTATGAATGCCCAGAATCTGTAAGCTGTTGAACGTAAAGCTCTGATTGCGTTTCGAAGCCAAAATCCTTCACAATTTGGTGGGAATGCGGATCATGAGAAGGCTGATTTGTGGATCCAGGAGCTGGAGAAAATCTTCGAGTTGGTAGTCACATCGGCAGAAGTTAAGGTCACTTATGCTGCTTTCCTACTGGTAGGAGATGCGGAGTATTGGTGGAAAGGTGTCAGGTTACTGTTGGAGGCTGATCATCAAGACATTACTTGGAACGTTTTTCGAACTGCATTCATGGATAAGTATTTTCCGGAGAGTGTTAGGATCGAGAAAGAGATGGAATTTATGGGATTACAACAACAAGACATGTCTGTGGGAGAGTATGCGGCTAAGTTTGAATCGCTTGCCAAATACTTCCGTTTCTTTCAAGCACAACCCAATGAGAGCTGGAAGTGTGAGAGGTTTGAAGCGGGCTTAAGGTTTGAGATTAAGGAATCTGTTTTACCTTTGCAACTTCGAACTTTTCAAGCTTTAGTCGAAATGAGTCGGAAGATTGAGCAGATGAGGAAAGGAAGAAATGATAAGGGAAATGTTGGAGGACCCACTAGATCCAAGGATCAATTTGAGAATCAGGGAGAAAAGCAAGTGCAGAGAAAACCTTATTTTCCTTTACCAATTCTTTTATAAAACCTTGAGGAAATTCGTTTGCTTTTGAAATCCTTGATGGAATAAAGTTAAATATTTTTAAAGGGGTTTTTCCTTCATAGAACAAATCGTTCGAAAAGGTTTTCTCTCGTACAAAACTTTTGATCATAAAAAGGTATTTTCCTTCAACTCAATATCACTTCAACATTTTTTCTAAAAACAAAGATCTTATTCTTCTGAAGTAAGCACTTTAAACAAGGAACTTTTATAGGTGAACCCAAAACTTTCAAAGTTCTATTCAAGGCTTATTAAGGCTTTTAATCCTTATAGTCATTGGGCACAGACTCAAGTTTGGCTTCTCAAACTTCAATCAATAGTAATATACTCACAACAATAATAATATCACAGTTAATGACAGTTCATCACATATATATAATTCATAACACTTTAAAGCAAGAAATGTTCAACTTCAAGTAATAACCACAATAGTTCAAGTAAACAAGTTATTCAAGTATTGGCTCAATATCACAATAATAATCACAACACTCAATTACACACATACACACTTGCATATAGTTATTGAATATCCCTAGGCAAGCTCCCCTTACCTTTGGAGACAAGTAAAGGATCCTCGTCTTAATGCTCACGTTAGCTCCAAGAGTGCAAACTCTGCTCCACCAAGTAAGCATAGCCGTGTTCAACATCACAGAGACACAAACTAAGCATGATAACAAACAAATAAATTCGTCAGTCCAATTTTCATTCTCAAAACATATAATCAAAAGAAACCATACATTTAATTCAGTAAATAGAATTGGTTTCTCAATAATATCGGTTTGGGTAAAAAGGATCCATAATTAAAATTGGGAAACATTTGATTTGGTTTGAGAAATATGAAATTGAACTTAGAAATCTCAAATTAAAGGTCCTAATTTGAATAAAACGTAGTTAATTTTATAGAAACACAATCGATTTCAAATAAAATAAAATTGGGGTTTAGGGTTCCTAAACACAATTTGGGGGAAACTCATTTGATCAAAGCATAACAAAATTAGTTAAATAAAACACTAATTTATAGTCCCGATTGCATAAAAACATTGTTTAATTTCATATTACAACATGAAATCAAGGAGCTAGGGTTGGGGTTTCAAAATCAGATTTGGGGATTTTCAATCTAGAAGAGATTATAGGTAAACACTTACCCAAGATGAAGAGAAAGGAGGAGGCAGAGGTTCTGAGATGTCCGGCGCGGTGGTAGCAACGGTGGCTCGTCTGAGGACGGCGGCGGAGCTCCATTTCATGGGACAACCCACAACCAAACGAAGAACAAGCCTTAGACAAGAAGAGAAAAGCTCCATGAACGACGAAGAACCTCCATGATCGACTGCCAAAGAAGCTCTCCGCTGCGGAGGGTGGAGTTCCGCATTGTGGCTGACACGTTTCGTGGCGAAGGACGCGTGCAGAACCGAGACACAGTCATCTCCTCGAGCCGGCGAGCGGCGAACTGCGGCCAGCGGGCTCCTAGGGGCGGCACGCGTCCAAGCAGCAAGAAGGAAGGAGAAGAAATGGAGGTTGAGAGGGAGGAAGAAGAAGAAGAGAGAAAAAAGGGAAGGAAGAAGAAAGCAGAGAAAGAAAAGAGAAAGTGAGGGGAGGGGGATTTACGGGTTTCTAAGAGAGAGAGGAGAGAGAATTCTAGTTTTTTGTATTAGTGGGTACAAAATGAGTGATATATATTAAGCTTAAAAATAAACATGGTTTTAGTTTTTGAATCCAAAAATAAAGGGTGACAAACATATAGTTTCAAATTTTGAAATAAAGTAGAGATTGATAGTTGGATTGATCAACTAAGAAAATCCACGGTCTAACATTTAATCTCCGATTAATGTCAAACCAGTTTATTTTCAAATCTAAATTTAAATAGAATGAAAATATGAAAATAATTTTATCTTAATCATATTATTTAACACATTTTTCTGTATTGGTAATAATAGTAACAATAACGTAAATTATTGTCTAGTAAGCGTGCATTCACTGAAATAAGTCAGTGCTAACGCACCCAATAAAATAATTTGAAGAGAATAATTCAATTACTAAAACTAAACCACATAACAAAATAAACATAAACATCTAAATCAAATAATTAATCATATGTGTAAAAACTAGGGTGTTACAGACCATAGGTCAAAATGTGTGGGCTAGCTTAACCTTTGGTCTAAGCGTCTTCGGTTTCTTGACATAAGGACAATCTGCTAAGACTAGGTTGACTTAAGATCAAAGTTGTAAAGTTTAGGTTGACCATGGGTCAAATTGTGTAGATTCGATTGACATAAGGTCTAGGTGTCTAGATTAGATTGACCATGGGTCAAATTGTGTGTGTTAGGTTAACCTTTGGTCTAAGTGAGAAGAGTTTGTTGACTTAAGGACAATTTGTTAAGACTAGGTTGACTTAAGGTCAAAGTTGTAACGTTTAGGTTGACCATGGGTCATATTGTGTGGGTTAGGTTAACCTTTGGTCTAAATGTGAAGAGTTTGTTCCCGTAAGTACAATATCTGTTAACACTAGGTTGACTCAAGGTCAAAGTTGTAAAGATTAGGTGGACCAGGAGTCAAATTATGTAGATTAGGTTGACCTATGGTATATGTGTCTAGATTAGTATGACCATGGGTAAAATTGTGTTGATGTAGTTGACCTAAGGTCTAGGTGTCTAGATTAGGTTAACCATTGGTCTAAGTGTGAAGAGTTTGTTGACTTAAGGACAATTTGTTAAGACTAGGTTGACTTAAGGTCAAAGTTGTAAAGTTTAGGAAGACCATGGGTCAAATTGTCTGGGTTAGGTTAACCTTTGGTCTAAGTATGAAGAGTTTGTTCCCGTAAGTACAATATCTGTTAACACTAGGTTGACTCAAGGTCAAAGTTGTAAAGTTAGGTTGAATATGAGTCAAATTATGTAGATTAGGTTGACCTATGGTATATGTGTCTAGATTAGTTTGCCATGGGTCAAATTGTGTAGAAGTGGTTGACCTACGATGTAGGTGTCTAGATTAGGTTGACCTTTGGTCTAAGTGTGAAGAGTTTGTTGACTTAAGGACAATTTGTTAAGACTAGGTTGACTTAAGGTCAAAGTTGTAAAGTTTATGTTGATCATGGGTCAATTGTGTGGGTTAGGTTAACTTTTAGTCTAAGTGTGAAGAGTTTGTTCCCGTAAGTACAATATATGTTAACAGTAGGTTGACTCAAGGTCAAAGGTGTAGATTTTAGGTTGACCATGAGTTAAATTATGTAGATTAGGTTGACCTATGGTATATGTGTCTAGATTAGTTTGACCATGGGTCAAATTGTGTAGATGTGGTTGACCTAAGGTCAATGTGTCTAGATTAGGTCGACATTTGGTCTAAGTGTGAAGAGTTTGTTGACTTAAGCATAATTTGTTAAGACTAGGTTGACTTAAGGTCAAAGTTGTAAAGTTTAGGATGACCATGGGTCAAATTGTCTGGGTTACGTTAACCTTTGGTATAATTGTGAAGAGTTTGTTCCCATAAGTACAATATATGTTAACACTAGGTTGACTCAAGGTCAAAGTTGTAAAGATTAGGTTGACCTATGGTATATGTGTCTAGATTAGTTTGACCATGGGTCAAATTGTGTAGATGTGGTTGACCTAAGGTCTTTGTGTCTAGATTAGGTTGACCTTTGGTCTAAGTGTGAAGAGTTTGTTGACTTAAGCATAATTTGTTAAGACTAGGTTGCCTTAAGGTCAAAGTTGTAAAGTTTAGGATGACCATGGGTCAAATTGTCTGGGTTACATTAACTTTTGGTATAATTGTGAAGAGTTTGTTCCCGTAAGTACAATATATGTTAACACTAGGTTGACTCAAGGTCAAAGTTGGAAAGATTAGTTTGACCGTGAGTCAAATTATGTAGATTAGATTGACCTACGGTATAGGTGTCTAGATTAGTTTGACCATGGGTAATATTGTGTAGATGTGGTTGACCTAAGGTCTAGGTGTCTAGATTATGTTAACATTTGGTCTAAGTGTGAAGAGTTTGTTCCTGTAAGTACAATATCTGTTAACATTAGGTTGACTCAAGGTCAAAGTTGTAAAGTTTAGGTTGACCATGAGTCAAATTATGTAGATTAGGTTGACCTATGGTATAGGTGTCTAGATTAGTTTGACCATGGGTCAAACCGTGTAGATGTGGTTGACCTAAGGTCTAGGTGTCTAGATTAGGTTGACCTTTGGTCTAAGTGTGAAGAGTTTATTGACTTAAGCACAATTTGTTAAGACTTGGTTGACTTAAGGTCAAAGTTGTAAAGTTTAGGTTGACCATGGGTCAAATCGTGTGGGTTAGGTTAACCTTTGGTCTAAGTGTGAAGAGTTTATTCCCGTAAGTACAATATCTGTTAACACTAGGTTGACTCAAGGTTAAAGTTGTAAAGTTTAGGCTGGCCATGAGTCAAATTATGTAGATCAGGTTGACCTATGGTATAGGTGTCTAGATTAGTTTGACCATGGGTCAAATTGTTTAGATGTGGTTGACCTACGGTCTAGGTGTCTCGATTAGGTTGACCTTTGGTCTATGTGTGAAGAGTTTGTTGACTTAAGGACAATTCGTTAAGACTTGGTTGACTTAAGGTCAAAGTTGTAAAGTTTATGTTTATCATGGATCAAATTGTGTGGGTTAGGTTAACCTTTGGTCTAAGTGTGAAGAGTTTGTTTCCGTAAGTACAATATCTGTTAACACTAGGTTGACTCAAGTTCAAAGTTGTAAAGTTTAGGTTGACCATGAGTCAAATTATGTAGATTAGGTTGACCTATGGTATAGGTGTCTAGATTAGTTTGACCATGGTTAAAATTGTGTAGATGTGGTTGACCTAAGGTCTAGGTGTCTAGATTAGGTTAACCTTTGGTCTAAGTGTGAAGAGTTTGTTCCCGTAAGTACACTATCTGTTAACAAGAGGTTGACTCAAGTTCAAAGTTGTAAAGTTTAGGTTGACCATGAGTCAAATTATGTAGATTAGGTTGACCTATGGTATAGGTGTCTAGATTAGTTTGACCGTGGGTCAAATTATGCACATGTAGTTGACCTAAGGTCTAGGTGTCTACATTAGGTTGACCTTTGATCTAAGTGTGAAGAGTTTGTTGACTTGAGGACAATTTATTAGGACTAGGTTGACGTAAGGTCAAAGTTGTAAAGTTTAGGTTGACCATGGGTCAAAATATGTGGGTTAGGTTAACCTTTGGTCTAATTGTGAAGAGTTTGTCCCGTAAGTACAATATCTGTTAACACTAGGTTGACTCAAGGTCAAAGTTGTAAAGATTAGTTTGACAATGAGTCAAATTATGTAGATTAGGTTGACCTATGGTATTGGTGTCTAGATTAGTGTGACCATGGGTAAAATTGTGTAGATGTGGTTGACCTAAGGTCTAGGTGTCTGGATTAGGTTAACCTTTGGTCGAAGTGTGAAGAGTTTGTTCCCGTAAGTACAATATCTACTAACACTAGGTTGACTCAAGGTCAAAGTTGTAAATTTTAGGTTGACCATGAGTCAATTTATGTAGATTAGGTTGACCTATGGTATACTAACACTAGGTTGACTCAAGGTCAAAGTTGTAAATTTTAGGTTGACCATGAGTCAATTTATGTAGATTAGGTTGACCTATGGTATAGTTGTCTAGATTAGTTTGACAATGGGTCAAATTGTATAGATGTGGTTGACCTAAGGTCTAGGTGTCTAGATTAAGTTGACCTTTGGTCTAAGTGTGAAGAGTTTGTTGACTTTAGCACAATTTGTTAAGACTTGGTTGACTTAAGGTCAAAGTTGTAAAGTTTAGGTTGACCATGGGTCAAATTGTGTCGGTTAGGTTAACCTTTGGTCTAGGTGTGAAGAGTTTGTTCCCGTAAGTACAATATCTGTTAACACTATGTTGACTCAAGGTCAAAGTTATAAAGTTTAGGATGACCATGAGTCAAATTATGTAGATTAGGTTGACCTATGATATATGTGTATAGATTAGTTTGACCATGGGTCAAATTGTGTAGATGTGGTTGAACTAAGGTCTAGGTGTCTAGATTAGGTTGACCATTGGTCTAAGTGTGAAGAGTTTGTTGACTTAAGGACAATTTGTTAATACCAGGTTGACTTAAGGTCAAAGTTGTAAAGTTTAGGTTGACCATGTGTCAAATTGTCTGGGTTAGGTTAACCTTTGGTCTAAGTTGTTGGAACCAAAGTGGTTCTGGTTTAGTTAATCTCTAGGTTTTGATGTTAACAAAAGGATTAAATTTGCTTGGCAAAGTGTTAGTTGAGATATAACAAGTGATTCCAGTTTATACGAGAATATCCAAAATAATATAAGGTATACGATGCTTGGACTCTTGTAAAGAATTACCCGTCCAAATGTTATTTAAACTGTTTATATTTTAATCGTTAGGTAGATGGCTAACTAAAATTCAGTAGACGTCCATAGTGCCACGTCATTGGACGGAGTTTCTCCAAAGACTTAGCAAGTCCAAAGACTTGTGTGGACGAGTGCTTCTGCCATATTAGTGGATGAGCAGAATAAAACTTTGTGTAAACGCGTTCTAAAATTGAGTGCCTGTAGACGGTTCTACATCTTCTATATCTTTACTACCTTGAATGTGATTTAATATAATCTGGACCACATTGAATTTATTTCAAATGATTGATATTTATTTCGATGGAATATATGTTCTTTATAATTGTTGTTTTTTTTTTTGTTAATGCCTTGTTCCTTGTGAGAAAATTCATAGTACTATCAAGGAAATACAAAAATTAAATAGTACAATTAGAATTGCAAAACGATCTGTACGATGACAACTTTATTGTTGGACAAAAGCTAGGTTATACACATAGGAGGAAAGAAAGTTTTTAAGGTACAATTGCTCAGGACAGTGAGCCTCCATTTTGTGCTTTTCTGATAACCATGGATGCTTTTCAACACGGCCAAAATCAAGCTATCAATCTCAACAGATATCATTCATTTAATGCTATCTCTAAATGGGTTGATCAAATATAACCGTTGAAAATTTGCAAGAGAAGTTGAAGACCACTATATATAGAAGGTCTCAAGCACTAGAGAACTACTTTTGCCATTTTGAACATTTGCAATATATTCACTGCTCACATTCCCTTTGTAAAGCAAAAGTCTGTAATTCTTAAGGTTGAATATTTGTAAAAATATTCAGTAGATCTTAAACCTTCATACCCTCACAAATAGTGAGTTGGAAAGATCTTAGAAAAATCTTTGTGATTGAATTAGAGCATGAAGAGGCTTGGCAAGAAAGCAATACTTGTAGCCTGGAGTGGTGTAGAATACTTGTTGTAGAAACTATTTGGAAATAGTGGAGAAAATCTTTCAAGTAGAAGGGACTGGACGTAGCTCTTGGTTGGAAGAGAGTGAACCAGGATAAAATACCTGAGTGAATTTTCTATCGCTTATCTTTTATAGTTTTATTTATTTATACTAACTGTGATATTTGATTTTGGTTTTATTAATCTTTTAAAAAGGATTTCTTGTGTGCTTAAACTTTTTATCTTCTGCTTGTGAAAAGGTTTCTCAAAAAGGGTTTTTGAGAAAATAATTAACAAACACAATTCAACCCCCCTTCTTGTGTTTGCCTATGCCAACTTCAGTTAGTATCAGAGCTCAGCCTTGACAGGGTTGAGCATCTAAAAAGTTCTAAGGCAGTACGATCCTACAATCATGGATGCAGAAGGACAAGCTATCAACAGACCTACAATCTGCTTTCTTGATTCTTGATCTTAAAATGTGATTCTGTTTTGATCTTTGTAGAGATTGCGTCCTTCTTGAGATATAACTGTTTCCATCTGAAAGGATAGCCAAGTATTTTTGAAGAGTAATTAATCCGTTTTTATTTGAAGAGAAAAATATCTGCGTCCATTTGCCACGTCAGCAGACGGGAGTATTATCTCAAGGTTATTAGACGGGCTCCAATTGGTAAACGAGCGTGCTAACACAAGGCAATTGGACGGGATCCAATTTGTAGACGAGCTTTATATATCATGTAAGTTGACGGAGCTTCTAATTTAGCGTGTATCATTAGTATCCAAGCTCCAAGTTCTATTGTCAGTAGACGAGCTTTCCTTTTTACATCAGTAGACGAGCTCTCCAAGTGTTACTATCAGTAGACGCGCGCTCTTGTTACTTTCAGTGGACGAGCTCTCCTTTTTCCATCAGTAGACGAGCTCTCCAAGTGTTTCTATTAGTAGACGCACGCTCTTGTTTCTTTCAGTGGACGAGCTCTCCTTTTTCTTTAGTGGACATGTGCTTCCTTTACATCAGTGGACGCGTGCTCCAAGTGCCACGACAGCAGACGAGATATTCTGTTTTCTTAGTGGACGCGCTTCTTGTGCCGCATCAGCAGACGAGATCTTCTTTTTATTTCAGAGAACGCGCTTTATGTGCTCTTTCAGTGGACGACGGCTTTTTACTTTGTTGTTCCTTTAGTGGACGCGCTTTCTTTGTTCTTTCAGTGGACGTAAGCTTTTTACTTTGTTGTACTTTAGTGGACAAGCTCTTTAGTTGTTCATTGGACTTCAGCTCTTTACTTTGTTGGACGTCATTCTTGGTTCTCTTCATTGGACGAGCGCTTATATTTTCCCTGTGTTGGACGTGCGCTAGTTTTGCTTTGTTGGACGAGTGATCTTGCATGCAACTTAAACGTAATGAGTGCATAGTCAAAATTAAAAATCTTATGCAAAATACACTTTGTTTGTCATACATCAAAACATGAATGAGGGCTTAGTCTTATAAACTCCCCCTTTTTGATTATGACAAACCTTACCATACTTAACCTTAGTTTTTAAGAAATCAGAGTGCAGCTATTTAGTAGGCATGGTTCTTGAGTTATTTTAGTCCTCCACATGTGCCATTGATATCTTTCAAAAGATCAAGTGTTATCATATCATTATCAAAAAAAAAATCATCTTGCATTTATTACAAGTTCAAGTATGTCTTGTCAAAGCAATTCATACTCAGGTATCAGAGAAGATTTTTTTTTTACATATTAGAGAAAAAAAATTTCTACAACAAATGCATGGTTCATATTTCCCCCACTTTATTAGAGAAATAAAAATTTGCAAATCAGAGAATGCATGGTTCATCATTTTTTTTATGGACCATATTTCTCAGATGTATGGTTCATCTTTCTAGTTCATCTCAGATGTATGGTTCATCTTTCTCCCCCTTTGTCATTATCAAAAAGAAACTATGGAGAATATTGAAATCAATCTTAAAAAAACAGTCTTGCATTCATTAATAATAAAGCATTTCAGAACTTATGCAATACATCAAAACATCCAAAATATAAAAAAAATTACAGACACATAAGGACGCTTGGCATCTTGCCCATGTCCTTCATAATTTTTAACAATTTGTGCTACCTTGCGTGCCATCTGTTATTAGTTATTTTGAGGATCAATTATGCCAAGTTCCATGCTTATAAAGAAGAAACTCTCCATATTTAGAGGTCTGGTGAATATATCAGCTAATTGCTTAGTTGTATATATATGTTCAATCACAACATCAACACTTTGAATATGATCCCTGATAAAATGATGCCTAATTTCAATATGCTTGGTTCTTGAGTGCATAATTGGGTTCTTTGTTAGATTTATTGCACTAGTGTTATTAAATTTTATTGGTATACGATCCAGATAAACACCATAGTCAATTAATTGTTGTTTCATCCATAGGATTTGAGCACAACAACTCCCAGCTGCAACATATTCTGCTTCAGCTGTGGATAAGGCCACCCTAGTTTACTTTTTACTAAACCAGGATACTAGGGAACTTCCTAATAAATAGCATGTTCCACTTGTGCTCTTCCTATCTAACTTGCATCCAGCAAAGTCAGAGTCGGAATATCCTATTAATGTGCAAGTGGATCCCTTGGGATACCACAACCCCATTTCTTTTGTTCCTAAGAGATACTTCACGATTCTTTTAACTGCAGTAAGATGTGATTCTTTAGGATTAGCTTGATACCTTGCACACACACACACACTGAACATTATATCTGGCCTACTTGCAGTGAGATAAAGTAAGGATCCGATAATACCTCTATACTTGGATACATCTATAGATTTACCATGTTCATCTTTGTCCAAGTAGTAGGCTGGACTCATTGGTGTTGCCATTTCCTTTGTACTTTCGATTCCAAACTTCTTTAGTAGTTCCTTTCAATACTTTGTTTGGCTTATGAAGGTTCCATCTTGGCATTGTTTAATTTGAAGTCCAAGAAAGAAGGTAAGCTCTCCCATCAAGGACATTTCAAATTCACTTTGTATTAGTTCACCAAATTCCTTGCATAAAGACTCATTAGTAGCACCAAAAATAATGTCATCAACATATATTTGAACAAGTAAGATATTGTGTGCTTTTATTTTAGTAAATAGTGTTGTATCAACTTTTCCTCTTTTAAAGCCTTTCTCCAGGAGAAAATTGCTTAACCTTTCATACCAAGCTCTAGGAGCTTGCTTGAGTCCATAGAGGGCTTTAGTCAGTTTATAGACATGATTTGGGAGCTCATTATCAACAAGCCAGGGGGTTGGCTTACATATACTTCCTCTCGTATTATTCCATTTAAAAAGGCATTTTTCACATCCATTTGGTACAGTTTAAAGTTCATTATACAAGCATAGGCTAAGAGCATTCTTATGGCTTCTAATCTAGCTACGGAAGCATATGTTTCATCATAATCAATTCCTTCTTCTTGATTATATCCCTTAGCTACTAGTCTAGACTTGTTTCTTATTATTATTCCATTCTCATCCATTTTGTTTCTAAACACCCATTTAGTTCCGATTATTTGATTACTTTTGGGTTTTGGAACTAAATCCCAAACTTTGTTCCTTTTAAATTGATTTAACTCCTCTTGCATTGCAATCATCCAATGTTCATCATTAATAGCATCATCAACACATTTTGGTTCTATTTGAGATACAAATGCCATGGTATTGCAAATATTCCTTAAAGAGTTTCTAGTGGTTATCCCTTTGGTGATCTCACCAATGATATTGTCTATGGGATGATTCTTTGAAGCTTGCCACTCCTTAGGAAGATTTTCTTGTTGAAGTTCCGCTTGAGGTTCTTTACTGCTTTCTTCATCTTCCTTTTCCTTGTTGCTCTCCTTTCCTTTATCATATTTCACTTCATCCTCAAGAGTTTCTGCATCATAAAAATGTCTTTTCCCAACCTTTTGGGGTTAGACTCATCAAATGTTATGTGAACAGATTCCTCTATTGATAAAGTACGCTTATTAAACACTCTATATGCTTTGCTAGTTAATGAATAACCTAGGAAAATACCCTCATCAGCTTTGGGATCAAATTTCCCAAGATTATCCTTGCCATTATTTAGCACAAAACATTTACAGGCAAAGACATGAAAGTGATAAATGTTAGGTTTTCTTCCCTTGTAAAGTTCATATGGAGTTTTGATAAGCCTCTGGCTCATCTAGTTTTGTGGCTAGTATGACCAGGGTTTTGTGCAAATTATATTGTATTTTTACCCAAATTAGATTAGATTGTCCTCAAGCAAGGTTTTGAGTCTCTAGAGTAGTTTTAAGTTAATTTAGCTAGTTTGGAGTTAAATAATACACTTATAGTTATTTCTTTGTTTTCAGGTTAAGTGAAAGTCAAGAGAATAAGGAAACAGGGGATTCGCCCCACGAAAGCCATGCTCGCCACGCGACCCCGAAGCCTGACTGTTCCAAGAAATTGCTAAGTCTCTGGGTCGCCTCGCGAAAAAGGTCTCGCCCCGCGAGTCTTGCAAACATGAAAAAGTCAGAGACGATCACGGCTTGCCCGTGTTGAAGGTCATGGCCGTGGCAGTTTTGAAGCTGAAGAGTCTCGCCACGCGAGAATCACTTCGCCTCGCGAGAATGCCAAGGGTTGCTGACAGTTCATGAAATT
Source organism: Sophora flavescens (assembly GCA_030762895.1). Classification (NCBI taxonomy): domain Eukaryota; kingdom Viridiplantae; phylum Streptophyta; class Magnoliopsida; order Fabales; family Fabaceae; genus Sophora; species Sophora flavescens. The sequence continues at coordinate 1,379,345 of CM061065.1, forward strand.
CGCCTCGCGAATGGTTGTTCGCCTCGCGAGCCCTCTGAATTCTGAAATTGTATAAAAGGCTGTTCTGAATATTTTGTAGAGACTTTTTGCTCCTCTAACTTTCTGATATACATTTTTCCTTTGTGATTTCGTTATTGCCATGGAGCACTAAGTCCTAGGATTAGTCTACTGTTTGAGGATCCTATATACTTGAGGTTATGTAATCCCTATTTTAATTGCTTTTCCCTTTTCAATACCGTACTTTGTATTTCTGTTTGCTTAATTCAGGAGTATACTGTATTGTATTGATTTATCTCTGGTGATATCATGTTCCTATAATTAATCGCATCTGCTTAATTTGCGTGTGTACATTTCGTGTTCGCTTAGTTCACGAAGGGCTTAATCCCGTTTGCTTAATTCGGGAATAGGGACATGTATCTGTGGTAGTAGTTTCGCTTGTAAATTGCTACTACAACCGGGAGGGGATAAGAATCTGCTTAGGGCTCGGGTTTACATTAACCAAGGATAGTTGGGAATTCTTAACAGTAGATTAATCGTTGTTTGATAATTGATAATCCCTTTTCAACTGCCTTGTTTTTTATTGCTCTGTTTTATTTGTTTCTTAATTGCATTCCTATCCAAACCCCCCCCCCCCCAAAAACTGATGTTTGTGAAAGATAATCTTCTCAGAGTCCTTCAGAGACGACAGCCCAGTCGTCGCACTCTACTACACTTATACACTCGCTCGTCCTTTTGGGCGCGTGCGCGGCAAACATGACCAAAAATTGGCGCCGTTCTGGGGACTACGAGTTGTTTTTTTTATCTATTTGTTTTTATTTTATTTTATTTTCTTTCTTTTATTTTCTGTTCTGTTTTGAATTGGTCTGGCTACTAGGTCTCATTGCCCTGAACTGTGTGATTTTGACCCGGAAATTGAAAGAACATTGCACACACTCCGTAGGGAATTTCGGGCTAGCACTAGTAGTGATTCCAATTTTAAAACTGCTTTTGAAAATATGGGAGACCAAAGGACTTTGAGGCAGCTTGCTGCCCCTGATGTGAATTACAATGGTTTGTGCATTGCTTATCCTGGTGCTGACACCCCTTTTGAGTTAAAATCTGGGCTAATCCATTTGTTGCCAAGATTTAATGGTCTTGCAGGTGAAGATCCACACAAGCACCTCAAGGAGTTCCAAGTTGTCTGCTCCACAACTTTGAGGCCAGAAGGAGTAACTGAGGATCATATCAAGTTGAAGGCTTTTCCATTCTCACTCCAGGGAGCCGCAAAAGATTGGCTTTTATACCTTGCGCCAAATTCCATTACCACATGGAATGACTTGAAGAAGCTCTTCCTGGAGAAATATTTTCCTGCCTCCAGAGCCGCTGCAATTAGGAAAGAAATCTGTGGAATAAGGCAAGGAAATGAGTCGCTAGCTGAGTATTGGGAGAGGTTCAAGCAATGACATCTAGTTGCCCCAAAGACCCCAAATTTCGAACAGCTCCTCATCCAATATTTTTATGAAGGATTGCAGCCTATGGATAGGAATATTTTGGATCTTTGCTAGTGGGGGAGCATTGGTTGACAAGACTCCATCTCTGTGCTAAGCAACTTATTGAGAACATGTCGTTGAATTCCCAGCAATTCACTACAAGAAGAAATTCTGTTGAGACTAGAGGTGTACATGAGGTCCGCACTTCCTCTTCCAGGCCATGACAGTGATGATAGAATTGATAGGCTCACTTCTTTGGTAGAGAAATTGGTAATGGATAGGGTTCAGCTGCGGTGTTGTGTGGCATGTGCGGTTCTCCCGAGCACCCATATGAAGCATGCCCCATTTTGCAAGGAGGGTCGATTCTTGAATCACCTCAAGCCTTTGCAGTCCATCCGTATAATCGGGGCAATAACCGCAAGCAGATCTGACATTCCGGATCTTTCAACAAATAGGTACCATCCCAGTGGAGTAATCATCCTAATCTGCGGTATGGGAACTCATCCCAAGAGCCGATGGCACCTCGAGAATCCTCCTCCGGTGACTACTTGAGCACCCTCCGGACCTTGATAGATGACATGCTCAATAAAATGGCTGCACAAATGGCTGCACAAAATCTACGGTTTCAGCAAGAAATGGGACAGATTCAGGCCTCACAGCACGCGATTTCAAGACAAACAAATGCCAGCATTAAAAATTTAGAGACACAGATCGGACGAGATGGCCACATCCATGAATAGCACACCGCAAGGTCAAAGAACAACCCAGTGCCCCAAAGACACCGGTGATCAATCCTAATGCCTCCAACCCCAATGTGAGTTCTATATCTCCGAGGTCCGGAAAGGTTGTTGAGGCCACTTACGGAAAGAATGAAGAAACTATGAAGGCTACTCCCGAGCCTCTCTTGTTGAAGTTACTTCGAACCTTGTGGTTGAAGTTGAAACGAGAGAGTGTATAGACCACCCATTCCGTTCCCACACAGATTACAGAAAAATTTGAAGAGTGGTGGTGAAGATAAAGAGAAGTAAATTCTTGATGTTTTAAGAAAGGTGGGTGTTAATATCCCTCTGTTGGATATGATCAAGCAAGTGCCCAGATATGCAAAATTTCTCAAGGACCTATGCACCAACAAGAGGAAGATGAAGACTAATGAGAGGGTTGACTTGGGAAGAAATGTCTCAGCGCTTATCCAGTCTAAGCCAGAAGAAGTTGTTGCTTTCACTCAGGCACTGCCACCGAAGTGCAAGGATCCAGGCACCTTCACTATCCCATGCACTATTGGGGACAAGAAGTTTGAAAACTGCATGCTGGACTTGGGAGCATCTATCAATGTCATGCCTACCTCTATCTTTAATAAACTGGATCTTGGTCCTTTGAAGTACACCGGTATCACCATTCAGTTGGCCAACAGGACCTGTGCACGCCCCATGGGAATGGTGGAGGATGTACTAGTGCAAGTTGATGATCTGATCTTCCCAGCTGATTTCTACATCTTGGACATGGCAGGAGAGACACATTCCAGTAAATCACCAATCATCCTGGGCCGGCCATTCATGAAGACAGCCAAGACTAACATTGATGTGGGTGATGGGACCATGTCTATGAAGTTTGGGGATATAGTTGCAAAGTTTAACATATTTGATGCCATGAAACATCCAGCGGAAGAGCACTCTGTATTCCACATTGAGCTGATATCTGAGACTATTGAGGACACTCATGAGAACTTGTTTTTTAATTTACCACTTAATTCTGGCTGTGATGATATTCTTTCTTTTCTTGATTGTACTAACGCTAACCATTTTGTGGTTTGTGCTGAGATTGCTGCATGTTTAGCAGGTGATAAAATTGTCAGTGCAGTGGATGAGAAACATGAAGAAGATGAAGAAGCACCGGAGGCCCTCTCTACCTCTTTGGACTTAGATCGCAAGGAATGGGATCCAGGTGACAGCTCCGGCTTACACTGAATTTGATCAGGGAGTACTCTTTTCCTTTCCCTCACTATGATCTTATAATTCTGTTGTTCATTGGGGACAATGCATGTTTTAAGTGTGGGGGAGGGAACTAGTTTTAGTTTTTCTTTTCTTTGAATAAAGTTTTCTTTTCTTTGAATAAAGCTCCTGAATAATTTGAGAAGCTCAGGAGCATTTGTGTGTTAAGTTTTTAGTTGGCAAGTTTGTTAGATTTTGATTGATGTTGCACAGATTGCTTGCATGATTGATATGTAATGATTTCCCCTAGGCTGAAAAATTTTGTGATTCCCATGTGAAATTGAAAACTGAACTTTGGGATTTTGTTATGATAGCATGATGAATGATAAGTTTGGGGTGATAGGAAGCACACACTAGGGATAGTATCTCTTTCAAACAATTTGCATGAATGTCCAGGTGAGGTTTTGAGCCTCCAGCATGTTTCAAATTGTGTGAAAATCACTTCCAAGTTACACTTCCCTGGATTTGATTGAATCTCTTTTTGGTTTGCATGATTATATGTGTGTAGCAAATGATTTAGGCATTTTCTTTGTAAATAGCTACTTGACCTGAATAAACCAATTCCTAATGCATGTTCCCTAGTTAGCCCTTTTGAGCCTTTTAGCCTATTAGTTCTTGATAACCTAATGTTATAAGCCCAAAAATCTGGAAAACCATGTTAACCCGATCTTAGGATTAGGAGAGCATGTAATCTTAGAATGGGTGCAAGAAACTAAAGTTTGGGGTAGCTGCAAGGTGCAATGTGTTGTTGGGATTAGGAAAAATGAAGAAAAAAAAAAGAAAAAAAAAGAAAAAAAAAAGAAGAAAAAAAAATGAAAAATACAAAAATACAAAAATTCCAAAAAAAAAAAAAGAAATAATAAGAGCTGTAGCCACCCAGAAGTGTAAAGAAAAAAAATAATAAAGAAAGGAACTTGAGTGAATTTCAAGGTGTAAATATAGTTCATGCTCTCTTAGTTCCTAGGGTCTTCAGCTTAGTTCCTTTGTATATCCTACCCTTAGCCAGGCCCCATTACAACCCAATAAAGACCTTCTGATGTTGCTTGCATGTTTTCTGTGGGAACCATTTTGAGATGAAAAGCAAATTTTTGGGAAGTGTACTTGAGAAGTGAAACTGAGTGCAAATTGTTAGCCTGACATAAACTGAGTGACTGAGTGAACAAATAATGCCCTTGTGAGGAAGGCAGTTGTTTGGATTTGGTGATCTCCCTCTTGTGTGTGACTTAGATTCCCTGCTTAGATTTCTGATTGTTTTCATGATGAAACTCTCAATTGTTTGGAATAAATGAATGTGGGAATTGCTCTGTTTGAAATAGGGGAAACAATGAAGAAAAAAAGTTTTTGAAGTTGCTTGAATTTGTGCAATGTTGGTTGAATCTTTTAAGCTTGCCAGGTCTTGAGTCTTTTTGATTTTTGAGTCTTAGTTTGCTTGGGGACAAGCAAAGTTTAAGTTTGGGGTATTTTGATAAGCCTCTGGCTCATCTAGTTTTGTGGCTAGTATGACCAGGGTTTTGTGCAAATTATATCGTATTTTTACCCAAATTAGATTAGATTGTCCTCAAGCAAGGTTTTGAGTCTCTAGAGTAGTTTTAAGTTAATTTAGCTAGTTTGGAGTTAAATAATACACTTATAGTTATTTCTTTGTTTTCAGGTTAAGTGAAAGTCAAGAGAATAAGGAAACAGGGGATTCGCCCCGCGAAAGCCATGCTCGCCACGCGACCCCGAAGCCTGACTGTTCCAAGAAATTGCTAAGTCTCTGGGTCGCCTCGCGAAAAAGGTCTCGCCCCGCGAGTCTTGCAAACATGAAAAAGTCAGAGACGATCACGACTTGCCCGTGTTGAAGGTCATGGCCGTGGCAGTTTTGAAGCTGAAGAGTCTCGCCACGCGAGAATCACTTCGCCTCGCGAGAATGCCAAGGGTTGCTGACAGTTCATGAAATTCGCCTCGGGAATGGTTGTTCGCCTCGCGAGCCCTCTGAATTCTGAAATTGTATAAAAGGCTGTTCTGAATATTTTGTAGAGACTTTTTGCTCCTCTAACTTTCTGATATACATTTTTCCTTTGTGATTTCGTTATTGCCATGGAGCACTAAGTCCTAGGATTAGTCTACTGTTTGAGGATCCTATATACTTGAGGTTATGTAATCCCTATTTTAATTGCTTTTCCCTTTTCAATACCGTACTTTGTATTTTTGTTTGCTTAATTCAGGAGTATACTGTATTGTATTGATTTATCTCTGGTGATATCATGTTCCTATAATTAATCGCATCTGCTTAATTTGCGTGTGTACATTTCGTGTTCGCTTAGTTCACGAAGGGCTTAATCCCGTTTGCTTAATTCGGGAATAGGGACATGTATCTGTGGTAGTAGTTTCGCTTGTAAATTGCTACTACAACCGGGAGGGGATAAGAATCTGCTTAGGGCTCGGGTTTACATTAACCAAGGATAGTTGGGAATTCTTAACAGTAGATTAATCGTTGTTTGATAATTGATAATCCCTTTTCAACTGCCTTGTTTTTGATTGCTCTGTTTTATTTGTTTCTTAATTGCATTCCAATCCAAACCCCCCCCAAAAACTGATTTTTGTGAAAGATAATATTCTCAGAGTCCTTGAGAGACGACATCCGAGTTGTCGCACTATACTACACTTTTAAACCCGCTCGTCCTTTTTGGCGCGTGCGCGACAGCGCGACCAAGTTTTCTTCAAAATTGGCCTTATAAGAACTCTGTTTAAAACATAACATGCAGTACTTACAGCATCAGCCCAAAAATACTTTGGTAAATTAGAGTCACTTAATATGGTTCTAGCAATTTCTTCAAGTGACCTATTTTTCCTCTCAACTACTCCAGTTTGTTGTGGAGTTCTAGGTGCAGAAAAATTGTGTTTTATACCATGTTCATCACAAAAGTTATCAAACTCCTCATTTTGGAATTCTCCTCCATGGTCACTCCTAATTGAAACAATTTTCACGCCTTTCTCATTTTGAGCAACCTTAGCCATTTTCTTAAAAGCTTTAAAAGCTTCATTCTTATGTGCTAAGAAAAAGGTCCAAGTGAATCTAGAGAAGTCATCAACAATTACAAGAGCATAGAAATTTCCACCAAAGCTTTTTGTCCTAGAAGGTCCAAAAAGGTTCATGTGCAGTAATTGTAAGGGTCTACTAGTTGAAACAGTGTTTTTAGCCTTAAATGAGGTTTTCACTTGTTTACCCTTTTGGCATGCATCACATGGGCCTTCTTTAACAAACTTTTTATTTGGTAAACCGATTACAAGTTCTTTGGAAATCAATTTATTCAAGTGATCCATATGAATGTGATCTATTCTCCTATGCCAAAGCCAATTTTCATCTTCTTTGGAAAGTAAGCAACATGCATCATTGGAAATTAAGTTGTCTATGTCTAGCATATAGATGTTATTGATTCTATTTCCAATCAATTTTATGTTATTATCATGAATAGATTCGATCATACACAAATTTGAGTTAAAGTTTACCTTGTAGCCTTTATCACATAATTGGCTAATACTTAGTAGATTGTGTTTGAGCCCTTCCACATAGAGAACATCCTCAATCTTGATTGCTGGACTTTTTCCTATTGTTCCAACACCAAGGATTCTTCCTTTGTTGTTGTCTCCATAGGTGACATTTCCTCCTTCCTTGGGAGTGAAATATGTAAATTTTGTGATATCTCCGGTCATGTGTTTGGAGCAGCCACTGTTCAAAAACCAGCTTGAGGTTTTGGCCTTCAAACACACCTACAAAACAGATTCTTTTATGCTTTTCCTTTAGGTACCCAACTGTTTGGGTCCTTTAGTGTTAGTAGCAACATAAGTTCCTTTTGGAACCCAAATTTGTTTAATGCCAACATGAATGTTCTTTCTAAGTCTACAAGTAGCAGTTGTATGGCCTTTTTTTAGACAATAATAACATTTAATAAAAGGACTAGTTGAGGAAATGGGTGGAACAAAAAGCCTTTTAAAAGATTTTTCATGTACCATTTACTTATATCCAATTCCAGCTTTATCATACGCACCCTTTTGCTGTCCTAATATGGCATTCAAGTTATCTCTACCGGAAGTAAACTTAGATAGAGTTGTATTCAGTTTTTCAACTTCCTTTTCTAATGTAGTGCATTTGGTGCAAATTGAACTAGATGCAAGTAATTGTGAATTTTCATCTTCTAGTTATTTAAGCTTTATTTGTAAAGATGCATTATCACTACATTGTTTTGTGATGATCTTTCTAGAAGATTTAAGTTGTTTACCAATTTTAACATATTCTTCATGCAATTCATCAAAAGCATCTTGTAACTCATCATAGGTAGGAGAGGAATCATTTACCTCGGTTTCACTATCACTTTGACGATTTGCCATGAGAGATAGGTTGGCTTCTTCATTTTCAGATTTACTACTAGTGGAATCCATATCATTTTCTTCCCAAGCTATGTATGCTCTTCTAGGCTTTCTTCCTTTCTTTTCTTTGTTTTCATTCTTCTCATACTTTTCTTTCTTTTGTAGCTTTGGACATTCATTTTTGTAGTGTCCAGGCTTTCCACATTCAAAGCATTTGATTGTTGAGGAAGAGCTTTCACCTTTGTTCGTGTTCTTTTTGGTAGGAAAACTGAATTGCTTCTTGTTTCTATTCTTCTTGACGAATCTTTTAAATTTCCTCACAAGCAATCCCATGTCTTCTTCTTCGGATTCTTCACTTTCATCAAGGTGTCCATCTTCATCACTTTCTATTGATTCTTTGGAAATATGAGCCTTGAGTGAGAGTCATTTCTTCTTTTTCTCATTATCTTCATGATCTTTCAATCTATTGAGTTCCAATTCGTGTTCTTTCAACTTGCCAAATAGAGTAGCAATCTGCATTGTGTCAAGATCCTTTGCTTCAGCAATTGCAGTAATTTTTGGCTGCCATTCACGAATCAAACATCTCATAATCTTGTTAATCTTTTTCTCATCTGTGATTGTATGTCCGAGTCCTTCTAACTGGTTCACAATGTGTGTAAACCTCTTTTGCAGATCATCTATCTCCTCACCATTCTTCATGTGAAAGAGTTCATATTATTGGACTAGTGCATTCATCCTTTCTCTTTTCACATCGTTGGTTCCTTCATGAGTGAGTTGAAGAATATCCCATATCTGCTTTGCCGTTTTGTAATTGGAGACCCTGAAAAACTCATCATAATTCAAAGCGGTTGTTATAATATTCTTTGCTTTAGCATTATAACCAACTCTTCTTTTATCATCATCATTCCAATCATCTTTTGGTTTAGTTTGTTTATTTCCCTTAGCATCAAGAATAAATGGAACATAGGGACCATTTTTAACAGTCTCTAAAACATATAAACCTGCAGCCTTAAGAAAGATAAGCATTCTCTCTTTCCAATACATGCATTGGGAGCCATTAAAGGCAGGGGGTCTAGTGAGTGAAGCCCCATCACCCAGGATATCATTTGTAGCCATCTCTTGAAGCTGTTAAGCTTTGTAACAAGAGTTTTAGCCCTGATGCCAATTGTTGGTAGTGGCTACGGTCTCAAGAGGGGGGGGGGGGGGGGAGGTGAATTGAGATATTGAAAACTTATTCAACAACTTAAAGTAAAACAATGTTTCTTTTAAAGAAAATTGGTTTTCACTCAATTTTAATTCACAAGAATTAGGTTATGGAACAAGTAAGATGACAAGAAGAATTATAAGTAGTAACAACAGATTTTAACAAAGATTTTAGATTTAAAGATTCAAGTTTAACAAGTATATGGAGTTTAGGGATAAGAAGAACATGCAAACCGATTTATTCTGGTTCGTCTACCTCCTCTGGTAAGCCTACATCCAGTCCCACACCTCTGTGGTTTTCTTCACTATAATCAGCAATTACACAATTCTAATTACAGCAACACAAGGATACCCTCCTTGCTTGAAAAATCACCAGAAAGCACACTAGCTTTTCTATACCCAAGGATCCCTTCTATCATTGTTCAAGCCTAAGAGATACCCTCTCTTAGTCACACTAATTCACGAAAAGAATTGAGTAGAAGTAAGACTCTAAAAGTCTGATTATACAAATTGAAGTTCTAACTAATATCACACTTTTCTCAGAGATGAAGTACTTTGGATCTTTCGTAGTTGTATTGTTGTTATTCGTTGTTGTTATATATTGAAAAGTGTTCCTTTGATCCCTCTTTATATAGAAGACAAATTATAGCCATTGGGATCATTTAAGACAGATTTGGATCTAATTTAACAAAATCTGCTTTCTTGATTCTTGATCTTGAAATGTGATTATGTTTTGATCTTTGTAGAGATTGCGTCCTTCTTGAGATATAACTGTTTCCATCTGAAAGGATAGCCAATTCTTTTTGAAGAGTAATTAATCCGTGTTTATTTGAAGAGAAAAATATATGCGTCCATTTGCCACGTCAGCAGACGGGAGTATTAGCTCAAGGTTATTGGACGGGCTCCAACTGGTAAACGAGTGTGCTAACACAAGGCAATTGGACGGGATCCAATTTGTAGACGAGCTTTATATATCATGTAAGTGGACGGATCTTCTAATTTAGCGTGTATCATTAGTAGATGAGCTCCAAGTTCTACTGTCAGTAGACGAGCTTTCCTTTTTAGATCAGTAGACGAGCTCTCCAAGTGTTACTATCAGTAGACGCGCGCTCTTGTTACTTTCAGTGGATGAGCTCTCCTTTTCCCATCAGTAGATGAGCTCTCCAAGTGTTTCTATTAGTAGACGCGCGCTCTTGTTTCTTTCAGTGGACGATCTCTCCTTTTTCTTTAGTGGACGCGTGCTTCTTTTACATCAGTGGACGCGTGCTCCAAGTGCCACGACAGCATACGAGATCTTCTGTTTTCTTAGTGGACGTGCTTCTTGTGCCACGTCAGCAGACGAGATCTTCTGTTTCTTTCAGTGGACGTGCTTTATGTGCTCTTTCAGTGGACGACAGCTTTTTACTTTGTTGTTCCTTTAGTGGACGCGCTTTCTTTGTTCTTTCAGTGGACGTAAGCTTTTTTACTTTGTTGTACTTTAGTGGACGAACTCTTTAGTTGTTCATTGGACTTCAGCTCTTTACTTTGTTGGACGTCATTCTTGGTTCTCTTCATTGGACGAGCGCTTATATTTTCCCTGTGTTGGACGTGCGCTAGTTTTGCTTTGTTGGACGAGTGATCTTGCATGAAACTTAACATGTAATGAGTGCATAGTCCAAATTAAAAATTTTGTGCAAAATACACTTTGTTTGTCATACATCAAAACATGAATGAGGGCTTAGTCTTACAATCTCTTCAAGAGATGGACAGGACTATGCTCAATGACAATTCTGTCCCTAAGCACTTTAGTTGCAGAAGAATGTATTCATGTAAAATTTGATGACAAACAGCCTGGTAAGAGACTATCAGAGCTAGATGAAGCTCTTGCAGATCTTGATCTAAATATCTCAGGAGAGAAACCAGAAATCAAGACTGATATTCAAGTATACGACACTTCTCAACAACAAACAGAAACGTCTACCTCTCAACAGGAAAATGCTCTGAAATCTTGGTATTTCAAAAATTACCATCCTCAAGATCAAATCATTCGTGACCTCAATGACAAGCTAAGAACTAGGTCAACTTTCAGAGAACAAAGTAATTCTGCTTTAGTCTCTGAATGTGAACCGAAGACAGTGGACGAAGCTCTACTGGACGAAGGATGGATTCTAGCTATGCAAGAAGAGCTTAATCAGTTTGAGAGAAGTGAAGTCTGGGCTCTTGTACCCCTGCCTAAAGACAAGTCAATCATTGGAACAAAATGGGTCTATAGAAACAAGCTTGATGAAGATGGTAAGGTTGTGAGAAACAAGGCAAGACTTGTTGCATAAGGCTACTCTCAAGAAGAAGGTATAGACTACACTGAAACTTTTGTACCAGTTGCTAGGCTAGAAGCTATAAGAATTTTAATATCGTTTGCTGCACATCATAGCTTTATGCTTTTTCAAATGGATGTTAAAAGTGCCTTTTTAAATGGCTTTATTAATGAAGAAGTATATGTCATGCAACCTCCTGGCTTTGAAAGCACAAATCACCGTGAACATGTTTATAAGCTTAAGAAAGTACTGTATGGACTTAAACAAGCTCCTAGAGCTTGGTACGATAGGTTAAGTTCGTTTCTAATGGAAAGTGGTTTTAACAGAGGAAAAGTAGACACAACTTTATTTAGAAAATCTATTAAGTCAGATTTCATTATAGTACAGATTTATGTTGATGATATCATTTTCGCTGCTACTAATGAATCTCTGTGCAAGGAATTTTCTAAGTTAATGCAGAAAGAATTTAAAATGAGCATGATGGGAGAACTCAAATTCTTCCTTGGACTTCAAGTTAAACAGTCTATGGACGAGGTGTACATCCATCAAACTAAGTATACAAAGGAACTTCTAAAGAGGTTTAAGATGAATAATTGCAAACCAATGAATACTCCTATACATCCCACGTCAATACTAAACAAAGATGATAAAGAGAAAAAGGTAGACCAGAAGGTATATAGAGGTATGATATGATCTCTTTTATATCTAATTGCGTCTAGGCCTAATATAATGTTCAGTGTTTGCTTATGTGCTCGTTTTCAATCTGATCCTAGAGAGTCTCATCTCTCAGCAGTTAAGAGAATATTTAGGTATTTAAAAGGTACTACTAATCTGGGCTTGTGCTTTAAGAAAAATGATGATTACAGATTAGTTGGTTTTTGTGATGCTGACTATGCTGGAGATAGAATTGAAAGAAAAAGCACCAGTGGAGGATGTCACTTCATTGGAGCTAACCTAGTATCATGGTCAAGCAAAAGGCAAAGTACCATTGCTCTATCAAATGTTGAAGCAGAGTACATATCAGCTGCAAGTTGCTGCTCACAACTTCTATGGATCAAACACCAATTGGAGGACTACAATGTATTTGTAAGTAGTATTCCACTTATGTGTGATAATACTTCTTCAATCAATTTATCTAAGAATCTAATATTGCATTCTAGAGCTAAGCATATAGAAATCAAACATCATTTTATTAGGTATTATATGCAAAAAGGTGTGTTTGATGTTCAAATTTATAGATATAGATTTATCTTTATAAGAAAGCATTTAAATATGTTGTATGGGGATTGAGTTAGTATATTTGTTGTTAATTTGGTCGTATATTCCATGTTTTCTCTACATGTCCTCTAGTCATGACATCCAGAGCACGTGGATTCTACGCGTCCACTTCTGTTGGTGTGCCACGTCTTCTACATATGTCTTTACGCATCCACTTTTAGTCTTGTGTGGACTCGTCTATGCACACATTTATTGTTTATATTAATTTGTCCTTGAACACATTTATATAAAACGCTTCTTTTTCCTTGCTGAGTCAGCTACCTTCATCAATCCCATCGTAACTTTTTACGGTCCCAATTTACCAATGTCGTTTTACACATAATGACATGTCTTGTCAATTTTTTTTGGAAACTGTTGTTTTTCAGAAACCTTTAAAAGTAACCTCTTTCCTTCTAAAAAACTTTTCGCGTCTTATCATCCCTGTCAACCTCTCTCTGAAACTTTTGAACTCTCTGTCTCCCTTGTTCTTCCAAACCTTAACTCATCTTACTCAACAATGGCTTCAACCTCTGCTCCCATGCCTGCTTTTGAAACATACACTATGTCCATATCTGTGGAACATCGCTTCCATTTTGGAATTCTACAAGAGTACAATCGGGATATGAGTAAGTTCATTAACGTTGCTGGATGGGATGGAATCTTTCTGGAAAAGGTCTTAGTATATCCAGATTTGATAAGGGAATTTTGGAGAAGACCAAAGATTTCTGAAACAGAAGTAGTTGGGTTTGTGTTGGGAAGACAAGTAATAGTGTCCGAGAAAATCATCTCTGATGCGATTACATGTGCTCCAAAGGGTTTGATCTTCATGGAGAACTGGGAAGAAGACCTAGGTGGTTCAGAGACAATTGCTGTTACCCTAATGAGGCAAGACAGCGTGAGAACTCATTCTTGGAAATCCTCTAAGATGAAGGATCACATCAGGATTCTTCACCAAATCCTGAACAAGGTGGTGCTGCATAAGATTGGCTCTAAGGACAACTTATCAGCTCTTCACAAGTTCTGTCTTTGCCATCTGGATTTTGAAACAAATATTAACTTTCCCTAGATCATGTTTCATCGCTTCAGAGATGCCATCACCAACAAAGAATATCTTTCTCACATTACCTTCACTCATCTTCTGTCAAAGATTTTCAAGCAGTAAGGCGTGTACGATGTTCTGAGTGCAAAACCTAAGGATGAACAAGAAAGACTCCTTCGTGACAAAGGATTGCAAGCTGCTGATTTTGGTAGAGTTAATCTCAGTGGCATGCTACTTAGCACATACAAGCAAGTGGAGTTGGCTAAACTTGAGGAGAAAATGAAGATTAAAGAAGAATCACTTGAGGCCAACGATGTTGCAATCCTTGGTCTAAATAAAGGAACCAAAAGGAAGATTGTGGCTGTGAGGCAACCTATCCCTAAGAGGACTATTAGAGGATTTGTCCTCTCTGTATCTTCTGGTGCTGCTCCTCCACTTGCACCTAAAAGGACAAGGAAAGTAGTCATGTCTGAAGAAGAAGATGATGATGAAATGCCTATTGCTTCCATCTTAGAAAAACAAACTGCTGCTGCTGTTGCTGTTGTTGCTGGTCCTATTGCCAAGAAGAAGAGGCAACCATCAAAGAGGGTTAAAACAATTATGGCTTCTAAGGTAGTAATCTCTACTGATGACCCTGTTAGGTTAGCAGTAGATGAATTAGTGTCCAATTTAGAAACTCTGGCTGATAATATCTCTGCTCCACATGATGTGGATGATGTTTATGTCCCTACCCTACCACAATCACCACACTCACCACTAACACAAATAGACAATAGCATTACCCTTGGAGCCCCCTTTCCTAAACCATTAAAAACCTTGTTTCCACCCGTAATTCCCTCTTCCACTCTCTATGCATGTTATAGTGAGGGGTTTGCATTCAGAAGTCTGGGTTAAGTGTTGTTCTGAATTTATATGGCTTGGGGTGGTTTTGTTTATACTTTAATCTGTAGGTAAGGGTGTTTGCGATTTGAAAGGATGTGTTCTATTCTGAATGGGGTAAATTGATGGATTGGGGGCTAGGTTTCCAGAACCTTGCATTAATTTGGAAATTTTGTGTTTATTCATGATTGTGGAGACCTATGTCAGATTGGGGTCACATGAGTAAAGGGTAAATGGATAAGTGTGGTTGTGATGTCTTGCTCAATGAGTTCTTCAAATTCACATTGCAATATTCAGCTTTAACCTTGAGTTTCTGATTGAGCTTTAACTATGGAGTGTTGTTAGAACTTAATTAATTCTTGCTGTGCACATGCCCCATTGTGAATTTTTACCGTGTGCACAGGGTCCAGTTTTCACATTCACACAGAATTGAGTTTATGTGCTTTATTGTCGAATTGGACTTCAACTCTGGAATTCTTTGAAAACTCTTAAATATGAATTGAAATGGACTGAAAGGGGTTTGGGGAGTTTTATAACCAATTGGAGTCAGGCTGATGCGCACTATTCTTGATTGTACTGTTTAGCTGTTCTGATAATGTGATAAAATTTCTTTGCACTCATTGACATTATGAATCATTGTGCATAGTGGTTTAAATTTTAAAAATGCACATTGTCCTTCACTGTGTGGACTACCTCGTGTGATTTGAAATGTTTTGTGAATTGGACCTGAGTGTTGTGATTATCGATTGGGGAGTGAACTCACATGCTGTGGGATTTTAATTGATGCTCTAATATCCTGCATGTGGAGTTTATATGTGTTGATTTTGATTTTGAACCTGATTGTGTACACCTTTCTGCACTTGTCTTGCTCTATCTGATGCTTACCCATATGCTTAAAAGGTCCATTCCTTGGTGTTACTGGGATTTTCTGATTTTCAGGTACACATGCCACCCAAAATGCAAACTAAAGGTGGAAAAAGTAAGAAGTCCGCTGCTTCGTCCTCCCAAGACTATGTTAAATTCCAATCAGCCGAGCATGAGAAGCGCTTTGAGAATGTCAGGCAGAGGAGGTTTGTTCGAGAGAGGGTGCTCCCAATGAATATTTCTGAGTACCCTATGATCCGAGAGCAACTATTGACACGTGGGTGGGAGCACTTAGCCACCTTTCCGCAAGTTGCCTACCAGGAGATTGTTCGAGAGTTTTATGCTAATGCTTATGCTCCTGAAGGCACAGAACAACAATATAAAATTTTGGTGTGGGGTGTAAAGGTGGATTTCTCTGATGATGCTATTAACAAATTCTTTGGTACCGTATCTGGCTGGCAGGGAGATGATCATTACACCATATTTTTGAGAGTTTGGAACGATGGGCAGGAGATGTTGAGATCCCTATGTAGACCCGGAGCTCGTTGGAACTTGGATATAAAGGCCCAATTGCAGAAGTTGAATCACACCTATTTGAAGACGGTCCCCAAGATCTGGGCTACATTTGTCTATTCCAACATCTTCCCATGCAGTAATTTCTCAGATGTAGCCGTCCCTCGGGCTAAATTAATCCACACTATCATGACTGGAGGGATGGTGAACATTGGCAAGCTCATCTCCCAATCTATTAAAAAAGTTGCAAATAACATAAAGAAGATGGCTCTTACTCATCCTTATCTGATCACTCAACTTTGCATGGCAGCCGGAGTCCCCACAGATGGAGAGCTACCCCTAGTTCAGCAGTTGCAGATCATTGATATAGCTTACATTCATGCACACTGTTTGGTTAATGATGAAGCCTCAGTAAGGCCATGTAGATCGGCTCCCTCCACTCGTAATCTATCCATGCCTCAACGCTTGTCCCGAATAGAGCATACCTTGGATAAATTTAAGCATAACATGGAGGCTGGGCATCGCGAAAGGCAGATGATGATGGCTATGATGAGGGAGTTGGGTAGAGCTCATACAGCTGGACCTTCGACTCCGGTACATTTCTTGACGGAGGAGGAGGTCAGAGAGCATGTTGATTGGCAGGACTTTTCTGCTTGGAGGATGGTGAAGTTGACATTCCTGTGGATGATGGAGATTGTGGAGCAGATGATGAGGAGGAGGATGACTCCTAGTTCCTTTTTATTTTACTGCAATTTTAGTTTTTTCTGTTATAACTGTTGGATCTTTTGCACTATGTTTCTTTTGTGTTCGTTTTATGCTTGATTGGTTGAACTTTTGGATGTTGGATTTTCCTTATTAATGTTAGTAGTTGTTTCCTGGTTATGGTTTTTGTGATGTGTTGCCTTAGTCAGTTGTGTGTTGTTTTTAGTTTGTCTTTAAGAAACAAAAGAGAGCAGGCCAAGCACTTCCTGATTTTAGACGTTGTTTGAGTGTCACTTTTGGCATTCTCATCAATTTGTACATGTTGTCGGGCTATTTTCCTTTCTTTTGAAGTTCTTCTTGTAGTTTAGCTTAATTCCAAATGTGTTCACAGCATTCTTCATAACTTCTTTGCATATTCCCGTTTCTTTTTCATTAAATTCATGGCAATGAGGTTTGGAATGAAAGTATGGAATCTTAGTTTAACCTTGGGGAGATATTGGGATTGAATGTTAATTCTTTCTGAGTGTGCACCATTGAGTTGATGTGCTGAGATTTGCTTGATTCTTTTGTCTAGGAGTCATGAATTGCATGTTTTGTATAAATATGATTTGGGTCGTTTTTCATAAGCTACTTGAGCCAAAAAGCCAACCTTACATGAAAAATTCTCTTGCTAACCCCTTTGAGCTTATTGTTATTTTTGTTCTCACCCTTGCTTTTTGAATGATAATTACCATGTTTATCCCAACTTGAGAATAGGAGATCACTAGTGAATTGCTTGGGGACAAGCAAAGATTTTGATTTGGGGGAGAGGGTAATGGAATAATGCGAGAAATTTGAAAAAAAAAATGTGAGGTTGATTATCCAAAAGGGAAAAGGAAAAAAAAAAAGAAAAAAAAATTGTGAATAAAGTTGTGTAAATAAAGTTGTGTGAAACCCCAGAGAAGGGAAAGGAGAAGTGAAGAAGAATAAAAAAATATATAAATTAAAAAAAAATCAAATCCATTATAGCAATTGGAAATTTTGTGTTTTGTATTGAATCAAATGAATTGTTACAATTGCTCTCCTATTCTCTTGGTCATCTTTTGTTTGTTTCTCACCTCACTTGTTTTCCCACTTTAGCCAAGTTACAACCCAAAATAAAGTCCCTTTGATTTGTGCATGCTTGTGGTTTGTGATTTTTGTAATTAGATGAAAAGCAAATCTATGGTTCCATGACTCTAATGTGTGCTTTGAGAGAAACACTTCACCACCATATACTTGAGTGATTATTTAATGAGTGTGTATCTTGTGAGGACTAAGGTTCTATGGTTCTTCTCTTGCCAAATTGCCATGATTTTTAATTTTGAAGAATATGGTTGCAAAGTTGTTATGCTTTTTGCTTCCTGACATTTTTTGGAATTAAGCTTGCTACTAGTTGATGCTTCTGTTTTAGGAATTAATCTTGTTGCAATTTTGCCTGTTGGTGAGTTTGTCTAATTATGCTCTCATTCAGTTTTCCTTAATCATGTTAGAGCTTGGTTTGTTAGTTTTTTGTGTCTTAGGTTTTGTGTGTTAGTTCTAGTTATTTTTGCTTGGGGACAAGCAAAATGCTAGATTTGGGGGAGTGATAATTCGCTAAATTATCAAGTAATTGTGCCTTTCTTGAGTGGATTTTCCTCCCAACTGCATGTTTTTATCCTTTCTTTGTCCCCATTTTTAGTTAGTTGAGTCATAATTAGTATTTTAAGTATTTTTGTTAATTTCATGCATTTGATGTTAATTTTAGCTTAATTTGTTCTCCTTATGTGCAATCTAATTTAGGTTCATCTTTTGTCAATTTTAGGATTCAATAAGGAAGTAAACCATGAAGACTTAAAGTGGATTTGGTGGAGAAGTAAGCAAAGAAGCATGAAGAAAGAAGCAAATTGCACCTGTTAGGAGGACCTGTCTCTGCCATATTCACGCTCAGTGTGGAATTCCCACGCTTATCGTGGGTTCGAATGATAAAACCTGCTTTCTATCTGTCCCACGCTCAGCGTGACCCAACCCATGCTCAGCGTGGACGCGAATCCTGACAGGGTATTTAAACCCTTATTTTCCATTTTGAGAAAAACCCATGAGCAGCTGCGCGTTTCTTGAGCCCTAGAAAGGAAATGGGCGACTTTCTTCTCATCTCTTGGAGGATCTTCATGGAGTTTGTTCCATTTATCTTGTTTATTTCATCTTCTTTTGTTGTTTCATCTACTATGTCTAGCTAAACCCCTTATTGTTGGGGTTAGATGTTGACTTCTCTAAACCTGGTTGTATTTTGATTTGGTTCTAATGCAAGTTCCTAGTTTATTATGAGTATTTGATTCTATGCTTAATGCTTTTCTTGGCTTGATCACCCATGAAATAATTTGTTGCTTTGGTAGACAATTGGAAAGTTGGTGCTTTTGCATGCTCATGAATCAAATACCAAGTAGTTCATGAATCTAGGTATTAGGGTTTAATTTGGGGTTTTAGGCTCATTCCACCTAAGGAATTAGGGTTCGGGTATTTTTAAAGGCTTGATTGTCATAATTGAATTAGGACTTGTGTTATTAACCATCTCATTGCAATTGAGGGAAGATTAGTATAGTCTAACCCCAACATTTTTATCAATTTTTTAATCACATCTCTTTGTGCTTGTTAAGTGTTTGATAAAATTCCAAAAAGAACTTGTTCCTTTTAATTTGTTTATTTTAACTCTTGTTGGGCTTGGTATTTAATATTGAGCTCCATTCCTTCCAAACGATCGTCTAAATAGCAGTTCAATTTAAGAAGTGGTACTTGTCCGCGATCCCTGAGAACGATATCCGATCTCACCACCATATCTAAATCGTCAACAACGATGTCATGATATAGGCGTCCATACTGGGTGTTCATATAACATTTTTGTATTTCATACTATCACACGTATATATAGTGTTATAAAAGTGTGTCTGCTTTATTAATCTCTTACTTGGCCCTGCAGTTTTTAAATTCACCTTGATTTGATTGGTTGCTCGTTTTTTTGGTACACATTCGTCTGGTAGTTTTTCGAACAGAATAACATATCTGAAGCTCATTATACAAACCTACATCAACTCGGAAAATTAAAGACCAAGAATATAATTTAAAATATAATGACCATTATGATTCATAAATGTTCTTATGATATTTTTTATGGTGGCTTCTACTATGAGGGAGCAAACAAGTCCCTCATGGTGAGGGAGCAAAAATGACATGTTGTGGTAGGTTTTTTTGGGATATATTTAAAAATTTAAATTTTATATGGGTTAATCTTTTAAGTATGTTATTTCCAACAAAGTCCATGTCCCCTTTCCTCCTTAAACTCAGATCTGCTTCCATCCTCCTTCTCATTGCCGCCATGTAAAGCAAACAAATGGGCAGTATTGAGCGATGGAGAAGGACTCCATTTTCTGCAAAATGGGTCTTTTAGACCCGGCTGAAGGAAGAAGATGATAGGGGAAACGTTGCAATAAGTTTTAATTTAAATAAAATTAAATGTTGAGCAATGACACATATCCATGAGTGTTAAAGTGGTTGGCACCCGAGCTTCTTAGGTAAACTCGTCTGTTGTGCCACGTATTCGATCCCTACGCCTGGGACTTTCAATTTTTTATGATAAGTTTCTATTTGAGAAAAATAAAACAAAAACAAGGAAACTGATATCCGAACTCGTGACCTGCAAGTGTAAAGCATAATTCCTGACCATTAGGCTAACATTAGAAATGTGTTTAGTAACTTCTTTTATATATACATAATCTATTTTTTCAAGTAACATCATGATTTCCGTTAGTCACGTCCCTATCCGAAAAGTTTGTCATCCCTACCAAGTTCTTGCGCAGCTTCCATTTTATTCATCTTATTATTGTTGTTCAACACAAATTTCAATTTCTCGAAACAATGAAAGTTGCTTTCAATTTCTCAAAACAATGAAAGTTGTTCTTATTATCATGGTGACAACATCATCAACACCTCCACCCAACACCAACACCAACATCAACATCAGCAATGCCACCGTGAAACGTATGGACACACCAGCTATCGTCGCCAAACTTACACACCAGCTCCTAGTTTTCCTTTTACAATGCAAAAAATCACAACACGGGCTTGTTGTTCTAGAGCCCATTATTCCGTTGTGCATCAGAAGGGAGAGGAGATCGAATGAGAGAGGAAGGTGGGTGAGGATTAAATTACAATTTATAATTTTATTAAATTAAATAACAATGATTGTTCAACAATTATAAAGCAAACCTATATTGTCAAGGTCAAATAAAAAATCTGAGCCATTCAATTATTTTAACAATAAATCTAACGGTTCATTTTTGCACCCTCACCATGAGGGACTTATTTGCTCCCTCATAATAGAAGCCACCATTTTTTATTTTATTTTTGAGAATCTTTTGGACGTTTTATTTTTGCTCCCTCACTGAAACTGAATATTCTGCAAGATGCAAATTGCACCCGATTGTCTCTAGAAGCAACATTCGTCCAAAACGCAGCAACAACAAAGAGCAGCCAAGCTGTATGAGTGATATATCAATGAGATATTTATCATGAACGAAATATTAAGTGAAGCTTCCAACATATAGTGTCATCATCATACAAGAATAATGAAAAATAAAACACAGAATATAGTATCGTAAAAATGAACTTATTTGTCAACAAACCAAAGGATAAATCACAAGCACCTACATCAATAACATTTAAATATCCAAGTTACCAACATATTTAATAGATTTGCTATAAATCTTCATATTGAAGAATTGAATTTACAAAACAAAAAACAAGTCCACCCATCGATATCTCCAGGAAAAATACTTCAAATAATTATTACGTGGTAAAAAAACTAATTTCGACCTTTAACTATAATTTTTTATACTTGTCTCCTGATTTATTGATGCATGAAATTTGTCTTCTAATTTTAAAAAGTTAGATGATGTTTTTCTCGCCATTACTTTTGAATCTAAAAGTAAAAAAAGATATAACTATTGAGTTCATCCCTGAACTATTTGGAAAACTTCAAGAAGGTCCCTAAAAAAAATCTAATTAGATCCCCAACCTTTGATAAAGTTTTCAATTGGGTCCTTGAACTAAAAAACTTTATAATTGGATCCCTGAATTTACATAAAATTTTCAATCGACCTCATAATTGAGAAATTTCATATAATCGACTTCACAAACATGTTACTCATGATCGTAATTGCATAATCAATTAACCAATCTGATAGAATTAGACCTATACAAAAACCTCAATTTTCAAGCCTTTAAAAACCCTAACAATGGAGGCCCCTCACAATGGAATCAAAAAAAGGGAGGGGTGGATCGTCGTGGCTACTGCACTAATAGAGGTTGCCATCGGCGGTCCGGTGGCGATCGAGCAACAATCGAACGATCGTGGCGATTGAGGAACAATCGAACGACGGTGGCGGTTGAATGAAGGTGGCAGTCAAACAGGTGAGAGGGAGAGCTGATGGCTGAGATAAGAGAGAGAGGCGGTGGTTGACGGGTCGAAACTTGGACGACCGGACGATGTTGGTCCGATAGCGTAATGCTTGGTCACTGGTCACAGTGATGGTGAGAATGAGAGAGACGAGATTAAGATTGTGTTTTTGGTTTTTTGTTTTTAAAAACTATTTTCAAGATTAATTTTTAAAAACTATTTTTCAGAAGAGAAGAAGGTAAAAATTTGTTTGATAAGATCATTTTAAAAATAGTTTTAAAACTTAAAAAGAAAATAAAATGTTTGGTAAATTTGTTTTTAAAATTTGTTTTTAAAGTGAAAACACATAAGGGATGTCGCCGAAGAGTCGATTGCAGCTCAAATACAAATCCATTTCCAGCATGTCGCAACATTTCCCGCTGCATCTTCTCAACAGTAATGGCGTTTGCAGAAGAAGTATTAACTCCCCATTTGGTAATGCTTTGTCAAGAAGCCAATCCAATCCCCACTCCCACCCCAACCCTCAGTTGCTGATATCAGAATGCTTTTTTGTTCCATCACTTCACTTCACACTTAATAATGAGAAAATAAAAATTGTCTTCTTCCCTTAACAAAAAGAGTTCATATGGTTTGAACTTTTAAGCCTTTTTTTCCACCCTTTCTTTCTCTGTGGCGCACATACACATACACTGAACTTTCTGTTATTGGTGTTTGTGTGTTTTAGGGCCCCAAGTAACTATTATAGTATACTGTATGATGCTCTATAAACGGATCTAGACACAGAGCAATATTGTTGTTTATGGCCTCAAGTTGTTTGGGTGAGTGAAAGTGGTTGTTAACGACGATGCGGAGGTTGGATTCGGTGCATTGATCGAGTTATTCATTTTATATATCTTTTCATCTAACATTTTGCAAGGTAGCTTTTTCCCGGAGGAGTCGTTGTCTTCGGGGCGGAAGGAGGTGATCTCATGTCGGAGAAGCTCACGCGGCGTAACCTCTTTCTCCTGGGTGCGGTGGTCTTCTTTTCGATGTCGGTGTTGTTCGAAGGCTCCATTGTTAATGTTATGGTTTGTTCGAAGGTGATGAGTCTGCTCATACTTTCTGGCAAGTCTTCATCGTCTCTGCTTGGGTGCCTGGTTCATGTCGACGCAGTGAAAGAAGAAGAAAAATGATCGAGGAAAATAGAAGGAGGGGGGAAGAGTGATTTGTACGGATTTTCTTCATTATTTGTTAATTATTACGGAATCGCCATTAATGAATATACTTGTTCTCCGTGTTTTTTCTTATTTGAGAACAAAAACTAAAAAATAAAACAAAAACATCCTATAGATGTTCTTTGATTTTAGTTTTTAAAACTACAAAACAGATATTGTTTTTAGAATAAATTTTCACAAAACACTTTTATTAAACATTTTTTTTTAAAAAAACAAAAAACTATTTTTAAAAACATTAATCAAACAAAGCCTGAGGGCTTGTTTGATTTCTGTTTTCAAAAACTATTTTTTGTTTTTAAAAACAAAAAAACAAAAAAACCTGTTTGATATAAGTGTTATGTAAAAGATAATTTTGAAAACAATTTCTGTTTTTTAGTTTTAAAAATAAGAAATAGAGAACATCTTTAGGATGTTTCGTTTTTTACTCTTTTGTTCCCATATCAATGAAACACGGAGAACAACACTATGGCAATTATGTAATAAGCAACAAATGTGAGTATGTGACCCGTATAGAAATGTCTTCCTCCCCCTCATCATTTTTTCTCCATCCTTTTTCAGTTTTTCTTCTTCTTTCTGTGCATCCTGCCATGAACAAGAATGTGTGCAGTTCCAACCTCCACCCCACCAATACCCAAGCTATATTGTTGTTGGTGACCCACCATCTTCAGGTGGTTCCAATGGTGGTTTCTTGAGCAGAACTTTATGTCGCCGAGATCACCTCCTTCCGTCGCCACGACGACGAATCAACTTTCCCCTCCGCTCCTCCATTCCTTTTCGCAGTAGCAACCACGGAACAACCACGCGTCACAATTAGAACCGCACCAGTCACGCACCCAAGCCACTACGGCGCCACCGCCGTGTGTCACAGTACCTCCGCCACCATCAGAACCACGCCAGTCAAGCACCCAAGCCACTACGGCGCTGCCATCGTGCCTCACGAACCAGTTATCGTCCTTCTCTGTCGCAGAAATTCGTCCATCTCCTCCATTGTTCACCGAAGCGTAGCACCGCAACAATAGCGAGCGAATCCATGGTGGTCATGGATGGAGAGGAGTTGTTGCACGTAATAATTAAAAAAAAATCATAAAATAAATAAATGAAAAAAATTATAAATCAAGAAAGTAGGGGAAAAACTCAAGATACTGACAGTAATTTTATAAAATCAGAAGGTAAATATGCACACTTTCACAGTACTCATGTAGGTCCGCCACTGGCCCTCTTATGTTTATGTTATTACTATTCCCTTTGCAACAAGGGACACAAACAAAAAGTACTATTCCATATCCCAAAAGTCTTCGATCCTTAGCAACATGGGTGGCAAACCATGTCTGTGGAGCCACTGCTGCTTACGACCTTCCGTAGTATGGGGGCCTCGCCCCTATTATCTAAAGCTTGCCACCTCGTGGAAGGTCACATAAGAAAGCTATTCACAAGTAGGAATTAGTATGTGCTAGTTGAAAAATGGACTTTTCTTTCTATTTTAAGTCAAGGGCAAGAGATCAGAATCTTGCATCTATCTCGAGGAGAAAGTCTTGGGTGGACACAACCCTACCACCTCCTTCTTGGACACAACCAATAAAATTAAGCCAACACATGAATGGTGGGACCCACTCACTCGATCAAATAAAAAACGCACCATAATAATAAAACAAAAAATAAAGCAGCTTAAGTGCTTAACAGCATGTCCTTCCCTTTCCCTATGATCTACCATCCATGCCTCTCTATCTTCTTTTATCTTCATAACCTAACCATGGAAAAAATAGAGGAAAATAACACTATCAATCAACCAATGCGAAGCAAACGTGCGGTCTCCACTATCAATCAACCAAAAGAAATGAATACTTGCAACTGCACTATTTTAGCTGTCACCTTCCATGCTTCTGCGCATTAGAACATTTCAGTGTATATGAGTTGCCATTATTGTATCTAGACTTGGGTTGGGGTGGCTACCAGACTACTAGTGACCAACAAGAACAGTAAATAAAAGATTTTGAGACTTCTGATAACCATTTTTGTTTCTAAGATGAATGAAGCAATAAGATTGATAGTGTACACTACTTCGACAAATCCGATGCCATGAACGGCCGGACAGGTATGGCGGATCCGCAACAGATGAGAAGCAGGCGGACAGTTCACACTGTGCTTTAGCCACACAAAAAACTAAAGTCTTCTTTAAAAAAAAAATTTGATACTAGCGGTTTAATAAAATTTATCGATTTGGGAATGATACAGTCCGTAATTGTCATCTTCTTCCATAGTTGGGTTGTGAAGAAAAAGAGGATAAAGAAATAGGGCAGGTAGAACATAGGGAAATATGCTGTTAACTGTTAAGCTGCTTTTATTTTTTGTTTTATTATTATTTTGTTAATTGAGTCAGTGGGTCCCACCATTCATGCGAATTTTATTGGTTGTGCCTATACAAGACTTTCTCCTATCTTGAGTCGCTCCCTAGAGCAATCTATCAAACCTTAATGAATGTTGGTGTAATTTTATTATTATTATTTAACTTTTGGTTTTTATGTGATTATCCTGCCACCGTCCAACGGTCCAAGTTTTATCTCCACCGAACCAGCATTTTTTTTTCATCCATAACCAAACACATACATGACATTGACATTCATAATCTTGATACAATTTTATGCCACCGAATTTTCTTCTGAAACTAATTAATCTGGAAAGAAAAGCTTAGCACAGCAGTTCATCATTGTATTTGATTTTTAAATTGTACTAGTAACTTGTCCATCCTGAGAGCTAAAGCAAGAATCACTCTGCTTTGACTACTCCGAAGGGTGCTTTAGATCATGTCTGTACTCTCTTGAACAACGTTAGAATTCCATACACTTATTTTGGCAGTATGTTCTATTGATTATCTGTAAAAGCTAGCTCCTAAAACCGATTGATGCATGATCAATTTGTCAACCTTGTTTACAGCCACGAAACATATATAAAATTCAGCAAACTTGTCATTCATGCACTTGACCCGCAGGGTGAAACATATATAGAGAATATAAAGAAAGAAACACTACAATAAATTTGTCATATAGCTACAGACATTTTTAATGACAGTTGTCAAAATTGTAAGAACAAGGTTCCCGTACCTATAAACGTAAACTGTGGGTACAAGTATCATATTGGGTACAAGTATCATATACCTTCGGATGTCCAAATTTTTCATTATTTGTAATAGTAACAAATTTGAATCCATAGGTACAGACATCATATAACTAAGAATTTCTTGATCCGTAACTATATGTTTTAGTGTCAGGTTCAAATATCGTGGGTATAGAGTACATATACCTACATATGTATGATTCTGTCACTATATTATTTAGTGATCATTCGTTATCGTGGGTATAGATTTCATATACCTACAAATGTTTGTTTTTGTCACTACATGCATTAGTGATAGGTTGAAAAACCGTTGGTATAGATTATATATACCCACACATGCATGGTTCATCACTATTAGTTTCTTTCTCTCTTGTGTACATGGACCATCTTTACTTACCAAACCATCTTTACTTACCAAACTTTTTTTTAGAAAATTTGAATATATAATTTTAAAAATTATGAGACTAAAAATGAAAGTTATGATTAAAATTTTTAAAAAGATATCTAAAATAATTAAATAAAAATAAAACTCAAAGAAGAAATTCTAAAAAATTAAAAAACTATATAAACTATCAACAATAAACTAATTATATTATATTATATATATATATATATATATATATATTATAAATTTTGCCTACCAAAATATTTTTGCAAAGCCCGCTAGATTTTTTATTCTCCCGCTAACGAAACTCCACCCCCATTTTGCCAAAATCTGAACTTGTAAATTCAAAACATTCTCTTCAGAGTTCAGAAACTACCCAATCCTGATTCGTAAATTACGAGCCCCGCCTCATTCCAGACACCGTCTCCATCACCCACCCCCGCAGCCTTTGTCCCCCACACAGCTCAAAATCTTTCTCAAGGTACTCTTCTCTTTCTCTCTTGCAACACTATCTTTCCCTCAAACTTCTCTTGTGCTGGAATTTGTACTTCTAGGTTGCTTTGCTTTGCTCTTTCTGATTTTGCCTTTTAAATGTTTGGTATTTACGTGGTGAGGCGGAGGATGATTCATAGGGTTGAACTCGGAGCAATTGCCAATTTGCTTTAGCAGGTTTGCTTTCTCATTTTTCCCAATCTTTATTGCTTCAATTGATATTCTTGATTGGAAGAGGGAGAGAGAAGGGCGTGCAATAGAGAGGAGAGGAGGGTGGCTTTTGCCACCAGCGGCGACGGCGTCGCGTCTGGGGGGAAAAGAGAGGAGGAATCCGCGTTTTTGATGGCGAGGAGGGAAAGAGAAGAGAATGCGTCACGGCGGGGACGCGGCTGAAAGAAAGGAAACAAACGCAGTGGCGAAGGGGAGGGGGCCGCGCGCGATGGCGGCGGCACGGCGGCGATACTGAAATGCAACTCTCCCCCTACCTTTTCTTTATTTTCTCCTCTGTTTTCTTCTCTCTATTGGAGAGATGAGGATCCATTAATGAGATGCAAGGAGCATGAAAATTTGAAGACAAAAGACAGAGACTCCTACTTTCATTTTTTCTTTACCTCTGTTTTGTTCAGGTTTCATTTGTAATTGTATTGTATCTAACTGGAGTATTGTTGAACATTGGTGAATATTTGGATTGGAAAAAAAATTGATATTCTTGATTAGCCATCGCTTCTTAAAACTTTTTTACAAATTAAAAATATGGCATGGAATATTAATGTGCTGAACTGTGTGTTCGAACAGAAAACCGATACAATGTTTTTGAAATATGATTCTGAAATCTTGTATGGTAGTGTGTTGCCAAGGATTTATTAAGTACTCGAATCTTGATGTGCCTTGTTTCCTTAATGTTGGTGAAGGATCCTAAAGTGGTGTTGTAATTTTTGTTACCACCAACTATGCAAGGTCAGCACTTATCCTTTAATTGCAAGTTGTATTGTTCATCTTTTTTTGTTTCGATATGGTCTTTGACTTTTACATTTATGTATTTGCAGGCTGGTCTATTTGGATGTCATTTTATGAGTTTTCTTCGCTCCTGTAATGGTTAGCCTTGCAAAATCATTTGATGCTCCAATAAAGGTTAAAATCTTAGCTAAATTTAATGGAAATATCCGTTTTCCATCTTGTGAATTTTAATAGTGCAACTGCACGTGTGATGGTAATATCTGGTGGTGTTGTTACAAGTTGCTGGCCGTATTATATAAATGGTTCTAATGCTGCATTTTCCTTTTGATCTTGATCTCGTGTATCCTTAGAAACCTCTAAACTCTTTGGTGCGTAAGTGGTTTGGTATGAGGCTTTTGATTTCTTAGTGGATAAAGGTCTAAGGTGTTGATTATTAAGTTGAACAATTGTTGTTATCCTAATTACCTGTTGTTTGTGCTTTTGATAAACATGTCTTTGCTTCAAGTTGATTAATTTGTCTTCCATGCGGCTTGTCTTCTAGCCCATGGTTAATTACTTCTAATGTGCTTGCCATTTATTTGTTGATGTCTAGCCTTTTTCTGATTTGTTATCTATTTATTATAAGAGATTGACACTACTAATTTTTATTGTGGATTGACTCTAGTTGTGTTCTTTTGTTTTCAATAGTTTCCAGATACTTCTAGTGTCCCTCATCATTTGAGTTCTCCAAGTTCAGACACTAATGAAGACAATGAATATGATATCTATTTAGTGTTATCTAATTTTCTATAAAATTGTTAATATTTCCTATGGTAAGTTATATTGAAATAGTTAGGCATACTTTATTTGCTTAGATCAGTTGTTAATTAGTTATTCTGTTGTTTAATATCTTTGACTCAGTCTCATTAGGATAGCCCTTTGACTGAGTCAAATATTTTCCATTTTCTTGATTAATAGGTGTTATATAAACACACCTCACCTTTGTATATTAGTCATCTTAATATCATTCAAAGCATTTTACTGTAATATGGTATCAGTCTTTACCCTACATTCATAAAGCTTCCGCCCCTCTTTCTTTTTTTATTTCTTCTATGGCTGAGGATTCAATCAACTCCAGCCACAAATCTACCCAAAATGACGACGATGAAAATACCTAACCACCACCATCGACTCCCCCAAACGACCCATCACAAAACCCATCCAGTCCATACTTTTTTCACCTATGAGAAAACCCAGGCTATGTTCTTGTATCTCCACCCTTACATGGTGA
This sequence comes from Sophora flavescens, assembly GCA_030762895.1. Taxonomy (NCBI): domain Eukaryota; kingdom Viridiplantae; phylum Streptophyta; class Magnoliopsida; order Fabales; family Fabaceae; genus Sophora; species Sophora flavescens. The sequence goes on from CM061065.1 coordinate 1,408,781, forward strand.
CAATTATTATCACTGGAGCAGAGCCATGCAAAGAGCCCTTTCTTCCAAAAATAAACAAGTTCATCAATGGCTCCATCTCTACTCCATCAATCACCGACCCGCTTCACGACGCTTGGCAGCGCTGCAACCATATGGTGGTTTCTTGGATCACTCGGACCCTATCCCCACAAATTTCCCAGAGCACCGCTTCGTTTGACACAGCTAGGGATTTATGGCTCGATCTACAAATCCGTTTCACTCGAGGCAATCATTTTCGCATGTCTGATTTGCTTCAAGAGCTCCACTCCATGAAACAAGGTGAGCGATCCTTATGCACCTTTTTTACTGAAATGAAAATTCGTTGGGATGAATTGGAGTTTCTATGCCCAACTCCTTCATGTTCTTGTGTGCATATTTGTACCTGTGACTTGAGCAAATCTGTTCAAGCCTACAAAGATAAAGAACATGTTATCTGCTTCTTGAAAGGTCTCAATGAGACTTTCCAATCTGTTCGTAGCCAGATTCTCATCATGAATCCTTTACCCACCATGGTGCTTCAACAAGAACGCAACCCTTCTGTTGTTCCTGACTCCACAGCCCTAACAATCCCTAATTTTTCACCAAATCGTGGAGGTCACTCTCAGGGCAGAGGCAGGGGCCGCAACAATTCTAGGTCTCCTATGCTATGCACACATTGCAATCGCACCAATCATACAATCGATACCTGCTATTTCAAACACGGGTTTCCCCCTGGGTATCGCTCAAGAAATACCAATTCCTCTCCTCAGCTAGTTGTTACATCTTCCAATGATGCTCCAAGGATTGAATATCCTGTTCAGACAGGGAAGCAAGTCACACATGACTCTTCTTTCTCTTTATCCAAAGATGATTATCAGTACCTGATCAACCTCCTCCATTCTACTAAACAAGAATCGACTTCAGCCATCAACACAGTTCGTGAGCCATCCTCCTCAGATACCAGTCATCATATGGTTTCCGGTGTCACCAAGTCAGGTAATTGCATTTCCCATTTCTTTACTTGGATTTTGGATTCTGGGGCAAGTGACCATATTTGCCCTTATCTGGAATGTTTTTCTACACACAAAATGATTGCTCCTGTCTCTGTTAAACTTCCAAGTGGTACAATTCTATATGCTAATTATTCGGGCACTATTTTCTTTACTCAAGACTTCTTCCTTAATGATGTTCTTTTCATTCCAGAGTTTCATTTTAATTTGATATCTATAAATAAGCTAACTGCCTCATTACATTGCCAACTCTTATTAACTTCCGATTCTTGTTTAATTCAGGCTCGGTCTACCTTAAGGATGATTGGGCAAGCTGAGGTTAACAATAACCTGTATATTTTTCATGGAATTCCTGCTTCTTTCAACAGTAAACATAAGTCTTTTAGTTTAGCAAATACTAGCAATAATTTGCCATCCTCTTCTTCCTTTGATATATGACATTTTAGATTAGGACATCCTCCCTTTTCCGTTTTACAACAACTTTGTAATGTCTTTCCTTATATTACTGCAAATAAAAGACTGATTTGTGAGCCTTGCCATTTTGCCAAGTAAGCTAAATTGCCTTTTCCCACAAGTGATACTACATCTATGTATCCCTTTTCCTTATTACACATGGATATTCTGGGTCCAATTAGCATTGCATCTATTCAAGGTCATCACTATTTTTTAACTATTGTAGATGACTATAGTTGGTATACATGGGTTTATTTGCTTAAATCAAAATCTGATACAAGAACTTGCATTATTCATTTTTTCAATCTTGTTTCAACACAATATTCTGTTAAAATCAAAATGCTTAGAACTGACAATGGTAAGGAGTTTTCTATGCCTGCCTACTATTCTTCCCTTGGGATTATCCACCAAACATCTTGTGTGGAAACCCCCCAACAAAACTCTATTGTCGAGAGGAAACATCGACACCTCCTCAATGTGACTCGGGCATTACTTTTCCATTCCAACTTACCTAAAACCTTTTGGAATTATGCCCTTTGTCACTCTGTACACTTAATTAATAGACTGCCTAGTCCAGTTTTAACCAACAAAACTCCCTTTGAGATGTTAAATAACACTCCTCCTACCTTCATGGACCTTAAGGTTTTCAGTTGCCTTGCCTTTGCAACAACTTTTACTCAAAATAGACATAAATTGGATTCTAGAGCTAGAAAATGTTTATTTCTAGGATATAAACCCGGAACCAAAGGGTATCTCTTATATGACTTACGTACACATGACTTTTTCATTTTTAGGAATGCTATTTTTTATGAAACATCTTTTCCATATAAAACTGCATCTCATTCTCTGCCTCATAATGCTACCTATGATGCTATTTCTTCTTCTAATGATTCTCTGTTTATATTTGATCTTGGTTGCACCACACCACAGCAAACTCATCCACACACTTGTTTGCATCCTTCACCCTCTCCCACTGTTCCACAATCACATACATTAGACACCAATGTTATTGAACACTCTCTGGACAGCAATGAAGATGCTTCTACTCCTATCACCCCTAATTCAGATTTGGCTGTTAATGAACCAGTTTTGAGGAGATCTAATAGACCTACAAATCCTCCCTCATATTTACATGATTTTCATTGTAATACTATCTCTTCATCTGCCAAAACTTTTGTTAGACACCCATTGTCTTCTGTCCTTTCATATTCTAAACTTTCTGATAACCATTTGCATTATATTCTTGCTATATCTTCACATGATGAATCTAAGACCTACAAACAAGCTATTACGCATGATCATTGGATACAAGCTATGAATTCTGAATTACATGCCCTGCACAGTAACCAAACATGGTCCTTTACTGATCTTCCCTTAGGTAAAACAGCAATCGACTATAAGTGGGTATATAGAATTAAGTATAAAGCTGATGCTTCTATTGAAAGATATAAAGTTAGGTTGGTAGCTAAAGGCTTTAATCAAGTAGAAGGACTTGATTACTTTGATACTTTTTCACCTGTTGCAAAAATAACAACTATTAGAATGTTATTAGCTATTGCCTCTACTAATAATTGGCATCTCCATCAATTAGATGTGCATAATGCCTTTTTGCATGGTAACTTAAAAGAAGTTTTTATGCAGCCACCTCCCGGCCTTATTCCTCCTAAACCTAACCAAGTTTGTAAATTACATAGGTCTCTATGGTTTAAAACAATCTAGCCGCCAATGGTTTGCTAGATTGTCTTCCTTTTTGCATACTAAAGGGTTTTCTCAATCAAAATCAGATTGTTCATTATTTATTAAAACTTCTAATTCTTCCTTTACTGCTTTATTGATTTATGTGGATGAACTTATACTTGCGGGTAATGATATTCATGCTATTGACACTATTAAAACAGATTTGCATTCTACTTTCAGAATAAAGGACTTGGGTTATTTGAAATACTTTTTGGGCCTTGAAATTGCCCGTTCAAAACAGGGCATTCATGTTTGTCAATGAAAATATGCATTGGACATTTTAGATGAGTGTGGATTGTTAGCCTCTAAGCTTGCTCCTACTCCTTTGGCCAAAGGCACCAGATTAAGTGCTCAAGATTGCACTCCCTTATCTGACCCAGGCTCCTACAGACGCTTAGTGGGTAAGTTACTTTATTTGACAAACACAAGACCTGACTTATCTTTTTCTGTTCAGCAGCTTAGCCAATACATGGCCCAACCTACTATTCTTCATCAAGAGGTTGCATATCGGGTGCTTAAATACATCAAAGGCTTCTCGGCTCAAGGACTTTTCTACCCAAGTGATTCATCTCTACAGCTAAAGGGTTTTAGTGATTCCGATTGGGCTACATGCCCCGATACCCGTAAATCTATCACAGGGTTCTGCATTTTTCTTGGCTCTTCATTGATCTCCTGGAAGTCTAAGAAGCAAGCCACGGTTTCCAAGTCCTCTTCCGAAGCAGAATATAGAGCTCTTGCATCCACTGTGTGTGAACTCCAATGGTTGACTTATCTCCTTCAAGATTTTCAAATCCAGTTTATTCAACCAGCATTACTGTATTGTGATAGTCAATCAGCTAGGCATATCGCATCCAACTCTTCATTTCACGAAAGGACCAAGCATATAGATCTAGATTGTCATATCGTTCGAGAAAAGCTTCTTACAAAGTTATTCCACCTTCTTCCAATCTCTAGCTCGGACCAACTTGCCGACTTATTAACTAAATCTTTTGACCTTTCTCCCTTCCAACAATTTGTTCACAAGCTGGGGTTAAAATGTATCCACCCTCCAGCTTGAGGGGGACTATTGGAATAGTTAGGCATACTTTATTTGCTTAGATCAGTTGTTAATTAGTTATTCTGTTGTTTAATATCTTTGACTCAGTCTCATTAGGATAGCCCTTTGACTGAGTCAAATCTTTTCCATTTTCTTGATTAATAGGTGTTATATAAACACACCTCACCTTTGTATATTAATCATCTTAATATCATTCAAAGCATTTTACTGTAATAAGTTATGCTATTATTCAAGTATTCTTTTTTACTTGCATGTAGATATTAGGAAGCTAATTTGTTCTTGATGACATAAACTTGGCAATTAAGTGAACATGATATTATTTCTTTTGTGATTTTTAATATTCTTATATGACTTTATGTGCATACTATATGGAGTATCTTACTTTTAGGTGGACATGTTTAACTATTTTGTAATTTGATACATTATTGTATGACTTTATGTTATTTTTCAATATGAATGGAGTTCTATTTTATTTTTGTTCCAAAATATATTCATTATTTTATGTGTATTTAATTTTTGATTCGATCAGCATTTTAAAAGAAATATGGTATTTATAATTATTCTTCTGATGAGAATAAATATTGGCACCAAAATAGTAATTCTAGTGACCGTGGTAAAATTGTAGGTATAATAAATTATGATCCGTCACTAAAATATATATCAATGGAATATTAATTGTAGGTACAATTTTAAGTTCTATAGTGATAGAGCTAAAATTGTAGGTGTAATAAATTATGGCCATCACTAATAGAATACAAATTGTAGGTATATCTACAAGTAATGTACCATCATACCTATGGTTTTTCGTCTTTTACCTATGTTTTTTTTTTCTGTTCCTAAATGACATTTTCCTTGTAGTGAAAGGAAGAAAAAGAGACAGATGTTTAATATTAAAGCGCGCATTTGAAAGGAGAATAAATGTAAAATCAACATAATTACGTGAGTTGAGGAGATGAAGAGTACTCACCAGCCTCTGAAGAGAGATGAGCAACCAATACCATAGTTGTCGTAGTAAGGCCGAAGAGGAGGCGGAGTTGCAGATGGTAGATGGTACCCTCCATGGAAGTAACCTTGATAACCATGCGAGAGAGGATCAGGACGCAGGTAACCTGGTAGTGGTGGTGGTGGAGGAGGATATGGAGCAGGATACCCTGAATCCACTCATCAATATCATATTAGATTTTGTCAAACACTTTTCGTGTTAAGTATGTATGATAATTAGCAGCAATAATTAAGAAGCCAACCAAAAGAGAAAAAGAAAGTGAACTTGCCATGAGATTCGTGGTTCACGTGGTAAACCTGACTCATTGCGCGAATGATAATTGATGAGAGCCTTACAACAGTATTTATATGTTATATACGATCGATGGTCCAAATCAAGAGATTAGAGATACATATCGGATTCCATCCAACCAATAGGACACTTCAGTCAGGATAACTTGCTGGAAATTTCCTAGCTAATTGTTGTTTCTTCACTTGGAACAAACTAAAAAATCTAGCAGGATCTTCTTCATGTGCTCCTAATTGGTAAGCCATACATAAGTACTAGGTAGGATGCCAAAGCCACCGCTTCTTCCTTTTCTGTCTTTTTACTCAACAAGAGTCACACGTCCCAGCTACCCAACTACGTGGCTGTCGTGTGTCTCTGCATGACATTAATTTTGTCTCACAAACATCGCCCCGGTTTGAGTAAACATCTTGTTTGGTCAAATTCCATAAAGATTGTAAAATGTAATCAATTTAGTTACTTATTTAATGATTTAATTGATATTAATTGAGTGAGTAGTAACTTATCATTCAAAGACGTTTTTAGAATTTCAATAATTTTAGGAATCATATTGATATTATTTCACGTGTTTAGGGATCAAATAGTACATTTACTCCCCCATTTCGTTACATCCATACTGATCTTTCTCTTAAGCAACATGCATCTTTCATATTTGACTAAACCCCCAATTTGGTCCATGAGAAAAACACTCGGGTCTGAAATAGTTCTTATAAAAAAAAAAACTATCCATTTAGTCCTTAAGAATGTGTTTACTGGGACAGATTAGTCCTTCTGTCAGTTGACCACCTTTGACCGCAGGTTAATTGCTGACGTGTCAGTATCCATTTCTCAGAAACCAAAACGCATGTCGTTTATTTCCTTCTTCTTCCTCCAGCAGCTTCTTCTTCTTCTTCCAATCACTTTGAGAGAGATGATAAGGGGGTGGCGCTGTGGCAGGTACAGATGAGTGTCTCTAGCGCCGGAACTTCCTTCGAGTAATTTCCCTTCAATTCATCCTCTTTTCTCGCTTCTGATTTCCCTTCAAACTCAAACTCTCTCTCTCTTTCTCTCTTTTTCTTTCTCTCTCTCTACTTTTCCAATTTTACTTTGCACCGTAACCACCACATACGACGCTCACCTTTGGATTTTGTGCTTCCAAGCTGCTGTACCAGTGCCATCCCCACTTCCTCAAAAGCCCCTTTTTGTCTCAGGCGACACCGTTTTTGGTGACACCTTAAGCTTATGGCTTCTTTTCGCGCCAACTTGTCCTTCAATCACTTCCAGGTTTCCTTCCTTTCATTCATCTCTAACCTCTGCATTTTTTACTTCTTCGATTGTTGTTTTCCTCTCTCTTAAAAGGGGTGTTAAAAGTTCAAATTTTTACCTTCTGGGTTGCTTCACTTTTCTTATATGTACTTTACTTTAGCTTATTTTTTTCCCAGGAAAAAAAAAACATTTTTGACTAAATTTTTTGAAATGAGTTAACTGTCAAATTGCATATTTTTCTTTTTCTTCTTCCAGATTTATCAGACGAACTTTAGAGAATATTTAAACAAAAATGCAAAGTGAAAAGGAAAAGGAAAAGGAAAAGGAAAAGGAAAAGGAAAAATCAACATTAAGCATCCAACATCAAGGGTGGTGTGGGTGAGGAGATATGTTCGCTGATGATGTTGAAGCTTCTTGAAGAAGAAGAAGAAGAAGCTGAAGGAAGAAGAAGGAAATTCAGTTCCCAAACGGCATGCGTTTTGGTTTATGAGAAATTGATACTGACACGTCGGCAATTAACCTGTGGTCAAAGGTGGTCATTTGACAGAAGGACTAATCTATCCCGGTAAACACATTCTTAAGGACTAAATGGATAGTTTTTTTTGGATAGGGACTATTTCAGACCCGAGTGTTTTTCTCAGGGACCAAATTGGGGGTTTAGTCTTCATATTTTTCTTTTGCCTCTTACTTCCATTTTCTTTTAGTTCGTTATTTTCTCTTTAACTTCTTTTTAACATATCTCATCAACAATTATTTACTCGATCAACAATTGGTTTAGGTACTCCAATCATTTTGGAAGAAGCAACTCGTATTAGGATATATGGTCATTATGCTCGAGTTTTAGTGGATGTTGATTTAACAGGGAAGTTGATCAAGGAGATTCTAATTAAACGTGAAAGTTTTGCATTTTTTGACAGTATTGAATATGAGAAGCTTCATTAATTATACTCTCATTGTAAATCAATTGGGCTCTTCGCTACAAATTGTAAGAAACAAATTGGCAAGGAAAACGTGGTTGATCCGCCATTGGTATTGAAGGCTAAGCAAGCATATGTCCCTAAGGTTTCAGAGCAAAAACCTATCAAAGATAATGGGCAGATTGATACATCACCGGGTAAAAATTTGAGTGACAGTGAATCGGTTGAGACCGTCTATGAGGAACCTTTATCCCATGATCATGTTTCAAACAGAACTCATCTTCTGTTGCAACCAATGCTGTCAATGACTCTACTGAGAATATCTCAACTTCTGTTGCAATTAATGTAATGTTGACTCTATAATTAAGGATACTCTAATACCCGAGCATTTCATAGCTACCTGTGATTTAACAGTTAGTGATAAGAATCTTCAGACTCTTGAGTCTAATTCAGCCCCTGTGTATCCTAATGTTGCTCATGATATGAGAATACTTGCCAAGTTTTTGGAAAATATGGATGAGGATGACCTAGAGAATAATTTTCTCTCAGCAGAGAAGTTAAATAATGATAATGCTGTTGAAGTTGATTCAGATTTCACGGTGGTTCTCAGAAATATAACCTGAGGAAGAATATGAAACCTAATGTTATAGATTTAAATGATTTGTTTTGCATATGTTTTGGTTTATGTCTCATGCTTTTATTTTATTTATTTTTTTTCTTCTTTTTCAATAAATTATGGTTACTTATGGTGACCTTGCCTTTAAAAAAATATTTATTTACTCGATCAACTCAGACTGTTTGTAAAATAATCTCTAGTCCTTTTAAATTCTTTCGAACAATTAATTTTCACCAATAAGTGACGCGTGCACCATAAAAGCTTTTCTTGTGATGCAATCTTTAGAAAGAAGAATTATTACAGGGAACTATAAGGAACTTCATATTTTTTTTTTTTGATGAGCAAGGAACTTCATATTGTTGAATTGCTCACCAATCATCACTTCCTTTTCTCTCGAGTTTGAAGCTGTTAATTTTACACCCAACAAATATCATTTTTGAACTTTGGATTCATTATTAGATATTGAGAGATTAAAGAAGAACTTGCGATGCAAAACTTGTCCTTTCATTACTGTACCAATCAAATATATATACACAAAGTTTAATTTACAGAAATAGTTGCCATGATTCTTTCCTAATTACATGCTAACTAATCCTAGATATAATATGTACAGATTTGTCAGAGATATCCAAACTGATATCATGGGATAGTTGTAGTAACTATGGAAAATATCAAACCAATCCCAATAACAATGGAAGTTCTGGAAGATCTCACATGATCCTAATAATCTCAATACCCCCTCAAGTTGGAGCATATGGATTACAAATGCCCAACTTGGACAATATGTGGTCAAACTGGGTCGTTCCTAAAGCCTTGGTGAAGATATCTGCTAGTTGAGCATGAGACGACACATGACATGTAGTAATGGTTCCTCGCAAAAGTTCATCACGGACAAAATCGCAATCCATCTCAATGTGTTTGGTGCGCTTATGGAAAACAGGATTAGCAGCAATGTGGAGTGCAGCCTAATTATCACAATAGAGTTTCATAGGTCTAGGATGATCACAACCAAGACATGACAAGAGTTCCTTTAGCCATTTTAATTCACAAGTTGTAGTAGCCATGGATCGATATTCTGCTTCGACGGAAGAACGAGACATTGTGTGTTGTTTCTTAGTTCTCCAAGAGATAGGGGAAATACCAAGAAGAATAAACCAGCCAGTAAGAGATCTCCTAGTCAAAGGACAACTGGCCCAATCTGTATCACACCAAGCATATAGTTGTAAATCACAATCAGCACGCAACAAAATTCCTTTTCCAGTATTACCTTTCAAGTAGCGAACAACGCGCATGGAAGCATCCCAGTGTTCTTGTCTCGAATGTTGCATGACCTGAGCAAGCGTATGCACACAATAAGAGAGGTCAAGTCTGGTAACAGACAAGTAAATCAGCCTTCCCACCAACCTGCGATAACGTTCTGGATCTGGAATAAGATTACCTTCAGCTAGAGGTAGACGGTGATGTTGATCCATGGGAAATCCAGCAGGCTTGGCTCCCAACAATCCTACTTCAGATATGATATCCAACACATATTTGCGTTGACACAAGAAAATGCCAGTAGAGTTACGAGCCACCTCAATGCCTAAGAAATATTTCAACACTCCAAGATCTTTCATATGAAAACCTGCATTCAAGTATAGTTTGAAGGCTTTGATGGCAGCATTGTCATTTCCTGAAATCACAAGGTCATCCACGTAAACCGACACATGGAGTTGCACATTTTCACGTCGGAGAGTAAAGAGCGAATGATCGAAGGGGGATTGTGCAAATCCATAGCGTTTCAAAGCACCAGTCAATTTGGCAAATCAACATCGGGGAGCCTGTTTCAATCTATACAACGACTTACGAAGTCTACAAACTTTACCCGAGGCTTCAGATCGAAATCCTGGAGGGAGTTTCATATACACCTCTTCTTCAAGATCCCCATGTAAGAAGGCATTGTGAACACCCATTTAATGAAGCTCTCATTTTCTAGCAGCTGCAATAGCAAGAAATGTACGCACGATCACCATATTTGCCACTGGGGCAAAAGTTTCAATGTAGTCAAGTCCTTCAACTTGGTTATTTCCTAGTATCACAAGTCGTGCTTTAAACCGCTCAATGGAACCATCAGAGTTATACTTGATACGATAAACCCACTTACACCCAATAACCTTCTTTCCGGGCGGAAGTGGTTCCAAAAACCATGTCCCATTACTCTCCAGTGCTTGTATTTCAGTCTACATAGCTTGTCGCCATCGTTCATCTTTCATGGTTTCAGCAAAAGAATGAGGTTCAATTCCTGCACTAACAGCTGCCAAAAAATGCCGATGGCGCACATAAGAGTTATCATAATTTAAATAATGTGTTAGAGGGTAGGGTGTACCTGAGGAGTGAGAAGTAGCAAGTGAACTCAGAGAGGGATCTAATTTGATAATGGTGTTTGTAAAAAAGTCTCTTAGACGAGTGGAAGGTATTTTGGCACGGTGTCCACGACCCAAGGACTGTACATTCACATCAGCACTTGAGCCCCCCCCCCCCCTCCCCCTTTCAGTTGTACCAGTCTCAGTATCATGAATGTCCGCATGTAGAGCTTCTGGTTCTTTCAAAGAAACTGCACTTTCATTGTCTTCAAGGTCACCAGCAGCTTCTGCATTGTTTCTATTTTCAGAATCAGGCAGCACAATCTCTATTTCATTATTATCATCATTAACACTCCAAGATGCAAGATTATATGATTATGTGTTAACATTTTCATGTGCTGCAATTTGTGATTCAGCATAAGAAAATTCATTCTCATAAAACACCACATCTCTGGATGTCAAGAACACACCCAATTCCAGATCATAAACTCTCCAACCCTTTTTACCATAGGTATATCCCACAAAAATACATCGCCGACTACGACTTGCAAATTTATCCCTTTTAGAGTCTCGATTATGAACATAACACACGCTCCCAAAAATGCGCAGATGATTAAGAGAAGGTGGTTTGTTGTAGATCATCTCATATGGAGTTTTCCCATTCAAAACAACAGATGGTGTGCGGTTGATTAAGTATCCTGCTGTCAGAATACATTCTCCCCAAAACTCAATGGGAAGATGAGCTTGAAAGCGTAGTGCAAGAGCAACATTAACACTACAAGAAAAGGGTGGATTACCGACGGATATTTACCGACGGACATCAGTTCCGTCGGTAATGATAAGATATCTGATGGACTAAGTCTTCGGTAAGTATGAATACCAAAAGTTTATATATTTACTGACAGAAAGTCCGTCGGTAATGGTACCGTGGGCTTTTCCGTCTGTAAATCCGTCGGTATACAACAAGGGAATGCTAATTTTTTGGCGCGCGAGTGTACTGATGACCTTATCTGTCAGTAATTATCGACGGAATAGCCATCGAAAATAATTTACAACAGTACCGACGGATATTTCCGTCGGAAATTCGAATTTTGGAATTACCGACGGATAAGGCCGTCGGTAAATTCGCTTTATACACCAGCGCCATCCCCTCCCCCCCTCACTTTTCGTTTCCCTCTTTCTCTATTCTCTCTGCCTTATCTCTTCCCCTCTGCACCACACCCTCCACCGCGTCTCCGGCGATCCTCCACCGTACCCCTACCTCTGACCGCGTGCCCCTCCACCTCACCAGAAACCTTCCCCCACCATTTTTCTTCTCCCTTCGACCACCGAGCCAGAATCCCTCCCCCACCCTTCTTCTTCTTCCTCCGTCCACTGTGCCTCTGTCCACCATGCCTCCATAACCCTCCCCCACCCTTCTTCTTCTCCCTCCGTCCACCGTGCCTCCGTCTGGCCACCAAGTGCCTTCCCCTCAGGTATGTTGAGTTGCTGAGTTCTTGAGTTCAATGCTTTTCCCTTCCCATTGTTTGAGTTTCTTAGTTTATTTTTTTTGATTTCCCTCTTTTCAGGTCACCGCAGCAACCACCACTACCAGGAGGAGCAAACACTGTCAGGTTTTTTTTATTTATTGATTGAGCAATATTTTTTATTTTTATGAATATATTAAATATTTAATTAGGAAATTGTTTTTGAACTTTAGTGAATGTGGTTTGTAATTTGTGGTTTAAGAATATTTATGTTTTGTATTTTTTGATTTGTTTGTTTTGAGTTTAGGTTGTTGTTAGAATTAAATGTTGTATGACTTTGGTAGTGTATTATTATCCTCATACATTATTGATGCAATTTGACTTCAAGAACAAAATTATATTGTTAAAATGATGAAATAACTAGCTATTTAATTAAGGAGTAAGTAAGTGCACTCTAAGTATGTGAGTAAGTGATAAAGGAATTCCATCGATCCCGAACACCTGTAGCGTGGCGATATCATTGGTGCAACAATTCCACTTGGTTATGGTGAAATGTGATAGAAATCGATGTCTAGGTGTTAGTGAGTGAGAGAGTATCAAGCATAATTATTTGAATTAATTGTTATGATAATTAATATAAATTACATATTAAATAAATATTAATGAAAGGTGAGACGATTAGCTACACTCATGGCGCATTGGAGAGCTTGGACGAGGTTGATGTCGTGATTAAAACATATAGTGTAAAATAGTTTAATATCCAAATAAAATTAATTTTATATAATAATAGTTAAATGAATAAAAAAATTAATAATAAAATTAAATATATGTAAATAACTAAATACTTACGTAACATTTAATATAAAATGAAATAAATAATAAATAAATATCGAATAGAGATTTATTTTTTAGACGAATACTTTGTGAATGATAGTTGCTTATGTGTTTTAATTGTTTGCCAACAATGTCAAACTTTATAATTAAGATGTCTCTGTTTCTTATAGTATTATTTTATTTTAGAGTATAATTAAAACGTACTTGAGAATGATGGTTGTTTAATTGTGTGTTTGATTTTTTGCTAATAATGTCAACGTTTATGCAAAATATCCCTATTATTAATTACTTATTTTATTTTAGAGTATAGTTAATACGTTGTTGAGAAAAACCTTAGTCACCCGTTCGAGGTTCAATATTATTGAGCATGTATACTCGTGGTCATGATATCGCTCATTTTATTGAATCTTGAATTGTCCAATTGGGACAGTTTGGGAAAAAACTTTTTCTCCACCGATATACTAGTTACTCGATGATTCTCATTTGTGAAATAGTTGATTAAATTTCGGTTCGAAGCATTTCCGTTTGTTCTCCGGGTCCATAATTGATTATGGTAGCTTACCGCGGTCAAGTCGTGTACTTGGAAACCGATGAGAGATGCTGCCGAAATTTCGTTAGCTATATGACATGAGAAGTGATGAGTAACTAGTATAATATAGTGATGAAAAAGTTTTTCCTCGAATTGGATAAGGCCACACCTTTTAAGGAAAGGGAGCGATTCAGGGTCATAGTATATTGTTTAAAAATACTTCAATTTATCTGAAAATGCAGAAGGATAGAATATTATCCCTCGAACCGTAGTTGGGTGTCTGATAGGAACGAGTCTGGGAGACGACTTCTGAAACAATCATTTGTAGTTGGAGTTGAGGAGTTTATATCCAAAGCAAAGCAACAATGTGATTATGCCGAAGAGGGGGGATTAGATGTCCGTGCACAAAGTGCAATTGTATGGCGGTTTTGAGTGATGATGACGTGAAGTTACACCTACACCGACATGGGTTCAAGCCTAATTATTGGATATGGACTGATCATGGTGAGGAGTTGTCGGATATTGATTTGAATGAAGTCGGTGGTGACGATCTTGAAATGGGTGCATCAGGCAGTGGCTACCACGATGAATAGGTCGAACAACTCCAGTCAATGCATATGATGGTCGATGATTGTCTTGGGCAACATGGGAATTTTGAGGCGGATGAGTCTGATGACATGGAAGAGCCTCCTAATGAATCGACGTAGAGATTCTACAATCTATTGTTAGAGACAAATAAGCCATTGTTTGAAGGGGCACCAAATTCAAAATTATCAATTTGTGTTAGGCTTCTAGCTTGCAAGTCCAATTTGAATGTCCCAGAGCAGTGTTTGGAGTTCTTTTGTAAAATGTTTCAAGATGTGACACCCTTCAAAGAGTTGTTGCCAAAAAGGTATTATGATGCGAAGCGGTTGGTGTCGAAACTAGGCTTGGGGGACTAAGAGGATTGATTGTTGTCCAAATGGGTGCATGTATGGACTGATCATGGTGAGGATTTGCCGGATATTGATTTGAATGAAGTCGATGGTCACGATCTTGAAATGGGTACATCAGGCAGTGGCTACCACGATGAATATGTCGAACAACTCCAGTCAATGCATATGATGGTCGATGATTGTCTTGGGAAACATGAGAATTTTGAGGCGGATGAGTCTGATGACATGGAAGAGCCTCCTAATGAATCGGCGTAGAGATTCTACAATCTATTGTTAGAGACAAATAAGCCATTGTTTTAAGGGGCGTCATATTCAAAATTATCAATTTGTGTTAGGCTTCTTGCTTGCAAGTCCAATTTAAATGTCCCAGAGCAGTGTTTGGAGTTCTTTTGTAAAAATGTTTCAAGATGTGACACCCTTCAAAGAGTTGTTGCCAAAAAGTTATATTGATGCGAAGCGGTTGGTGTCGAAACTAGGCTTGGGGGACTAAGAGGATTGATTGTTGTCCAAATGGGTGCATGTATGGACTGATCATGGTGAGGATTTTCCGGATATTGATTTGAATGAAGTCGATGGTGACGATCTTGAAATGGGTACATCAGGGAGTGGCTACCACGATGAATATGTCGAACAACTCCAGTCAATGCATATGATGGTAGATGATTGTCTTGGGAAACATGAGAATTTTGAGGCGGATGAGTCTGATGACATGGAAGAGCCTCCTAATGAATCGGCGTAGAGATTCTACAATCTATTGTTAGAGACAAATAAGACATTGTTTTAAGGGGTGTCATATTCAAAATTATCAATTTGTGTTAGGCTTCTAGCTTGCAAGTCCAATTGGAATGTCCCAGAGTAGTGTTTGGAGTTCTTTTGTAAAATGCTTCAAGATGTGACACCCTTCAAAGAGTTGTTGCCAAAAAGTTATTATGATGCGAAGCGGTTGGTGTCGAAACTAGGCTTGAGGACTAAGAGGATTGATTGTTGTCCAAATGGGTAAAAGCTATATTATGGTAGTCAGGCTGGCACAAATGACAGTGCGTTGGAAGAATGTAAATTTTGTCAGACATCCATGTACCGTGTTCAAAGTAGTGACCATAGTAAGAGGAAGCCAGTTCCTACGAAGGCAATGTTCTATCTGCCAATAATTCCAAGGTTGCAGAGACTGTTTGCATCAACGCAAACTACAGGACAAATGAGGTGGCATAATGAGAATAGAAGAAATCTGGGCATCATACGCCACCCTTCTGATGGTGAGGCTTGGAAGCACTTCGATCGGGTTCATCCTGATTTTGCAGCAGATCCTCGTAATGTGAGACTTGGGCTGTGTTCAGAGGGTTTTACCCCGTACATTCAGGTGTCAGCCTCGCCATATTCATGTTGGCCGGTGATTGTTACACCATACAATCTTCCTCCCGAGATGTGCATGTCAAAACCATATATGTTTCTGACTTGTCTCATACCAGGACCATCTAATCCGAAGGCTGGGATAGATGTATATTTGCAGCTTCTGATCGATAATCTGAAGAAGTTATGGGATGGTGTGTTGACTTATGACGTTTCCAAGAAGCGATACTTTATGATGAGGGGATCGCTGATGTGGACTATCAATGATTTTCCTGCATATGACATGCTCTCTGGTTGGGGGACCCATGGTAAATTGGCGTACCCGTATTGCATGGAACATGGAAAGGCTTTTACCCTTAGATATGGTGGCAAAAGTTCCTGGTTTGATTCTCATTGTCGGTTCTTAGATCCCGACCATCCCTTCCGAAGAAACGTCCGAGCATTCAAAAAGAATCAGAAAGAAGAGGAAGGTCCACCGCCTTTGTTGACTCCTGAACAAATATGGGGTCGGCTTAGAGATCTTCCTAAAGTCACTGAAGCAGGTGTGTCAAAATTTTCCTGGTATGGAGAATGGCATAACTAGACAAAACAAAGTATTTTTTGGGAACTACCGTACTGGAAGGATAATCTGTTAAGACATAGCCTTGATGTGATGCATATTGAGAAGAATTCCTTTGACAACATTTTTAACACGGTTATGAATGTGTCTGGCAAGACGAAGGACAATGAGAAGGCAAGGATGTACATAGCTATGTACTGTAGATGAAAGGATTTGGAGCTAAAGCCGCAGCCTAATGGAAAAATGGTCAAACCAAAAACTTGTTACACTCTAACCGCCGATGAAGCGAAGTTAATTTGTCGGTGGTTAAAAGACCCTAGGACCCATGATGGTTATTCCTCTAATTTGACACGATGTGCTGATGTAAGTGATAAGCCTCTGGCTTATCTAGTTTTATAACTAGTAAGACGGTGGTTTACGTGCTAATTAGTCGAGTTCAATCTCGTCTTCGCCCAAATTTGCCTTGTTTTGTTCCTAAGTTGGACTTTGACTCGTTTTGCGTCTTTTGTGTAGTTTTTAGCTTCTTTTGGATAGAATTACGCTTGTGGTTGCTTGTGTTGTTTTCAGGTCCATAAGAGAAGCTCTAAGAATTAAGGAAAGTCAAGAAATAGTGGAGATTGCCATTCTGGAGATTCTTGCCCCGCGAGAGGAAGCTCGCCCCGCGAGAGTTTGAAGACCCGGGAAGACAGAGACCATCACGGCCTAGCCGTGATTCACATCACGGGACGTGAAAGGAAGGTTCGCGTCGCGAGACGTCCTTCGCGTCGCGAGTGTTTGAACTCCAGAAAAGCGCCGGAGACAGAGAGCCGTGATGTGTATCACGGCCGAGACCTAAAATCCACTCAAGTCAGAGAACATCACGGCCTAGCCGTGATTCACATCATGGGCCGTGACAAGAGGGCTCGCGTCGCGAGACATCCTTCGCGTCGCGAAGGTTTGAATATCACAGAAGCGCCAGTAAACGCCGTCACGGGGACCATCCGGCGGGATTCATCGGCGGGGGGTGCGGGGCGCCGGGGTGTGAACGGCGGGGGGGGGCGTGTGGGCGGGGGTTCTGGGGGGGGTTTGAATTGGCGCCGAAAGCGGCCGGCCTGGCCGTGATGACCATCACGGCCTGGCCGTGATGACCATCACGGCCGTGACGCGTGGCCTCCTTATAAATAGAGCAGATCAGAACAGAAAAAGAGGACTTTTTGGATCAGAACTGATTTTAGATCTTTTGTAATCCTTATTCTGGGGCTGCGTCTCCTCTTCTCTTCTCTTAATTCTTAGTCTTAGGATGATTTCCGATTGTACGTGTGTCGTTGTTACGGACATGAGGAACTAATCCTCTTGTCTAAGGGATCGATGAAGCCACCCATGGCGGCATAGTGTTCATGTAATGTAACTCTCTCTCCTTTAATTCAATTATTGTTTTCCAATTCTGTTTTCATTGTGTCGATTATATGCTAGCGTGATCGACTAGTTAAACGTGTTGAGGCCTAGCGGCGATTCGCGTTTTAGAACTTGAATTGGGATCATCGGTCGAGTATTGCACGAGAGTGAGTAGGAGATCGGTGCAACCTATAGGGAACAAGAATTAATAGAATTCGAGATTAGGATTATGAGACCTAGTAAGTAATTAATCCAATCGTTGAATACGTCCTATTGAGCACGGAAGTGGATATAGGAGAATTTGGGGGTCCCGGTTGACATTAAAATTGAACTTAGGGAGGAAAATATCATCACTTGGGTACTTTGCATGATTGGGTAGGTGGATTCGAAACCTTAGATGCCTTTAATTCCAGATTTCATCACCATATCTTTAATTGATTCGATTTGTTAATTTGAATTGTGATCCTAGTTTCTCTTCAACCACTTTCTCTACTTAACCAACTTATCGGATTTCTCGCGAAATTGGTCGAATTGGTAACCCAATCCTTGTGTTCGACCTCGGTAGACTCTTACCGTGTTTTATTACTTGCGACGACCCGGTACACTTGCCGGTGTCTCAACAAGTTTTTGGCGTCGTTGCCGGGGATTGGAACGACCAATTTTCCTAATTTTTAGGAAATTCGGCTGTTTGGTTAAGCTGACTTTTAATTTTATTTTCTTTTATTTAATTGCTATTATTTTTCACTGCTTCTTTGATTCCACTTGGTCTTTGCCTGTTTTTGTATGCGAGGTACCCTCCTACAAGAGGACTTGCTATTTGATTCCGAGATCACCAGGACCGAGCGGCAATTAAGGAAAGAAGCCAGGGAATGGAAAAGAATTGAAGGAATTAAAATAGTGGGCATGGCTGAAGAAAATCCTCCTCCTCCTCCTCGTTACAAGCCTCTCTTCGAGTACGATCTACCAAACTTGGAGGATTGTGCTTCTTCTATTGTGAGGGGCAACTTGAATACAGACTCCTTCAGAGTGGAAGGGTGTGTCACAGCCCAGATCCGCGAGAATCAATTTGATGGCAGTGGCAAACAATATCCGCATAGACACATCACTCGCTTCCTTGAAGCCTGTGACTTACAGAAGACAAGAGGAGTCTCACAGGATGAGTTTCGCTTGCGACTTTTCCCTCTCTCTCTTAGGGATGTCGCTCGCGATTGGGTTGACAGCTTGGATAGGAATAGCATCAGAACTTGGGAGAAAATGGCACAGAAGTTCCTAACCAAATACTTTCCTCCTCAGAAGGCGGCACAAGCAAGAATAGCAGTCACATCATTCAGGCAGACGGAGGATGAAACTTACAATGAAGCGTGGGAGAGGTACAATGGTTTATTGCGAAGATGTCCCTCTGCGTTCTTTGACCCGGTTTCCAAAGTGCAGCACTTCTTTAATGGGTTGAGGGGATGCTATCAGATGAACTGTGATGCCGCAGCTGGCGGTTCTTTTGTATATTTATCGGCTAAGGATGGATGGGCACTGTTAGAAAAGATGTCATATAATGATTACAACCGTGGCAGGGAAACCTCGAGTGGAGTCAGTTCTGCGACAATGGAAGCCATTTTAGAGCAAAACAGATTGTTGAAGATGCAGA
The DNA here is from genome assembly GCA_030762895.1 of Sophora flavescens. Classification (NCBI taxonomy): domain Eukaryota; kingdom Viridiplantae; phylum Streptophyta; class Magnoliopsida; order Fabales; family Fabaceae; genus Sophora; species Sophora flavescens. The sequence goes on from CM061065.1 coordinate 1,428,129, forward strand.
ATGCGGCACTATCGGTGAACAAAAAAGTTAATATGATACACGAGGGGATGCCTCCGGGTTGTGACAACTGCAATGGGGATCATGACACTCAGATTTGCCCACTGAACTTCTCTCAGGAACATGTGGATTCATGCCACAACTTCTATGACACTGTGCCCCAGAACAATTATCAGAGAAACAGATGCGAATGACTACAATCGAGAATCGAGAAGGGGGTACATGAGGAGAGACCATCCGGGTTTCGCATGGAGTAATGCTAGTGGTGGTCTAGCCGGGGCAGCAACCTCAACAAGGTCCGAGGCCACGAGATAGGGATTCAGCAACGCGCAATACTCAGCAGGGTCCTCCAGGGACTAATCAAGTGCAAATAACAGATAGTGGAAGACAACCGTGGGAGCTGGCTTTTGAGAAGATGAGTACAGCAGTGGAGAAATTGTCAATTAACACGAACACTGCCATTGACAAGTTGGCGACTCATACAGGTTCAGCAATTCAGAATCTTGAGACACAAATAGCACAATGGCAAGCAAGCAACTGAATGAGCGTCTTCCGGCACTCTCCCGGGTGACACCGAGAACAACCCTAAGAGCCAGTGCAATGCCGTGACCACTAGAAGCGGTAGAGTGCTGGAATCTAACAGGGGTGCACCTAGTTCTCCGGAAGTTGAGGTCTCGAACCAACCACATGTTGAGGAAGAACAACCTGAGAAAGAAGAGGAGTTAGCAAGAGGTAAGGCACCGGAGCAAGGAGGAAGGTTAAAGCTTGTAGATGAAGAGTTCCGTAGAAAGAAGTGGGTAGAGCCCAAGGACCTCCCGTCCTACATGAAGGTACCATATCCGGAAAGATTGAAGAAGCCTCAACAGGATAAACAGTTCAACAGATTCCTTGATGTCTTCCGCAAGCTTCAAATTAACATCCCATTTGCGGAAGCCCTGGAACAAATGCCATCGTATGCCCGGTTTATGAAGGAGCTTCTCACCAAGAAGCGGAGAATTGTGGATGAGGAGACGGTTGCTTTGACCGAGGAGTGTAGTGCCATTCTTCAGAGAAAACTCCCTCCAAAGTTGAAGGATCCCGGTTCCTTTTCGATACCGTGTACTATTGGGGAGATGAATATAGGGAAGGCATTATGTGATCTAGGGGCAAGCATCAACTTGATGCCCCTCTCCATGATGAAGAAGTTGGGAATTAAAGAAGCCAAGGATACACGGATGTCACTCCAACTGGCCGATCGCTCCATCAAATACCCTTATGGGGTTGTCGAAGACTTGCTAGTGAAGGTGGACAAATTCATATTTCCGGCAGATTTTGTGGTGCTTGATATGGATGAAGATGCCGAGATCCCTCTCATATTGGGGAGGCCTTTCTTGGCCACAGGGCGTGCTTTGATTGATGTGCAACAAGGGAAGCTCACCCTCCGCGTGCAAGATGAGAATGTAGTCTTCAATGTCTTTGAAGCAATGAAGCACCCTGTGGAGAGGTCGGAAGTGTACCGGGTGGATTTTGTGGATGGTATTGTCAAGGAAAAGACCACTAGAGGAGCCCATGGTTCTGCACTAGCACAAGTGTTGGTAAAATCCCATGGTGATGATAGTGAGGAAGAAGACCCCTTGGGGGATGAGGACTATCTTGAATGTTTGAAACATATGGAAGCCTTACCGAGTCTCCCAAGGGATGAATGTGCAAAGGAGAAACTCAACAAAGAAGGCAATGAGGAAGATGGAAAGACACCGGAGTTGAAGCAAGTCCCAAATCACTTGAGGTATGCATTCTTGGGGGATGAGGGACAACATCCGGTGATCATTAGCAATGCCTTGAAAAAGGATGAAGAGGAGAAGCTGTTGAGAGTTCTTAGGGAACACAAATCCGCCATTGGGTGGAAGATTTCGGACCTAAAAGGTATAAGCCCTTCCCTATGCATGCATAAAATCTTGATGGAGGATGGTTATAAGCCGGTGGTTCAACCACAGAGACGGCTAAACCCCATCATGAAAGAAGCTGTGCGTAAGGAAGTGATTAAGCTTTTAGATGCCGGAATCATCTACCCAATCTCGGATAGCAACTGGGGTAGTCCGATTCATGTGGTCCCAAAGAAGGGTGGAACAACCGTGGTGGTCAATGAAAACAATGAATTGATCCCAACAAGAACCATCACGGGGTGGAGAGTGTGCATCGACTACAGAAGATTAAATGAAGCAACAAGAAAGGATCACTTCCCTCTCCCCTTCATTGATCAAATGCTTGAGAGGTTAGCCGGATATGAGTACTACTGTTTCTTAGATGGATACTCTGGCTATAATCAGATTGTGGTGGATCCTCAAGACCAAGAGAAGACAGCCTTCACTTGTCCCTATGGAGTCTTTGCTTACAGGAGGATGCCCTTTGGATTGTGCAACGCCCCCGCTACTTTCCAAAGGTGCATGTTTTCTATTTTCTCGGACATGGTGGAAAGGTGTATTGAGGTGTTCATGGATGACTTCTCGGTCTTTGGAACCTCTTATGACAACTGCTTGAAGAACTTGACCTTGGTGCTTAAAAGGTGCCAAGAGACTAACCTTGTGCTCAATTGGGAGAAATGCCACTTCATGGTCAAGGAAGGTATAGTCTTGGGGCACAAAATCTCCCATAGGGGGATTGAGGTTGATAAGGCGAAGATCGAGTTGATTGAGAAGCTGCCCCCACCAATCACTGTAAAGGGGGTGAGGAGTTTTTTGGGGCATGCCGGGTTCTACCGGAGATTCATCAAAGACTTCTCCAAAATCGCAAGGCCGCTTTGCGACCTTCTTGTGAAGGATGTATCCTTTGATTTTAATGATTCTTGTTTAAACGCCTTCACTGTTTTGAAAAATATGCTTGTCACCGCACCCATAATCACTGCACCTAATTGGAATTTGTCATTTGAAATCATGTGTGATGCTAGTGATTATGCAGTGGGGGCTGTTTTGGGGCAGAGGGTGGAAAAATTAGCTCATGTCATTTATTATGCAAGTAAAGTTTTGAATGAGGCACAAGATAATTATTCCACCACTGAAAAAGAACTACTTGCTGTGGTGTTTGCTTTGGATAAGTTTAGATCCTACATCGTGGGGTCTACGATTGTGGTTTTCACTGATCATGCGGCCATAAAACACTTGATGACAAAACAAGAGGCCAAACCTAGATTAATTCGGTGGATTCTTCTTTTGCAGGAATTTGATCTCGAGATTAAGGACAGGAAGGGATCCGACAATGGGGTGGCGGACCACTTATCTAGGTTGGTCAATCCCGACACCGAGGAGGAATTGTTAGACATCAAGGAAGAGTTTCCTGATGAAAAGCTGTTTGCACTTATTGAAAATTCCCCTCCTTGGTTCGCGGATATGGCCAACTTCAAGTCTTCAAATGTGGTTCCGCAAGGTTGGACTAATCAACAGAGAAAGAAATTCTTCTCGGATGCAAAATATTATGTGTGGGAGGACCCCTATCTCTTCAAGCAGTGCTCGGATGGGATCCTCAGGAGGTGCATTCCCCATGACCAAATCGGAAACGTGTTGTGGCATTGTCATAGCTCGGATTACGGTGGGCACTATGGGGGAAAGAAGACTGTAGAGAAGATCCTCCAAAGTGGTTTCTTTTGGCCAACGCTCTTCAAGGATGCCTACACCTTTGTTGAAAACTGTGATAGTTGCCAAAGGGCTGGCAATATTTCTAAGCGGCATGAACTCCCCTTGAATTGCATGCTCGAAGTAGAGCTCTTTGATGTATGGGGGATAGATTTCATGGGACCATTCCCACCCTCTTTCTCTTACCAATACATTTTGGTGGTTGTGGACTACGTGTCGAAGTGGGTGGAGGCAATCCCAACAACCACAGATGATGCGCGGGTAGTCATGGATTTCTTGAGGCGCAATATCTTCTCGAGGTTTGGGGTCCCAAGAGTGTTGATCAGTGATGGGGGATCCCACTTCTGTAACAATCAAATGCTTAAGCTTCTCGAGAAGTATGGGGTCAAGCACAGAGTCTCTACTCCCTATCATCCCCAAACAAATGGGCAAGCAGAAGTATCCAACCGTGAGTTGAAGCGCATTCTCGAGAAAACCGTCAACTCCTCACGGAAGGACTGGTCAAGGAAATTGGATGATGCTCTATGGGCTTATAGGACCGCCTTCAAGACTCCAATTGGAAGGTCTCCCTACAATTTGGTGTTCGGAAAGGCATGCCACCTACCGGTGGAGTTGGAGGAGAAATCTTATTGGGCAATTAGGGAGCTCAACTTTGACTTGACAAAGGCTGGTGAGAAGAGGTTGTTAGACTTGAATGAGCTGTCGGAAATCCGCATGCAAGCTTATGAGAACGCAAGAATTTACAAGGAGCGGACGAAGGCATGGCATGACAAGCACATCTTGCCTAGGAGGTTTGAGCCCGGACAATTGGTGCTTCTGTATAATTCAAGGTTGAGGCTTTTTCTTGGGAAGCTGAAATCAAGGTGGTCGGGACCATACAAGATCCTACAAGTCTTCCCCCATGGGGCAGTGGAATTAGAGGGGACCTCTAGCAACTTCAAGGTGAACGGGCACAGGTTAAAGCATTATCATGGGGAGTCAATCCCAACTGGAAAGCAAGTGTTTCTTCTGAATTAACCCTTAGGGGTGACTTGAGTCAGGCTCGGGACGTTAAACAGGCGCTACTTGGGAGGCAACCCAAGCTAGGTATCCCTCTCTTCTCCTAACTTTTGTTTTGTTTTTTATTTTTGTTTTGTTTTAGTTTGTCGCTCTTGAATAATTTGAGAAGATCAAGAGTTTTTGTATGAAATGTCGTGTCGGCAAGCTTGTTGGATTTTAATTATATTGAGCATAGATGGATTGCATGAATTATATTGAACATTGATGATTTCCCCCTAGGTTCTAATAATAGAAAAGTTGATCCCCACTTAAAAATTGAAAATTGAACTTTGAGATTTATTATGATTGCTTGATTTATTATAAGTTTGGGGTGAGGGGGTGCACACACTAGGAATCGTATCTCGGTCAAACAGTTTGCAAAATTTCCAGGTGAGGATTTGAGCCTCCAACTCTGTTTTTGAATGTGTGAATCACTGTTAAGTTGCACCTTCCCGAATTTGCTTGAATCTCTATATGGTTTGCATGTTTATATGTTGCATCAAATGATTTAGGCAATTTTCTTTGAATTAACTACTTGGCCATAAATTGAACCAACCTTGATGAATGATCCCTAGTTAGCCACATTGAGCCTTGAAGCCTATTGTTCTTCATGACCTTACATTACAAGCCATTAACTCAGAAAAACCATGATTTTCCCCTATCCTAGGATTTAGGAGAGTATGGAATTTTAGCTTTGTAAGTGTTGTTGTGGAACTAAGTTTGGGGTGGCTACAAGTTCATGAATCATAGTTGAGAAAAAGAAAAACGGAAGTAAGGGCCGAAGGCTTGAAAGAAAAAAAGAAAAAAAAAATGGGTGATAAAAACATTGAATATGTGCCAAAAAGGGCAAAGAAAAATAAATATAAAAAGGAAGAGGTGTGTAGCCACCAACTGCAAGGAAGAGAATAATATGAGAGTGAATTCAATTGTTGTGATATTAGTTTCATGCTCTCATTGATCCTAGGGACTTAGCTTCTATCCTTTGATTATCCTACCCTTAGCCAGGCCCCATTACAACCTTTGAAAGACCTATTGATGATGCATGCATGTTTTCGTGGGAACTATGTTTGAGATAAAAATCAAATTCATGGGAAGTGCTCTTAGAATGTGAAAATGAGTGAAAAGTTGATAGCCTAGACAAACTTGAGCGAATGAGTGAAATACTAAATGCCCTTGAGAGGAAGGCAATTGTTTGAAATAGGTGATCTTCCTTTGTGTGTATTTTTGAGCCTCAACTTAGAGTAATGATGGCATGAATGATAACTTCTCAATTGTTTAAAGTAGATGAATGTGGGGATTGCATTGATGAAAAAGGGGGGGAAATCAAAGAAGAAAATCTGTTTTGTAAAGTCGCATGAAATTTGTGCGAAATCGATTGAATCCCTTAAGCTTGCCAAGTCTTGAGTTGTTTTTGAGTTTTAGCTTGCTTGGGGACAAGCAAGGTTTAAGTTTGGGGTGTTTGATAAGCCTCTGGCTTATCTAGTTTTATAACTAGTAAGACGGTGGTTTACGTGCTAATTAGTCGAGTTCAATCTCGTCTTCGCCCAAATTTGCCTTGTTTTGTTCCTAAGTTGGACTTTGACTCGTTTTGCGTCTTTTGTGTAGTTTTTAGCTTCTTTTGGATAGAATTACGCTTGTGGTTGCTTGTGTTGTTTTCAGGTCCATAAGAGAAGCTCTAAGAATTAAGGAAAGTCAAGAAATAGTGGAGATTGCCATTCTGGAGATTCTTGCCCCGCGAGAGGAAGCTCGCCCCGCGAGAGTTTGAAGACCCGGGAAGACAGAGACCATCACGGCCTAGCCGTGATTCACATCACGGGACGTGAAAGGAAGGTTCGCGTCGCGAGACGTCCTTCGCGTCGCGAGTGTTTGAACTCCAGAAAAGCGCCAGAGACAGAGAGCCGTGATGTGTATCACGGCCGTGACCTAAAATCCACTCAAGTCAGAGAACATCACGGCCTAGCCGTGATTCACATCATGGGCCGTGACAAGAGGGCTCGCGTCGCGAGACATCCTTCGCGTCGCGAAGGTTTGAATATCACAGAAGCGCCAGAAACAGAAGCCGTCACGGCCTGGCCGTGATGACCATCACGGCCGTGACGCGTGGCCTCCTTATAAATAGAGCAGATCAGAACAGAAAAAGAGGACTTTTTGGATCAGAACTGATTTTAGATCTTTTGTAATCCTTATTCTGGGGCTGCGTCTCCTCTTCTCTTCTCTTAATTCTTAGTCTTAGGATGATTTCCGATTGTACGTGTGTCTTTGTTACAGACATGAGGAACTAATCCTCTTGTCTAAGGGATCGATGAAGCCACCCATGGCGGCATAGTGTTCATGTAATGTAACTCTCTCTCCTTTAATTCAATTATTGTTTTCCAATTCTGTTTTCATTGTGTCGATTATATGCTAGCGTGATCGACTAGTTAAACGTGTTGAGGCCTAGCGGCGATTCGCGTTTTAGAACTTGAATTGGGATCATCGGTCGAGTATTGCACGAGAGTGAGTAGGAGATCGGTGCAACCTATAGGGAACAAGAATTAATAGAATTCGAGATTAGGATTATGAGACCTAGTAAGTAATTAATCCAATCGTTGAATACGTCCTATTGAGCACGGAAGTGGATATAGGAGAATTTGGGGGTCCCGGTTGACATTAAAATTGAACTTAGGGAGGAGAATATCATCACTTGGGTACTTTGCATGATTGGGTAGGTGGATTCGAAACCTTAGATGCCTTTAATTCCATATTTCATCACCATATCTTTAATTGATTCGATTTGTTAATTTGAATTGTGATCCTAGTTTCTCTTCAACCACTTTCTCTACTTAACCAACTTATCGGATTTCTCGCGAAATTGGTCGAATTGGTAACCCAATCCTTGTGTTCGACCTCGGTAGACTCTTACCGTGTTTTATTACTTGCGACGACCCGGTACACTTGCCGGTGTCTCAACAGTAAGAACAGGGAGGCTTCATGGGATGAAAAGTCATGATTGTCATGTATTCATGGAGTGTTTGCTTCCTATTGCTTTCATCTCATTGCCCCAGCATGTTCCGAACCCGCTTAAAGAAATCAGTCATTTCTTTAAAGATATATGCTCTGCAACTTTAAGAGTGGATGGTCTGTCGAAGATGGAAGAAAACATTCCAATAATTTTGATCAAGATGGAGAGGGTTTTTCCCCCCGGGTTTTTTGACTTAATGGAACATCTCCCTGTCCATCTTGCATATGAAGCGAGGCTTGGTGGACCAGTACAATATAGGTGGATGTATCTGTTTGAAAGGTAATTTTATTATATTTTGACATTTAAATAATTAACGACCATTGAATATGCCTTGTCAATGATGTTTTTTATTACTTAGATTCAATTTGTGCGTCTTACTTACACCGTGAGACAACCTATTTCTGTTCCCACTATTTCAACAACTTTATGTTGGCACCAAGACATGTTAGGAACGAGGTAGATGCTGATAATGCAGGGTATCCTTATACGCCATCCGTATTTAACCTTCCTGGCCGTCATGCTGGCAAGGAGCTTACTTACTGGTTAATTGATGAGGAGTATGCATCGGCCGATGTTCATGTCTTGATAAATTGCACAGAGGTGAAACCATACCATGAGTAAGTCTTAACGACCTATTTTTGAAATAATGTATCACATGTTATTATAATTTCTCCTTTAACACATAGTACACATTTTATTTGGAAGTGTGTTCCTTCAAATTAATCAATTAAGTGAACAAGATGGTTCTGCTCGTACACATGCAGATTTTCTTGAATGGTTCAAGCAACAAGTAAGTGTAATATGATGATGCAAACACTATATTAAGCTTAATTTTGCCTCTTGAAAAAAGTAATTATTTAATATGACTTACCTATTCGTAGGTGTATCAACAACCGTTAAGTGTGACTAATCAACAATGGTAAGGAATTGGCAAGTGTACCAAATCGTATCAAGTAATAATAATGAAAGTAAAGTATCATTCCCAACGAGGATTGTTGTCAAGTATCAACGTAGCTTAAGCAATAGCTATTTGAACCAATGTGTTTAATGTTTCCAAAAGTGTTTATGAGTTTTTGTATTTAGAGTTGTCACAACAATGAATTAAACAATAGCAATTAAGGAATGAATTCAATATAGGCAAAAGCAGTTAGGCATCGGAATCATTCACTATTCACTTGATGTAACTTTATTCAATCCAAATTCCAATTCATTCCATTCAATTGACATTCAAATCACTAATCTAGATTTATCCCTAATTCCTTAGGTGATAATCCTTTTGAACTAATTAAGAAGCCTAATTCCTTAGGTCATTCAAGCATTAGCACAAACATTAAGCATGAGATTCATAAGAATGCATTGAAACATAGTTCTATTCCTAGAATCAACATTCCAATGGTAATCTACTTCAATTCCAATTCAATAACCAATTTTCCAATTGTGAAATTGACTCTAACATCATTTCAAGGTTGATCGGTCCAAGAAAAGCATTAAACATAGAAGCAATTACTCAATTTGAATGAAATAGAATTGAAATCAGAAATCAAAGTCAATTACATCAAACTCCAATTAAAATCATCCTAACCTAACCTAAGAGATCTAACTACTCATGATAGAAAGAGATAAGAGAGATGAACTTGAGTCGGTGTGAGTGGAGGAAGCCATGGAAGCTCCAATTCTTGTTTCCAAGCTTGGATCTCCAAAGACTCCAGAGAGAAAATGATGAATCAAAGTGAGAATGTAAAAAATGAGTAAAAGCTCCTTTTCAAATCTGTTCAAAACATATTTATACTGGTTCTGGGCGTCGCCCAGCGCTGAGCGCCCCTGGCCAGCGCTGGGTGCCCCTGTTCTGCGCGAAATGCTACTTGCTGTTTGTCCTGGCGCTGGACGCCCAATCTCAGCGCTGAGCGCTGGTCCCTTTTCCTTCTGGTGGCGTTGAGCTCCCAAGCAGCAGCGCTGAGCGCTGGCTGCTCTGCTTTCTGTCCATGCTGAGCGCTGGGCAGCTACTGCACCTCACGTTTTTTGTGTTCTTTCAGAGCTGAGCGCCCGTTTCCTGAGCTGAGCGTTGGACCTTCATTCCTATACATTTTCAACATCTTTTGAGTGTATTTTTCACACAAATCAAGATTCTAAAGATCAAAACTTTAATCAAATGAATGTGTATGTTTTCTTATCACTTTTCCTATAAATCCTAATGTTATTTACAACTTATTTCTATTTACACTTCCAAACTAACATATTTTGCATATTCATCACAACCCCAAACTTAGAGTTTTTGCTTGTCCTTAAGCAAACAATTAGATTCACATAAGGGTTTGAGAAATGGATTTTCATGTTCAATTCTCTTGTGAAGCACATTACTCATGCAAAACTTCAACTCCTTAACACTCTTGCAAAATGCCCAATCATCACACAATCATTCATAAATTCCAATTGATCACATGCTTCATCATGCTTTAAAACAATCAAACATACTGCAAAATTAGCTCCATTGAATGCACAAAATATTCTCTTGCAACCTCTCTATTTAGTGTTTCACACATCCTCACTTGGTGATTGATGAGTGTGATTTCACCTCATTTTCCATGTACATTTCTGCATGCATTTGCATATAAGTTAGGCCATTTTAGTTTGATTTTAGTTAGTTTTTCCCTTGGAACGGGTAAGGTGGTCTTGTGGTGTTGTTTTGCAGGAATTTAATGGAAAAATGCTCGAATTAGCCTTGATGGAGCTTGGATGAAATAGAGCACGAAAAGAGAAGAAATTGAGCCAAGCGAGTGCGGAGATTCGCCCAGCTTGAACAGGATTCGCCTCGCGACCACGAAAGCTGACTGTTCCAGCAGAATGTCATCTTTCTGGTTCGCCTCGCGAACCATGGCTCGCCTAGCGAATCTGGAAACCAGAAGCCATCACGCCCAGGCCCTGATGCTCCTCACGGGCGTATTTGAGAAGAACCTTTCAGTTTCGCGTCGCGAGCAACTCTCGCCTCGCGAGAGTTCAATTCTCTGAAGCAGATTTTTAATATTCGCCTCGCGAGACATGTCTCGCCTCGCGAACGCGCGCAGAACTGATTGGTATAAGTTGCTGTTTTAGGGCATTTTTTTTGGGGGTTTTTTAGGAGTTTTTGGAGCTTTTGGTGGAGAGTTGGGGACTTGGAGCTGCGGCTAGACTAGGGTTCCAACCCTAGTAGGGGATATTTTCCTTGCTCTGGGAATGGAAGAAGATTGGAGGATCATTCTATGAGTGTTCTTCATCCCTTCTCTCCTTCTCTTTTGTATTCTCATTTAGCATGAGTAGTTAAATCCCATTGTTGGGGTTAGATGATTACTTTTCTGAACTTGTTTGTATTTTGATTTGGTTGTTTTAATGCAAGTCTCTATTTCTTTATGAGTATGTGATTATGTGCTTAATGCTTTCCTTGGCTTAGCTACCCATAGGAATGATATGTTGCTTTGATAGACAATTGACAGATTGATGTTAAGGCATGCTCATGAATCATATGCCAAGTAGTTCAAGAATCTAGACATAGGTGTTGGCTGCTTGCAATCTTATAAGTCTTGACTTAATGCAAAATCTCAGGTTAATCCACCTAAGACATTAGGGTTTAATTTGGGGTTTTAGGCTCATTGCACCTAAGACATTAGGCTTGAGTATTTTAGAAAAGACTTGATTGTCATTATTGAATTAGGACTTGTGTTAGAAGCCATTTCATTGCAATTAAGGGAGGATTAGTGTAGTCTAACCCTAACAATCTTAACCGCATTTCTGCTGCCCTCCAAGTGTTCGATAAAATTCCCAAAAGACCAAAAATATTTTATTTCCTAATTTTTTGATCTTTTCATACCATAGTTTAGTCTAGATAGTTGTTGAGTTTGTGAATTGGTAATTGACAACCGATCCATGTGGATACGATAACCGGTCTTATCACCGTATTACTTGTTTGCGACGAGGTGCACTTGCCTTTATTCTAAAAATACGCATCAAGTTTTTGGCGCCGTTGCCGGGGATCGGCTTTGCCAATATCAGTAGTAACAAATGAGAAAACTAGTTTAGACATTTTTATTTTATTTTTCTGTATATATTTGATATCTTTCTTTTGTCAGTTTTGTATATATTTGATTTTGTGTTTCTTTGATCTTGGCTTATTTGTCTGTGAGGTGGAAATTTATTTAGCAGGATCATGGACTATAATTATTATCAGTCATCTGATGCAGAAATTGAGATATCTGAGTTGCAGCTACGGGCAGATATGCTGCAATTGGCCATAAACATCCAACAAGTGAGTAATGAGTTGTCAAGGGCAACTGTCTCTCCTCCACTAGTGGTAGGCTATTCTGAATGGGGAAATCAATATCCTGACACTTACACTACATGGTGGGGGAATCCTCCAAACAAGGCGTGGATTGATCAAGAGGAACTTTGGGAATTTTCCACACCGTCATATCAACCACAATCATCCCCATTGGAAGTTGCTTGGGAGAACTTCAAATCCGCATTCCCAGTCGAGGTTGAACAACCTATCCCGGATAGTCGGCCTCACTTAGAGGCTGTTTTGGAGAACTTCATGGTAACAACAATGGAAGAATTAAAAAATCAAGAAGACACCATTCGAAGTTTCGGGGTACGTATTGAGAAAATCTCTAACCAACTATCCGGAATGTCAAAAGGAAACTTGATGGATGATGATGAAGATGACGCAATAATGGATGATGAGGAAGATGAAGAAGTGGGAGCAACCGACTTAAGAAGTGAAGAAGCTGTTTGTGAGAACACAGTTGCACCACCTCCCATTGAACCCTTGAATAAAGAGACTGAGAAGAAGAGGCATTTGGAGGACATCTATTTCACCATGCTTGGGGATGATGAAGAACTTTTGGAATTAGATGATTCTATTGATTCCTATGCATGTGTTGATTGTGATGGGAGAAAAACTTGTGTGGTGTGTGCTGAGATTTCTGCATATTTGGAAGGTGATGGATTTGGTAACGCTGAGAGTGAAGATTGTACAGAAGCCAAAGCACCACCAGTGATCCTCTCCACTTGTTTGCCACCTCACATTTTGAAGCAGTCAACAATGGAGTTCATGCCTCTGCCTAAGAAACCGGATGTTGCATCTTTAAATATGAAGGCACCATGGCCAGTCCAAGAGGTTGAACCCCATTTTTATTGGGAAGATTTTGTTGATAAAGGGGTCATCTTTGACCCGAGAGGAATTGAAAAGCGCTTCCCATTTGAAGAAGTCAACATGAATTTCGAGCGCTCACTTCCACATTTTTGCTGCAAACCGTGGGATCCAGGTGAAGGATCTCACATGGTTAGCATCCCTTGGTCCTTATACCACAGGTTATGGGATCCAGGTGGATGCTTCTTGATAAGTCAAGCTAGTGACGTTAAAGAAGCGCTTATTGGGAGGCAACCCAACTTTTCTTAACCCTTCTCTTTAGTTAGATCTTGTTTTTGATTTTTAAACTCTTGAATAATTTGAGAAGATCAAGAGTTTTCTTCTATTAATAAATTTGTTAAGTGTTTTCGGGGATAATAAGGAAGGAGAAGCAAAGAGAGCAGGGAGAAACAAAGCCAAAAAGCATGTGAACCAGCACCTACTACCGCCTCGGTGAGCCGTTCCAATTTTTCTTCCCTCTCTAACTTAATTATTTACATTGGGGACAATGTAAGTTTTTAAGCTTGGGGTAGGGGTATTTTTGTGTAAATTTTTGAATTTTGGCATTTGCATATTTCATGTTGCATTCATATTGTTTTGCATGATAGCTTTGCATGATCACACAATTAGATTACCCTTGTTTAGAATTTTGCATCCAATTGTGAGAACTAAGTGCCCAATAATTTGTAATAGTGAATTGTGGAACCCAATTTGTTATTCTTGTGATATGGCTGCAAATAAAAAATGCTTGAGATAATCTTGGATAGTTGATAATTAGCATATGGTTCTGAGGATTTGTGTTTTTCATTGATTCTTGAACTACTAAAATGTAAGAATTTGAGCCAAAGGGGTACTCACAAAATTTTACCCCATTCTTTGTGTTAGAGTGTTATTCCTCTTGGTTTGCTTTCTCTAGAACTTGACTTGAAACCATTTTGAAGCTTAAAAATTTTTGAAAACATTTTTAAAATGATTGAGGCAATAGGTATTTTTTCTGGCCTTCTGAGCTTTGAATGATGAAATGCTACCCCTTAGTTGCCCAATTTTGAGCCTGAAAGAATAAAAATACTTTTCTTGGTACCTTGAAATTTATTGATAAATAATGTTTGATAGGTCATTCTAAAGTATTACAAAAAGGGTAACATGGTAGTTGAAAAAGTTTGGGATGAAAGAATCAGAAAAAATATTTCTCTTGAATTGAAAAAATCTCCCCTTCTCCAAGCAAAAGAAAAACAAAGAAAAAGAAAAATATATAGAGAAGGGGATGACAAAAAGAAATGAGAAATAAAAAGAAAAAGAAAGAAAAGAAAGGTGGAAAAATAAATCGAAAACCCAAGAAGGTATTTTAGAAGGTGTCATGTGTTGAAATGTTTGATACTTGGTCTAGCCCTTTTGAAATGTCCTTTTCTTGATTTCCCCACCTAAAGATTAATCTCATGGCCACGTTACAACCAAAATAAAGACCTCTTGATTCTAAATTGTTTTCATTAATAAAGTAGAGAATTGGTTGATAGTCAAGCCTATGGTAGGATTCATTCATTGAGGAAAATGGAGCGAATTGTCATATATCCCTAAACACTTGAGTGAGGTGGAAAAAAGAGATCCAAGCAAATGAACAAGCTTGGGGTGAGCTTCAGGTGAGAAAGAGTGCCCGAATCAGTGAAAATATGAATTTAGAGAATCTAAGCCTCTAATTGGACTTGAATTGACTGTCTCTTGCCGAGTTGTTTGAATTGCCTATTACTTGGATCATTTACTCGGGTTCTTAATTCACTATCCATGTTCTGTTTCTTCTTCTGGCCTTAGTTTTTGCTTGAGGACAAGCAAAGTCTTAAGCTTGGGGTGATTTGATGAGTGTGATTTCACCTCATTTTCCATGTACATTTCTGCATGCATTTGCATATAAGTTAGGCCATTTTAGTTTGATTTTAGTTAGTTTTTCCCTTGGAACGGGTAAGGTGGTCTTGTGGTATTGTTTTGCAGGAATTTAATGGAAAAATGCTCAGAATTAGCCTTGATGGAGCTTGGATGAAATAGAGCCTGGAGCTTGGATGAAATAGAGCCTGAAAAGAGAAGAAATTGAGCCAAACAGAATTCTGGAGATTCGCCCCGCGAAACAGGATTCGCCTCGCGACCCTGAAAGCTGACTGTTCCAGCAGAATGTCATCTTTCTGGTTCGCCTCGCGAACCATAGCTCGCCTCGCGAATCTGGAAACCAGAAGCCATCACGCCCAGGCCCTGATGCTCCTCACGGGCGTATTTGAGAAGAACCTTTCAGTTTCGCGTCGCGAGTAACTCTCGCCTTGCGAGAGTTCAATTCTCTGAAGCATATTTTTAATATTCGCCTCGCGAGACATGTCTCGCCTCGCGAACGCGCGCAGAACTGATTGGTATAAGTTCCTGTTTTAGGGCAGTTTTTTTTGGGTGTTTTTAGGAGTTTTTGGAGCTTTTGGTGGAGAGTTGGGGACTTGGAGCTGCGGCTAGACTAGGGTTCCAACCCTAGTAGGGGATGTTTTCCTTGCTCTGGGAATGGAAGAAGATTGGAGGATCCTTCTATGAGTGTTCTTCATCCCTTCTCTCCTTCTCTTTTGTATTCTCATTTAGCATGAGTAGTTAAACCCCATTGTTGGGGTTAGATGATTACTTTTCTGAACTTGTTTGTATTTTTATTTGGTTGTTTTAATGCAAGTCTCTATTTCTTTATGAGTATGTGATTCTGTTCTTAATGCTTTCCTTGGCTTAGCTACCCATAGGAATGATATGTTGCTTTGATAGACAATTGACAGATTGATGTTAAGGCATGCTCATGAATCATATGCCAAGTAGTTCAAGAATCTAGACATAGGTGTTGGCTGCTTGCAATCTTATAAGTCTTGACTTAATGCAAAATCTCAGGTTAATCCACCTAAGACATTAGGGTTTAATTTGGGGTTTTAGGCTCATTGCACCTAAGACATTAGGCTTGAGTATTTTAGAAAAGACTTGATTGTCATTATTGAATTAGGACTTGTGTTAGAAGCCATTTCATTGCAATTAAGGGAGGATTAGTGTAGTCTAACCCTGACAATCTTAACCGCATTTCTGCTGCCCTCCAAGTGTTCGATAAAATTCCCAAAAGACCAAAAATATTTTATTTCCTTATTTTATGATCTTTTCATACCATAGTTTAGTCTAGATAGTTGTTGAGTTTGTGAATTGGTAATTGATAACCGATCCCTGTGGATACGATAACCGGTCTTACCACCGTATTACTTGTTTGCGACGAGGTGCACTTGCCTTTATTCTAAAAATACGCATCAGTGATTATTTGCTCTCAATTCCAATCATCATGCATTCCCGAATCCTAATCTTGACAAGATGCTAAGAACACACATCACAAATGTCAATGCAACACATATCATGAGGTCTTTTATTTGGTTGTAATGGGGCTAAGGTGGGGGTGGATAAAATCAAGTATATAGGCTAGACTACTTTGGCTTCAAGGAATGTGGACTCTTTTGGGACTTCTTCCCTTGCTTAGCTAGTTCACAAGCACATAAGCACACACTTTGTGCTGTTTCCCCTTTTATTTATTTGCAACTCTCTTTTTCTCCTTTTCTTTTTCTTTTGTTTTGTTTCTTCTTGTTTCATTCTTTTTTCATTCTTTTCTTTTTCTCCTTGAAGGTACCGGTGATTTTTATGGGGTCATAAAACACATATATGAGTTACAATACAATACTACTGCTTGTCCTAAAAAGTAGTCTTATTTTATTGTAACTGGTTTGATCCATCGAGGACAGGCACAAAAGTGGATCCCAAGTATGGAACTGTAGACATTCACATGGATAGAAGATATCAATAGTTTGATCCGTTTATAATTGCTCAGAATGCAAAATAAGTTTATTATGTCCCTTATCCAGCAATGAGAACAGATAAACGAGGTTGATGTGTTGCAGTCACTACCAAGCCTAGGGGTCGCATAGAAATCGATGATGTAGAGGATGAGACGCTATTCTAGGCGGATAAATTGTCACATGTCAATGAGCAAATTGAGGTCGAGCGTATTACTGGCATGTTTTTATCTGCAAATGAATGGGAAGAAGTGGTAATTGGTAATCAGGCATCCATGCATGCATCATCAGAGGAAGAAATCCAAAGTGATGACTCAATGCAAGAAGAAGAAGAGTCGGACTTACAATCAGATGAAGATACCGAGTCTGATAGGAAGTTTACTGTTATGTTATTTTTATTGTATTTTAAATATTTGCTTATGAAATATAATGTAATACTTGACAACTATTGTTCTATAAAAATAGTTGCTTAGATTAGACTGTTAAATGTCGATTACTTATTGTTTTTACACTGATTTGTAATTATGCTATAAAAATAGATGTCAGCATCAGGAGGGCAGCCGCCCCGCCCCCACCGCCTAGCGGTGATAAGGGGAAGGCTAAGCGGGGACGATACACCGTGAAGTCCCAGGTGCTTGCTCGCATTCCTGGAGGTCCCACCGCACCCACCCCCATCCTTACCGCACCTACCCTATCGCCACCTACAAGAGCCTCCCCCACCCATTCTATACCCTCACCGATCCATACTACATCATCCCCTACCCATACTACACTATCCTCGACCCACACTACCCCATCCTCCACCCATGTCCTGACCTCCACTCGCTTTGCGCCACAACGCACACTAGCTGGCTACTTGCCGCCCCCTACTAGACCCACACCACACCCACACCCACACCCAGCACCACCATCATCATCAACTGCACCGGCCACACACCCAGCAGGATTATCATTTATGCCGACTCCTTGGATGATGCCACAGCCGGACACGACCATTCCATCCCCATTATCCGTGGCCGCATACGGTCACGACACGGCCATACCATCATCATCGTCTGTGCAGCAGTCGACCGCGACTGAGGACTTGCCTGAGTGGGCCAGGGTTCCCGCACTTGAGGATCGACCATGGATCCATCCTGTTTCTGGATTGTAAGTTTAATTTAATTTAATGTTGTTTAAAAATAATTACTATTTAATAAGCATATATTTGTTGGTTTTCATATTGTTGATTTAATAAAATTATAAATTTTTCAGCTTCATCCTATCGAAAGTGGGATCGAAGCACGTTACCTTCGCCATCAAGGCAATATCGTCGCTTCTGGCCATCATGGGGGGTGATCCCCGGGGAGGATCGGGATCGTATCTTCAGACGATTCGGGGTAAGTTCTTGTTTATTAATTCATGTAATTTTCCCTTTATTTTATATATTCTTTTGTATAATGCTATTAATATTTTTTTCTTTGTTAACCGGAGCATGTGCGCTGGTTACCGGAGCATACCTCAGAGATACGTGCTATCTTTAATGACCGAGCAGCTACTCAACTGAGGGACATGCTCCAGGAGCATAGGGAGAGCCGAATACGTCCGGATTACATCGGGACCAACATCTGGGCCCAACTGTGTGCGTACTGGGACACTCCAGCTTACAAGCTGAAGTGTGAATAGGCGAAGAGAAATCGGGCTTCCGAGAAGGGTGGGAGCATGCACACTGGTGGTTCTATTAGCCACATGTAACATGCCATTTACATGGTATGCATATATAAATAACATTATTTATAAACTGTATATTTTTATTAAAAATTTGTTTTATAACTAGTTGATTTTATTGGTGTGTCAGTTGCAGGCAGGAGAGCTAGCTCGGTCCGTTGATGTCCCTACGGCCTTTGAGCAGACACATATTCGCTCGAACACCGACGAGTTTGTTGATGAGAGGTCGAGGCAGATAGTGGTGAGCTAAAGTGTTTTTTTATATTTAAACTATTGGTAATTATTATTATTATTATATATATATATATATATATATAGTTTAATACATATTAATTGTAATGTATTGATCGCAGGCAGAGTACAACACCAGGTTTAGTCAGGTAGCATCTGAGGCTGCCTCCTGCTCTGGTGCCTCAGATCCTTCTCAGTTGGACCCCGTCGAGGTTGAGCGACTACAGACCCAGGCCTGGATGGATGTGGCGGGCGGGAAGAACAAGGGACGGATTTACGGTACTGCGACCCTATCCAGGTCGATCCGTCGAGGGTCGACACCGAGCTTGACCATTAGGGAGCCCACATCCTCCAGCTCACATGACACGGAGGAGGTGCAGCGGCTGAGGAGAAGGTGCAGCAGCATAGGGAGACGAATGAGCGCATCATGCAGCAGATGGAGACATTCTCTATGGTCATGACCATTGTGCTTGATTTCCTCCCACCAGACAGGCGCAACGCTCTGTAGGGGATCCTCCATGCCACCCAGGCCCAGCCCCATCCCCAGTCTTCCACTACTACTACTGATCCACCACCGCAGCCGCATGATGATGATTTGTCTACCGAGCCACAACTTGATGGTCATGTGATGCCGACAGACTCCCCTCGACAGGACGACGATGACGGATATTATGGTGATGAGTATTAGGATAGTTATAGGTATAGTAGAGATTTGTAGATAGACGGATATTTTATTTATTGATTATATGTTGAGTTTGTTTTTATTTTAAATTAATTTTAATTTAATTCTTTTTAAATTTTATTTTAAATTTCAATTTTGTTTTGTAATTGATAATATAATAATATTTTATTAAAATAAAATATAATAATTGAATTATAATTAATTATAATAAAATATAAATTAATAAATAAATTATAATAATAATTAATAAATAAAATATAATTAAATAAAATAAAATATAATAATAAATAATAAATAAAATATAATGTTTAATATTGAATATATAAATTTTAATAAAAATAATTAATTAATTATTATTAATATAAAACAAAATAAATAAAAAATAATTTAAAAATAGAAAAAACCTTGTTTCCGACGGATATTTTCATCGGTAACTGTTGGTTACATTTTCCGACGGAAAATTCCGTCGGCACCTTCCACAGAGAGTTGCCGACGGAATTTTCGTCGTTAATTAGGGGTTCTGTGTGGCAAGCTTTTCCACATTTAAAGTCGTCGAAAATTTCCGACGGACGAACTAGATCTGTCGGAAAAGCTTTCCTACGCGCCTATTACCGACGGAACCGCGTCCGTCGAAAATTCCTTCGGTAATGTAGTTTTCGACGGATTTCTTCATTTCCGACGGGTTTTTTCCGTCGGTAAGTCGTGTTTTTTTGTAGTGTAAGGATATGCCTATGCTTTCGCTTTACTCGGCCATTTTGTTGAGGAGTTCCTATACGATGTTTCATGCATAATCCCTTGATTTAGAAAATAATTATTCATGCATAAAATTCTGTACCATTGTCGCTGCGCACAACTTTCACTTGTATGTCAAACTAACACTCTACCATTGCAAAGAATTGGCACATGCGTGCGAAAATTTCTTTATTTTCTTTCAACAAATAAATCCAAACAGCTCGTGAATAATCATCCACAATGGTCAAAAAATATCGAGCACCACAATGAGATAAAGTTCGATAGGGTCCCCACAAGTCACAGTGAATCAACTGAAAGATATCCATGGTTTTATTGATGCTAATGGGAAAACTTTCTCTACATTGTTTAGCTCTAAGGCAGACATCACAAGCTTTATTACACAATGCATTACCTCTACTGGAACCAACATATGGAATCAACTCCACAACCTTAGGAGACGGGTGTCCCAATCGCTTATGCCATAAATCAAAAATATTTCCACCATCAGATTTTACAGCGGCAGCAACAACCATTCCTTGAAGGTAGTAGAGGCCCTCTCTTTGTTCATGCGCTCCAATCACTGTCCTCGAGATATGATCCTGTATAACACAAGATTTGTTAGTGAACTGAACCTTGCAATCTAATTCATCAATAAGTTGTGAGACTGAAATCAGATTGCATGTTAAGCCAGGCACATAGAGAACATTGTTTAGTTTTAGTGTATCACTAAGCACCACCATTCCTTCCCTGGTA
This sequence comes from Sophora flavescens, assembly GCA_030762895.1. NCBI lineage: Eukaryota > Viridiplantae > Streptophyta > Magnoliopsida > Fabales > Fabaceae > Sophora > Sophora flavescens. The sequence goes on from CM061065.1 coordinate 1,448,863, forward strand.
GCAGAAATTTGCTTTCCATTTGGAAGCCCTATTGGGCATTCCAGAATATCTCTCACTTCAGTCAAGCATTCTAGCTTTCCTGTCATATGACGTGAAGCACCTGTATCGATGATCCATTGCACAAATTCACGCTTACCATTCAACTTTTCAGCATCTCCTAATTTGACCTTGTTTAAGAGATTTAACAATGTTTGCCACTGCTCGCCAATGAGTCCACTGACGGCAGACTTATCAGCATTTGTTACCATGGTGTTTGAATCTAGTCTTGATGCAAAGACTTGGGCTGCGATTACTGCACCATATCCTCTAGCACCATGCATATATCCTTGTTTTTGTGAGATTGTCTTCCTGGGCATCACTTCTTCAGCAACTACTTCTTTTCCTTTGCTCTTGCTTTCTTTCTCAGTCATGGTGGTAGTAGCAGATCTATCAGACCTTGCTCTGGTACCATAAAGAATAATTTGCAATGCAAATCTTTCCCTTTCATTGCTGTACCAATCAAATATATATACACAAAGTTTACAGAAATAGTTGCCATGATTCTTTTCAAATTACATGCTAGCTAATCCTAGATATAATATGTACAGATTTGTCAGAGATATCCAAACTGATATCATGGGATAATTGTAGTAACTATGGAAAATATCAAATCAATCCCAATAACTGTAACATCATGATTATAATTACGCTGTATTAAAGGCCCAATTTGGTCCCTAAGAAAAACATTCGGGTCTGAAATAGTCCCTATCCAAAAAAAATCTCCATTTAATCCTTCAGAATGTAATTACCGGGACACGTTAGTCCCTCTGTTAGTTGACCACCTTTGACCTTTGTTAAACCGCTGATGTGTCATGTTATGTTGCTTAGGTGGCCGTAACGGTAGTCATACGTGGATTTTTATTTTTCTCTCTCCTCATTTATGTCAAAACGGCGTCGTTTTGGGTCTTCTCCTTCACTATTAAGCTGCTTCTTCCTCCTCCTTCTTTGTTACATGCAGAGGAATCCTAGGCATTCACCTATGGTTACATCTCGTCATTATTGACCTTCTTTTTCTCCTTCCCTTCTCTGATAGCTACCCTCGTTACTGCGCCCCTTTCCCTCATCATTTCGAACTGAAACCCTGATTGCTATTTCACCCCCTAATTGTTATTTCGCCCCCTTTCCAAACTACTCAAAACTCAAAAAAAAAAAGGACCAAATGTCATCTTTATGTTGTCCATATGCATCACTTCCGTCTTCTGCTACTTCTTATTTCCATTATCCTTCACGGTGTTGGTTTGTATCCAGGGGTTGGAATGAACATTGAGCACAATAGTTTTGTGGGAAATTTTAGTCCCTAACAAACGTCTGCGTTTTGTGTCTAGGGGTTTTTGTTTTTCATTTTTGTTTTTCTTTTATTTAGAATTTCCAAGCTGGAATTCCTCTCAGCAAGGTTAACCTACACATCAGCAAAATTATGGGCTATGTCAGCGTTTTACCTGAGGTCAAAGATGGTCAACTAACGGAGGGACTAACGTGTCCCGATAATTACATTCTGAAGGATTAAATGAAGAGTTTTTTTTGGACAGGGACTATTTCAGACCCCGAGTGTTTTTCTTACGGACCAAATTGGGCACTTAGTCTTTATATTTTTATCTGAGACTTAAGAAATGATTTTGGTGGAAACAAAATCATATATGGAACCTACTCTACGGTAGGAAGCTATGGTTAAAATTTGGGTTTAAAACTCAGACGGAAACCGGTCTGCATTTTTAATTGACAATATAATTTTATACTGACAGAAAACCCTAATTTGACCTGAAAACTGAAATTTGTAGATTTTTTATGCTTTGTCCGTGAGGAAGTCTACTTTCCAAATTTCTGATCAGAAATAAAATATTATGTGTATTCGGGCGAATTTTGGCGAAAGTTCGAACGGAAAAGAGTCGGTGTTTTCACTGGCAGTAAGATTTTAATGATCAGAAAACCTAATTTTGACTCTTGAAAATGGTGTATGTTTAAATCATGTTTCCAACGAGTTTGGGTATTTTGAAAATTTTTGATCTAAAAATAGACGGAAACCCTAATCGGGAAACCGACGCCAGTCAGCAGGACAAGTAGAGACCCGTCAAGAGATCGGGACAACGAGTCATACATGATGACTCATGAAGGATGAGTCACCAAGCATTTATGACAATTTCATAAGTATCTAGATATTTTAGAGAGATATTTTAAGGTAAAAAGACCAAAATACCCCTAAGCTTAACCTAACCGACGTCAAGTTAAATTTTAACCATGGTTAGGGAACCATGGTCACTTTGTGTGGACAAGGGGCAGCCACACCACTCAAATAGTGTGAGCCACATGTTTATAAACCAGGGTTGGCAACATAACCCTAGTTAAGTTATTAATTAACTATAGTTAACTACTATATTATTTAATAATCTTAAAACCTATTAATCTAATGCTAATGAACCAAACAAAGCCTAAATCTAAGCCTATATAACTATCCAAAACCGCAGCCTCCCTCCCTTTTCACTCATTTCTTCATCTTCTTCACTTTTCTTCACTTTTCATAGTGAAACTTACCAAGATCATCATATATTCTTCCTCCATCTTCTTAACTTAGGTAACATGATCATCTCCTCTCTTTTTAAACTCTTGTTCTTCATATTTCTTGAGTTTCCATTTCTTAGATCTAGAACTTTAATTAATTCTAGAAAATTGTAGAAAAATCATAAAAATATGAAACCAATTTCTATGATCTAGTTATGATCCCTACTTTCTTTTTCCAAGAGCATGTGATCAAAATCATTTTCCTTCCTTATTTTCTAATTGAGGCCGAAACTGAGTATAAAAGTGGGTTTCATGTTTTGTTGTTTTGTTTGAAAGTTAGTACTTGATTTAAGTTCTATAATACTTGTATAGCTTAAATCCAAGGGCTTAGGTTCAACAAAAATCCCTAGCCTAATTTTCTTATAGAGGCCGAAACCCTAACATAAAAGGGTTGAATTTTTTTTGATTGATTTGTGAAATCAAATGCTTGATTCATGCTCTCTAACACTCTAAGATCATTTATCTAAGAGATAAAGTTGATTTGGAAAATCCTAGCCTATTTTTCTATGTGAGACCAAATTCAATTAAATAGGGCTTGGAATATTTTGTTCATGTTTTCAAGTTATAGCAATTTATCTAAGCTACCTATGACCTAAGTAATTAGTATCCAAAAGCTTAGGTTGAGAAAAGAACTCTAACCCTCATTTGGATGAGTTGACCGAACCTAGTACCATATGTCCATATTTAGATTTTTTGATTAATTTGTTTTATTGTTGATTTGGTTGAAGGTGGTTTTGTGAACTCGTGGCGGGATAACGATGATCGTCGTTTTCATGTTTCCGGTGATAACTTAGGTGGGGGAAAGAACCATTCCATCGTCGGAAATTGATAAGTAGTATATTATATAATAATCGTGTAGGGCGACCTAAACCCTACTAGTCGTTGAGTAATCGACAAGACCAAAATCACATTGAAAACCTTTCTATAAAACCAATGGTGATTTGGGGATTGTAGGTTTATCGGCATTAGGTTAACTATATGATATTGAGGATGTTTGACTTTATGTTTTTGAATTTACTGTGATACGCTGGTTGAGTCATTCCATATGCATGTGACGTATTATTTTGGTGTTTGAATATTATGATATTGAGGATGTTTGTTGTTTGTCACGGCCGTGATAGTTGTCATGGTCGTGGCCATATGAGTCTGACTTTGTTATTTATTTGATTTTGATTATTATGAGTTGGTTGTGATAAATTGCTTTATATGATATTGAGATATTTGAATATTTTGTTGATTAATGTGTTATGCATGATCTGCCTGGTTTTAATACCGTGCTTAGATGATTTTAAGAAAAGATATATATTGTTCGGGAGATAATTGTTTGAGTGAGAGAATGAATTGACTTAGAGGTGCCTATCCTAAATAAGTTATTTTAAAGAGGAAGTGTGACATAGAATATGTGTTAAGGCTTTGAGGGAATGTTAAGGCACTAGGATGTTATTAATGCGAGGTAGTGAGATTCATATAGATACATTGATAAATATAATCTTTTAGTTCTGGACGTGTTGTTATGATTATCCCATCGGAGATAGAGTAAAAATGTCTTTTATGCTTATGTGCTATTTTGAGGGGAAATAGTGACACATACCGTGCTTATGCACTATTTCCTATTAGAGATTAGGGAATAGTGGCGCACCGAATTATAAGGTCTTTTATGCTTATGTGCTATTTCCAATGGGGGAAATAGTGACGCATATCGTGCTTATGCACTATTTTCTATTAGATATTAGGGAATAGTGACGCATTGAATTACTATATGTTTTGTGCTTATGTACTATTTCCAAGAAGGGAAATAGTGACATATACTTGTGCTTATGCACTAATCCCTATGAGAGGTAAGGGAATAGGGGCGTATCGAGTTATTATTTATTATGTGCTTATGTGCTATTTCCAATGGGGGAAATAGTGACGCATACTATGCTTATGCACTATTTCCTATGAGAGATAAAGGAATAGGGGCGCACCGAGTTTTGACCCCAAATAGTTCTGGACTCTTGACTAGTGTGACGGGGTATAGATAGCCATATTAGTATAAAGGTTGAATTACATGAGTTGAGCGTACAGGAGGATATCGTAATTTGAGGATGATTGCTAGTTATGTGTGATGTGCGTGGTGACAGTTATTATAATTTATGCTATGACTCTTTTCCGCTTTTTGATGATAGAACTGTTTCTTATCTCCTATATGTTGTCTGTTGTATTCTATTTTGATGTGATCGTACGAGAAGGCCCAACGGAGGAACCAGTTGCGGAGGAGTTAGATGGGACTCTGTATGAACGGGATGCCGGAGGAAGAGCTATTGATTCCGGCAATGTAGTTTAGTATTTTAGGGCCAGTGAGTCTTACAAGACGTTTTATATTCCTCAGCTAAATAATAGTTTGTTTAAGTATAACCCTGTAATGGATCTTACTATGATGATATATACCCTCAACGGTGTTTTGTTTTATGTTGTAAAACTTTTGTGTAAGCATCACTTAGCTATGGTGTGATGCTTAATAAAAACCAAAGTTGTATGCCTATTTAATACAATTTTTCATTTTTACGTATTTTCACGTTACGTACGTGATTAAGAATTTAATTAAGAAGAATTTAATCTAATAAAACATCGGAACACAATGCGGTGTCTCAATAACAATGGAAGATCTCACATGATCCTAATAATCTCAATAGAGATCAATATTTTGTTTTCAGTATTCTAACTTGATTATTTAATATGATAACTTGGACCGATTCATATATAGCGATAGATAAGTGCGATGCGAAGAAAGGAAGGAAGCAATCCTGTGCAAATAAATACTTAAATAGTAGTCGCATGCATGTCCATATGACAACAATCACATGGGGCTATTCAATTCATTGTCATTGGGGTGGTCGCCTTCAAGAGATCTGTGTGGATGAATTGCGAATCTTGAGAGTAGGCTAGCTATAACATGGGACCAGACCCGATTAAGAATGATAGTCGTGCAAGCTATAACACACAAGACGAAACAAGGCTATATATATATATATATATATATATATATATATATGCTCGTGATTGCATCCTTCTTTTAATAATGAACAGTTGTCATATATGCTTTGCAAGCTGCATAATAAATGTGAATGTGAAGCAGCCAAGTATATACTGTTCCTTTTAGTGGAAAAGGATAAAAGGTGAATATATTGGAGCAACAAGGTTGATGGTGCTTTGCTTGTCCTTGTCATCTTCAGAAAGAGAACCCCGAACCTCTCACCAAGCCATTTGTCTTTGACCAACTGAACTAATTGACAGAGTAAGATATATAGCTAGGAAGTTATTTATAAACATCTCTTTCTATCTGGTACAACAACGCAGTGCTACCTGCTGCCACTGTCACTCAGGCCTTTATCCATAGATTCCCTCCCTACTGGTGTGGTGTGTCAAACGAGTAAAAGAAAAAGATTCCTTTGTTTTGTTACAGTCCACTCCAGCTATTCCCACTGGACCATCTCTCTATTCATCCGCATTCTGCACCAAACCACCACTTTCTCTTTCTCCCATTCTAATTAATTTCGAATCTTTCAGACCCACGGGCCCTGCGACCGAGTACAAATTACACCAAAAGGGTCCAACTTTTAACCTTTCCAATTCATTATTATCATATTTCTCAATTATTTTGCTTTCGCTGTCCGTGTGTTTAATGTTTGCCACTGGGTACTGTACTTTGAAACAAGATTCATGTTTTCTACTGCACCATTATCGCCAAAGTGCTAAACAACACTAATATTTCCACTCCAAATCTTCTTAGTTACACCTACTTCATAATTAATCAAATTATTTTTTGCTTTACAAACAACAATAAATACATGATATATTGTTAGTATTTAAATGGTCTGACCAAAAAATTGGTCAAAAGTAAAATTTGTGAGCCTCAGTTTTCGAAGATGACTTGCAGTGTGTCAATGAGCTTGAGAAATCAATACAAGGAGTCTCAAAGTTCGAAAAATCAATGTTAAAGCCTCCGAAGATAAATTATAGTGTATCTTGAGTCAAAGATTTTACGAAATGGGTCTTGAGTCGAATTTTTTTGCAATTGGGATATGACTTGAGAATCTTGTGCAATGGGCTTGAACAAAAAATAATTACACAATTGGCCTTGAACTGAAAGAACTATATGAATGGAGTCACGAGCTACAATTTTATGAAATAGGTCTTGAGCCAAAAAAAACTTCATTATAGGCTAGAAAATTTTACGTAGTGCGCCTTGTGCTAAAAACCTTATGTGTGGTGTTGGATCCATGGATGAGGACAATTTTAATTTCTCTTCATATTCATTCATTATGAAAACCTTTTGAGCTATTGTTCACTTTCTTCCAAATTTGCCCCTCATGCTTTTTATCTTTTTTTGTTAGTATAATAATTTTTTTATGCAAGAGGACATTGAAATTCATGGAACCTAGATCTTTTACCGAATCGTCAGGTCAAGAACCTAGATATTTTGAGAGAATCAATAGAATAAGGAATTGAATACTTTGAGAAAATCAACAGGCTACAGACTTGGATACTTTGCAAAAATCAACTGACCAAGGACCTGGATGCTAGCTATATTTTAATTAAGAAATTCGATTGGCCCAGGATTGGGATACATTTTAAGAAAATCAACAGGCCAAGGACATGGGTACCTTTGAGAAAAATCAACAAGCCACAAACCTGGATAATTTGTGTGAAAATCAATAAACAAATGACCTGGATCACTACAAAAAAAACAGGAAGGGGCGGGGGGGGGGGGGGGGAAGAAACCTTGATCGCAAATTATATAGCGATTGATTCGTATTCGGTCGTAAATTAGCGACCGAATGGGGGGGGAAGAAACCTTGATCGCAAATTATATAGCGATTGATTCGTATTCGGTCGTAAATTAGCAACCGAGAATTCGGTCGCAGAATGGTCATAATTTGGTCGTTAACGGTGGTCGCTTTACAATTCAAACTACCGATTTCAGCGATTGATTTTTTTAAATTTTACGACCGAATTTTTCACTCACTAATCCAACGGTCATATTTAAAAATTGTGTCTGAAAAATCGATCGCTAAATTCAAAAAATGGGTCCCTAATTCGATCGCTAAAATCAACGGTCATATGTAAATTTAGCGACCAAAAAATTTCGGTCGCTAATTTATTAAAAAAAGTTAAAATAAGTTTTAATTTATTAAAATAAAATTAATTAACATAAACTTAAAGCAAATAAAATTAAATATGAATCATATTAAAGCAGATAATTCGATAAAAATTCAAATAAAATATATAAAAGGCAACGAGAAATACAAATGTAATAGTCAATATGTATCATACAAAGATGGAATAACTAATCTACGTGACGAGAGGGTGAAGGGAGTGAGCTGATGTCAAAGTGATCCGAGGCAGCGACACCAGCAATAGCGTCATCAGTAGCAGCAGCATCGGTAACAGCAGCGGTATCCGCAGCAGCGGCATCCGCAGTAGTGGCCTCGACGTGGGCACCACCAGATTCGGAACTGCTAGGTCGGAATCCCAAGTACCTAAACAGCTCCTCCATGCGACTATCCTGGTCTCGTATGCGACTGTCCTGCTGTCGTGCGTGCTCCCGCAACTCATGTATCTCGTTATCCTTCGCTGCAAGTTCAACATTCATGTTCAGGATGGCCTCTCTGACATCTGGGTTGGGATCAACATCAGAATGTCTGCATGGCGCTGATATGCCCACGAACTGATCCCCAAGCCGACCGAGGCCAAATACATGGCCCTTCTTATTTTTCCCGCCAACCACCGTTAAGTAAATGCCATCGTCAAACTCAAGAGACTACTCTTGGCCCTGACTACTGGCATCGTCTTTGAGGTGACGGAATTCATCCTGCATAATATGTCAGACATTAGCATTTGTAATTATATATTAAAAAGAATGAAAGTAATTAATATATTGAAAATGAATTAGTGAGTTAAGAGTACTTACAACAAGGTCCCGAACCTTCGGGCTAACCCACTCCCCAGGCTTGGTCTTGTGCACGATCTCAATTGTAGTGGGTTTTCTCTGCTGCTCTTTCGACTACATATATAAAGCAAAAAATACAATTTTTATTGATGAGGACATATAAAGAACTAAATTAAAAACAATAAAATTCATATTGACTTCTTACCGTCCTATCAAAATGCTCGTGAATGGTTATTGAGCCATCGGTGTATAGTGGAGCGCCAGTGTCAGAAGCCCGATTCTGCTTTTCAATCTCGCTCTTTATCAGGAACTTCTCATCACTGGCCCAATATTGACGGAGGCGCTCCAGCACATCAGGTAGAAGCCAACTCCCATCATCTGAACCATCCCTAATCCTACCCATAGCCCACGTAACCAGCTTTGCGCCTCTCGACTCAAAGGCCTTACGTATCTGATTTGCATCCGCTGGCAACCACTTATAGTGTGCCCAACAAGAAAGAGTAAAATATCAAGAAACAAAATTAATAAATAATAATATCGTAGACATATACTTAACACAAAAAAAAATTTATTCGTTACCCCGAAGTCATCCTTGAACCACATATCACACACATCCTTATCAATCTTCTTCCACGATGGTCAGGCCTCGCCATACTTGCCCTTGATACACCGAGAGATCTGCTTCTGAAGCCCGTATGCAGGGTAAAAGCTATTGACAACAAATAATGCACAAATTTTATCAATAAATGTATTAAATAAATATGTACAAGTATAATTATAATGATAGAAAACAACATTAATTAGTAAAGAACTTACTCTAACTTCGCCGCAGGGCGAAACCACACCCTCCCATCATTGGGATCTCTCGTCCCGTCCCAACTGTGAATCCCAGACTGGGCAGCAGATCCGTGTGTGGTCGGTGAGGCGGGCGTGGATGATGTGGCCCTTGAGGATGGTGTGGGGTGGCTCGTGGGTGAGGTCTGTGTAGCTGGTGAGGCTGCTGCTGCTGGAGGCGGAAGTTCATCAACCTGTGACCCATGAGAGCCAACAATACTCGTCGGGTCCTGATCCAAAGTTGATGAGAGGGTGGAAATAGCTCTCCCACCACGACCTCTCACACGACCACCGTGAGAGGTGCCAGAACCACAACAGCCACGTCCCCGACCTGTGTTGTTCGTCATTTGTTTACAATAAAAACGAGAATAGTAGCAATTAATTAAATGGTACATTATACAATAAATAACAAATTAAATAACAAATAACACAAATATGATATTTTTATATACAACTTACCTAGTTGGAATCTCGGTCACTAAATTCACTTTCACTCTCCTCATCATCAGATGATATGTATTCAATATCCTCGCTATATTCATTCAATTTATATTGATCCATGTCTGATGCCAACTACCTCATCAACACCCCCAGGATCCGCAAGATCATTAAAATCTTCCGGCTCAAACTGCAAGTTTATCTAAATTCCATTAATTTCATGAACATCTTAATACGGAGTCTCTGTCTCTCCCTGACTAACTACATAATCTGTGATTGCACTTCGTGCCTTTATCTTAATAGCACCCAACCGATCTTGATGTCCCTCGGGATATGGTGTCTAATAAACTTGCTTCGCTTGTTGTGCAAGGATGAGCGGGTCATACACTTGATATCTTCATGATTGCACGACCTCAGCAGTTCCATATTTGTTGTCTACATTTGTACCCCCTATCGAGAGTATTATCGAACCATTCACATTTGAAAACTACTAACATTTTGTGAGGATGACCATAATACTTTAATTCAATAATATCAGTCATTATTCCATAAAAGTCGTCCTCTAATCCACCGTTGTAGGCATGCACACAAACACCAGAGTTAGATGATTTCAACCCTTGACCCCATGACCTTGTGTGGAACTTATACCCGTTTATAATATAGATTTAGCATGTTCGGACCCTTCTTTTTGGACCCCATGCCAAAGCTATCAAGACGGGGTCATTAATTTGGTTAGCTTGATCTAGAACCTACATGATGAATAACAAATAGAGTTGCAGATATAAAAATCATGTTATGCAAATAAATTAGAATGTTGATAAGTTAGTAATTAATTTACGTATTTTTGAACCACTTTGGAAAATGGTTGGCAATCTCCTGATGAATTTACGACTCCGAAATGTCGGCATTGAGCTCTCTTAGCAAATTTCTATATATTCTACATTCGTGGGATTAAGAAAGCATATCATCAAATTACGTACAAGGATATGTTGGAACCAAATTGATTTGGATTAATAATCTGAGTTTTGATGTTAACAAAAAGTATTAAATTTGCATGGCAAAGTTTAGTTGAAGATCTAACATGCTTTATCTAGTCTTGCAGGAATGTGAAAATTATATAATTTATGGAAACCTTGAATAAGGTTCCTTATATCTACTAGGACTGAGGAAGTGAATCCGCTTCCATCCATGTAGACGAGTTGCTCAAAACCTTGGTAATTTTATTTATTTAATATATACTTGAGTAGACGGGAAAATAAAATGTTCTCAGTAGACGGGAACGTTAGTTTCAATGAGTAGACGAGCTAATTTGCCACATCAGCAGACGAGATTAAAAATAACTCACTGAAAATGAAGAAAATGAATTTCGATTAATTTTTCAATCTCGACTTTGTAATGGGTTGGAGAAGGGTCATCCATGGCTATTGAAACCAAAGGGGAATTAGAATACCCATTAGGGAAGAATGACTAAATTTCGATTTGGTCATTTATCTTTCTATTTGGATTCAATTTGGTCCCCACGTGGTTCCAAAATATATTGTCATGTACAATCGGAATTTATCAAAAAAATTTCCTAGTGTAAGATATTCAAAAAAAAAAAGGCTGAAATACTTTTCTGGTACTCTATCTTGTTGTTTAGTTTCACTTTGGTCCTTAAGTTTAAATGGTTTCAATTTGGCCCTTTATTGTGTCGCAATGATAGCAAGTTAGTCCTTTCCGCTAGATTTCTGCCGAATTCTGGAAAATCTTTCTGGAAGATGGAAAATCCAGTCGGAAACTGGAAAAATTGGTTAGGAGCATCAAATCTCTCTCCCACCTCTCTATCTTGATGCTCTCTCTTTCTCTTCCATTCAAATGGTAAAAAGTATAAAAATTTAAATTTTGTCAATAAAAGGTGTTGTTTATAGAAGGACATTTATGTTTATGTATTAATCATTCTCTTTCCTTTTTTTATTTTCTAGTTCCCTAGGGATTTGAGATCCTTGATCAGTAAGATAGAGTAAGATATTGTGGACCCCATTGATCTCTATTGTGATAACAATGGGGCCATTGCACAAGCTAAGGAACCTAGATCTCATCAGCGATCCAAACATATACTTAGGCGCTTCCATCTCATTCGAGAGATTATCGATAGAGGAGATGTGAAGATATGCAGAGTACCAACACTTGATAACGTTGCTGACCCACTTACGAAACCTCTTGCTCAACAGAAGCATGAAGGTCACACTAGATCGATGGGCATTAGATTGATGCCTGATTGGCTCTAGTGCTAGTGGGAGATTGTTGGTGTAAGCCCTAGAGGCCAATGTATTTCTTTAGACTTACATTTGTATCTTGCTATTTCATATATATATATGATATGAGGCATTCCAGTTTATTGTATTACTTGTTTAAACATAATAAAGTCCTTAGAATAGAAATTTCTGTTCAATAGAATATCAAGTATATGACTTGATCGTGAGACACTATTGAACAATGAAATCCTATTCTTAAATATCCGTAGTCAAGTATTTTATTAATAAGGACAATAATAATACAATTGAGACTATTATGTGTGCGGGCGATGACCACATCTCACGGGTCATAGATATGAGATATCGAGTTGCCACATAGGTACGCATTAAGGTAATGATGTACTGGATTGACCCACCATGAGAACACTACATGGAGCGTTATGTGAGTGTCATAAGTAGTTCTCATAGTGACAATGGTGTATGTAATCCTTCGACCTGAAATCACTACGATCCCTACATGAGGAGTCGTGTGCTTTAATATCGTCAAACGTCATCTGTAATAGGATGATTATAAAGACGGTCATTGGGCATACCACGAGCCATGCAGAGGGATGTGAGTGACCTAGATGGAATGTGTCCCTCCTACATAACAGGAGTAATATCTGTGGGCCCCCTGATAGAGTGAGATCTTAAAATGCATGGCCGTCTTTGAAATGAGTCAATATGAGATATTGACCTCATTTGTTGTTAAGTCTACTCGGGTATCAGGGAACATGATATTGAACCATACAAGGGTGACACATTCTATGCCTTGTGTTCAATATAGATATATGGACAAAGGGATAATAATGCACATGAATATTTGTCACAGAAAGGTTTCGTCAAATCACTGACTTTCTCACTACTTAGGTAGCAGTGATGTATTGCTAGATACCGCTCACTGTTTGTAATATTAAATGGGATTTAATATTACTGCTAACGTATTGGGAACCTATAGGGTCACACACAAAAGAGCGGATTAAAAGAAGCATTAAAAGAAAGTTGGACTTTCCAATTGGGCCTAGCGCATAGTAGATGGGCTTAGGTCAAATGCTGCTCACTAACTCACTTAAGGAGATGCTACTATAAGTAGACCACTTAAGTTGTGGTGCCTAGACGGTTGATAACCTAGCCGCACAAAAGAGAGTAAGTGTGAACAACAAAGTCTCGGTTTTGAAGCTAGCACTGTGAGACAGAGACGCTTCAGTTCGTGACGTTGGACGCTCACGGAATCCGCTCGTGTGGATACCTCTAGAGACACCGTTCGTGCGGTGTTCGTGATAGGAGAATTTCAACAAACAGCCATCGCTTCAAGAGGTAAACTTTCGAATCATGAATCATGACCATTCGCAAGGATCCTTCGATGGGAATTTTTCCGCTGCGTTTCTTTTTGTTTTATACGCAAATTCCCAACAGTGGTATCAGAGCCGCTTGCGAAACCATGATTCTATTACGTGGTTTATCTGTTATGTATGATAACATGTTTGTAATGTGAATCGTTTTCTGAAAATTGTTTTTGAAAATCGTTTGCATCTGGTTTGCGAAACCTTGTTTCTGTGATTTTCGTATGTATATGATATATATGTCTATTGCATGTTTGCGTATATATGCGATCACTACAAGAAAAAATGAATTTAGCGAGGGCCAAAGGCCGTCGCAAAAAGCTTAAATCCGTCGCAAAACACATGTTTCTGACGGATTTGCGACGGCCATAAATCCGTCACAAGTTAGGTCGTCGCAAAAGGTTTCTGACGGTTTTTTAAATGACCGTAAGCTAATTAGCGACGGCTTATTCGTCGCTAAATTATGTTGATTTGCGGCGGCTTAGCCGTCGCAAATTTTGAGAAATTAGCGGCGGCTTAGCGTCGCAAATCAACGTAAATTAGCGGCGGCCTAACCGTCGCAAATCAACGTAAATTAGCGACGGAATAGCCGTCGCAAATTGCTACACATTTTTATAAAACTAAATAATTTAATAAAGTAATTTTTTATTAATTAATTATTTAAAATATAAAGTATTTTTAAATAATTATTTAATATTTAATATAAAATTCAAAATTAATATAAACATTAGTTATTTTGTATATTAATTAGAATTTAGACTATATTATGATAAATGAATAATAATTTTAAACAATAAATAAAATTCATAAATAAAAGCAAATTGTTTTGACAGAGTGTATCATACAAAATAAAATATAATATCAAAAAAACTAATAACCCTCTCTATAGCCCCGATGATAACAAATCAGCAAAGGATTGATCATCCTCGTCATCTGGTATCTTTGATGACCCTCGGTTTGGACGGTGGTGGTCAGTGGGTCGTGGGCGAGGGGTGCCGTGAAGGTGTTGGTCTGCTGCGATCGTGGGCTGAGGGGTGCTGGTTCCTAAACGCAACATGAGCTCTCTCTGTGTAGCTGCCATCATCTCTATCTGCTCCATCATCTGTGTTTGTTGAGTAAGCAGTGTCGATTGATCTCATCCTGAAGCTGCCGGTTTACGTCGCATCTTTACCATCTCTGCGAGACTCATGAGACTGGCGAGGCCTAATGCTTGGGCGATGCTCGACTCTGCTTTGAGTGAAGATCTTTGGAGCACCCGCGTCGATAGTTACCGGCTAGGTCTCCCATTACCATATATGCGACCCTTGTTCTTACCGGCCACAACATCGACCCATGCCTCGCAACTCCAATTGGGCTTCCACCTGCGGGTCAAGTGTGGTGGAAGAAGGGGAAGATGAGGCTGCCGAGACCGAACTCGAGATAACTTATCACGATAGTCCTCCTGTCATTAAAATTGATACACATAATCATACAAAATGACCATAATTATTAAATATAAAATAAAAATAATTTCCAACAAAGAGACATGTAAATCACCTGAGTGCGTCTAGAACGCTCATCTACATACTCGCCGGTACCCTTCCTAGTATGAGTTCGGGCATGAAGCTCAACCGGCTTGACGCTACGGCCAAGCTCCCTAGCCTGCACCAAAAAAAAACTTGTTCATATTTGAAGTTACACTACCTTAATAGCCAGACATCTAATGAATTAACAAAATATGATGTTGGAACTTACAAGGCGTCGAGCATGCTCCACGATTCGATGTCTGCCGCCAGTGTGCAGGCTCCCACCCTTTTCCGAGGCCCTGTTGAGCTTTGCCTGGGCGGATTTTTTCTTAAATTCAGGTGTAGCCCAGTAAGCACATAGCTCCTCCCAAATGGGTGGGAAACACCATTTTGGACGCTGTCCCTTTTTCCGATATCTAGTCAACAACTCGGAGAGGCGTTTGCTCGCTTTTGATGAAAAATTATCTCTACATCAGCGGAATGCTCTACTCTCCAAGCAGCCTTCTCCTCGTAAATAAGGAGAATATAATATTTTTAGGATAATAATAAACTAAAGAAACATTAAAAGTAACTAAAAAATGGAAGTAAATTCAAAAGTACAAAATACCTTAAAAGCCGCAAAGAATCGATCCCGATCCCGATCCTCAAGCTCACTCCAATGCTTCCAGGCCCGATCAAACGAGATGTAACTGCATACGTGACGGCCTCTGCAGATTTTCTCGACGGAAGGAACCTTATCAATAGAACATGAGAACAATCAATACACATACATATAAAATCTGCAATCAACAATAAAATAACAATATTTGAGATCTTTCTTACCCTTTACCGGTCGGGGTAACAATAACTCGGCCATCGACATAACCTCGATCTCCTCATCATCGATGATATAGGCGAGGAATATCCATAAGTCTCCTCGTCATCACCATGAGACTGATGATCACCGATCCATGGGTAAATCTACCCCCGATGCATCCGGTTTGTCCGGAATTGTCTGCATGGGTGCAGTCGGAATCCTCGGGGTGGGCATCATCGTGATCCCAATGGAGGTGTCCATGAACCGAGTGGGTCGGAGCAACGGTGGGGGTGCCGGTGCCATATCATGTGGAGGCATGGGTGTGGGCGGTGGGCGTAGTGTAACAGATGTAGATGGGAGGGACACGAATCCGTCATCGACTGTCCGTGTCACAAAGCGAGGTCGACCACGACGACGTGCCCCTCCAGCAGGTGCCTTACCCTTTCCCTTACCATCAGCCATGTCTATAGTGAAAAATGATGCTAATAATAATTAATTAAAAGTAACCAAAACACAAATTTGCAAATAATGGAAATTGATGGTGATAATAATTAACTTAAAGTAAGCACAAACACACATTTGTAGAACACAAGTCCTTGAAGAATTGACTTATTTCAGTAAGGGCATTCAAAACATGGGGGGGCAACGAACTGAAGGCGATAGGAAGTAAGCACTCCATAAACACATGACAATCATGGCTTTTCATCCCATGCAACTTGCCTTTTATAACATCAGCACATCTTGCCAAGTTAGAAGAATAACCATCAGGCATCCTGAGCCCCTTTATCCATTGGCAAACTAACCTTGCTTCCTGGATAGTCAAAGTATAATTGGCCTTTGGCTTGTACATCTTCCCATTATCCTGATGTCTCAGCTCCAAATCCGGTCTCCTGCAGTACAACTGTAAGTCCATTCTAGCCTTATCGTTGTCTTTGGTCTTGCCATGCACGTTCATCACAGTGTTGAAAATGTTGTCAAAGAAATTTTTTTCAATGTGCATTACATCAAGATTGTGCCTCAATAAATTATCTTTCCAATAAGGAAGATCCCAAAAATACTCCTCTTTGTCCAATTATGCCACTTTGCCCGTAACCATCTAATTTGGAAACCCCACTTGAGTCACTTTTGGCAAGTCCCCGATTCTTATCCAAATTTGTTACAGTGTTAACCTCGGAGGCGGTCCATCCATTTCAACAGCCCCCTTCTTGAAGGCATTCTTATTCCTTCTAAATTGATGATCGTTCGGTAAGAACCTGCGATGGGAATCAAACCAGGGACGACTTCCCCGTATTTTAAGGTAAATGCCTTCGTATGCTCCATACAATGCGGGCATGCAAGCTTCCCATGCGTCCCCCAACCGGACAACATGCCATACGCAGGGAAGTCATTAATTGTCCACATCAACGCTGCCTTCATTTTAAAATTTTGTTTTCGAGAAATATCGTGACGTCATAACACCATTCCACAACCTCTTCAAATCATCAATCAAAGGTTGCAAGTATACATCAATGCCTGCCTTTGGATTAGATGGACCCGGAATCGTGCAAGTCAAGAACATATATGGCTTTGACATACACATTTCGGGAGGAAGATTGTAAGGGGTAACAACAACGGGCCAACATGAATAAGGTGATGCCGAGGCTTGGATATATGGGGTAAAGCCATCCGAGCATAACCCAAGTCGTACATTACGAGGATCAACGGCAAAATCCGGATGCACCCGATCAAAGTGCTTCCATGCTTCACCATCGAAGGATGGCGTAACACTCTGCATTCCTCCTATTCTCATGGTGCCATGTCATTTTTCCTGCATGCACGCATCGATGCAAACATCCTCTCGTAATCTAGGAATGATTGACAAGTAGAACATCGACTTTACCTGGAACTGGTTTTAGATTACTTCTACTTGCGTTGCGGCGACGATACCTTGGTGCGTGACAAAACCTGCACTCAACCAATGCGCCATCATTTTTGTCGAATTCATTATCGTAAAAGAGCATGCACCCATTCTGGCAACAGTCAATCCTCTTGGACTCCAATCCTAACTTGGACATTAACCTCTTCGCATCATAATAATTCTTGGGTAATCCTCCTTTGAAAGGCATCCCGGCCAAAACCATTTTGGCAATGAAATCCAAGCCTAACTCGGGTATGCTCCAATTGGACTTGGCAGACAACAGTTGAACACACATCGATAACGTCGAGTCGGGGGACCCTTCCCACAAAGGCTTATTTGCCTCTGTTAGGAGATTATAAAATTTTTGTGCATCTGCATTAGGAGGCTCTTCTGTATTATTGGACTCAAACGACCGGACATCATAAGAGCGTCACACACCATCTCCTCCATGGAAACAATATGATCTCCATATCCAACTTCAGCACCACTACTTGAACCACCAGTGCAATTCAGGTCAATGCCAAAATCAAATTGCGGCATTTCTTCTCCATGATATGTCCAAATCCAGTAATTAGGCCTAAACCCAACTTTATACAGGTCGACCCTCACATCGTCTACATTCTTAATTCGGTGCAGTCACACTTCATACAAGGACATCTAATCAACCCCCCATTGTTATAAGTATCCTGCTGACTTGCCTTGGTAATAAATTCTTCAACACCATCTAAGAAAGATTGTTTTAACCCCCCTCTACGCGGATAAACCCTATCATACATCCAAGTACGATTCAAAGGAACAAATTCCATCCTCTGCATTTGCGCCACAAAAAAAGTAACTATAATGAAATTCCAAATAGAGGAAGTATCCTCTTCAAAAATTAAATTCAACGGTTATATTCAAGAGAGCATCACATTCACACATTATTTATCATAAAAAAAAATACAACATACACTTGCATTGCCATTAAATCAGAGCAATGGTTTGATAGCAATGAAAGAAAAATAAACCAAATAGGATAGTCATTGTCTATATAATTTATCACATAGTTTATTGCAAGCTACTAACCATATAGTGAATAAGGAAAAACAAAGATCATGGTGTAGTTTATAAACGATAGCACAAGCATAAAAAAATTGTCAGGTTACATGCATAGGTGATTGGGTAATATTCTTATCATGCTCATGTTTTTCCTCATTTATCTTATTTGTTAATGTTACATAATAGTTCATTTTTAAAGAGCAAAGACAGCATCAATAGTAACCACTTAATAGACTACATTAAACCACAAGGAAAAAGTAATTAAAATCACTTACCAATTAGAATGAGAGCAACACTAGCACAACTAGAAATGTATATAACTTTCACAAATCAAGAACCTGCCCAACAGAAAATTGAATATAATCATAAATATAAATATGAATAGAGGTTTTCAATTTAATAAAACTTATATATCATTTATATGAATAGAGGTTTTCAATTTAATAAAACTTATAATGTAAATAATTAAAATAGCCGGATATTATAGCAAAGATTAGAAAACATTATAAATAATTTATATTATACACATATAAATACTCAAAAATAGAAAAATACATAAAATTAAAGACATGTTCATAATTAATACTCAAAATCCATTGTATTTGTCACAAACATTCAATCCAATATAACTTGAATAGTTAAATACTAATCTAAGTTCTAAGCATTCAAAATGATTAAAAGTGATTCCTTAAATGAAATCTAAGTTCTATGCAACGGTGTAGGAGAGAAGAAAAAACTTGCGATGAATCGGGCCGAGAACGTTGGAAGTCACTGGTTGAGGGTATGCAAAGAACACTGCTGCAACAGAGTGTAGCAGCGAGAGAGAACAGCAGCAGTAGGTGTTTTGGAAAGGACAAGATTGGTTTGCAAAATGGAATGGGTACCCTAAAACTAAAAGAGATTTCTTAAATGATGAAAAAACCCTTAAAAAGAGAAAACGGATAGACTTCATGGGCAAAATACGAATGGCATGCCCCTACAAACAGTGGCAGAAATGCACAATATGGAAGTAAGTAATTTAAAAAAAAAAAAAAAGATATGAAAGGGTTTTTTCGTTATGGGTATGAGTGGGTCATCCGGACCCAATTTTAGAACTGTTTTCGCTTCGCATCAAGGCCGCTACAGGCTGCAATGCCGGTATGCCACAATCCAAACAGTTACTACTGTGAACAAACAAAAATAAAATAAAAGAAAAAGAATTCAAAAACGAGAAATGAAATACCTCGTCGTTGGCGTTGGGCTGTTTTTGAAACCGGTTAATGTTGAAGACCTACATGTACATCCGCATTCACAAACACACACAATCAGTGAAGAAAACTGAGGGAAACAAGCTTGCGTCGAAGAAGACAACTGAGGGAGGAAGAAAACTGTTCGAGTTACATATTGGAAATTAGCGACGGCCTTTTAATATTAGCGACGGCTAGGCCGTCGCAAATTACGATTCCGTCGCAAACTGTGAATGACCGTCGCAAAATTACCATCCGTCGCACATTAGCGACGGCCATGCCCGTCGCAAATTGGCGCCAACATTTCGCGTAAAATGGCGGGAACGTTACTGACAGATTTGCGACGGAACTTCCGTCAGTAATTTCCTCTACCATTTGCGACGGCTTCAGCCGTCGCAAAACATAAAATTAGCGACGGTTTTGAGACCGTCGCAAAATTTCCGTCGCTAATTCACCTTATTCTTGTAGTGGATATGTACATTGGTTCTGAATCCTTATTATGTTCTGCGATGACATCAAATGTTGATGTTAAACATGATTGTTTTCAGTTCTGTGTTGGCGGCGTTAAGGGGTTTCAGACATGAAAAGTTCATGTTGTTGCGGCTGAGGTTCCAAGTGTTGAAACCGTAGCCGTCGTTCCTTGCAACGTGAAGTGTTCACGGGCCTTGCGGTTTTAGGGTTGAAAGGTTGACGCCCTAGCCACCA
The DNA here is from genome assembly GCA_030762895.1 of Sophora flavescens. Classification (NCBI taxonomy): domain Eukaryota; kingdom Viridiplantae; phylum Streptophyta; class Magnoliopsida; order Fabales; family Fabaceae; genus Sophora; species Sophora flavescens. Next base: position 1,469,445 of record CM061065.1, read on the forward strand.
AGGAAGCGAGGCACACTTCGGAATTTCGGAATTTCCAACGGGACCCCCGTGCTACCTCTGCGTAGTGTGTAATTTCGAAATTCAAATTTTGAAATTTTATGTCACCATTTAATGATTTATATCAATCACAATAAATGTGATTTATAGTAACATCAATTATAATAAATGTGATTTATTATATATATGTTACGTTTTCAAAATTCAGATTTTGAAATGTGATTTATATCAATTACAATAAATGTGATTTGTTACAATAAATGTGATTTATGTTAATTGAATAAATGTGATTTATGTCAATTACAATAAATGTGATTTGTGGTAACAACAATTGCAATAAATGTGATTTATGTCATTTACAATAAATATGATTTATAATAAATGTGATTTGTGGTAACAACAATTGCAATAAATATGATTTATAGTAACATCTATTATAATAAATGTGATTTATTATATATATATGTTATGTTTTCAAAATTCAGATTTTGAAATCTCTAATTTATGAAATTAATAATAATAATGATTATGTGTTATTATTGGTTGTTACTATTTATTTGGTGATGTATGGTGAATGGTTATGGCCTTAGTCCTTTTACCTTTTGGTTTATATTTTGAAATACGGCCTGCGTGCCGTGCCTTTCTCTTATATTCCATATGTATCTTCTTTTCTCATCTCACTCCCCTCATATGTAAAATGAGGTTTCTGTTTATGTAATGTAATGATGGAGACAAGAAGACGCTATCACGTGGGAGATCTTGCTTGGAGAAGCTTGGACGCTCCTAGGTTTTAGTTTAGATTCTCTCATTGGCTTGGGAGAATCAATACGTTAGGGGCCATAACCATATCACATTTATTTACCTTATATATGTATGAGATGCATGTATGTATATAGTATGTTAAAAGATGTTTAACTAATATATGTATAAGATGCATGTATGAAAATAGTAAGTTAAAGAGTTTAACAAATGATGAGATCAAGTTTTAATCAAATCCCTCAAAAGGAAATATTAAATCACATTTAAAGGCCTTCCGATGCATGGCACTCGTCAAGACTACTATCGATTAAGTGTGGGTCCGCCAAAGCGGGGTACCTTTATCTATAATAGTAAGGCGCGATGGGACAAATGTAATGTTCAACTGCTATCCATTGGGTCTGACTTAACTAAGCCAACTTCAATAGGATTGAAAGGCTTAGAGGCTCATAAGTTGGGCTTTAGTCCATGTGATGGATTAGAATAAGAGTTATTCACCCAACTATCCAAGAGTTGCATGAGATGCAATCGGAAAGTGTTTCCTACCTAAATAACCGAATTTTGGGTGATCAACCAAAGTTGACTTAAAGCTAGGTGAAATATGGATCTTGGCCCACTAGAAAATCTTCCAACGGGATTTTTCGAATCAATGATGAGGGTCATTGTTTTGAGTAAAATAGTGGGAGGCGTATTTAATTAAAGACCTTATTAAATAACTTCATGGCATGATACTTATACTTTGCATATTTATCTCTGTAGATTACCATGGCATCAAACACATCAAGTAACCTGTCATTGCGATCCGTCCTTGAGAAGGACAAACTATCCGGAACGAATTTTCTGGACTGGTACAGAAACTTGAGGATTGTCCTCAAACATGAGAAAAAGCTGTATGTTCTTGAGGAGCCTATTCCTGAGAAGCCACCGGCTTCAAGTGCTCCTAGGGCTGACAGGCATGCTTATAAGAAGCATCAGGATGACGCCTTAGACGTGGGCTGTCTTATGCTTGCTGCCATGACCTCTGAGCTGCAAAAGCAACATGAGACCATGGAGGCGTACGATATGATAGTGCACCTCAAGCTGCTCTACCAAGAGCAAGCAAGCAAGAGGAACTGCCCAAAATACCTGGAAAAAAGCAAGAAGAAGAAAGGAAGTGAGACTTCCACTTCAGGTATGTTTGTTATAGAAGTCAATTTATCTACTTCTGCATCATGGGTATTAGATACCGGATGTGGTTCTCACATTTGTACAAATGTGCAGGGATCTAAACAGGAGTAGACCATTGGCAAAGGGCGAAGTCGACCTACGAGTTGGAAATGGAACAAAGGTTCTTTGCTTTAGCCGTAAGGACTTATGTCTTGACTTTGCCCACTGGGCTTACTATTCAGATTAGAGAACTGTTATTTTGTGCCTGCAATTAGCAGGAATATCATTTCCATTTCTTGTTTGGACAAGATTGGTTTTTCTTTTATAATAAAGAACAAAAGTTGTTTTATTTATTTGGATGATATTTTCTATGCTAGTGCACACATGAGTAATGGACTTTATGTCCTTGATCTTGAAATGCCCATCTATAACGTAAATACTAAGAGGATCAAACCAAATGAGTTGAACCCGTCTTATCTTTGGCATTGTCGTTTAGGCCATATAAATGAGAAGCGCATTTGAAGCTCCATAAAGATGGACTCTTGGACTCATTTGATTATGAATCATATGAGATATGTGAGTCTTGTTTATTGGGAAAGATGACTAAAGCTCCATTCACGCGAAAAGGTGAAAGAGCCAACGATCTTTTGGGTCTTATACATAGCGATGTATGCGGACCCCTGAACACATTAGCTAGAGGTGGTTTTCAGTACTTCATCACATTTACTGATGATTTCAGTAGATATGGATTTGTGTATCTTATGAAACATAAATCGGAATCCTTTGAAAAGTTCAAGGAATTCAAAAATGAGGTACAAAACCAACTTGGTAAAAATATTAAAGCTCTTCGATCAGATCGAGGTGGTGAATATTTGAGCCTAGAGTTTGATGATCATCTGAAAGAGTGTGGGATTTTATCTCAACTCACTCCACCTGGAACACCACAATGGAATGGTGTTTTAGAGGAGAAATCGAACCTTGTTGGACATGGTTCGGTCTATGATGAGTCATGCAAACCTTCCAAACTCTTTACTGGGACATGCTCTATTAACAGACAGCTTTTACACTTAACCGTGTTCCATCCAAAACGGTAGAAAAAGACACCATATGAGATATGGACTGGTAGACGACCCAAAGATGTCTTTTATGAAGATTTGGGGTTGTAAAGCATATGTAAAACGTCAAGTTTCTAATAAGCTTGATCCCAAATCTGATAAATGCTTCTTTGTGGGGTATCCCAAAGAAACCAAGGGATACTATTTCTATAATCCTTCCGAAGGCAAAATGTTTGTCGCACGGACTGGTGTATTCCTAGAAAAGGAGTTTATCTCCATAGGAACCAGTGGGAGGAAGATAGAACTTGAAGAAATTCAAGAATCACAGAGTAGTGACCTACCATTGGTGGAACAGGAGCAACCTTCACGAGAATCTTTGTGGAGGAACAACCCGCTCCAAAGAGCACAAGACCAGCGTAGGTCTAACGAGGATACGTCACCAGCCCTGAGAGATATGGATTTCTCATGACTCCACAAGGTGATGTATTGCTCATGGATCAAGATGAGCTCGTGACCTACCAGGAGGCCATTACGGCCCAGAATCGAGAAGTGGCTTGAGGCCATGAAATCGAGATGGATTCCATGTACACCAACCAGGTATGGACCTTGGTAGAGCCACCGAAGGGGTAAAACCTATAGGGTGCAAGTGGGTTTTCAAAAAGAAAACTGACATGGATGGTAAGGTACACACCTTTAAGGCGCGATTGGTCGCTAAGGGTTTCAAGCAAATTCATGGTGTCGACTATGATGAGACCTTTTCACCTGTTGCGATGCTTAAATCCGTCCGGATCTTACTTGCTATCGCTGCATACCATGATTATGAGATATGGCAGATGGATGTCAAAACTGCCTTCCTTAATGGAAAGCTTCTTGAGGATGTGCACATGACACAACCTGAAGGCTTTGACATTTCAGAGGATGCCCGAAAGGTATGTAAATTGCAGCGGTCAATCTATGGATTGAAGCAAGCTTACAGAAGTTGGAACCTTCGTTTTGATGATGCTGTAAGACAGTACGGATTCATCAAAAATGAAGATGAACCTTGTGTCTACAAGAAGGTTAGTGGGAGCATTGTTGTTTTTCTGGTGTTATATGTAGATGACATATTACTCATTGGAAATGACATCCCTACACTACAAAATGTAAAGACATGGTTAGGGAATTGCTTCTCTATGAAAGATTTGGGTGAGGCTACCTATGTATTGGGAATCAGGATCTATAGGGATAGATCGCTGAAATTGCTTGGCCTAAGTCAGAGTACATACATAGACAAAGTGTTGAGACGCTTTAACATGCATGAATCCAAGAAAGGACTCTTGCCTATGTCACATGGTATATGCCTATCAAAGGCACAATCCCCTTCCACTCAAGAAGAAAGGGATCACATGAGTAAGATTCCATATGCATCCGCAATTGGATCTATCATGTATGCCATGTTATGTACTCGACCAGATGTATCGTATGCTTTAAGCATAACGAGCAGGTACCAGTCTGATCCCGGTGAAAGTCACTGGTCTGTTGTCAAGAGCATCCTTAAGTACTTGAGAAGAACTAAGGATTCGTTCTTGGTATATGGAGGTGAGGAAGAGCTTGATGTAATAGGTTACACCGATGCTAGCTTCCAGACCGATAAGGATGATTCCAGATCGCAATCTGGTTATGTGTTCTGCTTGAATGGCGGGGCTGTGAGCTGGAAAAGTTCGAAGCAGGAGACAGTTGTCGATTCTACTACAGAGGCTGAGTATATTGCTGCCTCCAATGCAGCAAAGGAGACTGTTTGGATCAGGAAGTTCATTACTGAGCTTGGTACGGTTCCTGGTATTGTGGACCCCATTGATCTCTATTGTGATAACAATGGGGCCATTGCACAAGCTAAGGAACCTAGATCTCATCAGCGATCCAAACATATACTTAGGCGCTTCCATCTCATTCGAGAGATTATCGATAGAGGAGATGTGAAGATATGCAGAGTACCAACACTTGATAACGTTGCTGACCCACTTACGAAACCTCTTGCTCAACAGAAGCATGAAGGTCACACTAGATCGATGGGCATTAGATTGATGCTCGATTGGCTCTAGTGCTAGTGGGAGATTGTTGGTGTAAGCCCTAGAGGCCAATGTATTTCTTTAGACTTACATTTGTATCTTGCTATTTCATATATATATATGATATGAGGCATTCCAGTTTATTGTGTTACTTGTTTAAACATAATAAAGTCCTTAGAATAGAAATTTTTGTTCAATAGAATATCAAGTATATGACTTGATCGTGAGACACTATTGAACAATGAAATCCTATTCTTAAATATCCGTAGTCAAGTATTTTATTAATAAGGACAATAATAATACAATTGAGACTATTATGTGTGCAGACTGATGACCACATCTCACGGGTCATAGATATGAGATATCGAGTTGCCATATAGGTACGCATTAAGGTAATGATGTACTGGATTGACCCACCATGAGAACACTACATGGAGCGTTATGTGAGTGTCATAAGTAGTTCTCATAGTGACAATGGTGTATGTAATCCTTCGACCTGAAATCACTACGATCCCTACATGAGGAGTCGTGTGCTTTAATATCGTCAAACGTCATCTGTAATAGGATGATTATAAAGACGGTCATTAGGCATACCACGAGCCATGCAGAGGGATGTGAGTGACCTAGATGGAATTTGTCCCTCCTACATAACAGGAGTAATATCTGTGGGCCCCCTGATAGAGTGAGACTGTAAAATGCATGGCCGTGCTGAAATGAGTCAATATGAGATATTGACCTCATTTGTTGTTAAGTCTACTCGGGTATCAGGGAACATGATATTGAACCATACAAGGGTGACACATTCTATGCCTTGTGTTCAATATAGATATATGGACAAAGGGATAATAATGCACATGAATATTTGTCACAGAAAGGTTTCGTCAAATCACTGACTTTCTCACTACTTAGGTAGCAGTGATGTATTGCTAGATACCGCTCACTGTTTGTAATATTAAATGGGATTTAATATTACTGCTAACGTATTGGGAACCTATAGGGTCACACACAAAAGAGCGGATTAAAAGAAGCATTAAAAGAAAGTTGGACTTTCCAATTGGGCCTAGCGCATAGTAGATGGGCTTAGGTCAAATGATGCTCACTAACTCACTTAAGGAGATGCTACTATAAGTAGACCACTTAAGTTGTTGTGCCTAGACGGTTGATAACCTAGCCGCACAAAAGAGAGTAAGTGTGAACAACAAAGTCTCGGTTTTGAAGCTAGCACTGTGAGACAGAGACGCTTCGGTTCGTGACGTTGGACGCTCACGGAATCCGCTCGTGTGGATACCTCTAGAGACACCGTTCGTGCGGTGTTCGTGATAGGAGAATTTCAACAAACAGCCATCGCTTCAAGAGGTAAACTTTCGAATCATGACCATTCGCAAGGATCCTTCGATGGGAATTTTTCCGCTGCGTTTCTTTTGTTTTATACGCAAATTCCCAACATAATTATCATGGTTCAAATTAATTCCCATTTTCATTCACATTCATTAATTTTATGCATGCTTCTTTAACAATAATTATAGTTAAATAATTTGTTGATCAGGCAATGGTTCGATCCGGTTTTTTTTTATTAGAATAATTTTGGTACGCATAAATTTTATTTTCCATTTTCATTCACTAATTTTATTCTCGGACATCTTTTATGCATAAGAATAGTTTTTTAAAACTTGTATTAAACATAAGAAACTTTTATTTTCATACTCACGTTCTTGAGAATATATATTAAAATAAAATTTGTATCAAACATTATCTAAATTGGTACATCTTTTCAATCTAAAACCCTGACAGAATGTTTTTTTCTTTCTTCATTATGTATCACGTCTATCCCCACTTATTCTTTCTTAGAATTATTTAATTCAACTACTTGCATACTCGTAAAGCTTAAATATCACATATTACAAAAATAAGGTGTTTACGCATTTATCCAACACATTGCTTGAATAGGAATTAATGCATCCCAAATTCCGTCAATATGAGCATGTATGCGCATCTTAACTGTAGTGGCCAATTGTTTGCTCGGCATTCTTCTAGCTGGTAATTGTAATTGTCCCAGAAATGAATGTGCATGATTACATTTTCTTGCCTTCGGTAGTTGAGATCATAAACTCAACTTCTTTAATATATGCTATCCCGGTTGCCAGTAGAAAGCAACCATAATCATAATTAATATTCACATAATAGAAGCTAAACTCATTCATTCAGTATCATTTTTTTATAAGCACTAATGTATTAAACAGAGCACATAGGTTGCTCAGACCAAATACAATGTGATAACCAATTACAAAGGGAGACTAGATAAAGCATCAACCAAGAGTTACCTAATAATCACATTGGCTGTTTGGGTTTGCTAAAACATTTGGGTATCTGCAGTGCCTATGTTGCAGAGCTTTGGGGAGTATTAGGGGTTAAAGCTGGCTAATACAAAAAGGCTTTAAGAATATTGAGCCCAACTTGAATTCAGAGGTGATAGCGCGTGTAATTCAAGGTCTTGATCGAGTTGCTACTCCCGTTTAGTTGTGATATAATTTTTTTATCAGGCCTTATCCCCGTTATATACCAAAAAAAATAAAACAGTTATACACTTAAAAAAAAGCACGTTGGAGAAAATGTAGTAAGTATATAAGATTACGCAAAAAGGAATATTATAGCGTTGACCCAATGTAATTTGTACAGTTGGCACTTGGCATTAGGTGATTGGAACCTAAAAATGTTTTATTGTTAATTGCGCAGCCGATCTTAATCATTCAGTCACCCACTCACTCACGACTCACACACCATCAAAGCCAAACCTCATTTATCTTTTATTTCTTTTTTAAGTATTCTTTGAGTTTTGTCAAACCCGCCGAAGCAGTTGACCAAACCATAACCCACACCTTACCATAACCAGCTGCTGTGATTTAGGGGATTCACTTCTTTAACGTGCGTTATTCACGAGTTTTGGAACAGATTTAGAAAATAAATGTTATGGGGTTAAAACTAAATTATAAATAAAAACTTTAATTAGTTATAATTTTGTATCATATCTCTTTTAAATTAAATATAATTTTATTAACAATTGACTGTTCATATTTTTCATTATATAGTTGATCTTTTTTTTTTTGGTTTACCATTAAATAGTTTATCTTTTTTTGGTTTTTCAGGATATCCTCCGCACGCAACTGGGAGACTAATCCCTCGAGCCGGGCAGGACCACAAGGACGGCAAAGCTCTTACTCAAGAGTAACGTTGTTGCATTCACAGGTCAAGATTCGAACTTGAGACATCTGATTAAGCTGGAAGAGATCTGTGTAATCTCATCCAAGTGCTATCGGGTGTTAAATGGTGGATCTTATTACTTCATTCACATATTTTCATATTTTGAAATATATATTAAATAATTTAAATCATCGTCACAATTAATAACAAATTGATGTAAGATTTGTGTATGTGTTACAATTTAATTTATACTCCGTCCGTTCTTTTTCCTTGGTATTTTTATCTTCTTATTTTTGTTCCAAAACAATAGGTATTTTATAAACTCAAGATATAATTGACCAATTTTTCCATGTATATTCTTATATAAAACTAAGTTGATTTGCCTTGAAAATACGTAAAACCTTCAATGAATAGCCTAGTGGAGTATGAAGTATTTATTTAGATTGGTAAATATCATTGGAACTTGTAAACAATTAATGGTAGAAATAAGGGTATTTTGGTACCAATATATATAAATTAATGATTTCTTAATTTATGTGTAGAAACCTTAGAACACCAAAGAAAAAAAACGGAGGGAGTAACTTTCATTGCTATATATGTTGAATAAAGTGATTTCATTCACATATTTTCATATTTTGAAATATATATTAAATAATTTAAATCATTGTCACAATTAATACCAATTTTGACATAGAACAATTGATTTAAGCTCTTCAATACCTATTGTTGTTAAATCTAGAAGCTTGCTAACTTTTGAAACCTCTAGCCTATTTTATGAAGCAAGGCCGAAACCCTAGGTTTTGGTGTAAATGGATTTTGTTTCAATTTTTGTTATGTAATACTTAATATCACCTCTTTAATACCTATGATTATTGATTCCAAGAGATTAGAAACCAAATCAAACTCTAGCATATTTTAGCCATGATGACCGAAACTTGTGTTCTTGTGGAGTTGAAATATTTGATTTCAATTCTTGTGTTTTGAGCATTAATCTTGTGTCTTAAGTGCTTAAAGATCACTAATTCAAGAGCTTAGGAATTTTAGAAATTTTTAACCACATGAACACCTCATGGCCGAAACCTTTATGTAGGGTTAGGTGTATATAATTGTTTGTTGATTGATGTTTTGATTGTGGTTTGTTGAAGGGTGATTTTTTGTGAATCGTGCACGAGTTTATGGAAATCGAACGTTTGACGAAATTTATATCAGAAGGAAAAATATTCAAGAGGTAAGGGGAGTACCTGAGGGATTTTTTCGATAGCTATATGCTATTAGTATGTGGTCTGTATAATTTATTTTAGTGTGTTTGTGGTGTCTTTAAATTATCTTGCATAGTTAATTTATTTGTTGTTATTATATGCTTTTAATTGATTATCTGCAGTTAATTATTATCGTATTTTAATGCATGTTATAAACTGTATTATATGCTATAATGTTGACGTGGAATGTTTATGGATGTTGATTGTTGATTGAGAAGCTTCACAGTGGTCAGTGCTCAATTAATTAAGTAGATAAAAGCGTTAAAAAGCTTTTTAAGAAATATCGAATTTTAATTGATGGAATATAGCAATATAATATTACTTAATGTTTTGATTGGATAAAAATGAGGAATAGTTGAAAAAAAATACTATTATTTTAATGATTTAACGGCGTAAGAGTGTTTTATGAGTCACAGTGAGGGCGTAATCGTGAAAATATTTTAGTACTGTTAATTTTTATGTAAGAAATTTCTAAATATTAGAAAATGTTATTATAAAAAAATAAGTTTTAAAAATGATTTTATTATGGTGTTGAGAAAATTATTTTACAAGAAAAGTCAAATTTTGACTTAAAACGTTTTAAAAATGTTAAACGACGGATAATTCCGAAAATATTTATGGAAAACATTTTTGAAAACAACAGTTTTTGTTTTAAACATCAATTTAGTCGCAAACGATGTTTCTTTGAATTAAAGTTTCAAATAAAGGATTTTAGAAGAAAATGAGTTTTTAAGTGATTTGATGATTTTATAAACAGATTTCCAACGTAAAAGGGATTTTCTGTAAACAAGTTTTGTAAATTGGTGTTATTTCCAACAACTTGGATAAGTTGTGGAATTTTGTTTTGGATTTGTGCTTCACGGAACGAAAATGATTTTAAAGATCAAATACGGACCTAGTAGTCGAGACGTCGGGGTTCTAGTGTCCCATGGTGTGAACCGTGTGTCCTAAAATTTAAGTTATGGACTATATGTCCTATAAAAATGGTATGGATTTTTGTGCGCTAAAATCTACGAATCTAAGACTGGTGCATCGGTCTAGACTTCGTGATTTGCACATTCGGACTTGAGGTCCTATTGTTGAAACTAAAAGACGAATTTAAATGTTCAAAAGTTGAGATGGTCATGAGCCTTTGAGATTCGACAAGGAAAGAATGAACACATAGAAAAACAATGATGAGAATAAAATGTTTTACATGCATTAATCGGTAGATGTGCCTCCGGTATTTATCATGGTATCTTGACAGACAAGGTATTCATGACACAACTTTTTATTGTGCCTTAACGGACAATGTGTTTTTATGGACAAATGTTCCATTTATCATGATGATCATTGTACCTTGACGGACATTGCTCATGTAAATTTGATCATTGTACCTTAACGGGCAATGTGTTTTGTATGGACAAAATGTTCCATTTATCGTGATGACCATCGTACCATGAGTTTTGGACGATGCACCATGTTCCGTGTTGACCATCTCGCCAGGAGTTTTGGACGATGCGCCATTTTTCGTGATGACCATTGTGCCAGGAGTTTGGGGAATGCGCCATGTAAGAGCCTGATCCTCTCAAGTGAAAAGAAGTTTGGAATCTCCGGAGATTAGGTATAAAAGTTAGATGTTGAACCTTGAAATGTCGTGCATTTTTGCAAATGACGATGACTGTCAGGTATGAGACCACTTGATAAACTATCTTGTTTATTTCTGATAATTTTATGTGGTTTTGAATATATATGCGTATATGCTATTTTGTGTGGGTCGCGCATGTAGTTATCGTTTTAAAATCCATATATTGATTCTCACCCATGCATATACTTGTTCTTCTGGTTTTGTTGTTGTACCTTGGTACATTAGTACAGATGTTGCAGAGGGGTTCCTTAAGTCACCTGGAGACTTGAGTCCGGATTGCGGGAAGAGGTGTGTGATCATTGAAATGATCACGGGGTCTTATCAGTGAGTGTCTTGTAGAGCGATCAGCTTAGATTTGTGTTTGAGGATGTATGTTTTAAGACGTTTAGTATATGTGTGAATGTAATATTATGTTGTTTGTATCACATTCTTCCGAAGGGTTAAGGAGAGAGAAAAAATTTTACACCCAGATTTTGACTTAAAAGTAAATCGATTTCCGAAAGCAACCAGCAATTTTTTTTTTTAATTTATTTCTACAAGTGTTACAAAGTAATGCCTAAGGGGGTGTTACAGGGAGTAACTTTCATTGCTATATATGTTGAATAAAAGTGATTGGTTAAGTACAAACTAAATTCAAATGACTAGTTATAATAAGATATTTATTTAATATTTTTTTGACAAAATATTTATTTAAAATTTTCAAAATTTAAAAACAATTAAAATATTAATTATACTAGTTTATTCAATGGTTACTTTTATATTTTCCATCTTCTCCATAACCTCCTGAATATTAATTAAGATGCCAAGTTTGCAAAAGTGTTTTCCTTTGAGCATTCTTATGATCGATGTTTTGTTGTGCTTGTCAAGTAAGGTTCTAAAATCCAAAAATGAGGGTAGAAAGAGTTACTGAATGTCTTCCACGATGCTTTGGAAATTGAAAGGTGTGTTCGAGGGAATTTAATACAATCTAAAGGGGATAACATTGAAGAATCTAGATGTTGACGAGGAGGAAACAAGGTTTGGGTTTGACCATTTATCCTTTTGGGGTCCCCGTGGAGATCCGTAGGAAGGCAAAGAACAAGAATGAGAGAGGCAAAATACTCATGGTAGAGATCAAAGGTGGATAGAAAAATAGTGGACTCAAACGAAGAGTGGGAGAGTATTCCCCATCCCCAACTTACCCCATCATTGTCCCTAAATAATATTAAGTAAATCACATATCCTAGAAGTACCCATGAAAAACCTATTCATACGGCGAGGATATGGACTTAGAGACGGTTTATTATGATACATATAAACTATGCTAGGTTAGGAAACAATTGTTTGTAATGTCTATATTCTCAGCCCCATCATGGTTCTCTATTGTTGTTTTTGTTGATTTTCATGGTTTAAGAGTGAAGAGAAGAGAGAGTATTGAAAGATTGGGAAAATTGTGTATTGATAAAATGGAAAAGTAAAAATTACAATGAGTGATCTTGGCTTATATAGCCAACTAATCCAAGTAATCTAACTAACATCTATAACTAACTATAACAAATTTAACTATCTTAACATCCCCATAAGTGGAAGGTGTACATAACACTTCCACTTGGAATGATCAATACAAATTCATATCCAAGAAAAATACAATGAAAATGCCAAGAACATATTGGCAAATACAACAAGAACGCAGGCCAACAAAACCAACCTATGCTTAACCACCGTAAAGGCGGAAGCTCCAAGTGCTTAACCACCATACAAGGCAGAAGCTAAACTCATCAAAGCCAATTAAGGCACAAGGCTTAGCCATCTTGAGCCAAAGCTAAAAATGCGGCTTAACCACTCAAGACAGAAGCAAAAACATATAATGGTCTCAATGCTTAACCACCATACAAGGCAGAAGCATAAACCACTAAAGCCAACAAAAAGGCAAAAGCTTAACCATTAAGCAGAAGTCACAACTCAAGACTTAACCACTTAACAGAAGCACATTTGCTTAACCACCCATAAAAAAGGCAGAAGCTAGCAACAAAGAATTAATGCTTAACCATCCAAGGCAAAAGCTCATATCAAATGCTTAATCACCGTGGACAGAAGCTTACATCAATAAAGCCAATAGGCTAAACAAAAAAATCAGAATCACTGAACTAGAAACACAAACACTTGGTGTGCATGAAAACCGACAGTCAGAGGAGCTCTTCATAAAACATTAGCTACAACACAGGTTGTATCCAAAGGGGATCCAACAAACGCTTGTGAGTCACCAAATAAACCAAAGTCAGCACTGTAAAAAACACCACCTAATCCATAACCAAGTTTTCATCAACAACGAACGTAGATCTGGTGAAGTCTATGCATAATAGGAGAATTGCATTAACAATGAAAGGAGCTTCAGCACATATACCATCCCATGCTCACTACCAGTATACATGTAACTATCTTAACAGTTTTCTAAGGTCAAATGATACCAACTCCATGCTCTCCTTTACTATTTCTTAAAATAAATCTTTTTTAGGATCTCTTTTCCTTATTTGATAGAGTTGAATACAAGTAGTATTAAGATGGAAAACCATTTCAAGTAAGATTATTCAACTCAAACAAAAACACAGTAGGCGTTCGTGTAAACGAGATTTAATCTTTAGGCATTTTTGAATCCAAGGTTTGTCTTTCAACAAAAGAGATTAAAGTTGTCAACAGGGATACCTCACAGCCACTCAGCCAGTAGCCCGGCAACACACAAGGTAATGGTATCCATATGCTGGACTCATCTCAAGAGTCGGTCCGTATTATTAGTTCATCCCCTCTCGAAATTAATTGTATTGTGTCTGAAAAATATGGTTAAATTATATTTTTGGTCCTTCAGTTTTTTCAATTTGAAAAAATTGGTCCCTCTATTTCTTATTTTGGTAATTTTAGTTCCTTTATTTTTTCAATCGTGCAAAAATGACCTCTCTCAAGTTACCATCCAAAATGAATCAGAAATTGATGAGGTGGCATAAGAAATTATTAAAATAATCAAATAATATAAACACTATTATAATAATGAAATTAAAATCATATAATAAATATTTGAACAATTAAATATAGCAAAAAAAAGTCACATGATCCTCACATGACTTCATCTTCTCGTGTTCGTCCGTTCTTCTTCCCTCACCGACCTCCTCCGCCGTTACTTATCATCAGTTTGTTCTTCTACTCAAACATGTCTATAACTCCACATTTTCCTGCTTATTAACATAACAAAGCCACCGAATTTAAAGTTTGTAATGGCGATGCAAGTTGTTATACTACTAATGCTTATTTCAAAAGTATCATGTGAAAGACTACATCATATATACCAAATATGTGAATAATCCTGAGAATATTGAGAATAATCCTTATCCTCAACATTTAACCCCATTTTTCTATGTATTCATGCCATTTTCGTAGGGGTGTAAGCGGATCTGATCCGATCCGCAAACCCGGCGGATCCGACCCGGTTTTGGTGGATTGGTTCGGATCATCGGATCGGATCGGATTCCAAAACACCGATCCGAACCAGATCGGTTCAGGTCTCGGATCCGAAAAATCTAATCCGATCCGAACCCTATAAAATATTTATTTTTAAATTATTTTATATAATATTAATATATTATTATATAGATATTTAATATAATTAATAATTAAATATGTATATTTTATTTTATTTTTCTAATTTTTTATTAATATTTAAGTGTAAATTTTTTAAAAAAATTTAATAGGTAACCCGATGATCCGAACCGATCCGATTGTGATAAGTTCGATTCGGTTCGGATTCGTAGTTAAAAAATTGATAAATCCGAACCGATCAAATTTGATCGGTTCGGAGGACGAAACCCCTCAAATCCAATCCAAACCGACTCGATTACACCCCTACATTTTCGTGCAAAAATTCTCTCAAGGATTTCGTCAAACACTTGGTATGGATCACTCAACAAGGCTAGAACTTCAAACATAAACATGGGTAATAAACCCATTGTTATCGCCAAGCAATGATAGTGAAGACTCTGACAATAACAGAGACACACAACAAAAATAATTGCATACAAAGGTTGAGTCCATTGCATATGCCATTACATGCATCAATATTCCATGGACAACTCCCTCACTACAGTTACTAAACAACAACACTAAGCAACAACATAATAGACAACTCTCTCATAGAACTTGAGTGGCTCCTCAATCAGAATCACAATATCATATCCAGGCTTTCCAAATGCTTCATCAATTTGTTTCACTCTTGCTTTTGTCCCGGCTTGCTCTTCTTTCATGTCTCCATTTTCCCCTGGAAGGATTAACTATCTGGACCAACAAAACCTCTCCTTGAAACTCGATGCTGAATGAAAAGCTGTAAGATTGACTTGTGGAAACTTGTAATAGCGCTCGAACTGTGAAGGCCAAGAGTAGTAGCAATACAAACAAGCACTGTTGTTGCATTTGAGAAGAACCAGTAGAAGAAACCATGGTTGTCAACCAACACTCAAAGGCAAGAGACGAAGGATAAGTCACGTGTAGAACACGTGATTTTTTTTTTTCTATTTTTAATTTATTATATTATTTTAATTATATTATTATAATATTTAAATTTTATTTAATTATTTTAATAATTTCATATGCCAAATGGACATGCCATGTGGCTAGACCTATGCACCTCATCAATTTCCATTACTTTTTGGATGGTATCTTGACTAATGGATGTTTTTGCACGATTGAAAAATTAAGAGTATTAAAATCCTAAAAAACAAAATAGAGGATCAATTTTACAAAATTGAATAAACGGAAATACCAAAAGTGTATTTTAGCAAAAAAAAAATAAAATATATATATATATAAATTTAATCCGATGTGTTTTTAGATCGACTTTGGATTATACCTTGCATTATTTCAACTTAGTTCGGTATCACAGTCTTTTAAAAATTTTACTTTCATTATTAGATATAAATAATAAGAACTTTTTATTTAGATTAATAATTTTTCATATAATATAATAATATATTTATGTTGATATTATTTATTTTGAAATATATATTATAAAATGTATCTGAATTTTATTTGTGTATTTCTTTAATTTATTATCTAAACATGCATAAGATTATATTAATATATCAAATTGATATAATTTTAATCTAATCATTAACAAGTAATTGATTGGTCAGTCAAAAAAAAATCAAGTAATTGATTGTAACTAATTCAAAACTAAACAAATGATCGTATTAAAATGGCGAGCTAAATTCATATATCAAACTAAAATCCGTAATACTAACATGCCAAATTAAATAAAAAGTAAAAGAGTCAAAGTCGGAGAGCTTTTCACAAACGCGAAAAGAGGGAGAGGAAGAAAAGACAAAATCGTGCATATTTATGTATTAAAAAAAAACATTATTTTGATCTCTTATTTTTATTTTAATTTTTATTTTGGTCATTTGTCTTTGAAATCTGGGTTTTAGAGAGAAAATCTATTTTCTCTCTCTCTTCCTCCTTCTTCATCCACTTCCTTCTTCCTCATTTCTCTCCATTCTTTCCGTTTTGGTCCCTTCTTTCCTCGCGTTGTCACTGTTTTGATTGGAAAGAGGCCGCTGGCAGCGTGATTGATGGCGAGCTCGAGCGGTGGTGGCGGGTTAAGGAGGTGGCGGTGGAGGATGAAAGAAGAAGGAGGAAAAAAGAAGAACAGAGGGAGAGAAAAACGAGATTTTGTCTCTCTAAAACACAGATTCTGACGACGGTGACGGTTTCCGACGACTCACGACGGATACCTAACGCCGTCAGTGGAAAACTGACGGAAATGACCAAAATGAAAACTAAAAAAAAGATAAAGAACTAAAACGTCAAAAAACAAAGGAACCAAAATAAAAACTAAAATAAAGATAAGGGACTAACACAGGGATTTAACATTAAAAAAAAAAAGAAATAATCAATAATGGCGCTAAAGTAACCAAACCGGACCTCAAAGGGTGAAACATAAAACAACGAGAGGGGACAATAAACTGATTTTACAATTTAGTTTTATTTAAAATAATATATGAAAAGGCACGAACGCTACACGTCGCAATCATTACAAATATTATTCCTTTCGTTCTTCTAAAACTGACCTTATACTGCCAGCACTGTAGAAATTGACCGAATATATGTCATTTTATTTATTGAGGACCGAGAAAAAACACAAAATGTTAAATTAATGAAGAATCAATGACAGTAATTTAATACCAGTCAAAAAAAATGACAGTAATTTAATAGAAAATAAAAATAAATAAGAAAAGAAGGAATGAAAACCTATAGTGAAAATCCAAACACGAGGAAGGGTCTCATAGTAGAACTAATAATAAACAAAAAAGAAAGAAAGTATTAGTTCACACTGATAAGCGAAATGAATAAACAAGAAGAGAAAAGAAACCTTTAATAAAGAAAAGAAAAACAAGGGTGGAAAATGAGATGAGAGATATAGGAGGATATGTATATATCAAGCATTTTGGGATCGATCAAAGTGGAGGAGTTGACCACTACATTTAGGGCAGTCTTCAACTTGTTTGGGCACCATGAAATACATGAGACAGCTCTTGCACCCAGCCACTACAAGAACATTCTGTTTCTCTATGTTGGATGAAGACTCCGATGAAGACTCTTCGCTGTCGTACCAGCTTTCTTCTTCCGACTCATCATTATTATACTCTCCTCTTCTTGGATCCTCCTTTGCTTTCATCCCGTTCCTCCAGTTTATGTAATAAATTTCCCCCGTCTGCTAATTAACTTACACAATCAATTAATGTATAACTTCGATCAACAAATATATAACTCATAAACACTATACTATTAATTATAACTTTAAAACAACATCATCTTTTCACTAGCTAGCTACATATATAACAAATTCGCTCCGATTAAACAACCCCAAGGAATCGAATCATGGAAATACAAAAAGAAACACCCTCTTACCCGGATCACAATTACAAAATAGAATCAAACATACATAAAGGATGGTCATGTATACCTTTTCTCTTTCATACATGAGACTATAACACATCTAGCCAATGTTTTAAATTGTGGACCGCATCAACATCATATAGTGATTGTGGATCGCATCGGTCATAATATAATCATATTGGACCGCAATGCAATTGTACTCCCAACCACAAATTAAAACCTTGCATCTAACTAATATTTACAAATGATATTTCATTTTTATTTTTTTGCCTCAACCCACACACAACAGAACGGAAGCTATCTATGATTTTCAGGATGGTGAAACCCAGAAAGTTTGCCCTTTCCCTGATAGAGGAAAAAGGGAAATAATGAAGAAGAGAAATAAGAAAATAAAAATAGAAAGCAGCATCCTTTTCTAGGGTTTTCGTGTGTGCAGTGTTTTTCTCATATCTGAAAAGTACTATGGAAAACGCATTGAATGCACAACAACATAGGCCTAACCCTTGTGTGGACTAAAGAGACAAGAGAGACACCCAAGATCCAATTTCATGCACTTTCTATCTAGAGAAGAGGGAACAGGAAAAAGGGAAATTAAGGAAGAGGAAATGAATTAAAAGAGATGGAGAAGAGAATCGAACCTTTAGATCAAGGCATTGTTCCCAATGGTAAGGGAGTGAGAGGTGAGAGTTGAGCTCCAAAGTGGTGTCGGAGTTGGAGAGATGATTGTCTGGAACATCATCTGAGCTGGATGAAATTCCTAAGCCTGCATCTGTTTCGGATTCTTCTTCCCTTCTGGTCTGGTGGTTGTTTAAGGAACAGTTTTGAAGAGACCTCTCTAACGAAGCAGTGATCGCCTCCATATTTGGATTGGAACTGTCATTGTAACAAACAACAATTAATGAAAACTACAAACATATATTCGATACAATCTTTAATTTTTCTCATCTGATCTGATATATATATATGTATGTAGACTATCAGTATTAATTAATGATTAATAATATATATATATATGTTGGGATGCGCCGCTATTACCTGCGACTGCGAGCAAAATCAAATGAACGGCTACACCAAACAAACTAGTAGTACTGACTATAGAAAAACGCATACCAACCAACCCACCATAGAAAGAAAAGAAAAGAAAAGAGAGATTTTGGAAGCAATAGATAGAAACGAGAAGGGAACCAACTAACAAAGAGCCTAAAGCGAGGGGAATGTTGTTGATTTAAGGGTAGAAATAGATCGATATAACACGCCCTGCAATTGCGCGTGTGAAACGCTCATGTTAACGGTGTGGGGTAGCAGCTGTCAGCTCCAGGGAACCACTGTGGGTTGCGTTTTGTCTTGCTTCGCTGCTTTCCCTGCGAACTTCACGCGCTTCCCACCAGCCTTGTGTTCCACCCAGATAAATAAATAAATACTTGCTTCTGTTATTATTATAAACAAAAATTGAATAAAATACACATATTAATATAATTAGTTGATCTTATTTAAAAGAGTTATTTGAAATAAAAAAATTAAATTTATTATTTAAATTATACTCTCTCTTATTTCTTAAGCTTGTGTTGTTGAGAATAATAGGAACGATTGGAAAACAAATTTTGTATTAACTAAAGGGTATTTTGATAATAACTTCATTAAATAAGATGAAAGTAGTTGAAATTTGCTTATATTTTGAACAAAAAAATTTTGAAATTTTTTCTTATATTGTTGACCGAAGTAGATCACAAAATGAATTCAAAATTAAAAAGAACTACAATAACTCATAAACATAAACATTATATTTATTAAACTATAATCTTTATTGTTTAGATAGTAGATCCAAGACTATATTTAAATTTATTTAACTTTTTATTGTAAAAGCACATTTATCTCATCCACTTAGAGGTGACAAAATGGGTTACCCGATCCGTCGCGGGCTAGCCCAGCCTTATGGACTGGAAAATAGGTGTCCAAGCCCAACCTTACAGGCTGACCCGGTATTTTTTCCTAAAAAAATTATTTTCAATCATTTTTATTTTTAAGTTCCTAAAAGTGATTATAGCATTGTGTATACGTGTGGACCGGGACATATTTATTTTCAATCAACCTAATTGTTTGTATTGAAAACGTAAAGATATGAATGAAGATATAATAATCATAATCAATGTTGTAAAAGACAACTTCAGAATTAGTTCCCATACGAAACATAAAAAAGCTCCTTAAGTTCATATAGAGATATATTTAAAGTCAAGCTCCTTAAGTTCATAAAGAGATATATTTAAAGTCCAATAAGAACATCAAAAGATGAGCAAGTCCAACAATAGAAACAATGAAAATGTCCAACAATAGAGACAATAAAAAAGTCCAACAAAAATAAACTTCACAAATAACAATGAATGTCGTCCAACAGTAACAATGATATATTTAAAATCCTATATTTTTGCATCAACATTGGCATTTAAACCTCATTGAGAAAGCTTTACATCTTCAAAATTGATGGCCGCCTGCTCATCATCATCATCTTCATTATCATAATCTAAAATAAAAAATAGACTTTGTTATGAATTTTTATATAAATCAATGACTTGATTTTAAATCCTAAAAATGATGAAGCTTAAAAAACTCACCAACAAAATCATGTAACCAACTACGTGTGCACAAGAGAGCTTGAACCGTTTCATCCCGCAATGAACTTCTATACTTGTTCAAAACTCGAGAACCAATTCTAAAAACCGATTCTGTTTGCCACAATGGTTATTGAAACGCTCAATATATCACAAGTCATCATTGCAAGATCAGGACATCTATGACTTCTTTCCTTCCATGATGGGAACTCTCTGTGACTATGGTTAGGTTACCCTTTTGAAGATGAAGGAAGACAGACAGAACTCATAGAAGACACAGAACGAGGAGACCCTGAGATGGAATGGAAGTATGGAACGTAAACGTTTAACATTACTGTATTGGGTCTCTTGCCTCTTGGCCCTTTTTTAATTTTTTATTTTCATATTTATATTTTTTATTTTTTAGTTAAATAAAAATTAAAATATATAAAAGTGACTGGGCTACCCGAGCCCGATACGGATTCGGGTTTCATTGGGTAGCGCCAAAAAGGCCCGAAATTAAAATGGGCTCAAATTTTAATACACAAGTTCTATAATTCATAGGACATATCCGACCCCACCCGATCGACCGGCCCATTTTGCCGCCTCTACATCCACTGTTCTTTTTTATGAGTCATTGTTTTTCTTCTTTACAAACAATACTCACTTTATAGTTTAAGAAAATTTTATGGTATATGACTTTTTTTTTCTCTGGCCATGTATCCACATGAAATTAAACCTTGATCTTAGAGTGGAAGTTAATGTGAAACTTTAAATATGCTATATGACTTTTTTTTTTTTTTTTTGTCTTTGACCATATATTCACATGAAAGCTGTGAAACTAACCCTTGATCGAGGGGTGAAAGTTAGGTAAAGTACTCCCCAAATTAGCGATTCCATGTTTCGAACATCTGATCTTACAGGTAAAGTTCGTCTAAGAACATAGTCCACTTCCACTACAACAACCACTTTTTTTATGCTATATGTCTTGTTTGAAATTACCAAAAAATGTTTTTCTTAGATTGAAGAATAATGTGATTTTTAAAAGATGATGACAATATATATCTTAGAAAGTATATGAAACCAAATAACTTATGGGAATGTGCTTTGAGCTCATTCTTTCTGCCTACGTCCTTATAAGACGAGAATAATTTGAAATGAACAAGTTACTTACAGTTGTTTTTACGTAGCGCACGTCCATTTTTATTTTTATTTTGATAAGCCAATATTAGTAATTATTGATAGTTGTTATGTTAGGGGAAGGATGATATTTGAACTCCTTACCTCCAATTGTACTTAGAATCTCATATGTCCCTTAACATCATCAAGTGAGTAACCTAAGTGAGACAACGCACGTCCAGTTACCCACTAACCAGATCTGAAATCGAAAATTCCAGTTTATGAGAGAGGATTAGGGGATTGGTAAACCTTGAGATTACCCAAAAATCAAATAGAAATTTGGAGGTAGAATCGCGATTACCAAAAAGAATGCCGGGGCTCTCTTGAAATTGTTTCTCAACTGTGTTCCTTGTTTGATACAAAATAAATGTATTGAAATTAACAGAAAGAGAATATAATACTACAATTGTCATAGTTACCAGGTACCACTTCCTAGTACTATATCCCTCGCATACTCATATTTCATACGCTGATCTCTCTCTCTCTAGTATCGTACTGATATACAGTTTTCTAATTCTAAGAAGACATAACATATAGATTTTAGGGGTTTGTTTAGATTTAAGTTAAGGTAATTCTTCAAAAATATTTTTAGCAGAAATAATTTTGTAAACACAACTTCTCCTAAAAATTGGATTTCATATTTTTGATAAACATTTTTAGTAAAATCCTAATCAAAGAAACATTTGAATATTAAAAGTGACTTTTTATAAATAAAAATAAAAAACATTTTAAGAAAGGAAAACCTAAACATTTTAGTGTAAACCGTCATGGAGATGGAATGTTATTTGTTAGTTAAATAACCAGTATTAGTAACGGGTTCAACTCTCGATGGTACTCCATGTACATAGCATTATTTCTCTAAAATTAAAAAAACTTAATGCCGATTGAAAGTAAGAAATAATACATATATTATAATAATATATGGTGGAATTGAGGTGCAGTGAAGGTAAGCAGAGAAAGAATTTTGGGTGTCTGAGAATAAGAAAGTATAAGAGTGAGACGCACAGAAACGGACACCAGCATGGCCGAATGTATCAGGGCTGCTGCTGTGGGTGGTGCCAGCCAACTGCCAAGTAATAGGTAAACTTGATAAACACACTACACAACAAGAATTGGAGAGTGACTGAGAGAGAAAATACATGGGGACAATAAGGATAGGAGGGAAGAAATAAAAAGTGTACATATTAATTGTTGAAGTAATTTGAATTGAAACTTCACTCACGAGATGGCGCTCATCACTCCAACTCAGCTATAGATTTTGTTAAAAGGAAAAAAATAAGTGAAATGAAAGGCTGAAGGTTCAGAATTGAGATGGTTTGGGGCCGTTGGATGAGTCACAAAATGATAATGCGTAGCGTGGAGGCCCAATCCACATCCGTCTGCACTTATTCTGTTTGTGGAATCTGTTCTGAACTCTTGCGGGACATCTGACACCAATGCCCCCACTACTCTCACATCTCAACCCGAGGGATTATTTCTTTTCTACCAAAAACTCCACCATCTCCACCATTCAAAAATTATTTACTGTACTGACCTAGACAGTCATATGTTCAACTCAATTTTTCCTCACAAATGCAATAAAATACAGTATACCTCCTCCTAATTTGCATAAAACGCTCCTGATAACACTTGTTACATTTTAGAATTTAATTGGTATATACTGACAGTATAGAGTTTTTCTGATGTCAATCAATCAGAAATTGACACACCATTATAAATATTTGAATCTTATCCTAATCACATTAAAAGTCATCAATTTCATCATTTCTGATTGATTGTCAGTGTAAAAATCTTTATACTTACAGTACATAGAAATTAAACTCTACATTTTATCATTACAATAAACAACAGTTTAATTTTCATATATTATTCATGTATAGTTTTTTATATTATTATTATTATTAACTAATCATCTGGGCTTTCGGCATTATAAGGTGAATGGTTTTGTTCAGGGAGGGATATAAGATTTGAAGTGATAAGGTTCAACTCCCTCCATAACATATTAATTAGTAATTATTAATATTTGTCTATAAAAAAATATTATCAATCAATTACAAATCACTTCATATATAATTTTTAAGATAATTATGATAATAGTCAAATATTTGAATTAGCTAATTTAGTGATCTTGATCTGCTAACAACCAAAAAAAAAAAACTCAACTATTTTCTTGTGGGCTGCTATTAGTGGGCCAACGGGATGGCCGAATTATTATTAGGCTTGTACTTCCAAGCATCAAGGAAATATTTAAAAAAATAAATTGGACTGATCATCAAATTGATGAAAATATTAGTTCAATGTTTAATGGTTCAATAGTAATTATATCATGATCGAACATGTAATAATTAAATATATATTTCATATTATTTGTTATATTATGTAATAAACATAAGACAAATTAAATTTTAAATCGATATAAAATAATTATATTATATATTTCATAACATAAAAAATCTACAAAGAAGGATAAATAATAAAAACCGTGTACATGTATTTTTATACCTTGCCATTGGGCCTTTTTTTGACAAAAAATATATATTTTAATAATTAAAAAATAAAATAAATTCAAAAAAATGGAAATAAAAAATGGGTGGTTCAATTGATTTTCACCAGTAATTCTTGACCCATTTTTATCGATTTTGGATCGTTTCTCACCGATTCTAAAACTAGTCAATTTTTTAGGTTGAATGAACTAAACATTTTACTGATTCCCGATTCAACCGGCGATCCGGTCTTCAAAACTATGGTTACAAGAAGATAAGATTAGAGGTAAGACTTAAATGTCTCATACGAGATACATTTGACATGTAGTTGTTTCAATAAATAAATAATTAAACAATAAGGGGTTAAATCACAATTAGGTAAAAAGAGAGGTGATTTTCGAAGGCCCACTAATTTAATGGAAGTTAGTATATGAAAAAGGGTTATTCTCATGCATCAGAAAGATGTCATGTTATCAACAAACAAAAAAAAAATAAAGACACAAAATGGTCTCTCAAATTTTTCGAGTAGCCCGATTTGGTTCCTAAAAAAATAATAATTTGGTCCCCCAAATTTAAAAATGGGGGACATATAGTTCTCATGGAGGGATCAAATTGTCCCCCTTTTTAAAATTTGAGGGACCAAATTATCCTTTTTTTCGGATCAAATTGGACTACTCGAAAAATTTGAAGGACCACTTTGAACCTTTTATTTTAAAAAAAAAAAATGTCATGTTCATGGTAACCCGCAGCCCCCTGGTCACACTAACGTAGAGAAGGAATAGTAAAGGAAGTCGAGGAAAAAAAAACCCGATTTCACGCTAATTGAGCAAATTGACAGTGTTGAGGAACTCTCTTTAAATATAGCAACATAGAGGTAAGTAAATGTATTCCCTATGGTCTTTGATAGTGCTGTATGTGAATTGTGAAAGTTAAGAAATTCTAAGATCCCTTGCTGTAACGAGTAAAAAAAAAACTACAACTTTCATATGCTATCAGACCATTAGGTTAAGAAATTTGTGATTATTTGGCATGAACCTTAAATATGAAATTTGGGGGTTTGATTTGGTAAGAACCCTGCTTATAAAATTTGGGGTTCAAATGTTTCTTTCATCGAATAGAATTATTTAGGTGTTTTTATGTTCAATTAATTGAAGCATGATGGAATACTTAATTGTCCATTATGGAATAGGTGTTTTTCAATTAGCATCCACCGTGAGAGAATTGATTTGGACATTTGAACAATGAATTAAGTTTATTTTAAATGATTTTATTTTATAAGCCATAATGTAGAAGACACCAATCACCATTTAGAAATATCAACTCGAGTATGCATATTCTAAGGCAAGTCACTTTTATAATTAGAATACGGATTTATATGCCAACATGTGGTTGATCCGAACGATAGCGGGTTCGGATTCCTTAAGTAAGTGATTATGGGTTTGATTCATGATTTTTGTATATGGAAAAGATATGGTTAGGAGATGGAAACTCTTAAATATCGTCTAGATCCCCGACAAAAATTAGTCATTGTTTATGACGATAGAAACTTCGTATTAATGGTATGGTAAAAAAAAAATAATAAATATGTATTTCAGTTGAGTCTTTACATTACATCAAATTAATCCCAAATCATATGATGAATATATATGCCTCAATGAGTCATATATTTGATGCTATATGAATGACATGAAGATTGATGTTCTATGGGTGTTAACGTTGGTTTTTTGGTTTCTGACCAAAATTCCTTTGTTACAAATAATTAAAGATCAACTGAGTGTGTGACCTATGAGTTATGCGATAATCTCGTCAAAATATGTGTACATATCATCTGCCAAGTATGAATTTGACAAGTTAGTCAAATGTAGTAATATACTGACAATGACTTAATGCTATGACAAGTATATAAAAAAATGGTGTACAGATTATTATCAATAATGAAACTTGACAACGAAATTGTTTATATTTGAAAATAGGAATTTGAAATTTAAAAGAAGGAAGTAATTTATATGTAGAAAATAACTTCCAGATTGAACTAAGTTTACAATAAAAAGAAGAAACATAAGTTTAAGAAGAAAATTAAGTAGAGTGGGATCTAAGTGATACTACTTGCAAGAACTGAATGGATTTAAAAGAAGAACATCGAAGAACCATTAGAAATAAATAAGAATCAATGAAGAACTCGAATAAAAGAGATGAAAATGACATTGATTTTTTGCCATAGTATTGAAATTAATCTGCTGTGTGATCGAGATGTGTAGGATGTGTATCAAGTAATCTCCTCCATTACATTGTAATGACTAGTATTTATAGGCAAATAAAATAACTACCTAGTAGTAACTTCCTATCTAAATGACTGCCACATGTCCTTGGCAGTTATCTTAGGCTTTATATTTAAACTTCTTGTCAATACAATTCAAATAACTGCTCGATGTCTTGAACCGCTCCGTGTCAACTGACTTGTCTTCGACGGGATTAACTGTTTGACAACTTATGTTGACTATATTGTTGATTTTGAGACTTGGTCATTTTTTCTTTTCCATATCTTTGACAATCCTCCCCTGAATTTCGTCGAAAAGGTTGCTTGTCAATATATCTTTTCGTCGACATGTACACTTTCTTTTCAGCTAAGTATTTTCGATATTTAGAAAATAATTTTCTTTACTTTAGTTCCTCCGTCAGCCTGTCGGAATTATTTCTGTCAAGAGTTTGAAATTCTTCTGCTAACAATGGGTACAATAAAATTTATTGTTATATATATATATATATAATAAGGCATTTATGAGTCATCCGAAGTTTGATAGGTAATGTATATGCGTCATTGGTTTAATTACATATTTAAAGATAATAAATATTTATAATCCATTCACGCTTCATTGTCAATTATTCTATTAGCATGACGATGTTTGAATGTTGTGTGTGTTGAGTAAAAAACTCATGAGAATAAGGTTTATGACTTTATGTAGCAAATTTAAGTGTTATGAAAAGAGAAAGATTTTTTTTTTTAGTCAATGAAAAGAGAAAGATTAATGGTTGTATTTGAGGAATGTCTTAGAAACTAAGGAAGAAGTTGAATAACATTAGCTGGACCTTATCTAGAAAGAAGAGGTATCATCTTCCTTCCCCCTTCTAGCAGCCATGTTTTGGTAAGATGGTCTCATCCCCCTTTGGCGTTTTAAAGTGCACTATTGATGCTGCTTTCTTTGAAGATCTTAACTTAACTGGCTTTGGTATGTGTATCCGTGATCATGAAGGAATCTAGCTTTGTGCAAGCCAAATCTCTTTGGGTCAACTCAGTTCTAAATGTGAAAGTTGGTGAGGCTTTGGGTTTGATGCATGCTATCCAATGGGTTATTGAGCTTGGATTCCACAATGTTCTTTTTGAATCTGATAGCAAAGGAGTAATTGATGAGCTCTCTTCTTCTCATGACAATTTCACGGAGTTTGGTGTCATCATTAACCACTGCAAGAGACTTATTTCCTCTTCTTCAAACTTTTCAACTAAGTTTATTAGGAGGCAGGCAAACAAAGTTTCTCACTCTCTAGCTAGAGCATCTGCATTGTATGCTAGCTCCTGTCTCTTTTACATTGCTCCTAATTGTATTCCAGACATTATTATGAATGAAATGCCATAAATTCACTTTGATAAAAAAAACGTTGAATAACATTAGAGAAATCTCAGAAAAAAGATTCAAATATTGGTAAGATTGTAAAAAGCTCAAAAATCTCAAAAACTCTAAAATTATACTTCCCGAAAAAGGTTTGTGAAGCTCGTACTCATAAATAATAGGCTTAATTGTAGTTTTGGTCCCCTATTATTGATCATGTGTAATTTTGGTCCCTAAAGTTTTTTTCGTGGACATTTGGTCCTATGTTTTTTCAATGTTACAAATTTGGTCCTTCTATCAATGACTGTCAAGTTTTCAATGATCAACATGGAGAGACCACCCATCTAAGCACATATAATCATTGTTCTATGCGAATCGAACCTTTTTCCGAGCTTTTGTGGTAAAGGATCAAGTTCTAGAACCAAAAAATGTCCCGAAAAGGAAGGACAAAACCAGTAAATAGCAGAGAGGAACCATCGAACCATGTTCAATCTAAGGCGTCGAGGGGGGAGAACCTCAACCAAAGTTGTGTGTGCTTAAAAAAGTGGTTCATCTATGTTGATCATTGAAAAAATTGACAGACATTGAACAAAAGGACCAAATTTGCAACATTGAAAAAAATAGGAGGATCAAGTGTGCACGAAAAAAAACGTCAGGGGCCAAAATCGCACATGAAAATAATAGGGACCAAAACTGTAATTAAACCTAAAGAATAAAATAAAGGCTCCAATGAAAGTTGTCGAGACTTGTTGCTTCAGATATTAAATTATAGTAATTGGTTCGGTTCCAAAATAACCAAATTAATGATCATTGGGTTTGGTTCAACTCGGAGTCGTGCACAAAAAAGAAAAAAAACGATATTAACCCAAGACATCACCTAAATTTATTGAAAATCTTTATGTAGTGGATTTAATAAATAAATAATTAAAGAATAAGAACTAAATTACAATTGGGTGTAAAATGGGAAGTGATTTCTAAAAATCTACTAATTTGATGGAAGTTAGTATATGTACTGACCGAGGAGTGAAACCCGGCCACCGAGCTTGAATACCCGGCCCAATCCGGAAATTAAGGATGAGAAGTTAATATTACCTTTAATAATCCTGATATTATCTGAAATAACATTATCCGGTTAAAAGAGATAATATCCCCTAAATTAAGGATAAGATATTGATATTATCCTTAAATAATCCTGATATTATCTGAAATAACCTTATCCGGTTAAAAGAGATAATATCCCTTGAATTAAGGGATAAGATATTGATATTATCCTTGAATAATATTATCCTTGAATAATCCTGATATTATCTAAAATACCCTTATCCGGTTAAAAGAAATAATATCCCTTAAATTAAAGAAATCACATCTCAAAGATGATTGAAGAGATAAAAAAGGGATAAATCCAGATCTCTAAAAAAGGGGATCCTATTATAAAAGTGGGAGAACCCAATAGAGAAACTCACTTTTCACTGAACCCCGCTGACTCTCCCTTAAGTGTAATAGCGAAACTAGCTCAACCAAGAGACTATTGAAAAGTCCTTGCTCGCTGGTATTCATCGGATACAATATTAGGGGATCGAGATCGCCGTATGACCAAGGGTTGAACCTAGAACTACGTACGTCTGGCTTTGATTCCCATTGGGATACGTAGGACCAGAATACAACGTTCTGTCAAGCCATAATCTAAAACAACCCCCATCGTTCACCCTTGGTTTGACGTTCTACGGCGAGATTCCGGCAAGTCGGATCTCGGCAGGAACATTTGGCGCCCACCGTGGGGCTGAGGAAAAACTTTCCCCGGTTCCACAAGAAAGCTTGATGGTGACTACACGGAATGGTCCGAGGGGAGAGGCGAACAGCATGAACCATGGAGATCATGAGGCCTCGAACACGAGCCAAAACCACGGCAATCGTCCCTCCTCTCCCATCAACGAAGATATTCCTCGGCTGGGAGAAGTTATGGAACAACTAAAGCAGCTATGGAAGGAGAACGAGGAGATACGTGCGCAAAATCAGAGGCTTTTAAGAACTCGGAAAAGAGAAAGGTCCCTGACACCTGCTGACGAAGAGCAATCCTCACCCGAGACTGGCCAAAAGGATCCATCCTACGCACCCTCTCCTCGGGAAACTAACCGACCATCCAAAACCAAACCTCCCCCGGAAGCTTCAGAAGCTAAGTCTCGTGCAGAAAGGACTAGCCAAAAAGGAAGGATAACGGACCGACGCCCGAGGTTGCCGTTTCGAAAGCCGTCATGTGCAAAGTTTTCCCAACCACTTTGCAAGGCCCTGCCTTAAGCTGGCTTACGAATCTGCCACCTCGGTCAATAGATTCCTTTGATGTGCTCGTAACTAAGTTTACCTCACACTCGCAGCAAAGCCGAAGGCATAAAAGGCACTCGGTCTCGCTTTGGTGAATTTTAAACAAGAAAGGAATGAATCACTCGAGAGATTATATGGCTCGTTTTAATGCCAAACAAATATTAATTCCTAACATGATCTCGAACTCCGCCTTCATACCACCATCATGGGCGGTCTGCAGGCGGGTCCATTCTTTGAGTATTTATCGCGAAAACCACGAGAAATTTTGAAGAGTTGCGGTAAAGCTACTAGGTTTCATGAACTCGAAGGAGATGGAAGAATTCAAAAGGAGAGAAAGAGGTTTCAAGACAAGAACTCGATCCCAAGAAAAGAAAGAAATAGGGGGCTGATCCACGAGAGGACCCAAAAGACCAATGAAAAGGGATTCTCGGAGAGGCAACCATGTACCAGTCTTATACGCCGTTAAATCGATCTCGGGCAACCATCCTCCGGGGGAGGTGTGCAACGCCGAGCTACTCACCTTACCTCGCCCATCCAAAACACCGGCCAATCTTGTGAAGCAAAGAATGCATGTGGCATCAAAACTATGGTCATTCCACTAAAGACTGTAGAAAAACCCGGGAAAAAATCGAGGACTTGAGTACGGGAAGGTCGTCTTGACCGTTTCGTTCACGAGATGATGATGGAGGTGGATGAGATGGTCGAAGACGACGGAGACGCGGTTATGACAAGCAGAATCGAGATGCAAACCTGCAAGGGAACAACCAGAGCGAAGATCGGATGAACAATCAAAGAGCTCTTAATGAAGAATCAGAAGGAGGAGTCAGAGGGGTCATCAATACAATCTCAGGAGGATTTGCAGGTGGAGGAACCACGAGTTCAGCTCGGCGGCGTCATGTTAAAGCCCTCCGATCTGTCAACACGGTATCTCGGAAAACCTGCAAGAACAAGACCTCCAATAACTTTCACGGATGAAGATTTCGAGGGTGGATCCAAATCAAGGCGATCCAATGGTGATAACGGTCGAACTAGCCAGGGGAGCTCGGCCGATATTCTATACCCGGCGACCTTCAAGAAACTTGGAATTCCAGAAAAGCTAATAAAAGAGCAGGAAGACAAGCTAGTAGGGTTCGCCGGGGAACAAGTAAAAACCCGAGGTTACATAGACCTGTTAACAACGTTTGGAGAAGGAAGACTCTCCAAATCCGTATCAGTCGGGTACGTTATTGTAGATGCCAGCACGTCGTACAACATCCTTATTGGAAGACCGACGTTGAATGCGCTCGGAGCGATTGTCTCCACCCCGCACCTGACAATGAAATTTCCAGCAGATTCTGGAGATATCATCGCAGTCCAGGCTGACCAAAGGCTAGCCAAGCAATGCTATGTAGATAGCCTGAAGACTGCCCGAATCCGGGATATCGCAAAAAATCCCAAGGATGACAAAGCAGAAGTGGTCAGCTCGGTAACTTCAACTAGCTCGGTCGGCATGTTTGAAATTGACCCAAGGATGGAAACGTACGAATCCAGATCCGAACCAACAGAGTCTTTAGAAAGGTTTCAGTTAGGAGCCCAAGCTGAACAATGCACCCAAGTCGGCAGTCAGCTCGACTCCTCGCTCAAACAAAGGATTCAGGCTGTCTTAAGAAAGAATGCCGATTTGTTTGCTTGGAAGACGTCGGATATGCCTGGTATAGACCCTAATTTTATGTGCCACAAGCTATCCATATGCCCCGAAGCCAAGCCTGTAGCTCAAAGAAAAAGGAAACTTGGCGAAGAAAGGCGCCGAGCAGTTGCCGAGGAGACTTCCAAACTGGTCAAAGCAAATTTCATCAGAGAGGTGAAATACACTACTTGGCTAGCCAACGTGGTGTTAGTTAAAAAGGCCAACGAAAAATGGAGAATGTGCACCGACTACACCGATCTCAACAAAGCGTGTCCAAAGGATTCTTATCCTCTCCCCAACATTGTGAGACTAGTGGATGGGGCCTCAGGGTACAAAGTTTTGTCCTTTTTGGACGCATACTCAGGCTATAACCAGATCAGTATGTACTCACCCGATGAAGAAAAAACGGCATTCATGACTGATGGGGCAAACTACTGCTATCGGGTAATGCCCTTCGACTTAAAAAATGCTGGTGCAACATATCAAAGGCTTATGGACAAAGTTTTCGTCAACCAAATCGGAAAGAACTTAGAAGTATATGTTGATTATATGATGGTAAAATCCGATGATCCAAGGCAACACCCAGTCGACCTCGAAGAAATTTTCAGCCAGCTCAGAAAGTACAACATAAGGTTAAATCCAGAAAAATGCTCCTTTGGTGTACAAGGAGGAAAGTTCTTAGGAGATATGCTAACACACAGGGGGATCGAAGCTAACCCAGATAAATTCAAAGCCGTTATAGAAATGCGGAGTTCTCGGAATGTGAAAGAAATTTAGAGATTAGCCGGCCGATTAGCTTCTCTATCCCGATTTCTCCCGAAGTCTGTAGAAAAGGCAAGACCCTTCTTCTAGATCTTGAAAAAACCAAAAGATTTCATCTGGACTGAAGAGTGTGAGAAGGCCTTTGAAGATCTGAAACTCTTCCTAGCCTCTCCCCCAATCCTCACTCGGTCTCAGCTCGGCAAAGATTTGTACTTGTACCTATCTGTCAACGATTATGCAATAAGTGCAGCGATCATCCAGGAAGAGGAAGAGCAACAGATGCCGGTACTATGTTAGTAGAATCCTGAAAGACACAAACTCGGTATCAAATAATTGAAAACTAGCCCTCGCCCTAGTTATGGCAGCTCGGAGGTTACGACCTTATTTCCAGTCGCACCAAGTGATAGTCAAAACTGATCATCCAATAAAGCAAGTGCTCAGGAAACCCGATCTAGCCGGACGGATGATAGCCTGGTCAGTAGAATTGTCGGAATTCGGTTTGCAATATGAGCCGATGGGCCCCATGAAAGCACAATACCTCTCCGACTTCATTGTCGAGCTCTCTTCTAAGCTGAGGTCGGAAACCTTCGTTTGGCTCCTATATGTTGACAGATCATCTAACTTGAAAGGAAGCAGGGCTGGAGTAATTCTCGAAGGTCCGGATAATCTAATCCTAGAACAATCCTTAAAATTTAGGTTTACTGCTTCAAACAACAAAGCAGAATATGAAGCCCTTATTGCAGGACTGATGCTAGCTAAAGAAATTGGGGTCCGAGAATTAAAATGCCGAAATGACTCACGACTTATGTGAGGACAAGTCTCGGGAGATTATCAAACAAAGGATCCCCAACTAACCAGATATCTCTGCAGGGTTAATAGCCTAGTCTCGGAATTTGATAATTTCACTATTGAGCATATACCTCGGGAGGAAAATTCCAGGGCAGATCTATTGTCTAATTTGGCTAGCACCAAGAAAGCTGGCCAGCTAAGAACTTTCATTCATGAGAACCTCCTCGAGCCGAGCATAAAAAGTGTCGAAGTAATAATGACCGAGCACTATGATCGTGGCTGGATGATACCAATTTGGGAATATCTAGCCTCGAACAAATTGCCAAGTGACCCTAAGGAGGCAAGGTGAATTCGTCTTAAATCTTGCCATTACACCATCCGAGACGGCGAGCTGTATAGACGAGGATTCTCAAGGCCATTACTGAAGTGCCTAGCTAAGGAGCAGTCCGAGTACGTAATGGATGAGATGCACCGAGGAATCTGTGGGATGCACTCAGGGGACCGATCTCTGGCAGCTCGGGTCTTGTGATAAGCCTCTGGCTTATCTAGTTTTATGACTAGATGAACTAGGGTTTATGTGCCAATCAGTCGAGTACACTCTCGTTTTCGCCCAAATTTGCCTTGTTTTGTTCCTAAGTTGGACTTTGACTCGTTTTGCGTCTTTTGTGTAGTTTTTAGCTTATTTTGGATAGAATTATGCTTTTGGTTGCTTTTGGTGTTTTCAGGTCAATAAGTGAAGCTCCGGGAGTCAAGGAAAGTCAAGAAGCAATGGAAAAAGCACTTCTGGAGATACTCGCCTCGCGAGTGGATGCTCGCCTCGCGAGCCTGAACATCAAGATAAAGCAGCAACAGTCATCACTCTGGTTCGCCCCGTGAACAGTCTTCTCGCCTCGCGAATCATGAAGACCTGGAAGTCAAAGACCATCACGGCCTAGCCGTGATGAAGGTCACAGCCTAGAATTGAATCTCGCCCCGCGAAAGCATCTCGCCACGCGAGAGTTTGAAGACACTGGAAGACAGAGACAATCACGGCCTAGCCGTGATGAAGGTCACGGCTGTGACAGTTTGAAGTTGGAAGACTCGCCCCGCGAATACACTCTCGCCTCGCGAGAATCCAAAATTGAAAGCGCGCCAAAACTAATGTTCGCCTCGCGAAAGTGTGTTCGCCCCGCGAGAGTCCGAGAACCAGAATCCTTATTTATAGGCTGTTTCAGATCAGATTG
Source organism: Sophora flavescens (assembly GCA_030762895.1). NCBI lineage: Eukaryota > Viridiplantae > Streptophyta > Magnoliopsida > Fabales > Fabaceae > Sophora > Sophora flavescens. The sequence continues at coordinate 1,504,057 of CM061065.1, forward strand.
AGGGGAGTTGGTTTTTCCACTTGTTTTAGATCAGATTTTGTGCGAATCCTTGTTTCTGGAGCTGCGTCTCCCTCCTCTTTTCTTTTCTTATTTTATTATGGAGATTGTTGCCAATTGTTCGTGTGTTGTTACGAACATGAGGAACTAATCCCCTCGTCTGGGGGATCGATGAAGCCACCCATGGCGGTATAGTGTTAATGTGATGTATGTTTTTCTCCCCTTCTCTCAATACATGTTTTCCAATTCTGATTTGATTGTGTTGATCATATGTGTTGCGTGATTAACTAGTTAAACGTGTTTGAGGCCGAACGGCGATTCGCGTTTTAGAACTTGAATTGGAATCACTAATTGAATAATGAGCACGACAGTGGATTTAGGAGATTAGTGCAACCTTTTAGGGAACAAGAATTAATAGAATTCGAGATTAGGATTATGAGACCTAGTAAGTAATTAATCCAATTATCGAATACGTCCTATTGAGCACGACAGTGGATATAGGAGAATTTGGGGGTCCCGGTTGACATTGTAATTGAATTTGGGGAGGAATTCATCATCACGTGGGAACTATACATGATTGGGTAGGTGGAATTGAGACCCTAGATATTTTAACTTCTGATTTTAATACCTTAGTTTATTTGATTTGTCAATTAAATTGCGATCTTAATCTCTCTCTCTCAACCATTTTCCTCACTTGATCAAACGTATCTGATTTCCCGCGGATTAGTTGAATTGGTAGCCCAATCCCTGAGTTCGACCTCGGTAATTACTTACCGTGTTTATTTTATTACTTGCGACGACCCGGTACACTTGCCGGTGACATCAACAAGTTTTTGGCACCGTTGCCGGGGATTGGCACAACCAATTTTCCTAATTTTTAGGAAATTCGATTGATTGGTTAAGTTGATTTTATTTTTATTTTTCTGTTATTTCTTTATTATTTCTCTCTACTTCTTTGATTCCACTTGGTCTTGCCGTGTTTTTGTATGTGAGGTACCCTTTCACAAGAGGACCTGCTATTTGATTCGGAAATCACCAAGACTGAGAAGCGCTTAAGGAAGGAAGTCAGAGAAAGAAAGAGGCTTGAAGCGATTAATCTTGAGGACATGGCCGAAGAAAATCCTCCCCCTCCTCCTCCTCCTCGTTACAAGCCTCTCTTCGAGTACGATCTACCCAGCTTGGGAGATTGTGACTCTTCTATTGTGAGGGGCAACCTGAATACAAACTCTTTCAGAGTGGAAGCATGTGTCACATTCCAGATCCGTGAGAATCAGTTTGATGGGAGTGGCAAACAGGACCCTCATAGACACATCACTCGCTTCCTTGAAGCTTGTGACTTACAGAAGACAAGAGGAGTCTCACAAGATGAGTTTCGCTTGCGGCTTTTCCCTCTCTCTCTTAGGGATGTCGCTCGCGATTGGGTTGACAGCTTGGATAGGAACAGCAACAGAACTTGGGAGCAATTGGCACAAAAGTTCCTAACCAAATATTTTCCTCCTCAGAAAGCGGCACAAGCAAGAATAGCCGTTACATCTTTCAGGCAGACAGAAGATGAAACCTATAATGAAGCTTGGGAGAGGTACAATGGGCTCCTGAGAAGATGCCCCCCAGCGTTCTTTGACCCAGTCTCCAAAGTTCATCATTTCTTTAACGGGTTGAGGGGACGCTATCAGATGAACTGTGATGCCGCAACTGGCGGCTCTTTTTCCTACTTATCAGCTGAGGATGGATGGGCATTATTGGAGAAGATGTCATATAATGATTACAACCGTGGAAGGGAAACCTCAAATGGAATCAGTTAGGGACAATGGAGGCCATTCTTGAGCAAAAGCAGATTGTTGAAGATGCAGATTGAGGCTTTGTCTGGGAACAAGAAAGTTAATGCGATACACGAGGGGATGCCTCCGGGTTGTGACAATTGTAATGGAGATCATGACACTCGGAGTTGTCCGCTGAATTTCTCCCAAGAACATGTGGACTCATGCCACAACTTCTATGACACTGTGCCCCAGAACAACTATCAGAGGAACAGACAGAATGACTACAGTCAGAATCAGAATAGGGGGTATATGAGGAGAGACCATCCGGGTTTCGCTTGGAGTAATGCTAGTGGTGGTCTATCCGGGCAGCAACATCCTCAACAGAATTGGCAACAACCTCCACAGGGTCTGAGGCCAAACATTGGAATTCAGCAGCGCAATACCCAGCAGGCTCTTTCGGGGCCTAATCAGTTGCAAATAACAGATGATGGAAGGCAACCTTGGGAGTTGGCTTTTGAGAAGTTGTCAACCTTTACAGGCACAACTTTAGAGAAGGTGAATGCGACAATTGACAAGTGGGCAACGCATACAGGGGCGGCAATTCACAATCTAGAAACACAGATGGCCCAACTCGCAAGGCAACTAAATGAGCGTCTCCCAGGCACTTTCCCAGGTGATACAGAGAACAACCCTAAGAATCAATGCAATGCCATAACAACTAGAAGCGGAAGGGTGTTAGAATCTAACGAGGTGCAATTAGTTCTCGGAAGACAATGCCCGTAACAACCGCATATTGAGGAAGAGCAACCTGAGAAAGAAGAGTTGGTAAGTGACAAGGCACCGAAGCAAGGGGGAAGGCTGAAACTTGTAGATGAAGAGTTCCGAAAGAAGAAGTGGGTTGAACCCCAAGACCTCCCGCCTTACATGAAGGTACCGTATCCTGAAAGATTGAAGAAGCCTCAACAGGATAAGCAATTCAATAAGTTCCTTGATGTCTTCCGAAAACTTCAAATTAACATTCCATTTGCGGAAGCCTTGGAGCAGGATGCCATCATATGCCTGGTTTATGAAGGAACTTCTCACCAAGAAGCGGAGAATAGTGGATGAGGAAACGGTTGCTTTGACCGAGGAGTGTAGTGCCATTCTTCAAAGAAAACTACCTCCAAAGTTGAAGGATCCCGGTTCTTTTTCGATACCATGCACCATTGGGGGGATGACTGTAGGGAAGGCATTATGTGATCTAGGGGCAAGCATCAACTTGATGCCCCTCTCCATGATGAAGAGGTTGGGGATCAAAGAAGTCAAGGATACACGGATGTCACTCCAACTGGCCGATCGTTCTGTAAAATATCCTTATGGGGTGGTCGAAGACTTGTTAGTAAAGGTGGACAAGCTTATATTTCCGGCGGGCTTTGTAGTGCTTGATATGGATGAAGACGCCGAGATCCCTCTCATATTGGGTAGGCCCTTCTTGGCCACTGGGGGTGCCTTGATAGATGTGCGACAAGGGAAACTCACTCTAAGGGTGCAAGATGATGAGGTAGTCTTCAATCTCTTTGAAGCAATGAAGCACCCTGCAGAGAGGACGGAAGCGTATCGTGTGGATATGGTGGATCCAACTGTCAAGGCAAAGGCAACTAGAGAAGCCCATAGTTATTCACTTGCTCAAGTGTTGGTAAAATCCCATGATGATGATAGAGAGGAAAGAGGCCCTTTGGGGGATGAGGTCTATCTTGAATGGTTAAAAGACATGGAAGCCATACCGAGTATCCCAGAGGATGAATGTGCAAGGGAAAAGACCAACAACAAGGGCATGGAAAAAGAGGATAAAGCATCAAAGTTGAAAGGTGGCACAACCGTGGTGGTCAATGCAGACAATGAGTTGATCCCAAAAAGGACCATCGCGGGGTGGAGAGTTCATGCTGATTATAGAAGGATGCTGGACTTAAATGAGTTGTCCGGGAACAGCATGCGAGCATATGAAAGGGCAAGAGCCTACAGAAAACGGACTGAGGCATGGCATGGCAAGCAAGACCTTCTGGATTAACCCTTAGGGGTGACTTGAGTCAGGCTCGGGACGTTAAACAAGCGCTACTTGGGAGGCAACCCAAGCTAGGTATCCTTTGGTTTTAGTTTCTGTCATTTCATTTATATTATAAAAAAAAAATGGAGAGAGAGAAAGAGCTTGATTCGCCACGCGAATCCATAATGGCCCCGCGAGACAGAAGCCCAGAATCTCAGAGGCTTACTCACGTTTCTGTCTCGCGTCGCGAGGTATACTTCGCCCTCGCTATTCTGGGCATCATCATCTGTTGGAATTCCAGATTCGCCTCGCGAGATACTACGCGCCTCGCTATTCTGGAAAGTGTGAATAACGATTTTCCAGATTCGCCTCGCGAGTGATATCTCGCCTCGCGAATCTGCAATTAAGGTTTTAATTTGCAGGAGTTCTTCCAGGATGCTATGCAACAGAAGGGAGGCCGTGAGACCAATTGGATGAGGAGGAAACCATGGAACTTGATCAGGGAATATCCTCTCCTCTCCTCACTTTTGTTTCGTTTTTGCTTTTGTTTTTGCTTTGTTTTTGTTTGTCACTCATGAATAATTTGAGAAGATCAAGAGTTTGTGTATGAATGTGTGTCGGCAAGTTTGTTGGATTTTAATTAAATTGAGCATAGATTGATTGCATGAATTATATTGACCATCGATGATTTCCCCCTAGATTCTGAAAATAGAAAATTGATCCCCATGTGAAAAATTGAAAATTGAACTTTGAGAATTTTATTGTGATTACTTGATTTATGATAAGTTTGGGGTGAGGGGGTGCACACACTAGGAATCGTATCTCGGTCAAACAATTTGCAAACTGTCCAGGTGAGGATTTGAGCCTCCAACTATGTTGTTGATTGTGTGAATCACTTTTAAGTTGCACTTTCCCGGATTTGCTTGAATCTCTTTATGGTTTGCATGATTATGTGTTGCATCAGATGATTTAGGCGATTTTCTTTGAATAACTACTTGGCCTAAAATGAACCATCCCTAATGCATGTTCCCTAGTTAGCCACATTGAGCCTAATTAGCCTATTGTTTCTTTATGACCCTATATTATAAGCCAAAATCTGAAAAACCATGTTAACCAAATCTTAGGATTAGGAGAGCATGGAAGCTTAGCAAGAAAAAGAGTTGTGAGAAACTAAGTTTGGGGTGGCTACAAGGTGATGTGTCATATTGGGGTGAGAAAAAGAAAAATAAAGGTTGAAACTCAAGGCAAAAAGAAAAAAAAAAGAAAACAAAAATGTTGCCAAAAGAAAAGGGGCAAAACAAAAAGACTAGCAAGGAAAAAGCTGTAGTCACCCGAGTCGAAAAAAAAATGAAAAATGGAAAAAGGAATTTGAGTGGAAAATGTGACAAATGCTCATGCTCTCTTAGTTCCTAGGGACTTAAGCCTAATATCCTTGACTATCCTACCTTTAGCCAGGCCCCATTACAACCTTTAAAAAACCTTTTGATGTTGCATGCATGTTTTCGTGGGAACTATTTTTGAGATGAAAATCAAATTCAGGGGAAGTGCTCTTAAAATGTGAAATTGAGTGAAAAGTTGATAGCCTAGACAAACTTGAGCGAATGAGTGAAATACTAAATGCCCTTGTGAGGAAGGCAATTGTTTGAAATTGGTGATCTTCCTTTGTGTGTATCTTTGATCCTCAACTTAGAGTAATGATGGCATGAATGATAAGTTCTCAATTGTTTAAAGTAAACGAATGTGGGGATTACATTGATGTAAAAAGGGGGAATCATTGAAGAAAAACTGTTTGTTCGATTAGTATGAAATTTGTGCGAAATTGATTAGATCCTTTAGGCTTGCCAAGTATTGAGTCCTTTTTGAGTTTTAGCTTGCTCGGGGACAAGCAAGGTTTAAGTTTGGGGTGTTTTGATAAGCCTCTGGCTTATCTAGTTTTATGACTAGATGAACTAGGGTTTATGTGTCAATCAGTCGAGTTCACTCTCGTTTTCGCCCAAATTTGCCTTGTTTTGTTCTTAAGTTGGACTTTGACTCGTTTTGCGTCTTTTGTGTAGTTTTTAGCTTATTTTGGATAGAATTATGCTTTTGGTTGCTTTTGGTGTTTTCAGGTCAATAAGTGAAGCTCCGGGAGTCAAGGAAAGTCAAGAAGCAGTGGAAAAAGCACTTCTGGAAACATCTAAAAATTTAAAAAGGTCGTCCGAGCTAAAATCTAAAAAACATTTATAAAAACATCTAAAAACCTAAAAAGGTCGTCCGAGCTAAAATCGATCGAGCTGAGGTCGAAATGCCGAGCCTATAAAGGTATACAACATCTAAAAACCTAAAGAGGTTGTCCGAGCTAAAATCGATCGAGTTGAGGTCGAAATGCCGAGCCTAAAAAGATGAAAAACGATTAAAAACCTAAAGAGGCTATCCGGGCTAAAATCGACCGGGTTGAGGTCGAATTGCCGAGCCTATAAAGGTGAAAAACAACTTACAACCTAAAGAGATTGTCCGAGCTAAAATCAACCGAGTTGAAGTCGAAATGCCGAGTCTATAAGGGTAAATAACAACTTAACACCTGAAAAGGTAGTCCAAGCCAAAATTGACCAAACCGGGGTCAAACGGCTAAAACCTAAAAAGGCAACCAATGCCTAAGAAGGTAAGTAAAAAAAGTTTTGACTATTTCGAATAAATCGCGTAACACGCCAAAACTATAAAAAATGAGTACTAACTTAGAGAAATAGTTGCAACACTTTCTAAGTAAAAAGTAACTCGTAAGCTAGCACGTAATTCCATTAATAAAAAGGGGGCAAAACCCAAATTACATAAGAGTTCAAAATAAAAAGGGCATTGACCTATGAACATTTTTCCTAGCTTACTAATGGGCATTACCTTAAGCAACAATTTCATGAGTTGAGGTGGTCCTCGGCACTCGGAGGAAGAGCAGCAGATTGGTCAGGTAGGCCCATTTCACCTTCACCATTGGGTCCCTCCTTGGCCCCTCACCCCTCACCCTCCTCATCTTGAGATACGTCCTCCTCATCCTCCGGCTCGGACAATGGAACTAGGATTCCATCTCGGTTAAAATCCTTGTCCACGTCAGAACATGAGAAGTCGGCATTCGGGTTGAAGTGTTGAAGTTGCTTTACGGATCGGGAGAAGCCGTTAACGTGCTCCTTCATAATAGAGGCCTCGGCTTCAGCTAGATCAGACTGAAGCTTGAGATTGGCCTCTTTCTCGGCCTCTAGCGACTTCCGCAGCTCTAGACCAGCCTCCTTCTCGGCTTGAAGCCCCTCCACGACCTTCTGAAGGTTGAGCCGGTCAGTTCTTTCCGCTTCCAGCTCAGCCATGAGGGTGGTATTGACTTTTTCTAGCTCTACCTTTTGGGCCTTCAGCTGGCCAATAACCCGAGCTTGCTCCTCACACTTGGCCACAGCTTGAGCCAATTCATCCCTCACTTTCAGGGCACGAGCTTCACCGGACTTCATCATTTCCACCCTCTTGACATTCTCTAAGAACTGGTGACTCCAGAAGCGGGTAATCGAAGCTATCCAGAGAGCATATGCAGCAGCAGCCTCCATGCTTTCACCAGGCCCTTGCTCCAGCAAAAGACGGGCATCAGCGGGTTTAAGCACCTGGCCGTCGATGAGTGAGCCGGGGTTAAACTCACTACCCCACAGAGAGCCAAAGCCCGGGTTGCAACTCCCGTTGTACCACTTGGTGACCGGGGCAGAATCAGCCATCACAGGAGCTTTCCCCGGCATCCTCTCAACGGCAGGAGTTTCTTCAACAACCAGTATGGGAGAGGGACTTCTCCCCGGAACCTCGGGCTGCAAATCCTCCCGAGTCCTTTTTGGAGAGGCGGGTGTTCTGGTCCGCGGCATCGTTGGCCTTTTTCTTTTTCCACTTAGCTCCTAAGAATCTAACCCACCCACCCGCAGCTTGGTTTACCGACTTCTTCAGCAAATCTTTATAGTTGAATTTCCCCATTATCACTGAAAAATGAGAAATCTGTTAGATACAAGTACGTTGTAGGGTAAGTAAAACACCCACTAAAAAAGCTACTTACGATCAAAATCGACTTGCCGAGTTGACGATTTGGGAAGCAATAAAAGTCTACCACAAGGCAATGGCCGAGGATAGAGTTTTAGGAGCTCAACGTTGGTTTTTTCTTGAGTTGTCATACTAATAGCCTCTGGCTCATCTAGTTTTATGGCGAGTATGACCAGGGTTTTATGCTAATTATATCTCATTTTCACCCAAATTAGATTAGATTGTCCTCAAGCAAGGTTTTGAGTCTCTAAAGTAGTTTTAGGTTAATTTAGCCAGTTTTGAGTCAAATAAAGCACTTATGGCTATTTTATTGTTTTCAGGTTAAGTTAGAAGTCAAGGGAATAAAGAAACAGAGAAAATTCCAATCCTGGAGGTGTTCGCCCCGCGAGAGTCTTCTTGCCTCGCGAACCTGAAAGCCAGCTGAACAGCAAAAATGTCATCCTCTCTGGTTCGCCCCGCGAACAACACCTTGCCTCGCGACCCTGATAGCTGACTGTTCCAGAGAAATGCAACCCATTCTGTGTCGCCTCGCGGATCCATGTCTCGCCTCGCGAGAATGAAGACCAGAAGCCACGACTTTTCCATTCCTCGCCACATGAGCTGAGACACCCCGTTGTGCCCCATTGTATTATTACATTAAAACCTTAAGATTTATTTACTTAATCGCACACTTACTATTGAAAATACGTGAAAATTTAAAACTTATTTAATGATCATATAACTTCTACAAATATAAAACACACCGAAGTTATAATATATAATTACACACATGTTTATTTATTACAAAACCAAAACACTGTTAAGGGTACCCTCTCAGTAGGATCCCTCACAGGTATAGACTTCACTACATACATAATTAACGGAAATATAAATACTCCTTAGACACACTGGCCATCATGTGTATACTCTAATCGCTCTAGATCACAGCTCGACCTCCAGCATCCGGTTCATACGGAGTTCCATCTAACTCCTCAACAATTGGTTCCTCCATCGGGTCTTCTCGTACGATCACATCAGAAATAAAATACAACACAGAAAGATATAGGGAATAAGAAACAGTTCTATCATCAAAAAGCGGAAAAGAGTAATAGTAAATTATACAGTAATTGTCACAAACACACATCACTCAAAATCAACAATCATCCTCAATTCACTATATCATCCTCTACCCTCAGCTCATGTAGTCTAAACACTTATACTATCATAACTCGCTCTATTCCTTTCACATTCGTTAGTAGTCCAGGGTAGTCTGATGCAAAGAACTCAGCATAGTACACTTCTATCTTTCGATAGGATAATACTCATCGTAGTGCCCTTCTATCTTTCGATAGGATAAGACTCAACATAGTGCCCTTCTATCTTTCGATAGGATAAGACTCAACATAGTGCCCTTCTATCTTTTGATAGGATAAATCATATCTACGCATCATGCACTGAAAAAGTATTTGCATCAAGCCTCTATATAAATCTCATTATCTCAAATCAATAACAACCTTGTACCTCAAGCTCCTATCATAACCTCAACTCGCATTCTATGTCACATCTCATCCATTAGATAACTTAAATAAGCTAGGCACCTCCAAGTCAATTCATTCTCTCACCCAAACAATTATCTCCCGAACAACATATATCCTTACTTAAATATCAGCTAAGCACAATATTAAACCCAGGCAGATCATGCATAACACATTAATCAACAGAATATTCCAACATCTCAATATCATATTAGGCAATTTATCACAAACAACTCATAATAATCAAACCAAATAAATAACAAATTCAGACACTATCACGGCCTGGCCGTGATAGCCATCACGACCGTGACAGATAGCAAACATCCTCACAATCATAATTATTCAAACACCGAAACAATACGTCACATGCAGATGGAATACCTCAACCAGCGTATCACAAACAGTCAAGAATAAATATTTCAAACATCCTTAAATACTTAAAATCAACTTAATGTCGATAAACCTACAATCCCCGAATCGCATTGGTTTTACAGAAAGGGTTTCCAATTTGATTTTGGTCTTGTCGATTACTCGACTACTAGTAGGGTTTAGGTCGCCCTACACAATTATCATATAATCTACTACTTATCGATTCCGACGATAGGTTGATTCTTTTCCCCACCTGAGTTTGCACCGGAAACACGTACACGACGATCCTCGTTATCCCACCACGAGTTAACACAACCACCTTCAACCAAACAACATACTTATAATTAATCAACTAACACCCATCTATGACACTTTAGGGCTAGGTTCGGCCAAGACTTAGAAATAGGTTTAAGATTATCTTCTTAATGTCATCTTTTGGATCCTAATTACTAGAGTCTTAACTATCATATATTATTTATTACAAAACTAAAATTTGAAACAAAATCCTCTAACCTTTAGGGTTAGGGTTTCGGTCAAGGGCTGACCTTTAGGGTTCACAATCCTTATCATTCCTAATCATGATTAAAACTCAAAACTTTCTAACTCTTTTATACATAGATTCGGCCTTGATAGGTTCATAGGGTTAGGGTTCTTAGTTTAATAAACCAACTTGGATTTATTAAGCATACATACTAATAGCTTGATTAACAAGATCATTAATGAAAACTTTGAACAAAACTCATCTAGTTCCAAGAACTAGGGTTTCGGCCTTGATGAAATCACTAGGTTAGAGTTTGATTTTTGATCTTCTATATGCTTGGATACAAGAACTATCAAGATATTTGAAGATTGAATCATGAATCAAGACATGAAAATGAAACAAAACCTAGGAACATGATATTGACCTAGATTCGGCCATGACCAGAAATCAAGGAAAGAAATTTCTCATGATCTTATGCTTCTAGATGATGAAAATAGGGATGATTATAAGATCATAGAAATTGGTTTCATGTCAAAAGGATTTTTCTAGAATTAGTTATGAATTTTCAAAGTTCTAGATCTAGAAACTTAAAAGTGATGAACAACTATGATATAAGCCTTGAATCAAGAAACTTGTTAAAGAACATAGGCATGATTAAGAATGAAGATTTGAATTTACCTCTTGAAGATCAATGACAAAGGAAATCCAAGATACTTGCTTCACAAATCACTCACTTAAGAACTTATGAACTTAGGGTTTTGAACACAAATGGCAAAAGAAACTAAGTGAAAAGTGAGAGTATGGTATTTATAGTGATAGTGGCGCCATTATGGGAAGGTTCTAGATGATGATGAGTTGTCTTGCTAAAGGATTCAAATGCAATTAAGTTCTAGGGACCAATTTGCAAAAATTCCAAAAGTTGAAGGACTAGTTTGCAAATTGTCAAGAAAGTGTCATGATGATGATTTTGCCACATTAAATGCTAACTTATCTTGACTTTGTTGGCTGATTTTGGTGTCATAGATATTTTAGGGAAAACCTAACTTGTTGAAGAAGATTTGTTGAAGAAGATTGTTGAAGCTTAAAGAACAAAGTAGAAGAATGGAGAACATTCTAGAAAATTCTTGGATCATCTAAGAATTATGAGGGCAGCCCCTTCTCCCTCATGGGCTTGTGCATGGGCTTGCTCAATTTGGGCTTGGTTTCATTTTTGTGGGGCTCACTTGAAGATTTAAGCATTAAGCTTAAGATAGGAAACTTAAGGAAACTTTAATGGCTTTTTGAACTCAAACTATGAACTATAAAATTTTGGGCTTCTAAGCCACGACCATTTAAGGTTAGAAACAAGGATTCTAGCCCAATCCACTTGGAAAAACGAAAAAAACTAATTTAGGGACAAAAGGGTAATTTACAGAAAGTTCAGGGACTTAACCGTAAAATTTCTAAATTTTCTATTTAACCCTGAAAAACCTTCTAGACTTAAAAATATGATTCATCCCCTTGAATCATCTCAAAATCCTAAGAAAAACCCTCTATTGGTTTTGAGAAACTCCGAAATCTCTTCCGTCGTCTACCCGATTACGTGTTTCGCCCGAAATTATAAATTATTTTATTTTTTTCCAAAATAATTCTAAAAATACAGAATTGTAGAAAATAAAATAATAATCTTAAGTCTTTCGTTCACGAATTAAAATTAGGTCTTTTGAGCAGTATAATTATACTGTCAATGGAATTCGCAGTAGGTTTTTACCGACTTTCCAACCTAATTTTCAGTCCTAGCTTCCTACATTCAAGTAGGATTGAGTAGTAAACTCCGTTTAATTAAAATAATTTTCTAAAACTCAAATAAATTTATAAACATATTTATATGTATTACTGTTATTTAAAACAGTGAAAATCGGGGTGTTACATTACTACCCCTCTTAGAAAAAAATTCCGTCCTCGGAATTTCTTAACTCAACACTAGACATCATCTTGTAATCTTATCTTAATATAAAGCTCCAACAATATATTTCTCATCGTTGTTTTCCCCCTAGGTGACAGCGGTAACTTCATAACAGAATTCATTCTTATATCATTCTATTTATACTCGAACTTATCCATCACTATATCCTATTCATTGTCCTTAACCTTTCCCACTTGATCTAACATCCTTAAAGGACATAATTAAAACTTAATCCTTCGAACATATCCTATTATTCCAATTTATATCAAAATCATACATACCATGTATGAGATCTGCAGTGTGAGGGGATTCAACTCCTCTTATGGTAAACACTCTCCCAGCAGCTTGAGGGCTAACCATCTGCTGACCGATTCCTGGATCTATTCTCCCAGCTTCACTTCCATAACTTCCAGCTCCTCTACCAGTAGCTACATTCTGTTTCCTATTTCTCTGTCTACACTCACGAGCAAAATGACCTGGTTTACCGCAATGGAGACAACTAGGTCTCTCCTTGCAATCCGCGGAGTAATGCGGCCCTCCACATAAGTAACAACCTAAACCTCTCTCTGCTGCTTTGGCCTGCTCCACCCACCGGGCCGTAGGAACCTGGTGATGGTGCAACTGTCTGCATTAATTTGTTATATGGTTCCCGTCTCCACTGGGAACCGCTTATCTACTCTCCTCTCGCACATCCGATCGAATAGGACCCCCAATCCTTTGTCGCTTCGTCAGACTTGCCTCGAATCTATGCTTTCTATGGCACTTGCATCTCTCCACTAGCTCCGGAAAACTCTGGATATCGAGAGATACTATAGCTCTCTGTAGTCCATGTCGGAGTCCTTCCTCAAACCTTCTACATTGCCAATCTTCATCCTGGGAATCTCGATAAAATTCGGAATATTTAATCAGAGCCTCGAATCGTGATGCATAATCACCAGCAGTCATGTTGCCCTGTTTGAGGCTCATGAATTCCCTTTCTTTCTCGCGTCGAACTAGACGCGGAAAATACTTCTCAAAGAAGCAGTCACTAAACAATGGCCAAGTGATAATTCTGCCCTCAGCCTCCCAGCAATCTTCGCTTGCCTTTCCACCAAGATTCTGCTCCTCCAGTTAACATGAAGGCAACATACATCACTTTCCTATCCTCTCTACAGTGCATGGTATCGAATATCTTCTCGATCTCTTGTACCCACCATTCTGCCTTCTCTGGGTCATACTCTCCTCGGAATTGGGGTGGCTTCCCTTTCGGAAAGTAGCCATTCCGGCATCTTCAAATGCAGCAGCTCTCCTTTGATTCTCATTGTTCCTGCTTTGTTCTTTGTTCATCTCTGACATCTCAAAGATTCATTTGTGTTTGTAATAACAGAGCAGTAACTATGTTTTTCATGGTATCTTGAGTCTCAGATGACTCTCCTCCACTTCCAGTAAGATTATTTTCCACATTGTTATCTCCCATAATTCTTTCAGGAGTTATCACATTCATCGTCAATCGGACGTCCTCTTCCACGAGCCATGATTCTGTAAAAGAAATCATTTGCTCTTATCAGTATGACATATAATACCACATAGACCAGTATATAAATACCATATGCCACACTAATGTTAATTAACGCATCGGATTCGGACACGCTACCCAACTTCTAAGCATAGTTAAAATCCGATGTGGATTCAACTAGACACGGCCAGTAACAACATCCTAAACCTCACAGTCCGATTAGAATCGAACTGCTCTGATACCACCAAATGAGACACCCCGTTGTGCCCCATTGTATTATTACATTAAAACCTTAAGATTTATTTACTTAATCGCACACTTACTATTGAAAATACGTGAAAATTTAAAACTTATTTAATGATCATATAACTTCTACAAATATAAAACACACCGAAGTTATAATATATAATTACACACATGTTTATTTATTACAAAACCAAAACACTGTTAAGGGTACCCTCTCAGTAGGATCCCTCACAGGTATAGACTTCACTACATACATAATTAGCGGAAATATAAATACTCCTTAGACACACTGGCCATCATGTCTATACTCTAATCGCTCTAGATCACAGCTCGACCTCCAAAGATCCGGTTCATACGGAGTTCCATCTAACTCCTCGGCAATTGGTTCCTCCATCGGGTCTTCTCGTGCGATCACATCGAAATAAAATACAACACACGAGAAAGATATAGGGAATAAGAAACAGTTCTATCATCAAAAAGCGGAAAAGAGTAATAGTAAATTATACGATGGTTGTCACAAACACACATCACTCAAAATCAACAATCATCCTCAATTCACTATATCATCCTCTACCCTCGGCTCATGTAGTCTAAACACTTATACTATCATAACTCGCTCTATTCCTTTCACATTCGTTAGTAGTCCAGGGTAGTCCGATGCAAAGAACTCAGAGATAGTACACTTCTATCTTTCGATAGGATAATACTCATCGTAGTGCCCTTCTATCTTTCGATAGGATAAGACTCAACATAGTACCCTTCTATCTTTCGATAGGATAATACTCATCATAGTGCCCTTCTATCTTTCGATAGGATAAGACTCAACATAGTGCCCTTCTATCTTTTGATAGGATAAATCATATCTACGCATCATGCACTTTGAAAAAGTATTTGCATCAAGCCTCTATATAAATCTCATTATCTCAAATCAATAACAACCTTGTACCTCAAGCTCCTATCATAACCTCAACTCGCATTCTATGTCACATCTCATCCATTAGATAACTTAAATAAGCTAGGCACCTCCAAGTCAATTCATTCTCTCACCCAAACAATTATCTCCCGAACAACATATATCCTTACTTAAATATCAGCTAAGCACAATATTAAACCCAGGCAGATCATGCATAACACATTAATCAACAGAATATTCCAACATCTCAATATCATATTAGGCAATTTATCACAAACAACTCATAATAATCAAACCAAATAAATAACAAATTCAGACACTATCACGGCCTGGCCGTGATAGCCATCACGACCGTGACAGATAGCAAACATCCTCACAATCATAATTATTCAAACACCGAAACAATACGTCACATGCAGATGGAATACCTCAACCAGCGTATCACAAACATTCAAGAATAAATATTTCAAACATCCTTAAATACTTAAAATCAACTTAATGTCGATAAACCTACAATCCCCGAATCACATTGGTTTTACAGAAAGGGTTTCCAATTTGATTTTGGTCTTGTCGATTACTCGACTACTAGTAGGATTTAGGTCGCCCTACACAATTATCATATAATCTACTACTTATCGATTCCGACGATAGGTTGATTCTTTTCCCCACCTGAGTTTGCACCGGAAACACGTACACAACGATCCTCGTTATCCCGCCACGAGTTAACACAACCACCTTCAACCAAACAACATACTTATAATTAATCAACTAACACCCATCTATGACACTTTAGGGCTAGGTTCGGCCAAGACTTAGAAATAGGTTTAAGATTATCTTCTTAATGTCATCTTTTGGATCCTAATTACTAGAGTCTTAACTATCATATATTATTTATTACAAAACTAAAATTTGAAACAAAATCCTCTAACCTTTAGGGTTAGGGTTTCGGTCAAGGGCTGACCTTTAGGGTTCACAATCCTTAAAATTCCTAATCATGATTAAGTCATATATTAATGATCCTTGATTAACCTAAATCATGGATTAGTGACCAAATAACTAAATTTAAAACTCAAAACTTTCTAACTCTTTTATACATAGATTCGGCCTTGATAGGTTCATAGGGTTAGGGTTCTTAGTTTAATAAACCAACTTGGATTTATTAAGCATACATACTAATAGCTTGATTAACAAGATCATTAATGAAAACTTTGAACAAAACTCATCTAGTTCCAAGAACTAGGGTTTCGGCCTTGATGAAATCACTAGGTTAGAGTTTGATTTTTGATCTTCTATATGCTTGGATACAAGAACTATCAAGATATTTGAAGATTGAATCATGAATCAAGACATAAAAATGAAACAAAACCTAGGAACATGATATTGACCTAGATTCGGCCATGACCAGAAATCAAGGAAAGAAATTTCTCATGATCTTATGCTTCTAGATGATGAAAATAGGGATGATTATAAGATCATATCAATTGGTTTCATGTCAAAAGGATTTTTCTAGAATTAGTTATGAATTTTCAAAGTTCTAGATCTAGAAACTTAAAAGTGATGAACAACTATGATACAAGCCTTGAATCAAGAAACTTGTTAAAGAACATAGGCATGATTAAGAATGAAGATTTGAATTTACCTCTTGAAGATCAATGACAAAGGAAATCCAAGATACTTGCTTCACAAATCACTCACTTAAGAACTTATGAACTTAGGGTTTTGAACACAAATGGCAAAAGAAACTAAGTGAAAAGTGAGAGTATGGTATTTATAGTGATAGTGGCGCCATTATGGGAAGGTTCTAGATGATGATGAGTTGTCTTGCTAAAGGATTCAAATGCAATTAAGTTCTAGGGACCAATTTGCAAAGATTCCAAAAGTTGAAGGACTAGTTTGCAAATTGTCAAGAAAGTGTCATGATGATGATTTTGCCACATTAAATGCTAACTTATCTTGACTTTGTTGGCTGATTTTGGTGTCATAGATATTTTAGGGAAAACCTAACTTGTTGAAGAAGATTTGTTGAAGAAGATTGTTGAAGCTTAAAGAACAAAGTAGAAGAATGGAGAACATTCTAGAAAATTCTTGGATCATCTAAGAATTATGAGGGCAGCCCCTTCTCCCTCATGGGCTTGCGCATGGGCTTGCTCAATTTGGGCTTGGTTTCATTTTTGTGGGGCCCACTTGAAGATTTAAGCATTAAGCTTAAGATAGGAAACTTTAATGGCTTTTTGAACTCAAAATATGAACTATAAAAGTTTGGGCTTCTAAGCCACGACCATTTAAGGTTAGAAACAAGGATTCTAGCCCAATCCACTTGGAAAAACGAAAAAAACTAATTTAGGGACAAAAAGGTAATTTACAGAAAGTTCAGGGACTTGACCGTAAAATTTCTAAATTTTCTATTTAACCCTGAAAAACCTTCTAGACTTAAAAATATGATTCATCCCTTGAATCATCTCAAAATCCTAAGAAAAACCCTCTATTGGTTTTGAGAAACTCTGAAATCTCTTCCGTCGTCTACCCGATTACGTGTTTCGCCCGAAATTATAAATTATTTTATTTTTTTCCAAAATAATTCTAAAAATACAGAATTGTAGGAAAGAAAATAATAATCTTAAGTCTTTCGTTCACGAATTAAAATTAGGTCTTTTGAGCAGTATAATTATACTGTCAATGGAATTCGTAGGCCGGTTTTCGCCTGACTTTCCAACCTAATTTTCAGTCCTAGCTTCCTACATTCAAGTAGGATTGAGTAGTAAACTCCGTTTAATTAAAATAATTTTCTAAAACTCAAATAAATTTATAAACATATTTATATGTATTACTGTTATTTAAAACAGTGAAAATCGGGGTGTTACATGAGCAGTACTTCACCCCGCGAGAAGACCAAACGTTGCAGACTCTTCATGATATTCGCCTCGCGAGTGAGGGTTCGCCTCGCAAGTGGGCTCAGTTTCTGAATATTATAAATTGCTGTTCTGGGCAGATTGAAATTTGGATTCTCCATTGTTTTCTTTACATATTTTCTGGTTGTGTTTTGTTTTTATGGAGAACTAAATTTCTTTGATTAGTCTACTGTAATCGATTTACATCACACTTGAGGTTCTTGTAATTCCTGTTTTGTATGCTTTTCCCTTTTTAATGTTAAGCTATATATTTCTGTTTGCTTAATTCAGGAGTGTATAGTGTGGTGTTTGTGAACACCCCATTTTGACCGGGTCTTTTAGTCTTCACAAAAAAATTCCAAAATAAATAAATAAATAAATAAATAAAAATAATAAAATAAAAATTTGAAAAGAAAATAAAAGCACATCTGATCCTCCTCCCTAGCAACCACTTTATTTTGAATTTGAATTTGAATTTAATTTTCAAATCAGAGATAGAAATGTTAACCTGGGCATATTTTTAGGATCAGGATCAATAGCAATCTGAATCTTGACAGGATTTTAGGATCAAGATAAGATGAATGGACATTATAAAAATCACAACACAGATCAGGAAAGGGGGGGATTTTTGGAGAACAACAAGAGGAACAGCAGTGAGAAATTTTTTTCCGAATTCCTCTGAAAAAATGCTATGGACAAAAGGGCAATAAAAAACACTAAGAACAACCTACATAGAAAAAAGAGAGAGAAATCATTTTTTTTAGGCTGCCTCAGTCCCTGTTCCTTGCGACCACTGTCCAGCCGTCGTCGGGCCGGCATCGCGCGACGCAACCGCAACCTTCACTCCGATCTGCTGTGCCGCCGTACCAGCCATGGCGGACTGACCTGAACGTGAATCTGTCCAGGCACCATCACCTCTGCGTGTTGTCTTCTCCGAAACCGTAAGCCAAAACGTTGCTTCTTCTTGTTCTCGCACACACAGTGGTTGATGGAAACAAAAAAATTAAAAGCAAGTAAAACCAAAGTAATTACTCCCCTGATGCTACCCAATGCCTGCGCCTAGCGTTAGACCACAAAAGTACAAACATGAAAAAGCAAGTAAAAGCATCCAGGGTCTTGATTCATTGACAAGGTATTGTACTCTTTATTTTTATTTATTTTTTTTATTATTTTATTTGTTTGTCTTATTCTTTTAATGTTAATTTGGGATAGTTGTTGGGCTAATGGGTGAGTAAGGCAGCTAAGTAAGTTTAACAAATTTTTTTTTACAAAAAAAATAAGTGGGCTGAAAATAACATTGAACCTGATTTTTTTTAGTGTGAAATTTTTTTTTAACAAATAAATAAAATGACGTAAAAAGGGAATTACCAAAAAAAAAAATAATTTTGGGATTTGCTTTGTGAGAGTTTTCACACTCAATTCCTTAGATGCGGGATAGCTCTGTGGATGTATATGCCATGTTCTATCTCATTTTGGAGTTTTCGATAAAAAAAAAATATCAAAAAAATGGAATATATCAAAAACCCTTTTTTTAAATGAAATAAAAACCTTTTTGATAAAAATTAAAACCAACAAACAAAATATTTTCTACAAGAACTACGTGGCTTTGAGTTTCCCTTCGAAGCAGGGAATACGTAGGAGCGGGATCAATCATCTCGTCAAGCCAAAATTAATTTTTCCTTTATTTTGTGTTCTTTTTAATTTATTTAATGTGGATAATTAATTAATAATTTATTTAATGTTTTTGAGTTTCTCTATGACAAGTGTCATGCTCAATCCCTTAGCTTCGAGGTTGCCCAATGGACTTACGTGCCATGTTCAACCTCATTTAGGATTTATCAATAATATTTTTCTTTCTAAAAAAAATTAAAATGCAAAAAAACCAATAAAGAAACATAAAAATAAAAAAATATTAATAAATAAATAAATCCTTCCTTGCGAATATCTTTGAGGTAAAAAAACAAATAATTTAATTTTGCGCGATTAATTCAAGGTACCATTCGTAGGATGAGTGATGTAGGGTGCTTAACACCTTCCCTACTCATAACCGACTCCCGAACTCAACTTGGTTTCAAAGACCATTTTTTTTAAAGGTTTTCCAATTTTTTCCTAAATTAAATAAAATTGGTGGCGACTCTACTTTTTTTAAAAATTTCTTTTTATCGCCGTCCCTGCCGTAATTTTTGGTTGCGACAGATGGCGACTCCACTGGGGAATTTTTTCAGAGAGTCAAGCCTAGTATAATTGATCGTGCAAATTTTTAGGAAATTTTAATTTATTTGTTTTACCCCTTTTTTTTATTTAAGAAAAACACAAAAGAAAAAATATATTTTTGTTTGCTTTATCTAGATTTGATATTCCTTAATATTCATATTCTCCTTTATTTATTTCGTATACTTCATTGATGATAATTTGGCTTGTTACCTCGACCCTAGGGTAACTGTTCTCTATTTGATGTATATATGTGTGGCTTAGTTTTGTAAGGTTTATTGTAGTTTTTAGGGCTGTACAAGTTTGGATGCTCTCTCCACACACACTGCACCTTCACTCACTTGCTGACACTTTTTAGCTCTATACCCGAGCTTGTGGATAATTTAGGACTAGGCGGTGACTCGGCATTGTCATTGAAGGCCTAGTGCCTCTCTGATATTTGTTGACCCACCACTCAGATTGTTACTAGTGTCATGGACTAATCGTCCTGGAGGGTTTATCCCTACTTGTGATTAGGTTCATGAACTAGGTCCTTGACAAGGGCAATCTGGGAACCACTACCTTTAGAATTCTAGATCCACCCTAAAATTTTCACTAATAGTTCAACTTAGTGGCCAATCCCCTTTGAGTCATGACCCTTTATGGCAAAGTGGACCATTTTAGGACATAGAGAGCATTTTTTCCCTCTATCCTACATGTTCTTGCACCTATAAAAAAAAGGGATGTATGGTCAACTTTTTTTAAAAAAAAATTTGATTTGATGTTTCTTTTTTGTTCCCATAAATTTCCCCTTCAAAAAAAAACTTGTTTCATGTATCTCATGCATTTTTAAACTTTAAATAAAAAAGACTCACCACATGCACTAACTTGCATTTTTCTTTCCAAACATGCCATGCATTATTTTTATTCTCATTATTATTATTATTATTTTTAAAATCAAAAAAGAAGCTTAATTGAAAATATTTTGAGAAAAAAAGGATTCACAAAGGGAATCGAAAAGAAGCTTAATTGAAAATATTTTGTGAAATTTTATCTATTTTAATCCCAAGAATGACTTTCTCACAGAAGAAAAGTTGAATCATTGCACGTCCCAGAAAAGAAGTCACCAATCAAACTCGTGTTCACAACACTAGAGCTAGAATGGCTGCTAGCAATCATGAAGCGGGAAGGAATCTGAGTTTGGAAATGGATGGAATGAGAGGAAGAATAGATGAGATGAATGATACCCAAGCAAGACTAGAAGCAATATTGCAGGATATGAGGGAGTCACTAAGTTTGCTTAGTACAAATAGAAGTGCAAATGAAGCTGGTCCATATAAGACTTCACAACAAACCTCTTCCATGGTAACAACACCAATTTTCTCGAGCATAAGTACAAGCTTTACTCAGGGGCTGCCTTACCAAGAGCAGTCGCATTGCACAACGCCAATAGTAATTCCCATCGGAGAAGGATATCAATCTTTGGAAAATGCCTATCACAAAACTCCTGGATATGAAGGACTCACCTGGAAACAACCTCATGTGTCCATTCTCAAGGACAAAAGGGAGGAGGAATGGATGGAGAAAGTGGAAAAGGAGATCAAGGCAATTAGAGGTTCTAGTGCTTATGGCTCCCTCAAAATAGAGGAACTGTGTCCTGCCACGGAAGTCATGATCCCCAAGGATTTTAAGGTTCCCGATTTTTCCAAGTATGATGGAAGCGGGAATCCACGATTTCACTTAATCAGCTATGCGACCAAAATGGCAATTTGGTCTAAGGATGACAGATTCCTCATCAGTTTTTTCCATGAAAGTTTGACGGGTCTCGCATTAGAATGGTACCTTCAATTAGATCATTCTAAGATCTCGAGGTGGACGGAATTGGCCGATATGTTCATGGATCAATACAAGTACAATCTGGATGTGGCTCCCACCCGTGAACAACTTATTGTGATGCAAAAAAGAGACGAGGAATCCTTCAAGCAGTATGCACAAAGATGGAGAAGTTTGGCAGCACAAGTTCAACCCCCATTGACATTATCTGAGACATGCTCGTATTTTTTTAGGAACTCTGGGAGCGCCCTTTATATGGGCAATGGCAGGAGTTGCTTATAAAAATTTTTCAGATTTGATCTCTGCAGGGGAGAGAATCGAAATTTTGGCTAAAGTCTGGGAAGGCTGCCGGTTGATGATGCAGAAGGTAGAGAGCTGAAAAAAGTGGTTGACCCAAGGAAGAAGGAAGGTCGAGGCAAATCACATACAACACCAAGAAACCACCATTCCCCAATATTCAACATTGTACCCAAGATATCAAACACCACCATATGATCCTAACCCTTACTTTCTATACCAGACACCTACATTCGTATACCCACCTCACCATATCTTCCATCCCACAAATGTTTTCCAAGCTCCATCATCACCTTGTCCATACACACAACCACACTCATCATATCCCACTGTTTCCCCACCAAATCACCCTAGCCAATTCCAACCCAAAGTGAACCCACAAATGAGAAGAACCTTTCGCCCTCCATCAACCCTACCACCATTCCCAAGGCTATCCATTTCCAAGGATGAGTTATTCCAACGATTATTTGATGTCCATATGATTTCGGAGAAGCCTGTGCGCCCAAGGGAACCCCCATTTCCATTATGGTATGACCCAAATGTCACTTGTAAGTTTCACATGGGGGTAGGTGGTCACTCTATTGATAATTGTGAAGATTTCAAGACCACTGTGAGAAGGCTGTTAGCATCTGGACTAGTAAGTGTTCAAGGGGAAGAGCTTATCATTACAAATGATTCTTTTGATAATAGTTGAGGAAAGACAATATTTGGCATTTTGTTTTGTTCATCAATAGATTGTCATGATGATGGTTTAACTATTTGTTGTGTTTAGTGATTAGAATCTATTGAGATCTAAGTTTTTGTCATGCTTCTTGAAGCATTAATATAATAAATTTACTTGGATTCCATCATAGTTTAGCTTCTTCATTTATGTGTTTACCTCTATATTTCTTGTTGGTTTCTTCTTTGACATTGGAACTATGTGGGTATCCAGCCCTTGGATTTTTTTTTTCCTTTCTTGATGAAACCCTTTGCGCAGGTCCTATTTGCCCCAGGGAAAGAAAAGAAAAAAAAAGAAAAGAAAAAAGAAAAAAAGAGTAAATGAATGAAGGTGTATTTTTTTTTTACCATGTCTCAAGTTTAATTCTTTATGAAAAAATGAGTAATCCTAATTTGAAATGAAGATTGGCCATCTTTCTCTATCCTTCATTAAAAAAAATCATTATCCTTTGTTACCCCTGTTGAGCCTTATAAATTCTTTCAAAATAACCTTGGACAAGGATCACCCCTGCAAAAAGGGGCTCGTATAAAAGATCGATTGCAACCACAATAAGTGAAGGAAAAAGGAAGAAGAATCTGAAGGAGATGCTAAAAGAGAGAAGAAAAGGAAGCAAAAGAAAAAGAAAAAGAAAAAGAAGGAAAATGTGATGCTGAAAGCAAAAAAAGAGATGGCAATGTAATTGAATTGAAAAAAAAAAGGGATGAGAAGGAGAAAAATGAAATGAAAAAATAAAAAAGTTGTGTGTGCAAGTTAAAGCAAGCAATTCTCTTGATGATGTAAGATCCTTTGTCTCATTCACCCTTAAACACTTGTTTGAGCCTTTTATACCTTTTGTTTCTTCACCCTTAAACCATGGCCACGTTACAAGCTTTAAAAGTCCATTCTGATCAATGAGGAATTACTCTTATTTTCATAAAATATTAATCGTGAGACAAGGTATCCACACTTTCTTTTCCAAGCACTTTGCTCTTAAAAAAAAAGGAAAAAAAGAAAATAAAAGAAAAGCCCGTTAGACTGAAAACTCGAAAGGGCGGTCTAAGGAAAAGTTAGGGCGAGATTTGGCTTGAATGAGGATAACTTCATCCTCAGAACCATAAACTGGGGCAATTTTTTTTGGGGGCAATGTCGTTCTTAAAAGGTGTATCCTTGATTGTGTTTATTCTAGAACGCCTTACACTGGGGCAATTTTGTTCTTGAAAGGTTTACCCATGTTTCAGTTTTTGTTTTGGAATACCTTACACTGGGGTAAATTTCGATCGTGATATCCACTTGTTGAGAAAAGGACAATCTCATTAAGATCAGAACAATCCAGATTAAGAAAACAACCCTTTTGAAATCCCTACCATCCTTTGTGTCCCTTTCCTTGTTTTCTGTATCTTGTGAAGTCAAATGCACAAGTCAAAGTTATCGAGTCAATCAAATCCTTTTTCATCACACTTTTGAATCAATGCATATCTGTTATATTATGTTTCAAGAAAGATGAACCTGGACATAATAGTATGATTTAACCATATAATGGTAATCTTTTGATGAACAGTCCAGACCAAAAGAGCTATGAATTTTCAGTAATGGAAGGAAATGACATCCTTATGGACAATAAAGACTGAGAGGTAGAAATGGATATATTAGAAGTAGCAAGCCTCAAGGAGGCATTTTCAAGTGAAAAGGGATATAGGCAAGATCAATTTTGCAGAAGATTCCATTTGAATATGAGTTTGATTAGTGAAAGCTTTTCTGAGAAGCGTTTGGTTCCGCATTTTCTAAAAGGCAGTTTTCAATAAATGTCTCGGGTCATGGCCCAATCATAAAATTTTTCGGACTCGATGATCTACTTTTTAAGGCTAATGGCTCACCTGTTTTGACTCAAGGTCTATTGCATTAAATTCTCGGGTCATGGCCCAATCATAAAATTTTTCTGACTCAATGGTCAATTTTTAAGGCTCATGGCTACATGTTTTGACTCAAGGTCCACTGCTTGAAATTCTCGGGCCATGGCCCAATCATAAATTTTTTTTGAATCAATGGTCTACTTTTAAGGCTCATGGCTTACTTGTTTTGGCTCCAGGCTCACATATTTTGACTCAAGGTCCACTGCATGAAATTCTCGGGTCATGGCCCAATCATAAAACTTTTCGGACTCAATGGTCTACTTTTTAAGGCTCATGGCTCACCTGTTTTGACTCAAGGTCCACTGCATGAAATTCTCGGGTCATGTCCCAATCATAAAAAAATTTCTGACTCAATGGTCTATTTTTTAAGGCTCATGACTCACTTGTCCACTACATGAAATTCTCGGGTCATGGCCCAATCATAAAAAAATTGACTCAATGGTCTATTTTTAAGGCTCATGGCTACATGTTTTGACTCAAGGTCCACTGCATGAAATTCTCGGATCATGGCCCAATCATAAAACTTTTCGGACTCAATGGTCTACTTTTTAAGGCTCATGGCTCACCTGTTTTGACTCAAGGTCCACTGCATGAAATTCGCGGGTCATGGCCCGATCATAGTTTTTTTTTTTTTGACTCAATGGTCTATTTTTAAGGCTCATGGTTTACTTGTTTTGGCTCCAGGCTCACATATTTTGACTCAAGGTCCACTGCATGAAATTCTCGGGTCATGGCCCAATCATAAAACTTTTCGGAATCAATGGTCTACTTTTTAAGGCTCATGGCTCACCTGTTTTGACTCAAGATCCACTGCATGCAATTCTCGGGTCATGGCCCAATCATAAAAAAATTTCTGACTCAATGATCTATTTTTAAGGCTCGTGGCTCACTTGTCCACTACATGAAATTCGCGGGTCATGGCCCGATCATAAATTTTTTTTTGACTCAATGGTCTGTTTTTAAGGCTCATGGCTTACTTGTTTTGGCTCCAGGCTCACATATTTTGACTGAAGGTGCACTGCATTTTATTTTTGGGATCTGAGGCCCATTGCATTTTATTTTTCGAGCTCTAAGGATCACCGGTCATTTTTGTTTTCCAAGCTCTAAAGTTTAATTTTCTCCAACCTGTTTCCCTTCCCGGCCAAAATGCGAGTTCATTTTCTTTACTAGTTCCTTACTACTATCACATGAAAAATGGTTCTTTCTTCATGTATTCTAGTAATGAACAAGTAAAGAGGGGCAACTGTGAACACCCCATTTTGACCGGGTCTTTTAGTCTTCACAAAAAAATTCCAAAATAAATAAATAAATAAACAAATAAATAAAAATAATAAAATAAAAATTTGAAAAGAAAATAAAAGCCCATCTGATCCTCCTCCCTAGCAACCACTTTATTTTGAATTTGAATTTAATTTTCAAATCAGAGATAGAAATGTTAACCTGGGCATATTTTTAGGATCAAGATCAATAGCAATCTGAATCTTGACAAGATTTTAGGATCAAGATCAGATGAATGGACATTATAAAAATCACAACACAGATCAGGAAAGGGGGGGGGGGGATTTTTGGAGAACAACAAGAGGAACAACAGTGAGAAATTTTTTTCCGAATTCCTCTGAAAAAATGCTATGAACAAAAGGGCAATAAAAAACACTCAGAACAACCTACATAGAAAAAAGAGAGAGAAATCAGTTTTTTTTAGGCTGCCTCAGTCCCTGTTCCTCGCGACCACTGTCCAGCCGTCGTCGGGCCGGCATCGCGCGACGCAACCGCAACCTTCACTCCGATCTGCTGTGCCGCCGTACCAGCCATGGCGGACTGACCTGAACGTGAATCTGTCCAGCCACCATCACCTCTGCGTGTTGTCTTCTCCGAAACCGTAAGCCAAAACGTTGCTTCTTCTTGTTCTCGCACGCACAGTGGTTGATGGAAACAAAAAAATTAAAAGCAAGTAAAAGCAAAGTAATTACTCCCCTGATGCTACCCAATGCCTGCGCCTAGCGTTAGACCACAAAAGTACAAACAGGAAAAAGCAAGTAAAAGCATCCAGGGTCTTGATTCAGTGACTAGGTATTGTACTCTTTATTTTTATTTATTTTTTTTATTATTTTATTTGTTTGTCTTATTCTTTTAATGTTAATTTGGGATAGTTGTTGGGCTAATGGGTGAGTAAGGCAGCTAAGTAAGTTTAACAAATTTTTTTTTACAAAAAAAAAAATAAGTGGGCTGAAAATAACATTGAACCTGATTTTCTTTAATGTGAATTTTTTTTTTAACAAATAAATAAAATGACGTAAAAAGGGAATTACCAAAAAAAAAATAATTTTGGGATTTGCTTTGTGAGAGTTTTCACACTCAATTCCTTAGATGCGGGATAGCTCTGTGGATGTATATGCCATGTTCTATCTCATTTTGGAGTTTTCGATAAAAAAAAATATCAAAAAAATGGAATATATCAAAAACCCTTTTTTTAAATGAAATAAAAACCTTTTTGATAAAAATTAAAACCAACAAACAAAATATTTTCTACAAGAACTACGTGGCTTTGAGTTTCCCATCGAAGCAGGGAATACGTAGGAGCGGGATCAATCATCTCGTCAAGCCAAAATTAATTTTTCCTCTATTTTGTGTTCTTTTTAATTTATTTAATGTGGATAATTAATTAATAATTTATTTAATGTTTTTGGGTTGCTCTATGACAAGTGTCATGCTCAATCCCTTAGCTTCGAGGTTGCCCAATGGACTTACGTGCCATGTTCAACCTCATTTAGGATTTATCAATAATATTTTTCTTTCTAAAAAAAATTAAAATGCAAAAAAACCAATAAAGAAACATAAAAATAAAAAAATATTAATAAATAAATAAATCCTTCCTTGCGAATATCTTTGAGGTAAAAAAACAAATAATTTAATTTTGCGCGATTAATTCAAGGTACCATTCGTAGGATGAGTGATGTAGGGTGCTTAACACCTTCCCTACTCATAACCGACTCCCGAACTCAACTTGGTTTCAAAGACCATTTTTTTAAAGGTTTTCCAATTTTTTCCTAAATTAAATAAAATTGGTGGCGACTCTACTTTTTTAAAAATTTCTTTTTATCGCCGTCCCTGCTGTAATTTTTGGTTGCGACAGATGGCGACTCCACTGGGGAATTTTTTCAGAGAGTCAAGCCTAGTATAATTGATCGTGCAAATTTTTAGTAAATTTTAATTTATTTGTTTTACCCCTTTTTTTTATTTAAGAAAAACACAAAAGAAAAAATATATTTTTGTTTGCTTTATCTAGATTTGATATTCCTTAATATTCATATTCTCCTTTATTTATTTCGTATACTTCATTGATGATAATTTGGCTTGTTACCTCGACCCTAGGGTAACTGTTCTCTATTTGATGTATATATGTGTGGCTTAGTTTTGTAAGGTTTATTGTAGTTTTTAGGGCTGTACAAGTTTGGATGCTCTCTCCACACACACTGCACTGTCACTTGCTGCACACTTTTTAGCTCTATACCCGAGCTTGTGGATAATTTAGGACTAGGCGGTGACTCAGCATTGTCATTGAAGGCCTAGTGCCTCTCTGATATTTGTTGACCCACCACTCAGATTGTTACTAGTGTCATGGACTAATCGTCCTGGAGGGTTTATCCCTACTTGTGATTAGGTTCATGAACTAGGTCATTGACAAGGGCAATCTGGGAACCACTACCTTTAGAATTCTAGATCCACCCTGAAATTTTCACTAATAGTTCAACTTAGTGGCCAATCCCCTTTGAGTCATGACCCTTTATGGCAAAGTGGACCATTTTAGGACATAGAGAGCATTTTTTCCCTCTATCCTACATGTTCTTGCACCTATAAAAAAAAAGGGATGTATGGTCAACTTTTTATAAAAAAAAATTTGATTTGATGTTTCTTTTTTGTTCCCATAAATTTCCCCTTCAAAACAAAACTTGTTTCATGTATCTCATGCATTTTTAAACTTTAAATAAAAAAGACTCACCACATGCACTAACTTGCATTTTTCTTTCCAAACATGCATTGCATTATTTTTATTCTCATTATTATTATTATTATTTTTAAAATCAAAAAAGAAGCTTAATTGAAAATATTTTGAGAAAAAAAGGATTCACAAAGGGAATCGAAAAGAAGCTTAATTGAAAATATTTTGTGAATTTTTTTTAACAAATAAATAAAATGACGTAAAAAGGGAATTACCAAAAAAAAAAAAAATTTGGGATTTGCTTTGTGAGAGTTTTCACACTCAATTCCTTAGATGCGGGATAGCTCTGTGGATGTATATGCCATGTTCTATCTCATTTTGGAGTTTTCGATAAAAAAATATAAAAAAAATGAAATATATCAAAAACCCTTTTTTAAATGAAATAAAAACCTTTTTGATAAAAATTAAAACCAACAAACAAAATATTTTCTACAAGAACTACGTGGCTTTGAGTTTCCCATCGAAGCAGGGAATACGTAGGAGCGGGATCAATCATCTCGTCAAGCCAAAATTAATTTTTCCTTTATTTTGTGTTCTTTTTAATTTATTTAATGTGGATAATTAATTAATAATTTATTTAATGTTTTTGGGTTGCTCTATGACAAGTGTCATGCTCAATCCCTTAGCTTCGAGGTTGCCCAATGGACTTACGTGCCATGTTCAACCTCATTTAGGATTTATCAATAATATTTTTCTTTCTAAAAAAATTTAAAATGCAAAAAAACCAATAAAGAAACATAAAAATAAAAAAAATATTAATAAATAAATAAATCATTCATTGCGAATGTCTTTGGGGTAAAAAAATAAATAATTTAATTTTGCGCGATTAATTCAAGGTACTATTCGTAGGATGGGTGATGTAGGGTGATTAACACCTTCCCTACTCATAACCGACTCCCGAACTCAACTTGGTTTCAAAGACCATTTTTTTTTTTAAAGGTTTTCCAATTTTTTCCTAAATTAAATAAAATTGGTGGCGACTCTACTTTTTTTAAAAATTTCTTTTTATCGCCGTCCCTGCCGTAATTTTTGATTGCGACAGTGTTGATTTATTTCGGTGATGTTATGTTCCTATATTTAATCGCGTTTGCTTAATTCGCGTGTGTTCAATTCGTGTTCGCTTAGTTCACGAAGGGCTTAACCCCGTTTACTTAATTCGGCAATAGGAACATATATCTGTAGTAGTGATTTCGCTTGTTAATTGTTGCTACAACCGGGAGGGGATTAGAATCTGCTTAGGGCTTGGAATTTACATGAACCGATGATAGTTAGGAAATCGAGAACATTAAATTAATCGTTTTTAGCTATTTGATAATAATTTCAACTGCTTTGTTATTGCTTTGTTTTCTTAATCGCATTCAAAACCAACCCCCCCAAAAAAAAAAAAACTGAATTTTGTGGTAAATAACAAGTCAAGAGTCCTTGTGATACGATATCCGAGTTGTCGTCCTAAACTACATTTTTACAAACCGCTCGTTTTTTTTGGCGCGTGCGCGACAGCGCGACCAAAAATTGGCGCCGTTGCCTGGGACTCTTGTTTGTTATTTTTCGCATTTTATTTTTTCTTTTCTTTCTTTTATTTTCGTTTTTGTTTTGAATTGGTCTGGCTACTAGGTCTACTTGCCCTGAATTGTGTGATTTTGACCCTGAAATTGAAAGAACACTGCACACACGCCGTAGAGAAATTCGGGCTAGCACTAGTAGTGATTCTAATTCTAAAACTGTTTTTGATAACATGGGTGACCAAAGGACATTAAGACAGCTTGCTGCCCCTGATGTTAATTATAATGGTTTGTGTATTGCATATCCTGGTGCTGATACTCCTTTTGAATTAAAATCTGGTTTCATTCACTTGTTGCCAAAGTTTAGTGGTCTTGCAGGTGAGGATCCACACAAGCATTTGAAGGAATTCCAGGTCGTCTGCTCCACAACCTTGAGATCAGAGGGAGTAACTGAGGATAACATCAAGCTGAGAGCTTTCCCGTTCTCACTCCAGGGCGCTGCAAAGGATTGGCTGTTATATCTTGAGCCAAACTCTATTACCACCTGGAACGATTTGAAGAAACTCTTCTTAGAGAAATATTTTCCTGCCTCCAGAGTTGCATCAATCAGGAAGGAAATATGTGGCATCAGACAAGGAAATGAGTCATTGACTGAATATTGGGAAATCGAGAACAGTAGATTAATCGTTTTTAGCTATTTGATAATCTTTTCAACTGCTTTGTTATTGCTTTGTTTTCTTAATCGCATTCAAAACCAACCCCCCCCCCAAAAAAAAATGAATTTTGTGGTAAATAACAAGTCAAGAGTCCTTGTGAGACGATATCCGAGTTGTCGCCCTAAACTACATTTTTACAAACCGCTCGTTTTTTTGGTGCGTGCGCGACATCGCGACCACATACAGCCGACGTCATAGCTGGAAAACTTAGTGGGATGGGGCTGCCAGTAGAAAGGAAATTTGGAGACTCCATCCGACTCATAGAATAGGGACTTGTTTCCTACAGTAGGTCGGATTTTGAAAAAGTCCAACTTGAAAAATTTGTATGAACTCATGTAGAGCCCAATGATGCCTCCCCCCTCAGCCCCACTAAGGGAGATCCAGCCAACCTGATCTCCAAACCTAACTTTATAAAAATAAAGGAATATAGGAGCAGTAGCCACCACTCCTATCTGCCCGCAGAGGATTTGGAAAGCCTTTAAAAAAGCCTAGCTGTTTGGATGGAGTTGGGTCGAGGCAACATTCATAATCTTCAAAACATCACACTCAAATTGGGTAAAAGGCAAAGTGACTCCAATCTGTTCAAACAAGGTTCTATATACATATGTAAAGGAAGGTTGACCTGGAACAACATGAAGAAAGACATGTTCATTCCCAGAACACGACAAACACTCTACAGTGCCACCAAAAGAAGAAACTTTGTTTTTTATGGATGAAAGGGATTCAGAATCCCTAAAATTTGAATGAAAGGCTCCCACATCCGACCTTACCCAGAAATACCCAGGTATAGTGATATCTAGGTATGGAACTCTAGGCATCCTAGTAGTACGCTTACGACGCTTGAAGATGGGTACGGCAATAGGAGTAGCCGAGCTATTCCCATCAGTGGAGGAAGTGGCACCATCAGCACCACCACCGCCATGAGAGGAAGAGGGAGAAGGACGAGGAGAGCCCCCAATCGGACTGATTTCAGGCTCCACGATTTGAACCCCATAAGAGGCATTCTGAGATGCCGCGAATGAAGCCTCCATGAATGAAAAATCAGAAATCAAACTGGAAGACAAAAGAGATGAGCAGGACGTACCTCGAATAGGAAGGAAGTACCAAAGTTTGGACCAGAAATGACTCGAAGGAGAAGAGTCTAGGGCTCAAGGAAGGTGAAATCCCATGCCAGGGGCTCGTCTAAATTTATAGAAAAAAATACAACGCCCTCTCGGCGAATTAATGATGGTTGTTGACGTGCGAAAGAAGGGGAACGTCCCTTCAAGTCTGACCGAATTCGCCAACTAATGGAAAGGAAACACGTGGCAGAAATGTCAGAATGTACACTGCCATCAAGGAAAAATATGAGCACGCAACTACAGCGCAGGTCTCGGAAATGATGCCATAAAGGCCACGCGTCACACAGAGCAACGTCTCTTTTCCATCTCGGGAACCGAGAAAGTATGGCCTCAGTACGAAACTCGGGTAATCACCTCCACCTCGGCTAGCCTCGGCTCCTTCGAAAAAAGCTTCCACGCAATCAGCTCAAAGCTTAGAGGGCTTGTGTATGAGTCGAGATGTAGAGCTCGGTACCTCGAAGCGTCAAGCTCGGTCGCCCGAGCTGCTCACCAAGTTGGAGGATATGTATATATATATATACCGAGGTATGAAGCTCGGCCAATTACCTCGCCGGACCGAAAGACCAAAGATGAAACCAAGTTCTTAAACTCGGCTAATGTCATGAAAGCTTCTACGCTTTACTAGCTCAAAGCTTGGGGGGCTTGTGTACTGGTCGAGGAGTGAAACCCGGCCACCGAGCTTGAATACCCGGCCCAATCCGGAAATTAAGGATGAGAAGTTAATATTACCTTTAATAATCCTGATATTATATGAAATAACCTTATCCGGTTAAAAGAGATAATATCCCCTAAATTAATGATAAGATATTGATATTATCCTTAAATAATCCTGATATTATCTGAAATAGCCTTATCCGGTTAAAAGATATAATATCCCTTGAATTAAAGGATAATATATTGATATTATCCTTGAATAATCCTGATATTATCTTAAATAACCTTATCCGGTTAAAAGAGATAATATCCCTTAAATTAAAGAAATCACATCTCAAAGATGATTGAAGAGATAAAAAGGGATAAATCCAAATCTCTAAAAAAGGGATCCTATTATAAAAGGAGAAGAACCCAATAGAGAAACTCACTTTTACTGAACCCCGGTGACTCTCCCTTAAGCGTATTAGAGAAACTAGCTCGACCAAGAGACTATTGAAAAGTCATTGCTCGCTGGTATTCATTGGATACAAAATTAGGGGATCGAGATCGCCGTATGACCAAGGGTTGAACCTAGAACTACGCCCGGCTTTGATTCCCATTGGGATACATAAGACTGGAATACAACGTTCTGTCAAGCCATAATCTAAAACAACCCCCATTATTCACCATTGGTTCGGCAGGAACAGTATATAAATTAGGTTATTCGTATACATCAGAAATAGATCATGTTCCTAATAATAAAGTATTCTTTTCTCCATGAACATCACTAATGCAAAAGGAGTAGTAAATGAACTTTAGGAACAAAAACTCAACTTCACGGTTTTTGAGCAAATTAACAGTGCTGAGGAACTCTCTTAAAATTTAGTAATGGAAAAGCGGTAAGTATTGTATTCCCTAGGATATTTGATATAGTTGTAAGTGAAATTTATGAGATTATGAGATCCTTGTAATTGTAGTTATAATTAGTAACACAAACTACAACTCACACAAGTAATAACCACTTTCCATGAAGATCAAAAAAAGATTAATAGTGTGTTTGTTACATATTATTTGATTAAAAAACTAATATTATTTTAATGAGTTTGATTATGTTTGTTTAATTTTTTCATAAAAATGATTTTTTTTCAAAAAATTGTTTTTATGGTTAAAATTAAAAGCTACTTTCATTAGATTTAGAAAAAAGTTCACATAAAATCACTAACAATTTTTAAAAAATTGGTTTTTATGATTGTAAATAAACATAAAAGAGTTTATGTTTTTCTTTAAAATCTTTAAAAGATAATCTCTAAATTATTGAATATCAAAAAAAAAAAAAAAAATTTGAAAAGACGGGCCTTACATCTATGTTTAATTCTATTCTTTGTTATAAAATATCAAAATTGTTTTACCCCTATCAAAACGTGATTTTAATTAAAAAAAAAAAATCACTTCAATGACTTCATGTAAAA
Organism: Sophora flavescens; assembly: GCA_030762895.1. Classification (NCBI taxonomy): domain Eukaryota; kingdom Viridiplantae; phylum Streptophyta; class Magnoliopsida; order Fabales; family Fabaceae; genus Sophora; species Sophora flavescens. The sequence continues at coordinate 1,538,094 of CM061065.1, forward strand.
GAACACTGTTTTTGACAAGATTCTAGAAGGGCAGGCAAAACCGCTTCATGTGGAAAAAAAATTGAAAAGAATAAAATAAAAACAGGGTTTCTAATTAGTGGACGTAGACTCTGAACAAAACAAACCACTTATTTAGAAATGAAATTAATAATATGAATTTACTACTTTACCCTAACTGCATACTGATGAATGAGATTGACGAAAAAATGTGTATTTACTTGAAATGAAAGGGGTGTTTTGGTCGTATCGCTATCGCGAAAGAAGAAGAAGAAGAAAAGGATGGCGTGGAAAAGTAAAATAAGAAGAAAGGAAACGCGTTTCCGTGATTGCAACAGAATAGAATTTATAATTTATAAATTTATGGAAATTTGATTTGTTGAGAAGGAGAATCGAGTTTGTATAAAAAAAAAAAGAAAGAAAAAAGAAGGAGAATTGAGTTGAGAATAGAATAGAGATCTGATCGGAAAGAAAGAGAGTGAGAGAATGGAGAAAAAGAGGGAAGAAGTGGTGATGGGAGTGCCGTATTACGGGGGGGAACACCCGTACCAAAGCGGAGTGGTCCCTCCGAACGCGGTGGTGGGCGATCCCAAGGGAATTCCCATCCAGCAGACCATTTACAGGGACACTCCTGCCCCCTTCAACTGCCCCTACTGCGGCAACACCGCCCTCACTACCGTCAGGTTTTCTATTTTCTTTTATTTATAATTTCATTCCTATATCACTCGTTTTCCTTTGTGAATTCAATCAAGTGTTTCTTACTTACTCTGTCAAAATTAAGGGATAATATTTTGTCATGTTGGCAGCCCTTCAATTTTACCAATTTATATTTATAGCTAAGGGAAGGGCTCTCCTTTGGTCTTGGCCAGTTATCAAATTTGTCTCCAACTTTAGGGCCTGTTTCCTTTCAGAAACATTTTCATTTTTCATTTTCTAAAATCTATATTGATTTTAAATTGCTAACAAGAACCTACAATAAACAACTATGACAAGGAGAAGATGAAGGCCAGTTAAGGAAAATGTATTTCCGGAAATAATGAAAACAACTTTTTGACATTTTCATAATTTCTGGAAATACTATATTTGTTTTCAAGAAATGAAAAAGAAAATGGTGAAGGAGATACCAAAGTCAATATACATTTTACAAAATGAAAACTGAATATGTTTTTAGAAAGTAATCAGGTTTGTTGTTGTTGGATTAGTGATTATACAACATCTTTATGCAGTGAGATACTCTTAGTACAATTCATCTTTCATTTGCTTAATCAATCACTTTGCTTCTAAACACAATCAAACTGGTAGAAACAAATACAAATAAACTCAATGATTATGATTGGGTGACTCCAGATACATATTCTGCTACCTGATTCTTGCCTATTTAATAATTTTCAACTGTTTCATTTTGGACTTCCGATCATGATTGAGAGTCAATATGTGTAGCTTAATATGTATGTTGTAAGCACGATTCATGACTCAAATGAATGATATTTCTATATTTCTATTATCCGCATCAATTCATATTTCCTAAATTTAACTTGTAATTCAGCAATTAAAAACATGCGACTATATTAACATATTAAAATAACCAATTTCACACACCTTTTGCAACTAGATCAAGTGGTACGGATAGGTAGCCATTCAACAACAATATGAGGTCTTGTTAGGCGTCTGGAAGATAACAAATATGACGGCTTGATAAGTCATATCATAGGTTCAATAAACAGGGGAAAAAAGATGTCATCGTTATGAGTTTGAAGGCTTTTGCTAAATAAAATAGAAGACTGACTTTTATAGTTTTTGAGTATTGAATTTCTTGTTGAGCCTTGATTGTTCTACTCTTGAGCTGCAGTCAAGATAACTGTTATTATTATAACTGTTATCAGGATTCTTCTTTTCATAATTACAGCATGGGCATTGCCTTTTGTTCTGCAAAGAAGTTACAAATTGATTTTATTTGTCTAGTTATCTTGTTCTCGCTGGCTGTATGTGTGGGGTTAAAAATGATTCTTTATGTCAATTACCAGTTAGAATAGAACATATTGTTTGAGTTGTATGTATAACAAGAAAGCATATGCCATGGATGATGTAATTCATTGTTTCCATCTTTAGGTTGGTAAGAGAAGGATTTATGTTGCCAAAGACTATTAACTTGACTGACTGCAATCAGTTGATTCTTGAGATTTATTGAGTGTGGATTGACTAGCAATCACATAGATGGCCATGGAGGCACTGTCTTGACAACTTATAAATCGGGATTGATAAGCACAAGTAAAATTCTGAAAATTTGTCAACTTTAAAACAATTACGTCTCAGTTTGTTTATTGCCTAGACTAGGTGTGTTTTTGGATTAACTTTGTGTTCAAAACAACTTATAATCGAAAGCTCTCTGAGAAAGTTTTTGAAAAGAAAATAATTTTTTCCCCGTAAAAGGCGCTTTGAAACATGCAGTAAGCATAATCTGTTTTCCTGTATATCTGGAGTATTAGTTTGAAGAAATCTTAGTGCTCATCTATTTTGAATTTTATGATTAATTTTTTAAAACTTTGCTGGTTTTGTTTCCATTTTGTGATGTTTTACCTGAAACACAGGTCAAAGCCCAGTCTGGCAGCATTTATTGGATGTTTGATGCCAATGATGCTTGGAGTTTGCTTTCTTTGTCCTTCAATGGACTGTCTCTGGCATAAATATCACTACTGTCCTAATTGCCACCAAAAGGTAGTAGTTCCTCCAATGGACTGTCTCTGGCATAAATATCAATCCGTAAAATTGTAAATGTCTGATTGTAATGTAATGTCATTCTTGTTATGTTCATGTGTTGTAGGTTGCTGATTTTGAAAAATCAGATCCCTGTGCTGTGATGGATCCTCCACACTGGATGCAGCAGAGCTATGCCTTGTCTGGATAGTATGATAAGTCTGTTACTGGCATTTCGATTCATTGTCTGCAAGTTGCAATTTAAGATGTGCTGTATTGCATGTTAGGTTCTCAAGATCTAGCTGTTACATTTGCATGGGACAAAGACAAGAATGCCGGTTACTTTATGCTCTTCAAATTGATCTAGAATTTAATTTTCTGTTTGTACATTTGTTATAATACACCAAGTTTTGTTAATATTGTATGTGAATGAGATTCTGTTTTTGTCCTCGCTTGACAGTAATTGGGTTGTTTTGGCCTTGGTTACCTTGCTTAAAATGAAATAATAAAATGAGTTGTATGAGGTGATATTCAACCTCCTATTATAAGTGACCAAATCCCATTGGCTGTGTTAATTTAGTGAAAATATAACCTGTGACAATCCAAGAGCCCAGAAAAGAATTTATTTGTCTTTGGTCCAAGTGCTGGGGAATTTTCTTATTCCTTTGGAAAGGTTGCTTAGTTAGTTACATGGCACCAATCAGCACCGATAGCATTGAATTGATATACTGGGATCGGAACTCTATCTTGAACCCTACGTCCTACTATTTTTTTAGAAGGATTTTTTGGTGCTTAGGAAGTTGTATGAGTTTCACCATTTTTCTTGTATCTTATATCGCTTTTGTGTAGCACATAAAACAAACAAACAAACAAACACATGCCAGTGAAGGTGGCGTAAGTCTGGAATGCTTTTCAAAGTATGGCCCAGTTTGAGTAAATAGCTTAATTAAGTATTTATAGGATAAGTGTTTAACATATAAATGCTTGTATAAGCTATTTCTATAGTGAAAGAGGAAATAAAGTCAAATTGTTTTCATATAAGTTATAAATTATTTTCATAAGCTATCCTGGAAAACTTATCCAAATAAGCTGAAAAATGCTTATAGAGATATGATAACCTGTTTTCATAAGCTATCCCAAACAGTCTGACAAGTGCTTATGTTAGTAGATAAGCTCAAATAAGCTAATTACAAGTAAATCCAAAAAAGGTGAAAACGACTTAATTAAGCGTTTCTAGGACAAGCGCTTATCATATAAGCGTTTATGTACAAGCTATTTTTATAATCAAAGAGAAAATATAGTTAAATTGTTTTCATATAAGCTATAAGCTGTTTTCATAAACTATCCTGAAAAACTTATCAAAATAAGTCGAAAACAGCTTATGCACATGTCATAAGCTGTGTCCATCAGCTTTTCTGACAAGTTCTTATACCAGTAGATAAACGCAAATAAATCGTTGGTAAACCAATTCAAACAGGACCATAATTCCACGCAATTATGAGTATTAGTCAAGATTATCAGCCTTGGAGTCACCGTATATTTATATAGTTACAAGAGTCTTATAAAATGTTTATTAAGTAGATAGTACATTAATTAAGATGATGGTTTTTTTTTTATATATTAATATGTTAATATATTAGTTATTAATTTTTTACTTTGTTAAGGTTTGAACCTTAGACCTCCAACACCTTAAATCTTTAGTTCTTATCATTTAAGCTACCCACCCTCGTTATGATGATGGTTATCTAAGGCAATTGAAGAAGATATATATGAGCATAAAAAGAAATCATTTTTCGCTCTATAGTTTCTTTTCAATATTTTAAGTTCTTTATGCTTTGCTCTATAATTTCTTGAATTGTTTATCCTTACTTTTAAAACATATTAATTAAGTATATCATATACGTAGTGGCTTGATGTTTTGTTGAAATAGTTTGCCTCTGATCACTCTCTTAAGATTAATTTAATTCATGCAAGTATTATTTTTTATAGTTTTTTACAAGCTGGTCTTACTATGAGATGGTTGTGTTTCATCCATGGAGATTTTATCTTTGATTAACATAATTAAAAAATAATAATAACCGGCGGGGTATGGGAAGGAGCTGCTTCTCGATTAGAACCTCTCTCTTTCACGCAGTTTAACTCCCAGGACTGGAGTCTGGAGTGGATAGATATCATCTAATCAGCTTTCCGAGTAGTAAAGTAAAGTGAAGTAGTATATTATTATAATATTATATATATATATAGAGAGAGAGATAGAACTTTAAACTTTTTGCCCATGTCATAAAGTGACAGTCACGTCTTAGGGTTTGTTTGTAATCAAATCGGTAAGTAAGGGGAAGGAAGAAAGAAGAAAGTTAGGAAGAAAGTGGGAATAGAAAGATGAGTAGTATCCCCAAATCGGGAACGGGAAGCGTGGTGGTTGGTTGCGACTTCTGCGGGTCAGAGAGGGCCGTTCTGTATTGCGGAGCTGACTCGGCGAAGCTATGCCTTCTTTGCGACCAACACGTCCACTCCGCCAACCTTGTCTCTCGCAAGCACTCACGCTCTCTCATTTGCGACAACTGCTCTGCCAACCCTGTCTCTATCCGCTGCAACACCCATAACCTCCTCCTCTGCCACCACTGTCATTGTCACTCCCCCCACAACCACCATCATACCCCTGTCGATTCCTTCACCGGATGCCCCTCCTCCTCCGACCTCGCCTCCATCTTCGGTTTCCACTTTGACTTTCACCACGATTATCCTGATCTGGAGTCATGGGTGCAGGACCTCATGGTTCCCAATCCTATATCTCCTGCTCCCTGCACTGTCAAGCACAAGCAGCTGCTCCAATTGCTCAGGAGGGATTTAGCACTTCCCGATCGGGATGCCGCCGGAACTAACGAACCAGACGACAACACCAGCAGGGTCCCTGAGGCTGAAACAGCCAACAGGTTGGAATCCTTTCAGTGGAGCCAGCAGCAACCTCAACCTGTTAATGTCACTGTTACCATGCCGGATCACAAACACCGTGACAATGAAATCATTGATCGCAATATCTTTTGTCACAGGCTCACTAATCCCAACTCCCAACCTATTCAGGTTAGTAACATCTTCAATTTCTCAATTCAATTATTATCACTTTTACCATTTTGGGTTAAGACTACCAAGAAAGGTAAGGTAACCAGATTTACATTTTCTAGACCAATAATTGACCTCACTTATGTGCGCATTCAAAGTGTTACTATTATTACCTTCATTGCCCTCAACTTCTTATCTCACTTTTAGCTTTTCAAGGCTTCGAATTGGGTGTGTCTTCATTCATATATGCTAAATTACACTTTGGTCCCCATATTGTTTTTCAATGTTCAATTTGATCCCAATGTTCATTTTGGTCCCCAAATTCCTAAAACTTATTTAAACCGGTCATTCTGTCAAGTTGACTAACAGCGACGTCTTACATGGACGTTGTCCTCGCTGACGTGTCACCAATGATCAAACGCCACGTAGCATGAATCTAACGTCGTTAGCAACTTAAGTTACAGGAGGACCTATTTGAATAAGTTTTAGGAATTTGGGGACTAAAATGAACATTTTAAAAACTTGGAGACCAAATCGAATATTGAAAAACAATTTGGGGACCAAAAGTGTAATTTAGCCTAATCTAAACAAGTGTCAAAAAAGAATGCTAATTGATGGGGTAATAAATAATTTTGATCAAAGCTTTGTTGCAGATTTGGGATTTCAATTCTGGACAACTTCGGGCACATGAAGATTCAAGTGCACTAGAAGGAGCAGAATATGCAGCAAGTGATAGGGAATTTATTAGTAAAAATTTTGGTCAACTTATCAGAGAATCTTCCCTCACAGATACAAAGATCTTGGGAGGTTTATACGAGATCAATGCTGTTTATGATGATATGGCATCCTATAATGTAAATGCTCTTGCTTATCTCCTCACTCTTAGAATTCTATTACTATTTTTCTGTTGTTCCACTTGCCACTCTACTAGACAAATATGTTTTACCAGGTAAAATCAGATATAAGGGATGAAAATTGGAGGTGTTCTTACTGCATACCCTTTTATTAATCATTAATCAAAAGCCCAACAATGAACAAAATAGACAAATATCTTCCAATGTTGACCTTCCCTCCTGTTTAAGTTTTATTACTTATTTTTATCAGGCAGGAACTTACCACCCTGGCTGGGTAATAGCTAGGATTTTCCAGTTACAGTTCCCTGGTCCAACAAGTTTATGGCTAGAATAAGTTAATGTTTTGATCCTTGTAAGAATGGGTTTACATCTATTTAGTCCTTCAAAATTTCGTTATAATCAACTGATCATATCAATCTCCAGATTTCACTTGATTAAATCCTTTTTGGAGTACATTTCCTTCCTCTGGGAGGTTTTCTACAAATGCACGAGGGGGTCAATATACACACTAATATGCATTGTTTGATTAGTTCAAGGAGTCCTGTTGGTGAGTTTCAAAGCACTGGAGGTGATTCCTTTCATGTTGTCCTTTATAAAATTTCTTCAACTAAGATTGTTATACTGAGAAATTCAATAGCACTAATGTCAATGCCGTTATTTATAGATATCGGAAGTGGCAACTAGCATTCTCTATTGCAAGGGTTGGATGATTTCAATCTATTTATTATTAATAATAATTTAATATTATCTTTGCTGAGATTTACATCTACTTGCAAAGGGTATTCATTAAGCTGGTCAAATCATTTGACTTGAGATGATGTTATTCTTGGATGGTCGGTAGGAAAATATGGGAGTTGCAAAGTATGCAATCTAGCATGAGGATCATTCATTCCCTTTGAATTATCTTATTCAACATTTATCAGCTGAATTTTGTGGCAACAGTTTTTATGCTCTTTCCTGTTGCAGAATGCAGGGTGGTTGACATGTTTAATCTAATGAAAATGCAGAATGTCTCGAATAACCCAACAGCAAGTCAGGGGCCTGCAACATCTGAGAGCAATAACCTACCAATTAGAAAGCAATCTTGTGGTTCAGTTCTTGGAAAGCATGAAGGTTCCGGGAGTGCCAAAGATATACAGTTCGGTGACAACATTGCAAAAGCAGCAAGAACCAAGGCTGACATTGACCTGTTGGCACAAAATAGAGACAATGCCATGCTCCGTTACAAGGAGAAAAAGAAAACTCGAAGGTTTGTGCAGTGTCTTACCATAGAAATTACAACCCTTAATACTTCTCCTTCTAAATCTGCCAGCTTATTTTGTAGGTATGAGAAGCACATACGTTATGAATCTAGGAAGGCCAGAGCTGACACTCGGAAACGAGTCAAAGGCCGATTTGTGAAGGCCACTGAAGCACCAGATCCTTAATTTTCTTGTATTGCTGTTCTATGTCGGTTTTGGTTGTAAATCTATATATATATATGCATGAAAATGTTTGTTTTCCGATGATCCTTTTCTTTTTCTGGTAAAATTCATATATCTTTTATAAATTATTCTGAATTTGCAATGACTGCTGGTCTTTTATGATGCTTTAGCCTTTTTTTCTTTCTTTCTTAAATATGTTTAGGACCTATTTTATAGGGTTGTTTTGCTTTTGGTCCTTAAATAAATTATGTTTATGTTAAGTGTTGACGTGACAAACAGAAGACCACAATAAAATTGACACATGGATGACCATCCTTTTGCTTTTAGTTTATATAAGTATGTTTAAATATGTTTTTGATCTTCCTGGTCTATTGAATTGTTTGGCTCTCTCTTTTTCTTCTTGTTTCTCTTAATTTACACACATCCAAAGATTCCACCACCTTATCATTATTAGCATTTAACCCCATCTTTAGAAAGTCTTAAAAAACCAATAAATCATCAAAACCAATAAATCACCCCAAAGGCTTCTAACCTTTACAACAAATAGTACTTTTCACACTCTTTGGATAACTCATCCTTAATGTAAGAGTAACAAAGCCTCAAGAGATAGTTCACTCTTACTACTAGTGGGATACATCACACTCTTTTCAATTAGTGTGTGTTTGGATGGGGTATTTCAAAATTCTAAGGCATTTGAAATCCAGGGTAATTCAATTGCTTCATTTAAATTACTTTCATTTTGAAAATACTTTGTTTGGATGGGATAATTCAAATACCTTGTATTTTAAATTCTTTGTTTAGATAAAGTATTTCAATTACCTTCAATTACAATTTTTTTTTTTGAATATTCTTTTTTTAAAAAATGGGATTTCAATATAAAATGTGACAAATAAATAAACAATAGCAATTTTTGAAATAAAAAAAAATTAAAATAGTCTTTGAAAAATAATAAAATTAGACAATTTACTTGGTTATGAAACATAGTTGCCTCTAATTTCACATAACTGTTATGAATATTTTTTCTGGTTCAATAGTTAAAGACGGTATCTCATATTCTCAAGCACGGTCACTTTCAAATCAACATAAACTCCATATCTATTTAATTCATAATTATGTTCAAGGACCACCATGTCATACAATGGAATGCTAAATTGCTAAGCACATGGATCGATACATTCATAACAATTGAGACCAAAGTCACTATCCACTAATTAAGAAACCGGCCAATATTCATAACAAAATTAGGACAACCCCTTTAAATAGAACCAACATGACATACCAAGAAAAAAAAAAACAGCTTGATTAGCAAAATGAGTTTAGAATCTCAGTTTCTGGACAATAGAAAATAGACTAAGATGCTTACAAGCTCATGTAAATACCAACTAGAAACAGGATCACAATCAGATGTTGATGGCTTGTTGCACTGGATTAGGTTCAGTATATTTCCTATATAAAAAAAAAGGTTCCATCAATAATAGTAATAGTCATTAACTTGAGGAAAAAGATAAAATAAAATCTTATATTGTACTTAATCCATACCTCAGCTAGTAAAAATCCAACAATTAATTTTACCTGGCATTAGGACATGAAAGCCAACAAGTAATCCTTTTTCTTGTCCAGAGGAAGAGCTCTTATAACTACGAGTTTACTAGGATTTTCAGTCAACCAATTGATAGCCTTGAGCCATTGCTCATTGTCAAGACCCGGTATTTTCTCCAGCTCCTCTAGCACTTCTTGAACAAAACATATAACATAACATCAAATTATGAACAAAATTTCAATAATGAAGAGTAAAAATCATCAGATAACACATCCAAAGATGAAACTTTAATTAAGAAAAATAAAGTAATTAGACCATCAAACAGTTAGCAGTCAACACAAAATGTGAAAGCTAGTACTTTCATTCAATGAAGTAGTACTTTCATTCAATGAAGTAGCAGAGGTGAACTTTCTTTATCTTGTTTTTTTTTTTGGCCCCCTAATACAAGGTTCAAGAGGCCTACGGATACATGAAAATGTCATTCTCTGCCATCTATTATGACAGCAGAACCGCAAAACCAGTAAACACAACCATGTCACATAATACAAGAAAGACAAGAGGTTTTAAATTTCCAAATCCAATGTACTATGTAGCCTATTTTATCATCTTTTGTAACTACATTACTTCTTCCCCATTTCAAAATCCTAATAAGTTGCACTTTTGTTGAAGGAATTATTTCTCAATTAAGCAGAAACTAGCTGAACTTTGTAATTGATAACAGACCACCAACCTCACAAACACAACAAGCAGAAAATTGCATCTCACGAAGTCTTAAAGAGATGAAGTCTTAATTATGCAAGTCATTTCTCTGCAAAGAAAACAAGCAATTCAAACAACATGCCATCCACAAGGACTACAACCTTATGATCAATATGCAGTGAACAACACAATCATCTCCCAAAAACAACCACAAACCAAAGCAGTAGTTTGTTATCAATGATACAAGGTTGTTGAAGACAAGGTCCAAACTCATATCTTGCTGTAAGACGAATTTTTGAGGAATTAGAATTTTATTCCGTTGGTACTTTGTATTGTGCCTCAAGCTATTCAACTTGCATAGCTTTGTCTTTCTATCATTCTTTTTATCCCCCATACCCTTCTCTCGTAGTTCAAGAGTACGTACGCAACGAACCAAAATCACACAGACGGCATGTTCTTACTTCTAATACGGACATGGCTACCTTCTAATTTACATGATTTGCTGCTATTTTAAATTCTGCAGGTTCACTCCATCAAATTTTGAGTTCATATTCAACAATTTTGCTCAAAAAACAACATCATATAGAAACTTCAAAGAATGTCATAAGTAAGTTTTTGATAAAAAACAGAAACTCAAATATTACCTATGATTGAGATGGTTTCAAATACAACCCATTCTGAAACAAGAGCGTGTAGGAAGAAAATCGAAAACAAGAAAAAGCACATAAACCCATATTCAAAATCACCGTCACAGTGTAAACAAACTTCACATAGAGCAACAAAAATAGAATGCATTTGACAAGCTATGCTTCACAATTTCAACACAATGTTTTTTCAAAAATCAAGAGAAATATTGAACATTTGAACAACAAATATATGAAACAATTGAAGAGCAACAAAAGAACCTATACCTGAGTTGTAGAATTGAGACTTGAGAGAGTGAATCGAACAAGAGCTCACAAAAATAAAATCGAATCTGAGGTTCCTGGTTCGAATTTGTGATTTAGGGTTCAAATCGAAATCGATTTTGTGAGTTAGGGTTCAGATCGAAATCGTCGTGTTGCGATTGCTGATCGAACGCAACAAGAACGAGTTGATCGAAGGCAAAAAGAACGAGGGAGGAAGAGAAAGAGATTTCGGAATGGAGATGGGTGAAAGAGACGAAGATAGGAAGAGGGTGAAATTCTGAAATACCACCTATTCTGGACGGATTTGAAATGCCTCACTTCTGACAAGAAAAATTACCCGATAAAATAACCCGGTATTTGTAAAATACTTTATATTAGGATCCAAACGGAATATTTTATGATGAAAGATTTTAAATACTCTAAAAAATTACTTTACCTCCTTGAAATCCCTTATCCAAACAGACCACTTACTGAGCTTGGAGTGGCAATTTGATCTACAGCACACTTAGGTAAGATGGGTGCAAGGAGTACAGTAAAAATGAATGTTATTCATGTAGCTCCTTCAGAAATGGCCTCGGCTCTTCTAGCTGATTCTATGGGTGTGGCTTTTGTTATAATCTATTATGACTTTTCTCTAAATCAACGTAAGTCAATTATAGAATCATGATAATATGTTATGATAATCTGTTGTGGAAATCTGTTATGATATTCAATTATGGAATATTATTACTTTAATGTTATTAGCTTTCAATTTGAAATAAGGAAAATGCCAAGTGCACTCGTTAAGGAACTAAAAAAAGAAAATTTGTATTGGGAATGATGTATTTAATATTTTAAGAAATGAAATATTTAATTTTCCAATGAAAACTTACATTTTATGATTCCTTAAAGAATATCCTGAGGGCATCAATTTTTATGAAAACTGAACATATGCAATCGATTATGCAATTTGTATTAACGATTATTTAAGAGTTATATTTTGTCCACTAGAGTAGAGGATTCACTATTTAATTCAGCTACTAACTCTCCATTAATTCTTAAGAGTCTATTATAGGTTCAGGTTCATGAACCGAGTTAAGAAATGTGTAGGTTCAAGGAATGTTCAGATTCATAGAACGTTTAGGTTCGTAGATTAAGGATATTGAACCAACTTCCGGGAGAAGGAAAACATAATGCTTGCATGCTGCAAATTCAAATACAAGTTGATTTATTTAAGACAACACTTAATAAGATACAATTTCATAGATACTTATGGTATTGTTTTTCAATTAAAAGAACACATATTTAACAACTTATCAATGAAAATACAGCTTGTGTAAGCTCATCTCCAACTATGCAACTGATTGGAGTTTGCATCATATCACATTCAGGGTCAGCCCAAGGGCCAAGCAATTAAAGCCCTTGCTTTAGGCCTCAAAAAATATATTTACACTACAAAAAATATTTAATGTCGACGACTAACACATTAACGTCGGTCTTTAACGTCGACCGGGCATACATTATCTTTTTTTAAAAAAAAGAAAATCTTTTAAGAAGACCTCGTCTTAGAGTTCGCTTTAGACCTAAATAATTGTTGGATCAACCCAAATCATATTACCACCCTTTATTTTATACTGCTTTAAGCAGTTCTTCACTCCAATGATACAACTCCAAAAAGTTAGAGTGCTTCTATAAGAATCGGTACAAGCTGGTTGTCATATAATTGATACTTCAATGGTGCTACCGCATAATTAAGAACCAAATCTCATTTATTAAATAACTTCCATTAGAGATGCTCTAACCGCTCTTACAAATATTTTATTCTCATTAAAAACAATACCACAAATACGTAACAAACAATACGTAAGTTTGGTCCATTTATGCTTGAAATTAACTCATTCGAAAATATTTTGAAGAAATAATTTAGTGAGAATTTGGTTGTCATTAAAATATTTAGTGTTTAAGTGAGTTGGAGCTTCAATGATATTAAAACTTTGACTTATTTAATGCACAAGCAAAGCTTAAGTAGTTTATGAATACCATTATCTATACCTACTATAAGAAAACTCAACCCTCCCAAGGACACATGTCATTCTTCTAACAAATTATTTCCCTCCAAAAGTTACACAATCTTTCTCCTCTCTTTCTATCACACACACATACTCACATACAATGCACTCTAGGACACATGTCACTCTTCGAGCAATTTTTTTCCCTCCGAAAATCACACCATCTTTCTCTTCTCTTTCCATCACACACACTCAATACAATGCACTCATGTATCAAGGTTTGACTTTTTCAAATATCTATATCTACTATAAGAAAACTCAACCCTCCCTATGACATATGTCATTCTTCTGACAAATTTTTTCCCTCCAAAAATTACACCTTCTTTCTCTTCTCTTTCCATCACACACACACACTCACAATACAATGCACTCTAGGACACGTCACTCTTCTAGAAAAATTTTTCCCTCCCAAAATCACACCATCTTTGTCTCTCTTTCCATCACACACACACTCACATACAATGCACTCATGTATCAAGGTTTAACTTTTTCAAATATTTTAATATTTTAATCTTCTTTGATTTAATAAGTTTTTAATAACTTGAATTTATTAAGGATCTAATTGATATATATTGACAGTGTAAAGTTTTTTTAAACTGTCAACCAATCAGAAATTGACACATTATTATAAATCTTTGATTCTTATCCTAACCACCTTAAAAATCATCAATTTCATTAATTCTGATTGGTTGTCTGTGTAAAAATTTTTACACTGACAGTGTATAGAAATTAAATTCATTTATCAAAACATAACATAAAAGAGAGATGGATACAATAATATTAATATCAATCAATTTTTTTCTCTATCACCCTTCGATCACTTTTTGGGCCAACTACCTTTTCTCATTTTTCCTTCTTATTATTATATAGGCTAAAATACCATTTTGGTCCCTTAACTTATTTTTCAGATTTAGTTTGGTCCCATAACTTTTAAAAAGTTCAATTTCGTCCCTTAATTTGTCTTTGTTGACCCAAGTTGGTCTTCTTCGTCAATAAAGTCAATAACAGTATTAAATGAGTTTCAATTTGGTCTATTATGTTTTAAATGAGTTTCAAATTGGTCCTTTAAATTGTTTACTTATTTCAAATTGGTTCTTTTAATTATTAATGAGATTTAAATTGGTCCTTTAAATTGTTAGCTAGTTTCAACCCGATCCTCAAAAATTTAACACTGTTACTGACTCATTGACGGAGAGAACTAACTTAGGTCAACGATACAAATTAAGGGACCAAATTGAACCTTTTAAAAGTTAAGGTACCAAACTGAATCTAAAAAATAAGTTAAGAGACCAAATTGAACATTTTAAAAGTTAAGGGACCAAACTGAATCTAAAAAATAAGTTAAGGGACCAAAATGGTATTTTAGCCTATTTTATAATAACACAGTTTTTCCTTTTCCAGCCCCTTCATCCAAACTTTTTTTTTCTTTTTCATTGAATTTATTTTATGATATTATAATTAACATAATCATTTAATTTTAAAATATCATGATCATATAATTAAAATTATTTTATTTATTATGCTTTTGTAACTAATCCTTTAATGTTTTGTTTAATTAGAAACTTACTATTTCATAAATCATGATTTTTTCCCACCCTCATCGAAACTTTTTTTATCGTCGGTTTTATTCATGATATTATAATTAAAATAATTATAACTATAATTATAATTAATGTCATTATTATAATTTAAAATATTATGATATTATAATTATAATCATTTTCCTTATTCAAATTACTATTTTATTTTTTATTATAAATATAGTTTCAGTATGTGAAAGTTATCTTATAATATTTATAGCCTAATTGCACTTTTGGTATTCCTACTATTGATCATGTGTGATTTTGTTCCCTAAAGTTTTTTTCGTGTACATTTGGTTCCCATAGTTTTTCTATGTTGCAAATTCGGTCCTACACCTCTCCGATTCAACATGATTATATAGTTCCTCTATGCTATTTATGGGTTTTGTCCCACCTTTCCGGGACTTCTTTTGGTTTCACCACATGGTGCTTAAACAAAGATTCTATGTCAATCATTAAAAAATTCATGAACATTGTATGGAAGGATTGAATTTACAACGTTTGAAAAATGGGTATACCAAATTTGCACGGAAAAAACTTTAGGGACCAAAATCACATATGACCAATAGTATGAAGATCAAAATTGCAATGAAGCATATTAAATAGGCAAAATAGGTAAATTGGTCCTATACGTTTATTTTATTTTTCATATTGGTCCAATAATAATTTTTATTTTTCAAATTGGTCCTACATGCATGTTACGTTCCGTTTTCAAATTAGTCATTTCCGTTAATTTCGACCTGATGCCATTAGTTTTGATCTGACGTGGCTATCACCTTAGTCTGACACGTGCCATTAAAACTGACAGTGTTAGGTCAAAATGACGGAAATGACTAATGTGAAAACATAACGTAACGTGTAAGACCAATTTGAAAAATAAAAAACTTATAGGACCAATATGAAAAATAAAATAAACGTACATGATCAATTTACCTATTTTGCCTATTAAATATTATAAGATAACTATCACATTCTGAAACTATAATTATATAAAAAAAAATCAAAATAGTAATTTTAAATTTCTCTTTCATCTACAATTAATAATAAAGCTTTTCATTTCTCTTTCATTTACAATAACAACTAATTTTTTCCCCTTTTTCCCCCATTGTCATCAGAGCTTTTCTTTGTCTATCTCATTATTTTTATTTTATAATATTATAATTAACATAATCATTTAATTTTAAAATATCATGATCATATATTTCTATAAAAAAAATAATACCATGATCATATAATTAAAATTACTTTATTTATTATGCTTTGGTAATTAATCCTTTTTTAAGCAGAATTTGTAATTAAGTATATTAAATAGACAAAATAGGTAAATTTGTCATATATGTTTATTTTATTTTTCATATTGGTCCTATAAGTTTTTTATTTTTCAAATTGGTTCTACATGTTACATTCCGTTTTTAGATTAGTCCTTTCCGTTAATTTCGACCTGATGCCGTCAGTTTTGATCTGACGTGGCTATCACCTTAGTCTGACACATGGCATTAAAATTGACAGTGTTATGTCAAATTTGACAGAAATGAATAATGTGAAAATATAACGTAACAAGTAGGACTAATTGTTGGAACTAAAGTGGTTTTGTATTTAATAATCTATAAGTTTTGATGCTAACAAAAGGATTAAATTTGCTTGACAAAGTGTTAGTTGAGATCTAACATGTGCTTTCAGTTATGCAGGAATACTTCAATATAAGTAAAATAAACTTTAGATAAGTTTTCATAGAAAAATACTCGTCCACCCTTGTAGACAGGCTGCTCAAATACTTTGACAAAGTTACTTAGTTATTTAATTAAGTAGACTGATTTTCTTGAGTACACGAGGCTCTAAATATTTGCTAGATGAATCACTACAAGAATAATGATGATTTGCGACGGATTTTTTGCGACGGCCTCAATGCCGTCAGTAAAATTGTCATTTGCAACAGCCTCAATGCCGTCAGTAAAATTGTCATTTGCGACGGCCTTTGCCGTCGCTAACAGGAACGATTGTATTTCCCAGATTTGCAACGGCCTTGGGCGTTTTGCGACGGCCTCTGCCGTCACTGTCGTTGAGGGCATTTCCGCGAAAATTTGGTGCTAGTTCGAGTGGAGAAATATTCAAGTTTGCGACGGCCAGACCGTCGCTAATGTACCAAAGTCGTCGCTAAGGGAAATGGGAATTTCGAGGTGGCCATGTTTGAGACGGCCAAAGCCGTCGCTAATATTTTGTCTAGATTTGCGACGGCCAAAGTTGTCGCTAAAGGAAATGGGAATTTCAAGACGGCCATGTTTGCGACGGCCAAAGCCGTCGCTAATATTTTGTCCAGATTTGCGACGGCCAAAGTCGTCGCTAAGGGAAATGGGAATTTCGAGGTGGCTATGTTTGCGACGGCCAAAGCCGTGGCTAATATTTTTTCCAAATTTGCGACGGCTAGGCCTTCGTAAAATCCGTCGCTAATGTCCAATATAATATTTCAGAACGCAACCCCTTTTCATTATCGTCCAGCTCTCTCCTCTCGCGCCTCCACAGCTCCCAGTCGTTCGCGTCTCCACCTCTTCGCATCTCCACCACGGATGGCCACCACGACCACCGCAAGGACAGTCATGCAATCGTTTGTTTCCCATTTCCTCTCATTTCCCTCTCCTCTCCTTTCCCCACTGCCATTTCTCGAAGATCGCTGCCGCCACCGCCCGCTGCATCTCTGGCCACCATCCAAGCCTCTTCCGGTCACTGGTATTCTATTTGTTTCATAAGTTTTGTGTTTGTTTCAACTTCAATCCATGTATGAATTGCATTTGTTTTGTTTTGTTTCATAAGTTTTACATGGCTTCGTATTATAGGTTGATGAATCTGGAAATAATGCCAAGTATGAAGGTATAAGCTGGAATAAGATCCTCTATGGTTGTGGCCAGAGCTGGAGAGCTGAACCGAATTCCAGTATGGAAGTTAGTTACCTGAGCAAGCTAAGAAGAAAAATTATGAAGATAATCCAGATTGTTGTGATTAGTGGAAGATTTCTGTTTGTGATTCCAAAGAAGCAAAGCAACAAATTATTTATTTTATTTTAAAAAAATATGTATTGCAATTTGCGACGGCCTGGCCATCGCTAATTTCTAGTGATTTGTGACGGCCAGACCGTTGCTAATTTCTGTTGATTTGCGACGGCCAGGTCGTCGCTAATTTTTTATTATTTGCGACGGCTATTTATAAAAAGCCCTCACAAAAATTTTGCGACGACCCTATATGCGACGGATTTGTGGTCGTCGCAAATCCGTCAGAAAAACTTGTTTTGCGACGGATTTTTGTGATTTGCGACGGCTTTTGGTCCTCGCTAAAATCAATTTTTCTTGTAGTGAATACCTAAATAACTTGTTAGGTACAGCAAGTCCAATGACTTGAGAATGAGCGTGTCCATCTTGCCACGCAAGCAGACGGAAGTAATTAGTTGAAGTAAATGAACTGAAACATAAATTAATATGGTAGACGAGCTCTAACCGCCACATCACCAGACGGAGGTCTTTATAACTCATTAAGAAATAGCAAGTCTGAAGACTTGTTAGACAAGAGGATATGCCACATCATCAGACGAGCAAAATAAAATTTTGAACAGACTTAGTCTCTCTTATAACTAAGTAGGCTGAGTTATTTTTAGACGAGCTCCAACCCTGTAACGAATTAAATGCAATCCGAATCTCTTGAATTTATTTCAAATGATTTATATTTATTTCAATAGAATATTTTTTCTTCATATTTGTTTTATTTGCTTTAATGTTTCAGCTTGTTGTAAAAGAAACATAGTACAATCAAGAAATGCAAAAAGCAGAATCGTACAATAAGATACTGCAAAACAATCTGTACGATGACAACTCTATGACTGAAAAAGCTGGATTATACGCAAAAGAGGAACAACAAGTGCTCAAGCTACAATACTCAGAGGAGTGAACCTCCAATTTCATGCTACCTCGATAACCAAGAGTACTATTCAGCATTGCTACATTCAAGCTATCAGTCACAACAGATATCATGCATTAAATGCTATCTCTAAACGGAATTATTCAAAGTAACCGTTGAAGAAATACAAGTGAAAAAGAAGGTCACTATAAATAGAAGACCTCAAGTTCTGAAGAACTACTTTTGAACTTTTGCCAATCGATAATCACTCATTCCATTAAACTGTCATATTCAACTGATCTTAAACTGTCATATTCTCACACATAGTGAGTTAAGAAGATCAAACATTAAATCTCTTTATTAGAGTTAGAGCCTGAAGAGGCTTGGTAAGAAAGGAATACTTGTAAGCCTAGAAAGGTGTGGAATACTTGGTTGTAATCTATTTGGAAAAATAGTGGATAAATCCTTCAAGTCGAAGGGACTGGATGTAGCTCTTAGTTGGAAGAGAGTGAACCAGGATAAAATCTCTTGCATGAATCTTCTATTCCTAAACTTTTCAGTTTTATTTGATTTTACTAACTGCGGGGTTTTGATATTGTTTTTATTAAAGTCTTTTAAGAAGGATCTTGTCCTGGTGCTTGCTTCTGTTTCTAATCTCCTTGTGTGCAAAAATTGTTTTAAAGGTTGTTTTCGAAAATTATTAACAAACAGAATTCAAACCCCCCTTCTTGTGTTTGCCTGTGTCAACTTCAGTTGGTATCAGAGCTCAGCCTCGAAAGGTTCGAGCATCTAACAAGTGCTGAGGGAGTATGATCCAAAACCATATATGCAGAAGGATAAGATATCAACAGACCTCCTCTCTTTGATGGTTCTGATTGTGACTATTGGAAGAAGAGGATGATGGCCTTTTTGGATGCAGAAAGTCTAGACATCTGGGAGCTCATAGAAGCTGGTTACACTGAACCCAGAAATGAAATTGGAGCTGTTGTTGCTAGAGCAGACTGGACAACAGATCAAAAGGCAAAGCATAAACTCAATCTTAAAGCTAAGCATTATTTGATGTGTGCCATCACCAGATCTGAACATGACAAAGTTCACAGCTGTAGTGCTGCTAAAGAAATCTGGGATACTTTTGCCTTAGCTCGTGAGGGTTCCTCACAAGTTAAGGAATCCAAGATCAACATGCTGGTTCATCAGTATGAGCTGTTCAAGATGGGTGAACATGAAACAATAGACCAAATGTTTGGAAGATTCCAAACCATCACCAATAGTCTGAGACCTCTTGGAAAAATCTATGAAAATAGAGATCATGTTAGAAAAATCCTGAGAATTCTATCCAAGCAATGGAGACCCAAAGTAACTGCTATTCAGGAAGCAAAAAACCTGAATACACTCTCTAGAAGAGCTTCTTGGATCTCTCAAGGTTCATGAACTTGGACTCAATGAAGAAGAAAAATCCAGAAAAGGAAAATCTATTGCCCCAAAGGCAAAGAAACTAAGTTCATCAAAAGTTCTCAAAGCTGCTGAGTCATCTGATGAGTCTGAATCTTCTGATGATAAGGAAGAATCAGATGAGGACGAATTATCCTTTATCTCCAGGAATATTCAACATATTTGGAGAAAGAAAGGTGGTTTCAGAAGGAAGTAATTCAATAAAAAGTTTTCCAAGGAGAAGTCAGACTCCAAGGAAAAAGGTCAACCTTTGTGCTTTGAATGCAAGAAACCCGGTCACTTCAAAGCTGACTGCCCTGAGCTAAAGGACAAAAAGAAATTCTTTAAAAAGAATAAAGGCTTAATGGCCACATGGGAGGATCTTGATCTGTCTTCTTGGTCGCGCTGTCGCGCACGCGCCAAAAAGAACGAGCGGTTTTTAAAACTGTAGTTTAGGGCGACAACTCGGATGTCGTCTCACAAGGACTCTTGAAGTGTTATTTGTCACAAAAATCAGTTTTGGGGGGTT
The DNA here is from genome assembly GCA_030762895.1 of Sophora flavescens. NCBI lineage: Eukaryota > Viridiplantae > Streptophyta > Magnoliopsida > Fabales > Fabaceae > Sophora > Sophora flavescens. The sequence continues at coordinate 1,558,740 of CM061065.1, forward strand.
TTGGATTGGACTGCAAATAAGAAAACAAAGCAAAACAAAGCAATGAAAACAGAGAAGTTGAAAAGATTATCAAATAGCTAAAGACGATTAATCTATTGTTCTCGATTTCCCAACTATCATAGGTTCATGCAATTTCCAAGCCCTAAGAAGATTCTAATCCCCTCCCGGTTGTAGCAACAATTTACAAGCGAAACCACTACTACAGATATATGTCCCTATTCCCGAATTAAGCAAACGGTGTTAAGCCCTTCGTGAACTAAGCGAACACGAAACGTACACACGCGAATTAAGCAAACGCGATTAATTATAGGAACACAATATCACCGAAAATAAATCAACACAACACAATATACTCCCGAATTAAGTAAACAGAAATATATAGCATGGCATTGAAAAGGGAAAAGCATACAAAACAAGAAATACAAGAACCTCAAGTGTAGTGGAAATCGATTACAATAGATTAATCTAAGAACTTAGTTCTCCATAGAAAAATGAAACACACAGAAAAATGTAAAAACAATGGAGAAGCCAAAAAGTCCTTCCAATCTGTCCAGAACAGCCATTTATACTATTCAGAAATTTAGCCCACTCGCGAGGCGAACTCTCATTCGCGAGGCGAATATCATGAAGAGTCAGCAACGTTTGGTCTTCTCGCGGGGCGAAGTACTGCTCGCGTGGCGAGGAATGGAACAATCATGGCTCCTGGTCTTCAGTCTCGCGAGGCGAGACATGCATCCGTGAGGCGACACAGAACGAGTTGCATTTCTCTGGAACAGTCAGCCTTCAGGGTCGCGAGGCGAGGTGTTGTTCGCGGGGCGAACCAGAGAGGATGACAATTTTACTGTTCAGCTGACTTTCAGGTTCGCGAGGCGAGGTGACTCTCACGAGGCGAATCCCCTGTTTCTTTATTCCCTCAACTTCTATTTAACCTAAAAACAAAGAAATAGCTATAAGTACATTATTTGACTCAAAACTGGCTAAATTAACCTAAAACTACTTTAGAGACTCAAAACCTTGCTTGAGGACAATCTAATCTAATTTGGGTGAAAATGAGATATAATTTGCACAAAACCCTGGTCATACTAGCCATAAAACTAGATGAGCCAGAGGCTTATCAAAATACCCCAAACTTAAACTTTGCTTGTCCCCAAGCAAACTACAACTCAAAAATCAAAAAGACTCAAAACATGGCAAGCTTAAGAGATTCAATCAACCTTGCACAAATTTCAAGCAATACAACAAAATAGTTTTCTTCAATGTCCCCCCTTTCAAACAAAGCAATCCCCACAATCATTTATTCTGAACAATTGAGAAATTCATCATTCAAACAATCATTAATCTAAGCAAGGGATCCAGTTACACACAAGAGGGAGATCACCAAATTCAAACAACTGCCTTCCTCACAAGGGCATTTAGTGTTCACTCAATCGCTCAGTTTGTGTCAAGCTAACAACATTTCACTCAATTTCACTTTTAAGAGCACTTCTCATAAATTTGATTTTCATCTCAAAATGATTCCCACAGAAAACATGCATGCAACATCAAAAGGTCTTTTATGGGTTGTAATGGGGCCTGGCTAAGGGTAGGATATACAAAGGAACTAGCTGAAGACCCTAGGAACTAAGAGAGCATAAAACACTTCAAAACATTGAAATTCCACTCAAGTTCCTTTTCTCATTCTTCTTTTTACTTTGGGTGACTACAGCCTCTTCTTCTTGAAATTTTTGTATTTTTTTTCTTTTTTTTTCTTTTTTTTTTCTTTCTGATTTTTTTTTTCTTTTTCTTGCCTTTGGCTCCAACCTTTTTATTATATTTTTTTTTTCTTTTTCTCAATCCCAAACAACACATCACACCTTGTAGCCACCCCAAACTTAGTTTCTTACAAACCTTCTCTTTGCTAAGTTTCCATGCTCTCCTAATTCTAAGATCGGGTTAACATGGCTTTTCTAGATTTTACGGCTTGTAACATAAGGTCAACAAGAATTAACAAGCTAATTAGTCTCAAAGGGCTAACTAGGGAACATGCATCAGGGATGGTTATTTTAGGCTAAGTAGTTATTTACAAAGAAAATGCCTAAATCATCTGAAGCAAACACATAAACATGCAAACCAAGAAGAGATTCAAGCAAATTCAGGAAAGTGCAACTTAAAAGTGATTTCACACAGTTTAAAACATGTTGGAGGCTCAAATCCTCACCTGGACATTCATGTAAATTGTTTGACAGAGATTCTATCCCTAGTGTGTGCTTCCTATCACCCCAAACGTATCATAAATCATGCCATCATAACAGAATCTCTCAAAGTTCAGTTTTCAATCACATGGGGATCACTTTTCAAAACCAAAATTTTTTTTTCCAACCTAGGGGGAATCATCACATCAATCATGCAATCAATCTGTGCAAAATCATCAAAATCAATCAAACTTGTCAACATAAGACTTAACACAATTTATTCAAGAGCTAAAAGAAAGACGAGGCAAAACAAAACTACAACTAGTTCCCTCCCCCACACTTAAAACATGCATTGTCCCCAATGAAACAATATAACTATAAAATCAGAGTGAGGGAAAGGAAAGGGTACTCCCTGATCAGGTATCAGTGTAGGTGGGAGCTTCCGCCTGGATCCCATTGCTTGTAGCATAAAGCTAAGGAGAGGGAGTTCATTCCATGGTCCCATAACTTGCAACCTTGAGATATGAGTGAGCACTTGACAATTATGGTGACCTTTCCCAATGCGGCGGACCCATCACTTCCTCTTTGTGCAAATATGACCGCTTTATCAACAAAGTCCTCCCAATAAAATTGGGGTGCAACCCCTTGAACTAGCCATGGTGCAAAATCTAGTCCCTCTGGTGGTTTCGCAGGGGGAGGTGGCAGGTAGGTAGGGAGGGTCTCCGGCGCTGGTTTATCTTCTGCATGTTCCTCATCACTGCACTGACAAATCTATCACCTGCTAAACATGCAGCAATCTCAGCACATACCACACAATGGTTAGTGTTAGTACAATCAGGACATGAAGAAATATCATCAAAGCCAGAAATAAATGGAAAATCAAGAACAAGGTCCTAATGGGTGTCATCAATAATCCCAGAAAGCAGCTCTATGTGGAAAATGGAGTGCTCTTCCAATGGATGTTTCCCTGCATCAAAGATGTTAAACTTTGCCACAATATCACCAAACTCCATAGACATGGTCCCATCATCAACATCAATCTTAGTCTTAGCGGTCTTCATGAATGGTCTGCCCAGGATGATTGGTGATTTACTGGAATGTGTCTCTCCTGCCATGTCCAGTATGTAGAAGTCAGCAGGGAAGATCAACTCATCAACTTGTACCAGCACATCTTCTACCATTCCCATGGGGCGAGCACTGGTCCTGTTGGCCAACTGGATAGTGATACCTATATACTGCAAGGGCCCAAGGTCAAGGTTATTGAAAATAGAAGTGGGCATGACATTTATGGAGGCTCCCAAATCCAACATGCAATTTTCAAATTTTCTGTCCCCAATAATGCATAGAATAGTAAAAGTGCCTGGATCCTTGCACTTCTGTGGTAGTGCCTGAGTAGGGGCTGAGACAGTGACTCTTTCTGGTGCAGGCTTAGACTGGATCAGAGCTGAAACATTTCTTCCCAGATTAACTTTCTCATTACTCTTCAACTTCCTCTTGTTGGTGCGGAGATCTTTCAGAAATTTTGCATACTTGGGCACCTGCTTGATCACATCTAGAAGGGGAATATTCACAGTCACCTTTCTGAACACATCTAAAATTTCTCTCTCCTTGTCTTCCCCACCAATCTTCTTATTTTTCTGCAATCTCTGTGGGAAGGGGATTGGTTGTCTGTATACCTTCTCAGCTTCAACATCGACTGAAGGCTCAGGAGTTACCTCAATGGTTTCTTCATCCTTTCCAGAGGATGCCTCAACAACTCTTCCAGATCTCAGAGAAATGGCACTCACATTAGGATTGGAGACATTGGGATTTATCACTGTTTGTGCCGGCAGCTGACTTGATCCTTGAGCCTGCTGTATGTTGTTTATGGATGTGGCAAGCTGCCCAATCTGTGTCCTTAAATCTTGAATGCTAGCATCTGTTCGCTGCTGATACTGTGCCTGTGAGGACTGGAACTGTGCCTGGAACTGTCCAATTTGCTGCTGCAACTGTAGATTTTGTTCAGTCATTCGCTTGAACATGTCCTCTAGTGAAGGTCCAGAAGGTGCAGAAGTGGTCACTTGAGGAGGATTCTGAGGTGCTGCCATCGGTTGTTGTTGGGATGAGTTCCCATACCGAAGGTTAGGATGATTCCTCCAGTTGGGATGGTTCCTATTTGTGGAGAGGTCTGGAGTGTTGTACCGGTTCGGACTGTTGCCTTGATTGTAAGGATGGACTGCATAAGCCTGAGACAAATCAGTGACGAACTCTTCCTTCGGAATGGGGCATGCTTCATACGGGTGCTCAAGAGAGTTGCACATGCCACACAACCTTGCAGGTTGAACCCTATCTATTGCCAATTGCCTTACAAAAGAAGTGAGCTCATCCATTCTATTCTCAAGGGCCTGGTAAGAAGAAGAACTATGGACCTCATTTACACCTCTTTTCTCAATAGAATTTCTCCTGGTAGTAAACTGCTGGGAGTTCAGTGACATATTTTCAATTAGTTGCTTGACAGCAGCTGGAGTCTTATCAACAAGTGCTCCCCCACTAGCAGCATCCAAAATATTCCTATCCATCGGCAGTAACCCCTCATAAAAGTACTGGATAAGAAGTTGTTCAGAAATCTGATGCTGGGGGCAACTGGATACCAAATGCTTGAATCTTTCCCAATATTCAGCCAACGACTCATTCCCTTGCCTGATGCCACATATTTCCTTCCTTATTGATGCAGCTCTGGAAGCAGGAAAATATCTCTCTAAGAAAACCCTCTTCAAATCATTCCAGGTGGTGATAGAGTTTGGCTCAAGATATAACAGCCAATCCTTTGCAGCTCCCTGGAGTGAGAACGGAAAAGCTTTCAGCTTGATGCTATCCTCAGTTACTCCCTCTGATCTCGAGGTTGTGGAGCAGACAACCTGGAATTCCTTCAAGTGCTTGTGTGGATCCTCACCTGCAAGACCATTAAACTTTGGCAACAAGTGAATGAAACCAGATTTTAATTCAAAGGGAGTATCAACACCAGGATATGCAATACACAAGCCACTGTAATTTACATCAGGGGCAGCAAGCTGTCTTAATGTCCTTTGGTCACCCATATTTTCAAAAACAGTTTTAGAATTAGAATGACCACTAGTGCTAGCCCGAATTTCTCTACGGCGTGTGTGCAGTGTTCTTTCAATTTCAGGATCAAAATCACACAATTCAGGGCAATTAGACCTAGTACCCAGACCAATTCAAAACAAAAACGAAAATAAAAGAAAGAAAATAAAAATAAAATGTGAAGAATAACAAACAAGAGTCCCCGGCAACGGCGCCAATTTTTGGTCGCGCTGTCACGCACGCGCCAAAAAGAACGAGCGGTTTTTAAAACTGTAGTTTAGGGAGACAACTCGGATGTCATCTCACAAGGACTCTTGAAGTGTTATTTGTCACAAAAATCAGTTTTGGGGGGTTTTGGATTGGACTGCAAATAAGAAAACAAAGCAAAACAAAGCAATGAAAACAGAGAAGTTGAAAAGATTATCAAATAGCTAAAGACGATTAATCTATTGTTCTCGATTTCCCAACTATCATAGGTTCATGCAATTTCCAAGCCCTAAGAAGATTCTAATCCCCTCCCGGTTGTAGCAACAATTTACAAGCGAAACCACTACTACAGATATATGTCCCTATTCCCGAATTAAGAAAACGGGGTTAAGCCCTTCGTGAACTAAGCGAACACGAAACGTACACACGCGAATTAACCAAACGCGATTAATTATAGGAACATAATATCACCGAAAATAAATCAACACAACACAATATACTCCTGAATTAAGCAAACAGAAATATATAGCATGGCATTGAAAATGGAAAAGCATACAAAACAGGAAATACAAGAACCTCAAGTGTAGTGGAAATCGATTACAATAGATTAATCTAAGAACTTAGTTCTCCATAGAAAAATGAAACACGCAGAAAAATGTAAAAACAATGGAGAATCCAAAAAGTCCTTCCAATCTGTCCAGAACAACCATTTATACTATTCAGAAATTTAGCCCACTCGCAAGGCGAACCCTCATTCGCGAGGCGAATATCATGAAGAGTCAGCAACGTTTGGTCTTCTCGCGGGGCGAAGTACTGCTCGCGTGGTGAGGAATGGAACAGTCATGGCTCCTGGTCTTCAGTCTCGCGAGGCGAGACATGCATCCGTGAGGCGACACAGAACGAGTTGTATTTCTCTGGAACAGTCAGCCTTCAGGGTCGCGAGGCGAGGTGTTGTTCGCGGGGCGAACCAGAGAGGATGACAATTTTACTGTTCAGCTGGCTTTCAGGTTCGCGAGGCGAATCCCCTGTTTCTTTATTCCCTCAACTTCTATTTAACCTGAAAACAAAGAAATAGCTATAAGTGCATTATTTAACTCAAAACTGGCTAAATTAACCTAAAACTACTTTAGAGACTCAAAACCTTGCTTGAGGACAATCTAATCTAATTTGGGTGAAAATGAGATATAATTTGCACAAAACCCTGGTCATACTAGCCATAAAACTAGATGAGCCAGAGGCTTATCACTTCTTCAGATGAAGAAAATGAAGCTGAGGAAAAGGCAAATATCTGTCTCATGGCAGACACTGCATTAGAAAGTGAATACACTGATGCTGAGGTAATGGACTCTGACCCGTCCACTCTTCAAAATGCTTTTGATGAATTGTTGCATGAGTCATGTATACTATCACGAGAATATAAGAGTCTCAAAAAGAATTTTTCTAAACTATCTAAAGAATATGATAGGGTCTGCACTGAGAAACAAAACCTCAAGAATGAAAACGACATGCTAAAATCAGTGAATGTCAGTCTAGCTGACAAAGTGTTGTGTGAACCTGATGTCTCTTGCGAAGTTGCAAAACTGAAGCAAGATATAACATATCTAACTGATTCTATGTCAAAGCTTGTAGGTGGCTCAGATAAGCTTAGTCTCATTTTAAGGTATTCTAGGTCACCTTATGATAAATCTGGTATTGGTTATGACAAAGAGAAGAAAGACACATCTCACAAAAAGTCAAAACCACTTAAACAGCATAGAGCTTCAAAAGTTCCAAATAAATATACCAAAGCTAACTCTAGCTCGTCCAACACCTTTTGTAAAGTGTGTGGAAAAAGTGGGCATATTACATCTAGATGCATACACAATAAATATGCTAAGCATACTCGTCTAATGACAACTAACAAGAAAGGACCCAAGTCAGTTTGGGTACCTATAGATAAGATAATACCTGTTACAGATTTTCTTTACAACAGGAAGAAAACAGATGTCTTGGTACTTGGACAGTGGCTGCTCACGACACATGACGAGAGAAAGGTCTATCTTCCAAAACATTAAGCCCAAAGATGGTGGTTGGGTCACATTTGGAGGAAACCAGAAAGGGAAAATCATTGGTATAGGTAAAATTGGTAAACATCATTTTCCCTCCATTGATAATGTTCTTTTAGTAAATGGCTTGAAGTACAATCTACTGAGCATAAGTCAATTATGTGACAGTGGATATGCAGTGTCTTTTGATAAGAACATGTGTACTGTCAAGAAAGATGATGGACCACTTTTATTCACTGCAAAAAGGCAAAACAATCTCTACAAGATTGACTTGGAGGACCTCTCAAATCAAAGTGTCTCATGTCTAGTGTCCATTGAAGATGAGCGATGGATTTGGCACAAAAGGCTAGGTCATACAAGCTTGAAATTGATTTCAAAGCTAAACTAGCATAACCTCGTGAGAGGACTACCAAACCTTAAGTTCAAACCCGATGCTCTCTGTGATGCATGTCAAAAGGTAAAACAAGTCAAATGTTCTTTTGAATCTAAGAATGTTGTTAGTACCAATAGACCACTAGAGTTACTACATCTTGATCTTTTTGGTCCAACAAAGACTGCCTCTGTCAGTGGTGAGAAATATGGTCTTGTCATAGTAGACGATTACACTAGATGAACATGGGTTATGTTCCTAATTCATAAGGATGAGTCTTTTAATGCCTTTTCCGTATTCTGCAAACATGTACAGAATGAAAAAGGCATGTGTATCACTTCAATCAGAAGTGACCATGGGGGAAAGTTTGAAAATGAGCTATTTCATAAGTTCTGTGAAGAGAGTGGTATCTTTCACAACTTTTCAATACCTAGAACACCACAGCAAAATGGTGTGGTAGAGAAAAAGAACAGATATCCTCAAGAGATGGCTAGGACTATGCTCAATGACAACTCTGTCCCTAGACACTTTTGGGCTGAAGCTATTAATACTGCCTGTTACATTCAGAACAAAATATACATTAGACCTATCCTTAATAAGACTCCTTATGAACTGTGGAAAGGAAGAAAACCCAACATGTCTTATTTTCACCCCTTTAGTTGTAAATGCTTTATACTGAATACTAAATATCAACTTGGTAAATTTGTTGCTAAAACAGATAGTGGAATACTATTAGGATATTCTGAAACATCTAAAGGCTTTAGAGTTTATAATTCTAGGACTCTGACAGTAGAAGAAAGTAGTCATGTCAAGTTTGATGACAAACAGCCTGATAAGAAATTATTAGAGTTAGATGAAGCTTTTGCAGATCTTGATCTAGATAAAAGTTGATGATCAAGAAGATGACCCCACTCAACAACCAGATACTTCCACTTCTCAACATGATACAGTTCAAAAATCTTGGTACTTCAATAATTATCATCCACAAGATCAGATCATTGGAAACCCCAATAACAAGCTAAGAACCAGATCAACCTTCAGAGAACAAGACAATTCTGCACTAGTCTTTGAGTTGGAACCAAAGGCAGTAGACGAGGTTCTACTAGACGATGGTTGGATTCTAGTTATGCAGAGTGGTTTTGGATTTAATAATCTCTAAGTTTTGATGCTAAGAAAAGGATTAAATCTGCTTGGTAAAGTGTTAGTTGAGATCTAACATGTGTTTTCAGTTATGAAAGAATACTTCAATATAAGTAAAATAAACTTTGGATAAGTTTTCATTGAAAAATGCACGTCCACCCTTGTAGACGGGCTGCTCAAATACTTTGGTAAAGTTACTTAGTTATTTAATTAAGTAGACTGATTTTCTTGAGTAGACGAGGCTCTAAATATTTGCTAGATGAATACCTAAATAACTTGTTAGGTACAGCAAGTCCAAAGACTTGATAATGAGCGCGTCCATCTTGCCACGTAAGCAGACGGAAGTAATTAGTTGAAGTAAATGAACTGAAACATAAAGTAATCTGGTAGACGAGCTCTAACCGCCACATCACCAGACGGAGATCTTTATAACTCTTTAAGAAATGGCAAGTCCGAAGACTTGTTAGACAAGAGGATATGTCACATCATCAGACGAGCAAAATAAAATTTTGAACAGACTTAGTCTCTCTTATAACTAAGTAGACGAAGTTCTTTTAGGACGAGCTCCATCCTTGTAACGAATTAAATGTAATCCGAATCTCTTGAATTTATTTCAAATGGTTGATATTTATTTCAATAGAATATTTGTTCTTCATAATTGTTTTATCTGCTTTAATGTTTCACCTTGTTGTAAAAGAAACATAATACAATCAAGAAATGGAAAAAGCAGAATCGTACAATAAGATACTGCAAAACGATATGTACGATGACAACTCTATGACTGAAATAGCTGGATTATACGCAAAAGAGGAACAAAAAGTGCTCAAGCTGCAATACTCAGAGGAGTGAACCTCCAATTTCATGCTACCTCGATAACCAAGAGTACTATTCAGCATTGCTACAATCAAGCTATCAGTCACAACGGATATCATGCCTTAAATTCTATCTCTAAACGGGATTATTAAAAGTAACCATTGAAGAAATACAAGTGAAGAAGAATGTCACTATAAATAGAAGACCTCAAGTTCTGAAGAACTACTTTTGAACTTTTGCCAATCGATAATTCAACTATTCTTTCAAGAGCAAGAGTCTATATTCTTTAGTTTGAATATTGTTGTAATATTCAAATGATCTTAAACTGTCATATTCTCACACATAATGATTTAAGAAGATCAAATATTAAATCTCTTTGTTAGAGTTAGAGCCTCAAGAGGCTTGGTAAGAAAGGAATACTTGTAAGCCTGGAGAGGTGTTGAATACTTGGTTGTAATCTATTTGGAAGAATAGTGGATAAATCTTTCAAGTCGAAGGGACTGGACGTAGCCCTTGGTTGGAAGAGAGTGAACCAGGATAAAATCTCTTGCGTGAATCTTCTATCCCTAAACTTTTCAGTTTTATTTGATTATACTAACTATGGGGTTTTGATATTGTTTTTGTTAAAGTCTTTCAAGAAGGATCTTTGTTCTTGTGCTTGCTTCTGTTTCTAATCTCCTTGTGTGCAAAAATTGTTTTCAAAGATTGTTAACAAACACAATTCAACCCCCTTCTTGTGTTTGCCTGTGTCACCTTCACTAACTTGAAAAATAAAAAACTTATAGGACCAATATGAAAAATAAAATAAACATACAGGATCAATTTACCTATTTTGCCTATTAAATATTATAAGATAACTTTCACTTACTGAAACTATATTTATAAAAAAAAATAGTAATTTTAAATTTCTCTCTCATCTACAATTAATAATAAAGCTTTTCATTTCTCTTTCATTTACAATAGCAATTAATTTTTTTCCCTTTTTCCCATTGTCATCAGAGCTTTTCTTTTTCTATCTCATTATTTTTATTTTATAATATTATAATTAACATAATCATTTAATTTTAAAATATCATGATCATATATTTCGACAAAAAAATAATATCATGATCATATAATTAAAATTACTTTATTTATTATGCTTTTGTAATTAATCCTTTTTTAAGCCAAATTTGTAATTGATCTTTTAATTTTTTGTTTAATTAGATAATTGCTATTTCATAAATCATAATATTATTCTTTTTTCTACCCTCATTGAAACATTTTTTTTTATCGGTATTATTTATGATATTATAATTAAAATAATTAGAGTTATAATTAATCTCGTTATTATAATTTAAAATATTATGATATTATAATTATAATCGTTTTTATTTTTAAAATTACTATGTGGATTTTTTATTTATATAAATATAGTTTCAGTATGTGAAAGTTATCTTACAATATTTAATAGGCCTAATTGTACTTTTGGTCTTCATACTATTAGTCATGTGTGATTTTGGACCCTCAAATTTTGTCATATACATTTGGTTCCCATATTTTTTCTATGTTGAAAATTCGGTCCTTATGTGCAATGTCTACCAATTTTTTCAATGATCAACATAGAGGAACAACTCCTCTAAGCCCTCAAAACCTCTGGTTGATTTTCTGGCTCCTATGCCTCTCCAATTCAACATGATTCTTTAGTTCCTATATGCTATTTATGGGTTTTGTCTCACTTTTCCGGGACTTTTTTAATTCCACCACATGGTCATTTACCACTGAAGCTCAAAAAGAGATTCTATGCGTATAGAGATTCTATGTCGATAATTAAAAAATTCACAGGCATTGTATGAAAGGATTGAATTTACAACGTTGAAAAAGTAGTTTGATCAAATGTGTACGGAAAAAACTTTAGGGACCAAAACCACACATGACCAATATGATGAAGATCAAAATTACAATTAAGCCTATTAAATATTATAAGATAACTTTCACATATTGAAACAATATTTATATAAAAAAAATCAAAATAGTAATATTAAACTTTTCTCTCATATACAATTAATGGTAAAGCTTTTCATTTCTCTTTCATTTACAATAACAACTCATTTTTTTCCTTTTTTCCCATTGTCATCAAAACTTTTCTTTTTTCTATCTCATTATTTTTATTTTATGATATTGTAATTAACATAATCATTTAATTTTAAAATATCATGATCATATAGTTTTATATAAAAAAAATATCATGATCATATAATTAATTTTTTTTTATTATGCTTTTGTAATTATTCCTTTTTTAAAAGTAGAATTTGTAATTAATATTTAATTTTTTTTGCTTGATTAAAAGCTTACTTTTTCATAAACCGTAATATTATCCTTTTTTTCCACCTTCATCGCAACTTTTTTTTATCATCGGTATTATTTATGATATTATAATTAAAATATTAGAATTATAATTAAATTCATTATTATAATTTAAAATATTATGATATTATAATTGTAACCATTTTTATTATTAGGATAAAAAATGTGGAGAGTGGGTAGAATAAGCCACTAGACTTCACTTTGGAGGTTTGCTCAAAATCATTGGAACGGGATTCATACAATTTAATTTTGACATTGATTAGTATTTCATGTATTTCATTATAATCTTCACAATATACCAAACCTAATTGAGTTTGACCTGTTATTTGAGATTATATTTATTCATCTTACTTGCATTAATAACATTTATATTTTAGAATATATAATCAAATTATCAATATAACTATTTTCTCTAATTTCATATGTGAAAATTATTATTTGTTTTCCCTTAATACGGAATTTTATGGGTTTTTTTTATCTACATTTGACAGGGGAAAAAATAAACATCATAAGATGGATTTGGCATATGAAAAATTATTACTATATTAATATATTTATAAGTCATTTTGATATATGCGTAAAGAAGAATGTAACCCGTGCGTCATCTTACTAGTTTATATTGAAAGTGGGGAATTTTGGAATTCTTATTTTCCCTTTCCTCCCCTTCAAATTTTTAAAGCAAACAAAGGACTTTTAATAAAATTGTTCTCCTCCCCATATCCCCCTCCCACCAAATCAAACAGTGCGATATATTCTTATACATCTAACGGAGATCAATTTCAGTTATACCAACATATTCCATTGCATTTTTATATGAATGTCAAGTCCACCCTCAAGCGTATCTACTTTTGTTTTTGGCTAATTCCTTTTCTTCGACATAATCTATACTTTTGAGTTGCATAATTCAAATTTGTCTTCGAACTTTTCCCCCTTTGCTTCAATTTAAAAAGACAACTGCACTATGAGTGGTGGGGGCAAAAACTATATATATATTGGTCAAAGGTCAAGAAACAGGTGAGATGTTGATTATACACTCAATGGAAAGCTTTTTACTCTATGAAAGAACAATTGGAAGAAGCTGAAGAAAGGAGGATAATTGAGACGGCTTTTTGGTTTGCACAGTAATATTATAACTTTTTCCCTACATTGTGGTAAGATTGAAAATGAGTGAACATAGATAATGAGAGACAGACAGTGGTGTGGTCTAATTCTGAAATCTCCAACTCACTTCTTTTAATGCCTTGCATTATCTCTGTCAAAGAGAGTGAGTCTAGCTTTGATGCTGTTGGTCCCACTACCAAAAATGAGATATGAGGAACGCTAGTAACTTGGAAGAGAGCAATGAGTCAAATCTACAGTATTGGACTTGGGCCCATTTACATGCATTAAAAGACGAGTATTTTCATTTGCATATCACATGGAAAGGCAACTAGTAGAAAGTAGAAAGTAGAAACGATCATCGTTCTATTCACCCTAATGGTAATGGGTTGTACTTTTACGTGTCCTGTCACACACATTAGTATCATGTTTCCGCTTAACTAAATTAACTTTATGTATGACCAATCAAAAGCTAATTAGTTAAAGATAACTTGGAATTATTCATCAATGTTCTTCAATTTGTGGTACAGCTAATATTTTCTAATAGAAAACAAAAACAAGAGTTGAAAGAACCAATTAAACAATTTATTATTCTTCTGCTTTGAATTTGCACCACCCATCACCGAATCTAAGCCTAATTAATTATTCTTTTGTTTTCAAATAAGGCAGATAAAGGTAGGAGGAACAATTTTAATTTAATCTTTTTAAAGTGAGTAAGTAAAATTACTAAATGATCTAATAGATATACTCTTACTTTTAAAATAAACTAACTTTAGTAGCTGAATTTAAACACCTACTCGAAAACTTGCATTTTACATTTTCACTCAAGCTGAACATAAAGTTACATAAGAAAGTAAGTAATGGAGAATTTTGTCTAGTTTAAAGAGGGAATGAAGCTGAATAATGAATTAAGATGTATATACACATATACATCTTACCTACGCTTCAAGTTTCATTATTATTAGCATTGATACATTCTATTTTAAACCTAATTTAAAGTCACGTGCAAGCAAGTTTGTGAGACTAGAGCCTAGAGATACATAAATCACAAAAAATAAAAAACAAATATATAATTTTTATCTGAAGTGTAAAAGGTCATTGGGAAACGTAAATTAATTTCAAACAATAACATGTATATATAGTGTTGACATGCATAATTGAAAATGTATTTATAAAAAAATAAAATTGGAACCAAAATGATTGAAGATATATTGTGAAAACATAATATATATATACAAAGTATATAGACAAAGAAATAGTGTTCTTACTCACAAACTCGTTTAACTCATCTCAAGGGTTGCAAGTTTAAACCCCAAGCTTTAGAAAAATGTAGGAAAAATGAAATATGCATATGGCCATCAGAGTGTAAAATTATAGCAGCATTTGATTATTCATACTTTATATACATATATACAGTGTACAATTTTATATAAAAAAAAACTTTTTAAATGAGTTAATGTCTGAAGTAAACAAATAAGAGTGTATTTATCCTTAAGATAAGATCATTTAGTGGATCAAGGTCTCTACTTATTTCAAGTACAAACTCACTTTGAAGCAACTTTTATCAGAATTTTATAGTTCTGGTTGTGGATACATGAACAGTATTTAAAGAAAAAGTAATGATATTGACACGTAGGATTGAATTGCAGTTGGATTATTTGTATGTCATAGTGAGAGAAAGCATAAACGGAGAGCCATCCATTTAAATTGTGATTTTGCATTGAAGAAGAGGGAAACTCTTGTCTTGTCTTGTCTCTATTACACATGTTCCTGTTAGTGTTTGTTAAGGCAGACTTTGACTAGAGACTAGAGATAGAAACATGATGGAGAGCAACACGGTTGTTCTTGTTGCCATCTTTCTTCTCCTATCAGTCACTACAAATGCTAACTCTGAAGGTAAATTAACTAACACTCTTGATATTAGGGTATTGTGTTCAGAATGAATCATGTTTCTGGTTTGTTGAAAATAATATGAACAGGTGATGCTCTGTACGCGTTCAGAAGAGCAG
This sequence comes from Sophora flavescens, assembly GCA_030762895.1. Taxonomy (NCBI): domain Eukaryota; kingdom Viridiplantae; phylum Streptophyta; class Magnoliopsida; order Fabales; family Fabaceae; genus Sophora; species Sophora flavescens. Next base: position 1,574,020 of record CM061065.1, read on the forward strand.
TGAAAGACCCAAATAACGTTCTACAGAGCTGGGATCCCACTTTAGTAGATCCATGTACTTGGTTTCATGTTACCTGTGATGATCATAACCATGTTACTCGACTGTAATGAATTCACACAATCCTTTTTTCTCAGCTATTTATTTGGTTACAGTCACATTTCTGTTTTCTTAACTTGTGTCTGATGATGCAGAGACCTCGGGCATGCAAAACTGTCTGGCCGTTTGGTTCCAGAGCTAGGGAGGCTCCACCGCCTTCAGTTTCTGTATGCAGAATCTGTGTCTTTCATTTTTGTATCGGGAACTGTCTAACATGACTAAATTTATGCAGAGAATTGTACAAGAATGAGTTGGTGGGTCCAATACCAAAGGAACTTGGAGACCTCAACAACCTGGTTAGCTTGGGTCTATATCACAATAACCTCACTGGCCCCATCCCTCCCACCCTCTCCAACCTCTCCAATCTCAAATTCTTGTAAGTTACTGTCATTAGTGAATTCAATAATATTGAATCCTTCACTAACCAAAGATATATATGATGCAGGAGACTCAACACCAACAAGCTCACCGGAAGAATACCCAGGGAACTTACTCAACTGGGAAACCTCAACATCTTGTCAGTCTCTCCTATAAAATTACACCATACACATTTTTTATTCTAATTTCTCAAGATAAAACTAATGCGCTTCTCTTGTGATGTGCAGAGACCTATCAAACAATGATCTGTGTGGTACCTTCCCCACATCTGGTTCATTCTCCAAGTTCTCTGAACAAAGGTGAGTGTAACACACTGAGTCATCTGAGTATTTCCCAAAACCAAAAAACAAGCAATCAAGTGAGAGATCATTAGCTGATTGTTTATATTGATACAGTTTCAAGAACAACCCAAGACTTGAAGGACCAGAATTAATGGGATTCGTCAGATATGATAATGGAGGACGCTGCAAATGAAATATCATGCCTACCAAATAACGACCAGGAGGAAGCCAATCCTCGTTCGGTTGTGTGAATGGCAGCATGTCTCTTTTCCTTGCATCCATTCCTAAATTACTAGCTTGTACCAATTACCAACTATGCATTTGAATTACGACTTCACCAATCCTTTTCTTGATCTCCAGATCTGACACCTAGTACGGTTTGGTTTGTGGTATCTAGTTGTAACATATATATATATATATATATATATATATATAAAGATTAATGATAAGTTTCCTTACAGTTACAGCATCAAAATTCAAAACAAAATTACCCACCACAACAAAAGTACCTAATAGTTGGCTGATCTAAACTAATTCTGCCATTACATAGAAAATCACTCATAACTCATTACTGCATATGCCAGTCCACTTGGCTTCTACTTTCTTCGATGGTTACATACAGTGTGAATGTGTGATTAGCCACATAACATTCCAAAACCAAGGCAGAAATTATGTTACACTTACATGAACCCTACTCACGTCCTTTTCAACCTAGTTGCAAATTAAACAAAAGCACAATTTCAAGTTACATCGAGCATTAGCAAGGAATTGAATTTGGTAAGGTGCGTTTCGATTTTTTCTCACAAATGATTAAATGATTTAACCGAAAACAAACTTCACTTCCAGAAGGACACACGACTTTAAAATAGAGAATTGGATCGCTTGGAAGGGGAGGCATGATTGATGGGTAACTCAATTTGATAGGACCCTTTTCCACGATGCGTATCACAATTGCTTAAATGTAAAATTCAACAATAGAACTCATGGGCATTTATTATTTCAATAAAATAAGACAAACGCCCCATTATAAGGTTGAATTAACAATGATAATGGCTGATAAAAGAATAATAACTAAAAGGAATATTTACAGATTTGCAACTAAGCAAAACTCGAAACAAAACTCGACCTCAAGCGTTTGCCGGTCGTAAACAGAACTAACTTCAGATGTGAGGGGAATTAACCTGCACAAGTTTCCATCATACCTGGGTTCATTGCATAATAGTTGTATAAACACGTAGATCCCTGAAAAACACAAAGTCAAGATAAAAACTCGTGCTTATAAAAAAAAACAAAAAAAGATAAAAACTTGTTAAACTAAATTTCGTAGAGGGTAGAAGGAACTAAGAACAATAATAAGGCATTGCTAAATTAAATCATCTTATAATGGTAAAATGACAGTATTTAACCATTTGGAAAAACAATTTCTATAACCAACGGTGCTAAATTAAATAACTTTCCTTGTCTATATTAAGTATTAACTAGACTATCATGTCCGAAATTATGTACCTCACCAATTAAAAACAGAAGTCCCACCAATTGGACACGTTACTAACTAACCAAGCAAATGATGTAAAATAGATATCAAGTGAGTGTCTACATGAATTACCTGAAATGGTAAAGAACCTAGTTAAATGTCAAGTCCATTAAAGATCAGATGCTTGCACCATAAATATATGAAATCCCAATGTGCATTTCTTTCTTCTTCTTTTTTTTTTTTTGCTACACCAACGTGCATTTCTAGAAAGTATATGGACATGGAGGTCACCTAGTTTATTTTGCAGATATAACTTGCTCAACAATAGTTTATTCCCCATATCAACCGCACTTCGGGTAATTGACATCACAGAATTAGGTATTAACCCTCATCTACATTTTATCCCATTTGAAACCAGGCAAACTGAGAAGAAGGCTTTTGCCATTTAAATATGAAACTTGAACTCTTTCCACATTGTCTGAATTCATAATTAACAGAGATGCTTAAATAAATCCAGGAAAACAGAAAATAGAAATAAGAAAAAGTAAAAAAAAAAACCCTGATTTAAAAATTACCTCCAGTCTAAACATCCAGAGCAACAGTCTCAGTCATCTGATGATGGCTGACTAGGAGGTAATGCTATTGGTGTCAGAGGAGGAGAAGCAATATCCTCAGATATAGATGATCTATGAGAGGATTCCAGAGCCCTTGACCCATGCAATGCTGTAACTCTAGCACCACTAGAAGGTATGGAGAAACTACGAGCCATGGCCTGAGGTGGCATTGGCAGTGGAGATGCTGCATTTGATGCAACCAAATTATTTGCAGCAGAAACCTTTTGACCTCTGGACACCAATGGACCTGAATGACCCACCAAACCCAAAAGCCTTGAATTGGATGGGTAATTGGCTGGAGGTCTCGGAAGTTCATGAAGCTCACTTATTTTAGGTGAAGACATAATAGTGGGAGAAGCACTAGGAGATACTTTTGGAGATGATGATGGAGGCTGTGGGATTGGGGTCGGCAAAATAGGTCCAGAAAACAGTTCAATGCTCTCTACAGAGACAGCTTTGGTAGGCCAAGTATTACTTGTCAGTGGGCCAGAAAAGGCATATCTTTTAATCTTTTTGGAGTAAGCAGAAACATCATCACGATTTGAGGATAGAAGGCCATCTACCAGAGGAGGTGGCAATCTCGTGGAGGCAGTATTGTTATTGCTGTCCTTTAGTACAGACTGTGCATTTCTGGTAGTAGGACCAGAAAACTCATCTCCAAGATTTTTTTCATATTTCTTTTGTTCCAGTGGAGATGAATGCCACAAATTCTTCGTAGGCTCATTCATACCTGCCTTTGTTTTGGACACTGGATTATTTGACCCTGAAGAGACTGAACTCTTTGCATCAACTGGTGTGGGTAGAACATATGAACTGAACTTCCGCGATAAAGACGGGCGCATCTGTCTCAGTTTTTCACTAGAATCAGGCTTATTATCAGGAAAAAGTGGGGCAGATTGGCTCCCTGCCCTAACCCTAAAGGAAAACAAATTCCTTTGAAGCCTATCTAAGTTTTCCTGCAAATAGAACAACAGAGATTCATTATGTATAATGTGTTTTTTGAAATTTTACTTAGAAAGAGAATTAAAGAATAATATTTCCAAATGCATCAAGAAGCTTCTGCCCGAGGAAGTGTATTTGACCAACATATGAAATATTTCCAGTCACATTAACTGAAACATCCTTTTTACCTTAGCAGCTTCAGCTGGATAACCTCTGGGAATTGTAAGTTCCACATGGTCCAGCTGCAAGGGAGCATAGATGGTTAAGCAGCATGTCATCAAAATGAGAGTAATATAAGCTAATTGAAGTGCTTTATAGACTTGAAAATTAAAAATCAAATATATGGTTGTGATCCAAAATCTACACAATCAGAAGTTAGTTATGCGAAATCTTCTATTGCATTTTCATGCATCGAGCAGAGAAGTTAATAGTCCATAGTTTTGTTCAAGAGGTTGTTGTTCAAGCCACCCATCTAGCATTCCTACCAAACTATATTAGTTATGCAGCAACATAGAGCAATAAGCCAAATAAAAAGGATGTTCCGTCGCTGTCTTCTCCTTCCAACTTCTCTTGGAATTTTCATGTTTTTTTTAGGAATGTGCATGATAGAGAAGTTACTGAATTAGAGTCCCATTAGTTTTGCTTGAATCTACCCAATTTTCTTTGGACAATGATAAAAGAGTTTGGTCTCTTGAGTCTTCGGCAATCTTTTCTTGTAAATCTTACTTTCACTTCCTGAATAAATCTCCTAAAAGAGAAAGATTCGTTCTGGATAAACTCATACGGAAATCCAAAACTCCCTCAAAGGTCAAATGTTTAGTCTGGACCGATGTTTTTAATAGGATTAACACTTAGTTAGAAAAACACATACCTCTCACTGCTTTGTCTTCTAATGTGTGATGTACGGTTCTAGTTTGGAAAACTGGACTAATCTCTTTTTGCATTGTTATGCTGTGAATTTTCTTTGGAATCAGCTTTCTAGCACCTTTGGAGAGAATTTGATCTCCCCTAAGGATTTGCATCAGTTTCTCCATATTAATTTTGAGGTTTAATCTTCTGTAAACGTGCTAAGACCTATGGCAGTGTGCTGTGCAAGGAATGCCAGGATCTTCAAGCTAACTTCGTCTTTTTTAGATAACATTTGGCATAGGGTTATTTTGTGGCTTGTTTGTGATCTAAGTGTTCATTTTATTGTTTTCTCAGGAGGATATCTTATCCTGTTTCTGTTAATAAGACTAGATAACTACTCTCTGCACAACTTTGATGCTTGTGGATTTTGGTCCCTAAAGGCCTAAACAATGTAAGCATTCCCGCATGATTCCGGCTTCATGCAGGTGAGTTGCAGCCTACAATCCGAACTAAGGACGGGTTTTTGGAGTTAGCTCATAAGATTGAGAAACATGTATGAAGGAGAAAAGGATTACAAATTCCTGGGTACACAAGGTATTTACCTCCATTGAGTTTCTTGATGTAGAGACATCTAGCTCTTGTTCATTTTGTCCATAGTCAAAACTCAGCTCCCCATCATCATTCTCATCATAGCCATCGTTGTCATCATCTTCATCATCACCTTCATCCCCATCATCCTCTTCAAGGCCACTGAAGTGGTAGTCAATGTGTTGCTCTTCAGTTACTGACTTAACATTTGGTTCGACTGTCTCAAGAGACTTGACTGCTTTCTTGAAGAAACATAACTGTTTTGGGGCATAACAGAAAGCTTTCATAATCAACATAAAAATTACAAAGTAAGAACTCTCAGTTCTTAAAAAGGAATAGAGGGAGTAAGAAAAACCTGAGCAGCATGGTGACGTGCTGCCTGTGTTAGAAGACTACGTGATTGTCCTTGCTTCAGAGATTTCAATCGGAACACAAATAATGTAGCCTCCTGATCGTATTCATCACGTGCAGTTTGCAGTTGCTGCAATGAAAAACTTTCTCCTTTTCCACCTTTAGACCTACCTCTTTCTCTATATCTTGCTACCATATACTCATATACATCTCTGCAATATCATATAACAAAATGATAAGACGCTTATCACTTTCACAGACAATTATAATCAACAAGACATTTCAAACCTTTTTTCATCACATTGTCGCTTCATCTCCTGCTCCAGAAGACAAGAAAACTTGATCAAAATTATAAAAGGTCATCCACATCAAATGACACCGCAAGACATAGTCAATTCACTGATCACAGCCATTGCAGTAGCTAAATTTAAGCATTAAAATAAATATATTCTAATTCTTGGGTTATATGCTTATACCAATAACCAGCATTGACATTTATAGAACAAACATAAGCCTTGAGGATGTTAGAAGCATCCTAAGTTTGCCAATCATCCTTTGGCCCTACCATAATATGGCAAGTTCATTAAGCTACTAAAGGCAGAGGTAAGAATAGGTAGCAACTATCCCAGTTCTGCTACATCTAGATTCAGAGTTCAAGGAACTTATGAAGGTGGCTTAAAATTGAAATCTGTGAATGCATTTTCCAATTCGATCTATCATTCATCAGGTCATCCATTTTATCAAAATGAAGGCAGCTTCCAGCTTCCTAAATTGATATGTAAGAAGACCTAAAGATAGTTGCCTAGCTCATTAGGATGTCTCAGCAATCCTCTAATCAATCTTCTAGCCGTGCACACGCACACGCACACGCACACGCACACGCACGCACATATATAGATACAGTTCTAGTTAAACATGAAAAGGCTTATAAGAACAAACCTCGACAATTCGAAGTTCATTCAAGAGAGACTCTGAAGGAATGGTAATCGTCTGGAATATATGTGAACGCTGAAATTGGAAAGCGAAAGCTGTCAAAAGGCATAGAAAATAAAATAGAAGGTTTGAGATATGCAATTAGAACAGGACTGACATAGTTATCAATGAGTTTCTGGAGTTTAAACTGCATTTTGCCAAGCATTAGAAGAACTTTTCCTGCATGAACAAAGGCTAACTATGAAGCTACTTGCAAGGAAATAAGAAAATGAAGGTAAGTAGCAGTAGGAGTAGAAGTACCAGTGTCCTCGTGATCATTCAAAGCGGTTTTCTCAAGAAGGCAAGAGCCTGTGTCACGCAAGGACTCGGCGAATTCTGTAAGGAAAGATGATTCATAATTCCAAGGAAGAAGAGTGAGCGAGTGAGTAAGTTAGAATAGAAATAGCATAGATAGTCACCATAAGCACTGTTAGCAGTTGCTGCGGCGGCGGAAAGCAAGGTGTCATAGCAGTCTCTCATGTCTTGCAGATCCTGCAAATGCAATTCAGTCTCACAACCCTAAACAAACTAACTTGTATTCTATTCTATTCTATTCTATTCTAATCTAATGGCTATGTAAGACTAATAAAAAACATAGAAATAGAAGAGAAGGAGAATGAGTGCCTGGGTAGCCTGAGCGAGCTCGTCTAACTGGGAGAGAGGCAGAATGTCGTTACGCTCCTTGCTGTCATGCTTGTGATTGTGATTGTGAAGTGCCAGACCTCGCAACTTTTTCAGAGAGCTCTTCATCGAATCCTTGAACGAATTGCTTGCAGTGAATCAAATTGTCAATTAAAGTGAAATGAGAATGGCGAAGAAGAAGAAAGAAGAAGGTCAATGAATCCCAATCCGGATGGATCAAACCATTTCTTTCTGTGTTTCTTTCTTCACCCGCTTCCTCTGCTTACGCCAACGACTCACACGAAGACCACACCCAACCTTAACACTTTATTTATTTATTTATTTATTATTTATTATTCTTATTATTATTACACAAAAACAAATTCCCCCATCTTTTGTTCTTTCTTGACTTCTTCCCATTCCCACCTCTTTTTTTATTTTATTTTTAATTCCTCTTTTCATTGTGTCCGTTTTCGTTACTCAACCATTGCCATTATGTTTCTTTCATTGGTCGGTCAAAACATTATACTAGTACTTTTCATAAATGATATTTATTCCGTCAAAACAACAAACTATAAACGGTTCCGTTGTCAACTTTTTGAAATTTCCCCTGCCAAGCCAATTAATTATCATACACATTATTAAAGGTTTGAATATAGCCTAAATAATTAATTTTTTTTAATGCTATGTAAGATAATAATTATAGATTGTAAGTTAATATATATCAACATCAAGCTCTAAATAAAATCTTTACTTATGACTAACTTTCCTTTCTTTATATATTCTTCTTCTTTTTTTACCATTCTCATTTTTTTTATAGACAAATGTTATTATTTTATCAGTGTATGAGATTTGAATCATATCGCTTCTTATCATTTCATTCTTTAACACTTCCACCCCAGCCATCAAGACAACCTTACAATCTATTCCCATTTTCTTGTTTGAAAACGAGAGTTGTCATTCCCCTTCTCTACTTTCTAGACACGCCACAATGTCTGCTTTTCTTTTGCTTTTGTGTGCTTTTCAATAATTTCCTGAAGTTTGATAGATCTTAAGTTTGATTGTTCAAAACTATTTTATCCGATGCTAGATCTTGTGATTTTGTTGTCATTTTCATGAATATTTTTGTTGTTCTTTATACGGGTGGTTTTATTGTTCATGAATATTAGTCGAGTAAATAGCCAAAATGGTCCCTGAAACTGTGAGTTCGTGTCAAGTTGGTCCCTCAAATTAACGAAATTTCAAAAAGGTCCCTGAAACTGTCAAACGTTGATCAAGTTAGTCACTCCGTTAGTCAGGGTTCGTTGACGCCGTTAACGACGCTTATGTGGCTGCCAACTCATCCTGCCACGTAAGATGGACACTATACACGCATATTTGAGGGACCAAATTGATACAGGGACCAAATTGACACTCAATTTTTTTTCAAAAACCCTAACGTTCATCTTCTTCTTCCCCAACATCTCTGGTTCGTCTCTCTCACTCTCTCTGTCCTTCGTCTGTTTCTGTCTGTGTCTCTCGCTCTCTCCAACTGCAACTACACAAAAGGGATGCCGATGGGTGGTGGTTCGCCGTTACCATACTCAAGACAAACCAAGAAACCCACAACTCCCTCTTGGTCGAGTAGCTCTAGGGTTGATGGGGCAGAAATCAACAACCCCTTACCTTTGTTTTGCAATTGTGAGAGGAAAGCTGTGTTACGAATCTCTAGGACTCTGAGGAACCCAGGGAGGGCCTTCTATGGATGTCCCTTACCATTGGTAACATTCAATCCCAAAACTCCATTAGGGTTTGTGACTTTCTTGCACTTTGCAGGGAGCACAGTTTCTATAAACCCTAATTTCTGTATGTCAAATTGTTGCAGGGTGAAGGCAATTGTGGCTATCTGGTCTGGGTGGATGCGATTCCTGAGATTTTCAAGGTTCTTGAGAGATGTGCAACTCCTAATGATACTGGAAGTGGGGGAATAATGAAGGCAGAACTGATGGAGCTGATTGGCAAGGTTGACACTTTGGTTGCAGATGTTATAATGGTCAAATTTGGGGTTGTTGTAATGTGTGTGTTGTTAAGTGTTTGTCTGGTTTGGTGGATTGGTAGGCAGAGTGCTTAGGTAGTTTTAGGTGTGATGTTCTTAGGTATGATGTAGGCATATTTTGGAATGTAATGTGTAATGTATTGTCCTATTTTGGAAATGAAATGAATGACAAGCTTGGAGTAAATGTCTCATTTTGTTGCATAAGACAAACTGCTTCATTTTGTTACGGAAAATGAAAGAAAGCACCAAAATGTGGTCCAAAAGATAAATTGCATATGTATTAATTGAAGCACCAAAAGGTGTCCAGATATGTCTTACAAAAAGTATACCCAAAACAGAGTACATCTAAACTTGTACCAAACCAGAAACTACAACAGACAAACCATACACCATATTCCAAAACAACCAAAGTTTCCTAAGCATCCATTGTTCACATGTGCCTGATCCAAAAAACAGAAGCACCATCCATTGTAATAAATATATCATGGTTTCCTTGGACGCATCTGTGGCAGCCCTAGAGTTGGAATGAAAGACATGAACTGTGGTTGTCCTCCCCTTGATCCAGTTGGTGGTGCTGGAAGTTCGACCATGATAGGTCGTGGAGCTGGAAGTGGAAGTGGTGGAAGTGGAAGTGGAAGTGGAGCTGGTGGTGGTGCAAGAGGGGTTGATGCTGGTGGAGCTGTTACTGGTGGGCCTCTAACTGGGGGTTCCTTTGGCACTTGTGGTATAAGAGGTCCTCTTATACCACGTCTCCTTGCCTGCAGAAATAGAAATCGATAACATAGTGTCAATTTAGTCCCCAAAATATGCAACTTAAAATCAAAAACGTCCCTGAACTTTTATATATGAAATCAACTCAATCCCTGCAAAAGTCAGCTTACCCTCTGCACTCTTTGCTGTGATGGTGGTGGAGCCTGCATTTGTGGTGGATTGGCCTGAACTTGTGCTGGAGGATCTTGTACTTGTTGCTGCACTTGTGGTGGTACATCTTGAGATTGCACTGGCTCAATAGTAGGAGCAGTTTGTGTTAATGGTATCTCAGACACTAAATCCTCTTGTCCTTGAGTTGATGTCTTAGCTTTAGGTTTTTTAGGAACTCCAGTGTTCATGCATCCCCTGCTGTTATGGCCCTCAATGCCACATCTTGAGCAACTGAAGTTAGGAAACGACCTCTTCAGCTTATGACCACACACGGGTTCCTCATTTCCATCCTTCCTTCTCTGTTTCTTTGGTCTCCCAGCACTTCTCTTGAGCTTAGGTGGAACCGGCTTGTCATAATGAGTGGGCATCCAAAATTGTTCGGACAGTGTTGGTTGAATGAAAAATTGGTAAGTTGCACATATGACCCAATTGTTAGCCAGGCATGACAACACTCTTCTGCCCTTTGATTCCTATATGCAATTGCAGCACATGCATCCTTACATGGCATACCTGTCAAAGTATGCAAATATACATAAATAACACTGTCATAATAGATAAAAAAGCAGAAAACAATATACAAAAATCAAACAACATGTCATCACCATCACCTGTTAGTTGCCAAAACCTGCAGGTGCAAGTTTGTGCACTCAGGTTGACATCAACCTTAGAAGGAAGGTTCTGCACTTCGAACCGCATGCCATCACCATCACTTGATCACACAGGAGTCCACAGATTGCTATCCAACTTCTCTTTTTCCAGTCTACTTTGTTGCATAGGACACAAAGGTCCTCTCCTCCCAGCAAGCTTCAGCTTGTTTGCACACATTGTCCTCATCACATAGCATCTAACTTCCTCAGCCATAGTCAGAATAGGCTTACCACGATAATCCACAATCCTTGAATTGAAAACCTCACATGTATTGTTGCATATGTTGTCCACCTTACAGTTTGTCTCAAAGTAGGCCTTTGTCCATGCCTCTTTTGGCCATTTGTTCAGATACTCCCGGGCTTTCAGGTTCAACCTCTTAACCCTTTCCATTTCCATGTTGAACTGTGTAACTGTGGTTGACTTGGCACGGTCCCAAACCACACCCTTTAGTTCCTTTTCCTTCCATTGTTTTATAAAGTTCCTCCACAGATGCATGGCACAATACTTGTGGGGCACTCCTGGCATCACTTCCTGCATGGTTGGTATTAGCCCCTGCAAGCATAACATACAAATCAGTCCCTAAAATTAGTCACTCATAACTTCTTGCTGCACTTGATTGCTTCCACCACCTAACTCCCTATAATTAAAGAAGTCTTCATGCCCTGTATAAAACTCAGCCCAACCATCATTATCATCATTGCTATCACCATTTGAAGGACTAGGTGACCTCTGCCTACTCTTACTTGAAACCTTCTTCTTACCCTTTCCATCACTCCCACTAGCCTTCTTACCCTTGGATGAAATCCCAACAACCTTCTTACCCTTAGCCTTCTTTCCCTTGGATGAAGTCCCAGTAACCTTATTTCCCTTAGCCTTCTTCCCTTTAATCTTGCTTAACACCACTTCCTCATAATCATCTGAACTAATTTCAACCGGAGGAGGCTTGTAATGGTTGTCCTCTGCACTTTCATCAGCAGTAGAATGGCTGCCCTCATATGGACTCATGAGACCCTCATCAACATCCATGTTAGCAGCATTCACAGCTTCCTGGTTAGGCACCCATGCCTGAAGGGGCTCAGGGACATACTCGTGATAAATCTCAATCTCATTCCCATTAAGAAGGCCAGCCTTAACCATCTCTATGAAGCTACTGTCAGAGGTTAGTTCCCTCAACCCAAAATCCAGGTCCCTGTTTGGCTTCAACCACAACAATTTTTCAACCTTATCATAACCCTTACACACCTTCACAATGCTAAACAAATCAAAAACATTGAGTGTGTCTGAGTCCAACTTTTCCCACACATCCATCTCACCACCCACATACTCCAGAATTCCTCTCTCATTCCTCAACAATATGCCTCCATGGTGCACGATAACAGTGATCATAGTACTCATTCTGCACATTAACAAAGATGCATAAATTAAAAAACGTTTCATATACTCTGTTACAAAACAAAAAAAACAGAGCATCTCAACAAACCCTAAACCCGCCCACATTGATGATGAAGAATGCGCAACAATGGGTAAAACGATAACCAGGGCAAATGCCTAAGTACAAAACTAATGTAATAGAGGCTTAGATGAAACCCTACCCAACCCCTACCACATGCACGGTATGAAGAAGAAGATGAACAATCCCGATAACCCAAAACAAAATGGGTAAACAAAATACACACCTGAGTTTTGAGTGGAAGTGAGTTCCTGCAGGTTCCGGGACGGGTTATAGCCTCCGGCGAGCGGTTGCGAAAGGAAGGGTGTGGCAGAGGGGAGGTTGAAAAGGTAAAAATGAGGGATGGAAATGAAACGAAGAAGGTGAAGTGTTAACATACAAAGTATCATTTTAGTCCCTAAAATTGAGTGTCAGATTGGTCCCCAAAACTGTGGTACAACTGTCATACAAGGTGGAGGCCACATGGGCACTTAACGTAACACATAAGTATCGTTAACGGCGTCAACGAACCCTGACTAACGGAGGGACTAACTTGATCAACGTTTGACAGTTTCAGGGACCTTTTTGAAATTTCGTTAATTTGAGGGACCGACTTGACACGACCTCACAGTTTCAGGGACCATTTTGGCTATTTACTCAATATTAGTCTTCTTGTGATTAGTTGCATCTAATAGTTTTTCATATAGGGAAGAGTTTTGGGTCTACTTTGGAAGAGACATAATACACTATTCGAATTATTTTATTCCCATTTACCTTTAATGTGAAAGATACTTAGACATTGATAGTTTTTAAGCAAGGAGTAGGGATATAAATTGTTATTAAATTTATAGGGTTGACTATATTTGTTTCTTTCTTTTTTTAAAATTTGATTTATCATTTTTAATTTGTAAATGTTGTTGGACCGGTCATAACAAAATAATAATAATAATAATAATAATAATAATAATAATAATAATAATAAACTCTAACATTAATGTTGTCTTTGTTTTTTCTTTGTTGCATATTTTTTGTATTTGGAAAGTCAGGAGACGGGGGGAATAATACAAGACTAACCCTCGAACACTGGAGTAACTAGGATGTCCTTTCAATAATTATCTTTTCCAAAAATTTAATTTTAATCCTAACAGAGGAATTTCTCTATGTGAAGTTTAAGCTTGGGACCAATCTTCATCTCCTAACTTCTAAGGATCATTCATTTTGTTTTTTCATTATCATACTTGAATAATACTACACACTCTCATATATATGATCAAAGAATCATTGTTCAGATGTACGAATTGTGTTTACATTTTCTCATTCTGAACACTGTAGTAACTAGGATGTCCTTTCAATAATTATCTTTTCCAAAAATTGAATTTTAATCCTAACAGAGGAATTTCACTATGTGAAGTTTAAGCTTGGGACCAATCTTCATCTTCTAACTTCTAAGGATCATTCATTTTGTTTTTTCATTATCATACTTGAATAATACTACACACACTCATATATATGATCAAAGAATCATTGTTCAGAACTGTGTTTATATTTTCTCATTCTGAACATTGTAGTAAGCAAGATGTCCTTTCAATAATTATCTTTTCCAAAAATTGAATTTTAATCCTAACAGAGGAATCTCTCTACGAAGTTTAAGCTTGGGACCAATCTTCATCTTCTAACTTTTAAGGATCATTCATTTTGTTTTTTCATTATCATACTTGAATAATACTACACACTCTCATATATATGATCGAAGAATCATTGCTCAGATGTACGAACTGTGTTTACATTTTCTCATTCTAAACATTGTAGTAACCAGGATGTCCTTTCAATAATTATTTTTTCCAAAAATTGAATTTGAAGTTTAAGCTTGGGACCAATCTTCATCTTCTAACTTTTAAGGATCATTCATTTTGTTTTTTCATTATAATACTTCAATAATACTACACACACTCATATATATGATCAAAGAATCATCATTCAGATGTACGAACTGTGTTTACATTTTCTCATTCTGAACACTAAACCTAAGATTTTGGTCCAGTTTAATTCGGATTTGCAACAATTTTTTTAAAACCAATCCAATCCTACAGAAAACAAAAGGGGTTAGAATTAAATTTCTCTTCAACCCATACATCATCAAACTATCAAAAGAGTTTGATTATAACTACTTTAAAAGTCAAACTTTTCTAATAATTTATCGACACGATGAATGATAGTATAAAGTTTTTGCACTCAAGGTGGACAAACACTAAACTCAGACACTTGTGTACTGGCTTCAGATAACTGTAAAAGCTAAAAACATAAACTTTAGAGTGTAAAAGACAAATGTAGCGAGCGTTACAGCCTAATTATCTGCAATTTCTTGGATCCAATTGACACTGAAAGCTGCTAATATCATTAAGTGGGTCTAAATCAAACAATGATTGAACAAAATGTGTGGAACCCCACATCAAGTCCAACATCTCTAATTTGCCAATGAAACTAAACAAGGATGACCTCAAAACAGCAAATTAGACCTTGCTGCAAGTGGTCCGCTGGAAAGAGAAAGAAACTCATAATGTATTCAAAAAGTTGGCTTAGTTATTGCCCAGTACAAACCCAACAAAACACAGAACTTTCGGTCTTGTGTCATTGTTATCCAAGTTATTAAACATGAACTTCCTCCCAGATGTGCTGAGAAGGGGAAAAAATGTAAGGCATCTGTAATACCTGAAAATTTAGGCAGCATTATGCATACATCAGAATCTTCTAAACAAAACCTAATCCATGAGTGAAACCAGTATTCTGCAGTTGCAATTTCTAACCAGGACATGAAAAAATTCAGGACTAGATTGATAAGATCAACCAGTCGCAGCCACTTGCACAGATCTGTAGCACGCTCTCTTTGCAGCACGAACAATATCTTCAACCTGTACATCCACATATACCAGTAAGCAAAGAAAATTGAGCAATCTATACTCTGTGTGACCTTCAACCAATTAGCATTTTGGTAACCATCGGATACAAAACTTGTGTCATTAAAAGCCAGCACCTCAAGGCCATTATTTCACCCCATTAAAATAGAAATGCTTTTCCGGATCAATGTGCAGATTAAGAAGAAAAAAAAAGAATTCACAGAAAACAATAATACTATTCAAGAAGCATTACCTGTGGGACAGCCAATCTCTCCAGATTGGCTGCATAAGGCATAGGAACATCAGCCCCGGCAATCCTCTCGACCGGTGCATCAAGATAACCAAAACTCTCCTCGATGACCGATGTGCTGTTCAAGGGAAGTATAAACTTACATGAATTCCAAGAGTTAACCAGAAATATACAAAATTGGCAATGTAAAGAGACAAACCAGATTTCAGCACCAACACCATGCTGAGGAAACCCTTCTTCAACAGTAACCAATCTGTTGGTTTTCCGGACAGAAGCATTGATTGTGGATCTATCAAGTGGTCGGATTGAACGCAGATTTATAACCTATTGATAAGACCATCACTGACTGTTACCATAACCAAAATAAAGTTTTGCAATGGAGTTAATTATAAACTATTGCAACACTTACCTCAGCACCGATTCCTTCCTTTGCCAGTATATCAGCAGCCTAAAACCAAGCAAATGAGTCATTTATAAATGTTCTCTCTTCTTTGGGAAGAGAGGGAGGGGCAGAGAATCTGATTTTTCTTAACAAAAATATAAAACACCGCATAACATGGACACATCCCAAAAAAATTTACAATCCTTGTTCCCCTATATTTAATATTTAAATGCAAGATAACAAACCTTGAGAGCATAGCCAACCATTTTTGAAAAGGCTGTAATAGTCACATCTTTTCCTTCTCTCTCAATCTGTTAAGGTAAAAAGCATTAAGCAATCAGGGACTCTAAGAATGCACTATTCCATAAAGAGTGACTCTAAAAATCATAAGATATATTTGGTATACTATAGAGAATTAATTACCTTAGCTTTTCCTATGGGAAGGCAGAAACTAGAATCAAGAACTTCAGCAGATACTGGGAATGACTCACCATATCTAGAGGACATAACTCATCAAATTAAATTAAATAGTTTTTAAACATGAAATGATGATAAAAAATTTCAACTATTCATTTTAATGAACTAATCAAGCAGCACAAACTTACAACAGCTCATTTTCAAGGAAAACAACAGGATCAGGGTCCCTTATTGCAGCTTTAAGCAAACCACGAGCATCTTCAGATGAATATGGTGACAAGACCTTCAACCCAGGGCAAGCGCCATACCAGGCAGCATAACACTGCATAAAATAAAATATATATATTTAAAAAAAACACACACACACACACATGCTGAATAGGTGATAACAAGAGAAAAAATCAATAATGCAAACAAATAGTTAAAGAGTACATAAAAGAAGAAAGCCAGGAGAACATACTTGAGAGTGCTGAGCACCAACCCCGGCAGCAGCACCGTTGGGCCCTCTGAAGACAATGGGTACAGAAATTTGCCCAGCAGACATGTAGTTTGATTTTGCAGCAGAATTAATAATGTGATCTATTGCCTGCAATAGAAGTTAAAATACAATGAGACAGTGAGTGAGATAAAACTGATCATGAAGCTAATAAGCCAAGATGATGCAGCTGTTCACTTAACGAATGAAGCCCATAACTGAATGTCATTACACAGGTTGACACAAATTCTTAACAATTTATTAGCGTTTCAATTTATCAATGCCCAAAATAATGGTAGTAAACATAAGGTCATGCTGACATTCAGAACTTCCAAGTTCCAACATAATTCATACCTAACAAGTAACAATAATACTTGGAACACAGAAGGAAAAAGATTTAAGAAGCAGCAAAATTCCAGCAAAAATGACTTCCATCTAACAAACTCGATCGATTCATATGGCATCCATATGACAAGCAAACTACTAGTTAAACACCACAGAACTGCTTGATTTATGAAGTCAACTGTGACTGGCACCGCTAAGTGCAAACAATAAAATGAATCTAATCTTCCAATAAGGTCGGTGGCTTGCTTACAATCACAAATCCATAGTTTTATATCTCTAGCACAAACTCACGGGGAAATCCAACATTATTACTTGTGGACTTAATAGTTATTCTATTCATTGAAACTTCATAACCCTGGTATTCTTATCACACAGAACTCATAAGATGCCATCTAATTTTAAGCAAATTTACAAGACATAAACTTCACAGCACACCCAGTTTAAGAAAGAAAGGATGCAATCAAGATAAATAAACTCTAACCTGCATGGAGAAGTTAAATGTCATAAACTCCACAACAGGCCGTAGACCATAGTAAGCAGCACCAACTCCAATCCCAGTAAACCCGGCCTGCATTATATTTTAACAAACAAATTGTGTCAACCAACAGCTGCTGTCATATGTGTATAAATCCAAGGTAAAGTCAGTGTAAGAAAATCACTTCAGTAATCGGAGTGTCGAGAACCCTATCGGGCCCATACTTCTCCAGCAGCCCCTTCGATATCTGAAATGTAAGCAGAAGAAAAAAGGTTAACAGCTGAAAGTTAATCAAATTCTTCTTTTTCTTGAAATCCAAAGGTAGCCAAGAAATGGCAGGAACAACAGGAAAGCCATAACTAACCTTGTATGCACCCTGATATTCCCCGACCTGCACTTAAAGACACCCAAAATGAACATAAGTAACAGGAATAAAAGGGGCCAACAGTAATTGGTTTTTTAAAATATATAAATGTAATAAAAGTAAAGAGAGAGAAAGAAAAAAAGAATATAAATGGGGGAGTTGGAGGACCTCTTCACCCATCAAGAAGACTTTAGGATCAGCTGACATTTCCTCATCAAGTGCGGAGTTCAGAGCATCTCTCACTGACATCTGCATATTTTCCATTTCAAAATAAATAAAACAGGTATGCGGAAAATGAAATGAAAAAGAAGGAATGAAGCATAGGAATACCTGTTTAGCGGAAGAAGAGAAAGCCCTGATTGCCGAGAAGGCAGGGCGAATACTCTGCAAAGACAAGTTGAAGTATGTGAAATGGAGCTGAAGGTGGAAGGAATCAGACAATAATAATAATAATAATAATAATAATAATAATAATAATAATTAAATTAAACAAGGTACCTTGTGCCTTGTAACACCCCACATATTGTTGCTTTGCTTGAAACCTCAAACTCTAATAAAAAATACAACAACAGCTAGTCGTCACATAAACCATAATAATCCATGAACAAATTTCATTATTTCTAAAAATTGATAGATGGTGTCGAATCTAGAACACGCAACACAATCAGAGACTGAAAAAAAAAATAACAAAGAAATCTAATATGGCGGTGTAAGTATGTTAATTATTAATGGAGATAAGAAGAAGGAACCCTAAGAACGAAAGAAAAAGATCTGGAGGAAGGAGGTGTACCTGGGTGGGTGGGTGGATCGCAGAGAGGAGAGGATCCGATTGCGATCGTCACTGAACAAAACACAAAATGAATGAAACCAAACCACTAACACCCCCAGCCCAGCTATAACATCTGTTCTCTTTTTCTCTTGTTTTCTTATAATAATATTTTCATGTTTTATATATTTCACAGTATGCTGAGCTCACTACGGATCCTCTTATTATTTAACAACAAATATGCAGCGGTTTATCAATAAAAATAGCACATTATTAGCACTAAGTTTTGCCCTAACAATAAATAAATAAATATATATATATAATATTCAACGGACCTAAAACAACCACCGGAAAAGTGGCACCTTAACCCCAACCCGATGGGGTTGGTTTGATGAAGTATCATAAAATCTTATATTTGATAAGTTGTATATTCGATCTTATTAATTTTTTTTTTTTGAGATGGATAAATATGAATTTTTTTATAAATAATCATATAACCCAGAGTTATTTCCTGTTTTGAATTAGGATAACATCCTCTCTTCCTAAATCTACATTATCAAAAAAATAAATGGCCCACCCTTGAGAGATTAAATTTTTTTTTTGAGTACGGACAAGTATTTACAATTTAGGTGGGAAATTTATTATATATACACAATTTTTTTAATTGAAAAATTTAAATTACACGTGTAAAAAATTCCAACTTTTTTCCCTTTGAATCAAGTTGCTGGATGAGTTTTTTTTTTATCTCTTTTTAAATAACAAAAATCACCCAAAAATTTCAATTTTAGGTGAGGAAAATTTTATAACATGTAAATAGACATTTTTTTTACAAATTTATATAATTATTTTATTAATTTTTATATGATGGCTGCAATAAGCATACTATTATTCAACCTTCAAAGTTCTAACTCAGAAGTAGGTCCACGAGTTGGTAGCCCCTCAGTGCACCAACTTGCCAACCATCAACAAGCCTTTTTTGAAAGTAAAAAAAAAAACCCATTTTTTTTTATAATCATGACATAGATGCGAAGTATCCATTATCATTAGCAGTAACTAATCTCTGTTGGGAAGATCTGAAGTTGACATAGGCAAACACAGGAAGGGGGTTGAATTGTGTTTGTTAATAATTTTTCTAAAACGACATTTTAAAATTGTTTTTCTCACACGATGATATATAAAACAGATGCACACACTGAAAAATAACTTTTGAGACTTAACAAAAGCAATATCAAAACTCCACAGTCGGTATAAACAAATAAAGCTGTAAGAGTTTAAGGATAGAAGATTCATGCAGATGATTTTATTCTGGTTCACTCTCTTCCAACTAAGAGCTACGTCCAGCCCCTTCGACTTGAAGGTTTTATCCGTTATTTCTTCAAATAGATTACAACCAAGTATTCAACACCTCTCCAGGCTACACGTATTCCTTTCTTACAAAGCTTCTTCAGGCTCTAACTCTAACAAAGAGATTTTAACTTAAGATCTTCTTAACTCACTATATGTGAGGATATGAAAGTTTAAGATATGTTGAATATTTTCGCAATATTCAAACTAAAGAATATAGACTTTTGCTTTTGAAAGAAATGAAAGAAATGAAAGCTTGTTCTCGCAAATATTGGATTGGCAAAAGTTGTTCTTCATTGCTTGAGGTCCTCTATTTATAGTGACATTCTTCTACTCTGGAAAAGCTTCAACGGTCATTTTAAATTTCCCGTTTAGAGATAACATTGAATGCACAATATCCGTTGTGACTGATAGCTTGATCGTGGCCATGCTGAAATGTATTCTTGGTTATCAGGGTAGTACAAAATGGAGGCTTACTGCTCTGAGCATTTGCAGCTTGAAAACTGTTTTTCCTCCTTTATGTAACTTCCAGCTTTTTCCAGCCATAAAGGTGTTATCGTACATATCGTTTTATATTTCCCATTGTACTATGTTGCTTTTTGTATTTCCTCGATGGTACTATGATTTTCTCACAAGGAAACAAAGCATTAAGCATATAAAACAAATGAGAAGAAAAAAAAATTCTCTTGAAATAAATATCAATCATTTGAAATAAATATGATTCATTGTGGACCGGATTGAAATTATTTATGAAGGCTTATCATAAAGATGAGCTCGTCTACTTAAAAACTGCGTCTACTTAGTTATATGTGAAACTAAGTCTATTCACTCTTTCATTTTACTCGTCCACTGACGTGGCATATCCTCTTGTCTACTCAAGTCTTTGGACTTGCTATATCTCAGTCAGTTATTTTGATCTCCGTCTAGTGACGTGGCATTAAAGTCCTCTACTCACTTAAAAAGATCTCGTTTGATGACGTGGCAAGTTAAGTTCGTCTATTCAATTTGAAACTTAGATTCCGTCTAGTAGAAATATTTTAATATTTCGTCTACTTAGAAATTCTCATGCCTCGTCTACTTAAGTTTCAATTTACTCAAATAAATAAATTTACCAAGCTTTTGAGCAGCCTGTCTACATGGGTGGACGTGGATTTCTTATTTAAAGTCCAAGCAGATATATGAAAACTTTTTCTAAGTTCCCATAACTTATAAGATTCAAGTGATCCTGCAAAACTAGATAACCTTGTTAGATCTCAACTAACACTTTACCAAGCAAATTTAATCTTTTTGTTAACATCAAAACTTAGAGATTAATTAAATCCAAATCACTTTGGTTCCAACAATCTCCCCCTTTTTGATGATGACAAAAACTAATTAAATTTGAGTAGCGAAGTCTAAGAGAGCTTACAAAGCTCCCCCTAAGACAAAGCATTCAAACATTTAACAGCACATGTATATAATTTATCAGATCAGTGCAATTACTTATCAGTTAGGATAGTATCAGAGCATTATAGACTTAATGAAACTTATATAGAATATATCATATCAAACGGTGTTAAAGCATGTAGACTTAGGATATATCAGAGCAATAAACAAATCATAGTAAACAATATCAGAGCATTCAAAATAGATATAGTATATTAAAGCATAAACAGAGACATGCATATGCAAACAAGTATATACTTTTCAAAAACTGACTCTTCTTATTAAATTTAATTCTCTTTCCTTTCTCCCCCTTTTTCGTCATCAGACAAAAAGGTTAAGGAGTTGACCATCATTGTTAGTAATAAAAGAGAAACAAGAGAAATTAAAAGGAAGTGGAGGTGGAGGAGGAGGGTTTTGATTTTGATACGGATCAGGATTTGGTGGAGAAGCGGAGATTTGTGTTGGCAGATTCTGACTTTGTTGAAAGCTGAGCATGATGCTCATCATCTGGTTCATCATTATGGTTGTTGGAGCCAGAGCTTCTGCAACATGCTCTCTCACTTGTTCCTTCACTTCAACCTTTACTCTTTCTTCAATTATTCTACCAATCATCTCTTCAAAGTTTGGTGGCAGAGAGAGTGAGGGTCTAGAGCTTTCAGCACCGTCTTGAGCATGTGCTTGACTCGACAAGGTGTCCAAGGATCTGGACTGTTGAGGTTGGTCCTGAGGGTGAATGACTATGAGAGCTAATGGTTGAGATGAATGCTTCTCAGAAGTGCTAGGTCTGGAAATAGACTCAGTAACTTCCTCAACTTCCATACCTTCAACAATAATTTCCTCATCAGTGTGTTCTGAAGATGGTGATGGAGGAGGTGAAGTAGCATGTTGCAGCACTAGTTCTGGTAATTCTTTGGCCCAATGAATAGAGTCTTCTTCAAAGACAGGACTTATGACAGGAAGCCCAATGATGTCCTTATAGATGAGGAATCTGCAGTAAGCAAGGCCACACTTCCTTCTGACTTTAGGAATATATTTCTTCTCTTCAATAGTCAGTCAAGAGGAGGAAGCTTCCTGTGCACATTCCACCATGTGAGTCCTCCAGATGTCCACAGCAACATCCTCTTGAACATCTTCAGTTGGTTGAGCCAAACAGAAGTCAACCACATTTTGATCAGTGAGATTGATTGTTACTGGATTGATTATGCAGCTGTCAAGAAAAGGCATCTTGCCAGTGTTTCTCTGCTTCTTCAGATCTTTGCCTTTATTCATGTCAATCATTGGTAGCCTGGGACATATCGTGTAGGGTCTGAATCCTATTATTGTTTTCTCCAAAGAATGATGCAGCCATGTTGGAGGCACAAAATTTGCAGCCCTGACATATCTTGGCATTTCCAACTCCATTTTCCAAAAAGCATACAGGAGTTGATCAATGAAGTCAGCAGCTCTGCCATATTCACTAAGATGAACAAAGGACTTCCATTTGGTGTTGGCATCCATGATTAATGGAACATGTCTGAATGATCTTGATCTTTTTTCAAGAACATTTTTAAGATTTATCTTTCTTAGATCCTGAGTCCAGTCAAATATGATGTACCTTTCTACACCATCGATGAAAGGTTTAAAGGGTGGTGATTTGATGATGTTTGGGTAGATCTTCTTAGGAGAAATTTCTTCTGTGGTAGATGGGTGAGAAAAGGTCTAAGGGAATTGAATAACTTAGATGGAAATGGTCATGTAGGGGTATGTGATTCAGGGTTAATCCAATATGAGTAGATGTTTTCAAGGTCATACTCATATTCTGGTAGAGGATACCATCTGGTTAGAATAGGTTCAGGTTCAGTTTGGTGGGTGTGAAATAAGATTCTCCAATCTCTCTTTACCTTGGCTAAGCTTTCAGCTTTGCCATCATAAAGAACGGAGGGATGAGTGTAGGGGAATCTAGTTTTTCTATTTTTCGGAAAGGGTGCACCGGGGCTAATTCCATAATCTGGTTGATGAAACCAGGGATCAGATTTAGGTATGATGGGTGAGAATTTTGGTCTTGGTGGTGAGGCTGTTTGTGGTTGATCTGGTGAGTTTGTTTGTGGTGAAAGGGGTGTAGGAATATACACATCATCCATGTTTTGACTTTGATTCACAGAGGATGCATGTATAGAGTCATCTACCCTATGCTCAAAGCTGGAAACTAGGGCATCTACTGCTAACTTGACAAGGTCATTAGCAGGAAGGCTTACCTCAGTTCCCATGACAGCTTTAGCTCTTCTCCGAGGGTGTCTCCTCCTAGTTGGAATAGAGGCAGCAGCAACATCAGCAGAAGCAGCAATTTTCCGTTTCTTCAGTACAGAGCTGATGAGAGCCCCGTCCCCATCATCCTCATCCTCATCATAAGACAGAATCAAGTCTCTTGTCCTTTTCTGTGTGGGGGCAGGATTAGGAGCAGTAGCAGTGGGTTCTTTGAAGACAATTCCACCGGTAGGCCTTTTGGGCATTGGCTTCCTTGCAGTAGTGGTTTTTTCCTTAACATTCCTCTTCAGTCCCAGAACATCAGCATTGTTCTGTTCAACCATTTCTTCCTTGACTTTCATCAATTCCTCAATCTTTGCTATAACAGCAGCAGTATAGGTACTGAGATTCATATTTCCAATGTTCATCTTGCCAAAATCAGCAGCTGACATTGGTTTTTCAGTTAAAATTCGTGCTTGCTCTTTAGATGACCTAGCTACAATGAATTCATGGATTCCTTGAGCTTTTAAGATATTGGAAAGGAGATGACAATAGGGAAATGCAGAGAGTTTCTTCTTGTTAATCACAGCATCCCTGAATCTTCCATACAAAATTCTTGAAGTTTAATCTTTGTCTCAGTAAAGAGATGGCAGATGCAGAACTTGTGTAAGGCAGACAAGTTGTCCTTGGACCCAGCTTTGTGAAGAACCACTTTGTTCAACAGCTGATGAAGGATGCGAACAATGTCCTTCAATTCTATAGATTTCCATGAGTGATTCCTTACTGTATCCTCTCTCATTAAGAAGACTTCAATGACCTCAGTACCACCTAGGTCAGTCTCCTATGACTTAGTAAAAACCATTCCTTCCTCAGCACAGAAGATGGCATCAGCAATAGTCTTCTCAGAAACTACTATCCTCTTTCCCAATACAGTAGAGGAGATTGTAAGACTAAGCCCTCATACATGTTTTGATGTATGACAAACAAAGTGTATTTTGCATAAGATTTTTAATTTTGACTACGTACTCATTTCGTGTTAAATTACATACAAGATCACTCGTACAACAAAGTAAAAAGCTGACGTCCATTGAAAGAACAAAGAAAGCGTGTCCACTAAAGGAACAACAAAGTAAAAATCTGTCGTCCACTGACGTAGCACAGAAGCGCGTCCACTGAAAGAAAAAGAAGAGCTCGTCTGCTGACGTGGCACATGAAGCGCGTCCACTAAAAGAAACAGAAGATCTCGTCTGCTGACGTGGCACAGAAGCGCGTCCACTGAAAGAAACAGAAGAGCTCGTCTGCTGACGTGGCACATGAAGCGGGTCCACTGAAAGAGATAGAAGATCTCGTCTGCTGACGGGGCACAAGAAGCGCATCCACTAAGAAAACAGAAGATCTCGTCTGCTGACATGGCACTTGAAGCATGCGTCCATTGATGTAAAAGAAGCACGCGTCCACTGATGCAAAAGAAGCACGCGTCCACTGAAGAAAAAGGAGAGCTTGTCCACTGAAAGTAACAAGAGCGCGCGTCTACTGACAATAACACTTGGAGAGCTCGTCTACTAATGATACATGCTAAATTAGAAACTCCGTCCACTTACATTATATATAAAGCTCGTCTACCAGTTGGAGCCCGTCCAATAACCTTGAGCTAATACTCCCGTCTGCTGATGTGGCAAATGAACGCGGATATTTTTTCAAATGAACGCGAATATTTTTCTCTTCAAATAAACTCGGATATTTTTCTCTTCAAATAAACACGGATTAATTACTCTTCAAAAAAATACCTGGCTATCATTTCAGATGGAAACAGTTATATCTCAAGAAGGACGCAATCTCTACAAAGATCAAACAGAATAACATTTTGAGTTCAAGAATCAAGAAAGCAGATTTTGTTAAATCAGATCCAAATCTGTCTTAAATGATCCCAATGGCTATAATCTGTCTTCTATATAAAAATGGATCAAAGGAACACTTTTCAACTACAACAACAACAACAACAACATATACAATAAACGCAACTCATTCTGATTGTAAAACAAAGTGCTTTATCTCTGAGAAAAGTGTGATAATTAGAACTTCAATTTGTATTATCAGGCTTTTAGAGTCTTGCTTCTACTCAATTCTTTTTGTGAATTAGAGTGACTAAGAGAGGGTATCTCTTAGGGTTTAACAAGGATAGAAGGGATCCTTGGGTAAAGAAAGCTAGTGTGCTTTCTGGAGATTTTTCAAGCAAGGAGGGTATCCTTGTGTTGCTGTAATTAGAATTGTGTAATTGCTTATTATAGTGAAGAAATCCATAGAGGTGTGGGACTGGATGTAGGCTTACCAGAGGAGGTAGCCGAACCAGGATAAATCGGTTTGCGTGTTCTCACTAGTGGAAAATATACATTAGACGGTAAAGGTTTACGTCAGTTAACCAAAAGCTAGACGTTAAAAAGGAGGCGGTGGCAGTTTTGTAAATATCAGGCTTCATTAATTCAATTTTAACGTCAGGTTTTTTAATGACTGACGTTAAAAGTGAAGTGACTCACTTTTAACGTCAGTTCAATAAAGAACTGACGTTAAAAGTGAATATTTTAACGCCGATTCGATAAAGAACCGACGTTATAAGTAAGTCTCTTCACTTTTAACGCCGTCCCTACATCAACAGACGTTAAAAGTTATTTTAATAATTTTTTTATCTAGTATACGATTCCTTCCGTATTGCCTTCCTCAAAGTTTCCGTTTCACATGAATTGCTTTGATGTTTTGTGTTTCTGTTTTGAAAACTAAAATATATGTGCGAAGTATAAGTTGAATCAATAACCCAAACCGGATCTCATTCATGAAGTGTAATATCGATCGATCGAAGATTGAAAGGGTTTAAAATCCTATAAAAAGTTACATTGAAAGGGTTTAAAATCCTAAACATTAAAGTTACATCCCATCGTAGAGTTTTATGAAATATGCCAAAGGGGAAACTATATATACTCCAAGACCTCGTAAAACCTGGGGGCATGAGAGAGCTCAAGAGAGAGGCAAAAACAGGTGCACCGGATCCGTTTCAAGCAAAGGCAGGTGGTTCCAGAGACTTCCAAGACGGTCACTTGCTGCCAAAGCCGAGGTTTTGGAACTGTGACCCCGAGCACCCGATTAGCCTTCCAAAGAATGATTCTCGGAAGGTGATAAGGTGAGCAACTCACACAATGTAATTTACTCAGACTTATCACCCATGCAATGTAATTTACTCAAACTCAGAAGTTGTTTGACCATTAAGACAAAGACCTTTGAGTCTAGGAATAGGAAGAAAGAGTGATGAAGTTAATCTCCACGGCAGAGCCATATTGTGAAGCAAAAAATTAAAAGGATGGAAGGAAGCTATTTATAGGAGCAGGGGATGAAGTTACTAAGCTATTCTGATTTTGAAGAAAACTTACCTATAAACTTAATTCTCATTAAGAGGATTGAGTTACAAGGTGCATGGGTAAGTAGCACAGTACAATCAAAGGAATGAATGTGTTGCAGATATCTATACACTTTTAACGTCAGTTTTTTAAAAAAACTGACGTTAAAAGTGTTTTTAATAAAAAATATTAATTGTTAACGTCAGGTTTTTATACAACTGACGTTAAAAGTTTGATTTTTACTTTAGTTAAATAAATAGCTGACGTAAATAATCCTATATATTATACACGTGCAGAATGAATATTGGAAATAATGTAATTAATACACGGGAACTTGGCAGTCATCAAATAAGTTGACGTTAAAAATGAGGTGGTGGGTAAACTATTTGCGTCAGTTCTATAAATAACTGACGTAAATAATTATGAAACTCATTTCATTGGTTGTCATGTCCCTGTTGTCCCTCTTAACGCAGATCACTCCATATAGTACTGCAGTTTATTTCTAAACCTTTTTTTTATACAAGTTTATTTTTAATTTTTATTAATTAGCTTGAATTAGTAAACAAATTATTGTGCAAATTAAAATAAATAAACACTTAACATAAAAAAAGTTATATGTATAATCAAATCGTATGACATTGAAGCGATTCCTAAGTTAAAATTACATGATTAAAAGATAAAAAATTTCTGCAACATAGCCCTAAAATATAAAAAAGTTTCTGCATCAACATCATTTTCTTCTCAATCTGTCATCGAAACTCCAATGGATGCATCACCTCCCTCACTTGAATTCCAAGATGCAAAGTAAATCCTCGACTACTAGCAGCGAAAGCAAAGTGAAATGGATCTTTGCATCTTTCTTCTTCAGTGGAGTTCCTTGATGCATCATCTTGAATCCACAATCACTTGCTTCGAAAGCAAAGTGAAAGGGATGACGGGGATGAAATAAAGTGAGAGAATCACATTACGTGATTCGCCCAACCTTAATATCCATGCAATGTAATTTACTCAAACTCAGAAGTTGTTTGACCATTAAGACAAAGACCTTTGAGTCTAGGAATAGGAAGAAAGAGTGATGAAGTTAATCTCCACGGCAGAGCCATATTGTGAAGCAGAAAATTAATTAAAAGGAGATGGAAGCTAGGAAGCTATTTATAGGAGCAGTGGATGAAATTACTAAGTTATTCTGATTTTCTTGAAAACTTATTTATAAACTTAATGCTCATTAAGAGGATTAGGTACAAAGGTGAATGGGTAAGTAGCACAGTAGTCAAGGGAATGAATGTTTCTGCAGAAACTAATAAACCTTTAACGTCCATTGTGTAATACAACACGTCGTATAAGTTGTGAGTGTTTTTAACGCCGGTTTCTTAATACAACTTACGTTAAATATATGACATTTAACGTCGATTCTTACTAACAACCGACGTAATAAGTGTGAGAGTTTTTAACGCCGCTTTATTAAGACAACCGACGTTAAATATATGATCTTCAACGCCGTGTTTTACCAAAAACGGCGTAAAATGTTGTTTTATTTTAATTATAACGTTTACCCCGCGCGCCTTCTCCACTTCTCTACGTCTTTTCTCTTTTCATCACGCTCAACCCTCACTCACTCTCGCTCTCACTCTGCCCTAATCGCGCGCTCATCTCCACCGCAACCACCACGAGGGCTTCTTCGCCACCACCGTGAGGTACACTCTTAACCCCTAACTCGTCTCTTTCCCGCTCCTTCTTTGCAATAACTTGACATCTCTCTTTCCCCTGGCCTTCCCGCGCACTAACTCTCCTTGTCCCTCTCGCTCTCGGTAACCACATCGAACGTTGGCCACCACTCTAGCTTCCCCCCACCACCACGCGAGCGCCTATTTCTCGTGAGTCTTTAATTAGGGCACATTTTTTTATTCACGGTTTTGAGTGCATGCATGTTGCTCTGCTGGTTTGAAACTCGTAGTCTCGGTGAGGTTGAAACTTGAAACTGTGAGTTTGAGTTGTTTGGAATGTCTCTATTTTTGGTTTTGAGTGTATGTTGAAACTGTAGTCTCAGTAGTTGTAACTTTAAACCGTGAGTTTGAGTTGTTTGGAATGTCTCTATTTTTGGTTTTGAGTGCATGTTGCTCTGCTGGTTGATCTGTCACGGCCGTGATGCTCATCACGGCTAGGCCGTGATCAGTTCTGCCTATGATGGTCTGGTTCAGTTGGCACGTTACGGACATCACGGCCAGGCCGTGACCAGTGCTTGGCAATGTTCAAAAACTATAGTTTTCAGTCTCCCGTATTGTCCTTATATTGGATATATAGATGTTTTGTATATCTACAGGACCTATCTAGTTATTTTTATTTATACTTCTGTATTTATTTTGAGTTATAACCTATGTTAATACATATATATTGTTTTTGAACAGGCATACATATGGATCGGTCGGATAGCCCACATGCACGGGAGGACACTTTGTTGGGGTTTCGCAGACCCGATCACGCCTACGCCCGCGATTCTAGTGTAAGTTTACATGCATGTTATATACTGTCTTTAGTCCTTCTTGTTAATGTAAGTTTATAATGTTACAACCCTCTATTTTATCATTTTTTTTGTCCATACAGACATCACAGGCTCATAGGAAACGGGGTAGAGGAGCCACCTCGTTGAAGAAACTTGAGAAGGACAGGCAGAGCGGACGTAAGCTTGAGGTGTCCTTCGATGCTAATCTAAATGCCCAGGGACCCCGTGCTAAAGAATTTAATAAGTGGGTGTTTCTACAAGCGAAGCAAAGACGTAAGCATCAACTACAACCACTGGAATGACATTCCACAGAACGTTAAGGATCAGATTTGGGAGGCTATCACGATATTTTACCTTTACATTCGTTTGATTTACATTATTAGATAATTATCCGAGTTATAATCCATCCAGTTGTTATATATGTATCTAATGTGTAGGTAGCTTGGACTGTGCCAAATGACGAGGATCATCGTCATAAATGTATGAAAATGGCATCAAAGCGTTGGAATGGGTTCAAGCATGATCTTACCAGGTACTATCTATCTGGGAAGAAGCGGCTTGATAAAATGTTCTCGGATTATCCCTGGATTGATCAGGATACTTGGGATATGTTTGCCAGGAGTCGACAGGATGAAGAATTTCAGGTTGGTTGATTAAGTTAATTTTGTATGCTTATTATAGATCATTTAACTATATTTAATTATGTGTTTTTGTTTGAATAGGCTAAAGCAAATAAGGGTCGGCAGAATCAGGCGAAGAACGTCCACCGCCACACCATGTCTCAGGGTGGGTACCATACTCGGATCCAGCAGATGATGGCGGATAGGCTGAGGGCGAAGCAGGAAGAGCACTCTGCTAGGATTGAAAGAGGAGAGGTGCCTGAGGGCACACCATCAAGTCCTCCGTCGGACATCGACCGCGAGGATGTCCGAGTTAGCCTACCGCATGACAAAGGCGGGATCTTTTAAAGCGATGCCACTCGCTAAGTGGCAGATAAGATTGTAAGTAAATAATTAACTTGATTTCAATTGATATTTGTATAGATACTTGCAACACTTTTCACTTGCACGTTTTTTCATTTTTTTCATTGTAGATGGATCTTAAAGCAAAATCCTCCCAGGGCGCATTCGTCCCCTTCGCGACGGCAGGGCGTCTTGATGATCGCTCTAGGCAAGAAAGACCATCCTGGTCGGGTTCTCGGTGTTCCCGGGAACGTGACCATCAAACAATATTATGGCAAGTCTGCTTCACGAAAGCGGGTGGTCAATGAAGCATCAATTTTGGCTGACATTACTCAAAGACCTCATGACCAACCCAGATATTACATCACATCTCGATGCAAGGCTTAATAGCCAACCCGGAATGAAGCAGCGCTTGCCGAAGAGCTTTCCTCCGTCGGTACATCCCAGGATACCGCAAGGCTTGCCAACGCTTCACATGTGAGCACAAAAGAGAGTTTTAGTATGGCACATGTGGAGGACGATGAGTTGGCAGCTAGGGAGCGGGAGTTGGAAGTCCAGCGCCATGAGCATGAGTTGGAAATGAAAAGGCATGAGCTTGAGTTGGACTCCAAACGACGTGAGCTCGAAATGTTAGCAAAGGTATTTATTCATTATTAATGTCCAAAATAGTCAAATAATTACTTGTGTTTTTTTTAATTATCAAAAACTTATATATTTTATTTTCCTAAACTGAAGGCCAAATCGACGTCGGTGCCGCTGTCACCTATCACTCGTTTGTTCTCACTTGGTGAGGATTATGCGTATGAGATTTTTGAATGTCCATTGGAGCACGATGGATAGGTGGCACGCCCAGATCAACAGAGGATATTTTCCTTCGTTGGTGACGATCTCGGGAACGCCTGCAGAAATAACGTCTGGATGAACAAAGAATGTCATCGGTCTCGGTGCACGTAAGTTAATTTTAATTTTATAACTTATTTATTTTTGGTATTTTTCCATTTAATAATTTATTTTAATTTCAATATATATATTATGTAATTAACATCCACACCCTTTCATATCTTAGGTATCTCCATCGTCTTCAGCTTGATAAGGGCGTTGCATCAGTTTACGGTTTCTTAGATCTATCAATCCTTCTGCCCGAGTTCTTTGCTGGCGATGCATTGAGTAAATACATAGGGAAGGTGTTGGGAGACAATCCGAAAGAATTATATCTGGCTCCCTACTGTATGAATGACTATTGGCAGTTGTTGGTACTTCACCCGTCTAGGCATACTGTCATATTCTTCTGCTCTCTCCACCATGATCCGCCACCGAAGGTGGTGGAAGCTGTAAATATGTAAGTAACTAATCTTAAATTAAATTTAAGTTTTAATATCAGTTGTTTTTAGTTTATTACACACATGATAAATGAGTTTGTTAATTGATCGACATGATTATTTGTTTATGATAGCGCACTGAAGGCGAGTAGCATAAGTTGCGCCAACGGGAGAAGTAGGACTTCTAAGGCTAAAGCAAATCCTGTATGGAACATCCTCAAGGTTTGATAGTTTATTTATTAAATAATTATTATTATAATTACTAATTTATGTGTATATTCAACTGACGTTGAAATTAATTTTGTTGGTAGTCTCGATTTCAACCTGACAGTTGGTCGTGCGGCTATTATGTGATGCTTCATATGCTGAACATAGTCTCCGCATCTATTACGGATGGATGGAAGAAGGTAATATTTAAACAACTTGTTAAATTATATATTATAGTTTTGAAGATGACTTGCATTGATGTTATTGTTATTATTTGAACGTGTCTAGGCATTTATCGACCAATCGCCTATTGAACAAGATGAGTCAAGAGACTTGAGGATGCGCTTCGCCGAATTCTTCTTCAAGTATGCGGCTGAAAAAGGAATTGCCAACATCCCTCCGCACTACTTAGATAAATAGTTTTTTTGTTAGACTTTAGAAACTAATTAATAACATGTATATATATATCCTTAGATAGTTTTGTTTTTTAGACATTGGAACTAAAATTTATTTATATATATACATGGGTTTTGGTTTTAAGTCCCCCATTGTTCAATTTTCCTTTGCAATTCTGTAATGTGTGTGATATTCTGTGTTACTGGGACTGAATGCAGGGATAGCTGAGGGGAGTGATAATTTAAAAAAAAAAAAAACTTATTAACGTCAGTTGTATCAAACAACTGACGTTAATAGTATTTTATAAAATATACAGTACTCTATTAACGTCAGTTTTTTATTACAACTGACGTTAAAATTAAACCTTTAACGTCGGTTCTTTAAAACAACTGACGTTAGTTTTAACAAAATCAACGTCCGTTGTATTAAAGAACTGACGTTAATAGTTTTATTTTAACGTCGGTTTTGTTAAGGAACTGACGTTAATAGTGTTATATTTAACATCAGTTCTCAACTGACGTTAAAATAGTAACTATTAACGTCAGCTGTATTTACGTCAGTCAGTATTCTGACGTAAAAAATCAATTTTAACTGACGTAAAAAGCACTTATAGCACTAGTGTCTTCTAATCCCTAAACTCCATATACTTGTTAAACTTGAATCTTTAAATTTGCAATCTGTATTAAAATCTGTTGTTACTACTTATAATTCTTCTTGTCATCATTACTTGTTCCATAACCTAATTCTTGGGAATTAAAATTGAGTGAAACCCAATTTTCTTTGAAAGAAACACTGTTTTACTTTAAATTGTTGAATAAGTTTTCAATATCTCAATTCACCCCCCCTCTTGAGACCGTAGCCACTACCAACAATTGGCACCAGAGCTAAAACTCTTGTTACAAAGCTTAACAGCTTCAAGAGATGGCTATAAATGATATCATGGGTGATGGGGCTTCACTCACTAGACCCCCTGCCTTTAATGGCTCCCAATACATGTACTGGAAAGAAAGAATGCTTATCTTTCTTGAGGCTGCAGGTTTAGATGTTTTAGATGCTGTTGAAAATGGTCCCTATGTTCCATTTATTCTTGATGCTAAGGGAAATAAACAAACTAAATCAAAAGATGACTGGAATGATGATGATAAAAGAAGAGTTTGTTATAATGCTAAAGCAAAGAATATTATAACAGCTGCTTTGAATTATGATGAGTTTTTCAGGGTCTCCAATTGTAAAATGGCAAAGCAGATGTGGGATACTCTTCAACTCACTCATGAAGGAACTAACGATGTGAAAAGAGCAAGGATGAATGAACTAGTCCATGAATATGAACTCTTTCACATGAAGAATGGTGAGGAGATAGATGATGTGCAAAAGAGGTTTACACACATTGTGAACTAGTTAGAAGGACTCGGACATACAATCACAGATGAGAAAAATATTAACAAGATTATGAGATGTTTGAGTCGTGAATGGCAGCCAAAAGTTACTGCAATTGCTGAAGCAAAGGATCTTGACACAATGCAGATTGCTACTCTATTTGGCAAGTTGAAAGAACACGAATTGGAACTAAATAGATTGAAAGATCACGAAGATAAGGAGAAAAAGAAGAAAGGACTCTCACTCAAGGCTCATATTTCCAAAGAATCAATAGAAAGTGATGAAGATGAACACCTTGATGAAAGTGAAGAATCCGAAGAAGAAGACATGGGATTGCTTGTGAGGAAATTTAAAAGATTCATCAAGAAGAATAGAAACAAGAAGCAATTCAGTTTTCCTACCAAAAAGAACACGAACAAAGGTGAAAGCTCTTCCTCAACAATCAAATGCTTTGAATGTGGAAAGCTTGGACACTACAAAAATGAATGTCCAAAGCTACAAAAGAAAGAAAAGTATGAGAAGAATGACAGCAAAGAAAAGAAAGGAAGAAAGCCCAGAAGAGCATACATAGATTGGGAAGAAAATGATATGGATTCCACCAGTAGTGAATCTGAAAATGAAGAAGCCTCAGAATACCCCTATATTTTACTGTTTTAAATAACAGTAATACATATAAATATGTTTATAAATTTATTTGAGTTTTAGAAAATTATTTTTAATAAATGGAGTCTATCATTCAATCCTACTTGTTCGTAGGAAGCTACGATTAAAATTTAGGTTGGAAAGTCAGGCGAAACCCGGCCCGCGAATTCCATTGACAGTATAATAATACTGCTCAAAAGACCTAATTTTAATTCGTGAACGAAAGACTTAAGTTTAGTATTTTATTTTCTACAACTCTGTATTTTTAGAATTTTTTTCATAAAAAATAAAATAATTTATGTATTACTGGCGGAACGCGTAATCGGGTCGATGATGGAAGGGATTTTAGAGTTTCTAAGAACCGATAGAGGGTTTAGCTTAGGATTTTGAGATGATTCAAGGGGATGAATCATATTTCTAAGTCTAGAAGGTTTTTCAGGGTTAAATAGAAAATTTAGGAATTTTACGTTTAAGCCCCTGAACTTTCTGTAAATTACCCTTTTGTCCATAAATTAGTTTTTTAAGTTTTTTTTAAGTGGATTGGGCTAGAATTCTTGTTTCCAAACTCAAATGGTCGTGGCTTAGAATCCCAAAATTTTCTAGTTCATGGATTGATTCCATAAAGCCTATTTGAAACTATACAAGTTTCCTATCTTAAGCTTAATGCTTAAATTTTCAAGTGGGCCCCACAAAAATGAACCCAAGCCCAAACTAACCCAGCCCATGCTCAAGACCATGAGGATTGATGGCTGCCTCATTGTTGTTGGATGAATCAAGATGTTTCTAGAGTTTTCCACATTTTTCTACATCATCCTTGATTATTCTTCAACATTCTTGATTATTCTCAAATCTTCATGAATTATCCTAAAATATCTTTGACACATAAATTCAGCCAACAAAGTCAAGATAAGCTTGCATTAAATGTGGCAAAATCATCATCATGACACTTTATTGACAATTTGCAAACTAGTCCTTCAACTTATGGAATCTTTGCAACTTGGTCCTTAGAACTTAATTGCATTTGAATCCTTTAGCAAAACAACTCATCATCATCTAGATCCTTCCTAAGATGGCGCCACTATCTCTATAAATACCATACTCTCACTTTTCACTTAGTGTCTTTTGCCATTTGTTTCCAAAACCCTAAAGTTCACAAGTCTCTTAGTGCTAAGTTTGTAAAACAAGTTCTTGGATTTTCTTTGTCATTGATCTTCAAGAGGTAAATTCAAATCTTCATTCTTAATCATGCCTATGTTCTTTAGCAAGTTTCTTGATTCAAGGTTTATATCATAGTTGTTCATCACTTTAAAGTTTCTAACCCTAGAACTTTGAAAAGTCATAATAAATTCTAGAAAAATCACATGATGATGAAACTACTTTCTATCTTATTGATATCATGCATATTATCTAAATCCAAGAGCATGATGTAATCAAAAATTTCTTTCCTAAAAATCTAGCTTTGGCTGAATCTATCACATTAAGGTTGGTAGAGTTTTGTTCATGTGTTGTCATGTATGATCATGTATTCTACATGGCATGTATGTCTACATACTCTAATCCATGTTAGTTTCTTAAAATGAAAATCTTACTCCAAAATCTCTATGTTGGCCGAAACCCTAGGTGGGTTAGATTTGTTAAGTTTTGTTTGAAGTTTTCTTGAATGATCTTGTTAATCAAGCTATTAGTATGTATGCTTAATAAATCCAAGTTGGTTTATTAAACTAAGAACCCTAGCCCAATGAACCTATTGAGGCCGAATCCATGTATAAAAGAGTTAGGAAGTTTTGAGTTTGAAACTTAGTTGTTTAGTTACTAATCTATGAGTTAGGTTAATCAAGGATCATTAATCCATGACTTAATCATGATTAGAAGTTTTAGTCATTCAAAAACCCTAGAGGCCGTGACTATGTATTAGGGTTTAGAATGTTTTAGTTTCTTGATTTGTAACTATTTGGTTGTAATGGTTGAAGGTTAGTTGAGTACGACGTTTACGAGGTAAATCAAATTCGAAGGAATCTGTAAGTTCACCAAAAAGTCTTCAAGAGGTAAGAGGTGAACACCGGAGGATTTATTCAATGGCTATATGCTATCCCGTGGTTGTTTGTAATTATTTGTTTGTTAGTATTTATTTATTTATGTTGTTTATTGTTGTGTTATTTGTATCTGTGTGGTTTTAATTTCGTTAATTGTTTATCTGCAATTATATTATGCTACTGTGATGCATGATCTGCCTGGGAAATATCTGTGATATAAATGTTGTTTGATGTGTGAGAAGCCTGACAGTGGTCAGTGCACAATTAAGTTAATCGGATAAAAGCTTTAAGAAGCTTCGCAAATTATATTCAATGTTTTAACGGTAAAATATTGAAATATAATATTAAAGGAATTTTATTTTGAGGAAAATGAGGAGTTTTGGACAATATTATTATTTTAGTAATATATTTTTGGAAAAAGGGAATTATGAGTCACAACGAGCGCAAAACCGTGAAATTATTTTAGCACCGCTGAATTTTATGTAAGAAATTCCGGAATATTACAAAATATTCTTTTATGAAATTAATTGGTAAAAAAATAAGTTAATCATGATTTTAGAAAATTAATTAAGTGGAAAAAGTTAAGTTTTGGCTTAAAAAGCCTTAAAAATAATATTTGACGGCAAATTTGGAAAAGTGTAGACGGCAAGTATTTTCGAAACGGCAATGCATATTTTGAGGAAATTAAACCTCAAGTGACTCATTGGTTTGTGAAAAACTAAGTTTTTATTATTTAAGGATTTTATAATGAATTTCTACCTTGGAAAAGAATTTCTGAAAATCAAAAGTTGATTTAACCTTGTTGAAAGTACAGTTGGACTTAGTAACCGAGACGTCGGGGTACTAATGTTCTGTGTTGTGATGGACTCAATCATTTGGACTTTGAGAGCCTATATTGTATACGTGAGGTATACCGTGTTGAAACATTGAAGATGTTTTCTAGTACCACGAACCTAAGACTGGTGCACCGGTCGAGAGGTGTCGTGATTGAGTACTCGGACAGTGAGGTCCTGTGTGGTGATGAAAGTTTTAAAAGTGTTTTAAAACTATGTGAGTCGTAAGCCATTTTGAGCTTCGGCAAAGAAAGACTGAACACAAAGAAAAGAACAAAACAAAAGTGTTTTACATGCATTTGGCAGACGTGCCTGAAGTTTGTGGTATAATGCATGAATTACCAGCGGCGAAAGGTAATTACGATGTGCATTTATCTCATATGCCTAGTGAGGACATGGAGCCCCCATCTTACTTGCTATTGGCGCCCTGATTGTGGACATTAGCAATGTGTTTGGCAGTGTGCCTCGAGGAGCCACACCTTGTATGCCTGGCCTTGTGTGCCTATGTGGATGGGAAGAGGTTGCGCACCTATTGGCAGAGTGCCAAGTTAGCCAGTGTGGCTTTGGAGTCTGATCAACTCATTTTATGTTGGGATATCTCATGATATTAGGACGAAAATTAGATGATGAATATGAAGTGTCATGCATAATTTTGATGGATGATGTTTGGGGTGTTGAACCCACTGATAAACTATTTGATTAGAAATGTTTGTATTTGATAAATGCTGATGTGTTTATATGGTGGCTAGTATGTAGTTATTGAGTAAGATCCATGTATTGGTTTCTCACTCTTACACACATTCAGATCAACCCGGATATACCGTTGGTGCAATCGAGGGTTCAAACGATCATATTTGATCGTGCACAATACGGTGGTGCCTGGGAGATTAATCTTAGGGCACTCTGCGCTACCTACCATGGCCCGAGTAGAGAGGTGATCGGAACAATAGAGGACGGACCACAACAGAGAATTCACGTAGTGGAGACGGTCGAGGTATCTCTACCTCCAGTTTGGCTTTACCTACAGTACTTGGAAGAGCACGGATTGATGGATCCGCCTCAACCACATCCTCTTCAGATATTAGGACCTGAGGAACCTCCTGCTGAAGTGGAGTTAAATGAGGGAGAGGAAGATCCGGAGGAATACATTGAGGACGATCCAGAGTTTCAACCTCCTGCGGTTGATGATGAGGATTCTTCTGAGGATACGGCTGTAGCGGAGGCATCACCGTCAGATTCGTCAGTTGTAGGCGGGATTGATCATCATGATCTTCCCAATGGGTTTTAGTAGCTTGACCAGCTTTAGGTAGAGTTTTTGGGGTAGTGAGTCTTGACAGTTTTGATCTGGCTTCAGAGAGCCATAAGTTTTGAATGTGGTTCTGAACTACTTGTTGCCGATGTGTATATATATATGTCTTTATTTTCTTTGCTTAGTTTGATGGAGAATAGCCTGTGCTTATGAGGGCTCTTTTGTTATCTCCTATTATAGGTTTCATGTATGTAAAAGGTAATGTGTGTGTATATATATATATATATATATATATATATATATATATATATATTTATTTATATATATTGTGTATGTTTGCAAGGGTTCTATGTTACGAAAAAAAAAAGTCAGTACTATTTTTGTAAAGAAATGTTTAATTAAATATATATTTTCCGAAAGTAACCAGCGTTAATAATTTAATTTCCGTTCTTGGGTAGTAGTGTGATGACCCTAGATTAGGGTGTCGCAAAGCCAACCTTTGTCTCATGGCAAATCATCAAAGTGATAGTGAAACCGAGGTAAATGATTCATCTCCTACCTATGATGAGTTACAAGATGCTTTCGATGAATTGCATGAAGAATATGTTAAATTTGGTAAACAACTTAAATCTTCTAGAAAGATCATCGCAAAACAATGTAGTGATAATGCATCTTTACAAATAAAGCCTAAAGAACTAGAAACTGAAAATTCACAATTACTTGCATCTAGTTCAATTTGCACCAAATGCACTACACTAGAAAAGTAAGTTGAAAAACTGAATACAACTCTATCTAAGTTCACTTTGGGTAGAGATAACTTGAATGCCATATTAGGACAGCAGAAGGGTGTGTATGACAAGGCATGAATTGGATATAAGCCAATGGTACATGAAAAATCTTTTAAAAACTTTTTTTCCACCCATTCCCTCATCTAGTCCTTTTGTTAAATGCTATTATTGTCTAAAGAAAGGTCATACAGCTGCTACTTGTAGACTTAGAAAGAACATTCATGTTGGCATTAAACAAATTTGGGTTCCAAAAGGAACTTATGTTGCTACTAAGGACCCAAACAGATTTGGGTACCTAAAGGAAAAGCATAAAAGAATCTGTTTTGTAGGTGTGTTGGAAGGCCAAAACCTCAAGTTGGTTTTTGGACAGTGGCTGCTCCAAACACATGACCGGAGACATCACAAAATTTACATCTTTCACTCCCAAGGAAGGAGGAAATGTCACATATGGAGACAACAACAAAGGAAGAATCCTTGGTGTTGGAACAATAGGAAAAAGTCCAGCAATCAAGATTGAGGATGTTCTCTATGTGGAAGGGCTCAAACACAATCTATTAAGTATAAGCCAATTATGTGATAAAGGCTACAAGGTAAACTTTAACTCAAAATTGTGTATGATCGAATCTATTCATGATAATAACATAAAACTGATTGGAAATAGAATCAATGACATCTATATGCTAGACATAGACAACTTAATTTCCAAGGATGCATGTTGCTTAATTTCCAAAGAAGATGAAAATTGGCTTTGGCATAGGAGAATAGCTCACATTCATATGGATCACTTGAATAAACTGATTTCCAAAGAACTTGTAATCGGTTTACCAAATAAAAAGTTTGTTAAAGAAGGCCTTTGTGATGCATGCCAAAAGGGTAAACAAGTGAAAACCTCATTTAAGGCTAAAAACATTGTTTCCACTAGTAGACCCTTACAAGTACTGCACATGGACCTTTTTGGACCTTCTAGGACAAAAAGCTTTGGTGGAAATCTCTATGCTCTTGCAATTGTTGATGACTTCTCTAGATTCACTTGGACATTTTTCTTAGCACAAAAGAATGAAGCTTTTAAAGCTTTTAAGAAAATGGCTAAGGTTGCTCAAAATGAGAAAGACATGAAAATTATTTCAATTAAGAGTGACCATGGAGGAGAATTCCAAAATGAGGAGTTTGATAACTTTTGTGATGAACATGGTATAAAACACAATTTTTCTGCACCTAGAACTCCACAACAAAATGGAGTAGTTGAGAGAAAAAATAGGTCACTTGAAGAAATTTCTAGAACCATATTAAGTGACTCTAATTTACCAAAGTATTTTTGGGCTGATGCTGTGAGTACTGCATGCTATATTTTAAATAGAGTTCTAATAAGGCCAATTCTGAAGAAAGCTCCATATGAACTTTACAAGGGAAGAAAACCTAACATTTCTCATTTTCATGTCTTTGGTTGTAAATGTTTTGTGCTAAATAATGGCAAGGATAATCTTGGGAAATTTGATCCCAAAGCTGATGAGGGTATTTTCCTAGGTTATTCATTAACTAGCAAAGCATATAGAGTGTTTAATAAGCGTACTTTATCAATAGAGGAATCTGTTCACATAACATTTAATGAGACTAACCCCAAAAGGTTGGGAAATGACATTTTTGATGATGCAGAAACTCTTGAGGATGAAGTGATATCTGATAAAGGAAAGGAGAGCAACAAGGAAAAGGAATATGAAGAAAGCAATAGAGAACCTCAAGCAGGACTTCAACAAGAAAATCTTCCTAAGGAGTGGCAAGCTTCAAAGAATCATCCCCTAGACAATATCATTTGTGAGATCACCAAAGGGGTAACCACTAGAAACTCTTTAAGGAATATTTGCAATACCATGGCGTTTGTATCTCAAATAGAACCAAAATGTGTTGATGATGCTATTAATGATGAACATTGGATGATTGCAATGCAAGATGAGTTAAATCAATTTAAAAGGAACAAAGTCTGGGATTTAGTTCCAAAACCCAAAAGTAATCAAATAATCGGAACTAAATGGGTGTTTAGAAACAAAATGGATGAGAATGGAGTAATAGTAAGAAACAAGGCTAGACTAGTAGCTAAGGGATACAATCAAGAAAAAGGAATTGATTATGATGAAACATATGCTCCCGTAGCTAGATTAGAAGCCATAAGAATGCTCTTAGCCTATGCTTGTATAATGAACTTTAAACTGTACCAAATGGATGTGAAAAGTGCCTTTTTAAATGGAATAATACAAAAGGAAGTATATGTAAGCCAACCCCCTGACTTTATTGATAGTGAGCTCCCAAATCATGTCTATAAACTGACTAAAGCCCTCTATGGACTCAAGCAAGCTCCTAGAGCTTGGTATGAGAGGTTAAGCAATTTTCTCCTAGAGAAAGGATTTAAAAGAGGAAAAGTTGATACTACACTATTTACTAAAACAAAAGCACACAATATCTTAATTGTTCAAATATATGTTGATGACATTATTTTTGGTGCTACTAATGAGTCTTTATTCAAGGAATTTGGTGAACTAATGCAAAGTGAATTTGAAATGTCCATGATGGGAGAGCTTACCTTCTTTCTTGGACTTCAAATTAAACAATGCCAAGATGGAACCTTCATAAGCCAAACAAAGTATGGCAAGGAACTACTAAAGAAGTTTGGAATCGAAAGCGCAAAGGAAATGGCAACACCAATAAGTCCAGCCTGCTACTTGAACAAAGATGAACATGGTAAATCTATAGATGTATCCAAGTATAGAGGTACTATCGGATCCTTACTTTATCTCACTGTTAGTAGACCGGATATAATGTTTAGTGTGTGTATGCGTGCAAGGTATCAAGCTAATACCAAAGAATCACATCTTACTACAGTTAAAAGAATCATGAAGTACCTCTTAGGAACAAAAGAAATGGGGCTGCGGTATCCCAAGGGATCCACTTGCACATTAATAGGATATTCCGACTCTGACTTTACTGGATGCAAGTTAGATAGGAAGAGCACAAGTGGAAATGCCATTTATTAGGAAATTCCCTAGTGTCCTGGTTTAGTAAAAAGCAAACTAGTGTGGCCTTATCCACAGCTGAAGCAGAATATGTTGCAGCTGGGAGTTGTTGTGGTCAAATCCTATGGATGAAACAACAATTAATTGACTATGGCGTTTATCTAGATCACATACCAATAAAATGTGATAACACTAGTACAATAAATCTAACAAAGAACCCAATTGTGCACTCAAGAACCAAGCATATTGAAATTAGACATCATTTTATCAGGGATCATATTCAAAGTGGTGATGTTGTGATTGAACATATAGACACAACTAAGCAATTAGCTGATATATTCACCAAACCACTAAATAAGGAGAGTTTCTTCTTTATAAGAAGGGAACTTGGCATAATTGATCCTCAAAATAACTAATAACAGATGGCACGCAAGGCAGCACAAGTTGCTGAAAATTATGAAGGACATGGGCAAGATGCTAAGCGTCCTTAGGTGTCTGTAATTTTTTTTTTGTATTTTGGATGTTTTGATGTATTGTATAAGTTCTGAAATGCTTTATTATCAATGAATGCAAGACTGTTTATTAAGATTGATTTCAATATTCTCCATAGTTTCTTTTTGATAATGACAAAAGGGGAGAAAGATGAGCCATACATCTGAGATGAACCAGAAAGATGAACCATACATACATCTGAGAAATATGAACCATAAAAATGAACCATGCATTTTCTGATATGCAGATTTTTTAATTTTTATTTCTCTGACAAAGGGGGAGAAATATGAACCATAAAGATGAATCATGCATTTGCTGTAAAAAAAAATTCTAATATGTAAATTTTTTTTTCTCTGATACCTGAGTATGAACTGCTTTGAAAAGACATACTTTAATTTGTAATAAATGCAAGATGATTTTTCTGATAATGATATGATAACACTTGATCTTTTGAAAGATATCAATGACACAGGGGGAGAACGAAAATAACTCAAGAACCATGCTTACTAAATAGCTGCACTCTGATTTCTTAATAACTAAGGTTAAGTATGGTAAGGTTTGTCATAATAAAAAAGGGGGAGTTTGTAAGACTAAGCCCTCATTCATGTTTTGATGTATGACAAACAAAGTGTATTTTGCATAAGATTTTTAATTTTGACTACGTACTCATTTCGTGTTAAATTACATGCAA
This sequence comes from Sophora flavescens, assembly GCA_030762895.1. Classification (NCBI taxonomy): domain Eukaryota; kingdom Viridiplantae; phylum Streptophyta; class Magnoliopsida; order Fabales; family Fabaceae; genus Sophora; species Sophora flavescens. The sequence continues at coordinate 1,617,459 of CM061065.1, forward strand.
GATCACTCGTACAACAAAGTAAAAAGCTGACGTCCATTGAAAGAACAAAGAAAGCACGTCCACTAAAGGAACAACAAAGTAAAAAGATGTCGTTCACTGACGTGGTACAGAAGCGCGTCCATTGAAAGAAACAGAAGAGCTCGTCTGCTGACGTGGCACATGAAGCGCGTCCACTGAAAGAAACAGAAGATCTCGTCTACTGACGTGGCACAGAAGCTCGTCCACTGAAAGAAACAAAAGAGCTCGTCTGCTGACGTGGCACATGAAGCGCGTCCACTTAAAGAAACAGAAGATCTCGTCTGCTGACGTGGCACATGAAGCACGTCCACTAAGAAAACAGAAGATCTCGTCTGCTGACGTGGCACTTGAAGCACGCGTCCACTGATGTAAAAGAAGCACGCGTCAACTGATGTAAAAGAAGCACGCGTCCACTGATGTAAAAGAAGCATGCGTCCACTGATGTAAAAGAAGCATGCGTCCACTGAAGAAAAAGGAGAGCTCGTCCACTGAAAGTAATAAGAGCGCGCGTCTACTGATAGTAACACTTGGAGAACTCATCTACTAATGATACACGCTAAATTAGAAACTCCGTCCACTTACATGATATATAAAGCTCGTCTACCAGTTGGAGCTCGTCCAATAACCTTGAGCTAATACTCCCGTCTGCTGACGTGGCAAATGGACGCGGATATTTTTTCAAATGAACGCGGATATTTTTCTCTTCAAATAAACGCGGATATTTTTCTCTTCAAATAAACACGGATTAATTACTCTTCAAAAAAAGACTTGGCTATCCTTTCAGATGGAAACAGTTATATCTCAAGAAGGACGCAATCTCTACAAAGATCAAACAGGATCACATTTTGAGATCAAGAATCAAGAAAGCAGATTTTGTTAAATCAGATCCAAATCTGTCTTAAATGATCCCAACGGCTATAATCTGTCTTCTATATAAAGAGGGATCAAAGGAACACTTTTCAACTACAACAACAACAACAACATATACAATAAACGCAACTCATTCTGATTGTAAAACAAAGTGCTTTATCTCTGAGAAAAGTGTGATAATTAGAACTTCAATTTGTATTATCAGGCTTTTAGAGTCTTGCTTCTACTCAATTCTTTTTGTGAATTAGAGTGACTAAAAGAGGGTATCTCTTAGGGTTCAACAAGGATAGAAGGGATCCTTGGGTAAAGAAAGCTAGTATGCTTTCTGGAGATTTTTCAAGCAAGGAGGGTATCCTTGTGTTGCTGTAATTAGAATTGTGTAATAGCTGATTATAGTGAAGAAATCCACAGAGGTGTGGGACTGGATGTAGGCTTACCAGAGGAGGGAGCCGAACCAGGATAAATCGGTTTGCGTGTTCTTCTAATCCCTAAACTCCATATACTTGTTAAACTTGAATCTTTAAATTTGCAATCTGTGTTAAAATTTGTTGTTACTACTTATAATTCTTCTTGTCATCATTACTTGTTCCATAACCTAATTCTTGGGAATTAAAATTGAGTGAAAACCAATTTTATTTAAAAGAAACATTGTTTTACTTTAAATTGTTGAATAAGTTTTCAATATCTCAATTCACCCCCCTCTCTTGAGACCGTAGCCACTACCAACAGAGATATCAGTATCAGAGACTTGAAGTCTCCTCCAGAATTCCCTTATCAAATTGGGATAAACAGAGACTTTCTCAGCGAAGAGTCCTCCCTACCCAGCAGCGTTGATATACTTGCTGATATCTAGATTGTAGTCTTGTAAAACTCTGAAGTTGAAGTGGTGCTCAATAGCCATATTAAGCTTGTCCACATTGAAGGTTGAAGAAGAAGCCATTTTTGGTGAACTGAGAGTTAGGGTTTGAAAGCAAAGAGATAGAGAGCTCGAGTAATCTCAGAGAAGACAGGATAGTGAAAGGTTTCTCGGAGGGAAGAGGATTGCTTTTAAAAAGGTTTTGAATTTCAAAGGTTTTTCTTTTAGAATTAAAAAAATTTGACAAGACAAGTCATTAAAGATAAAACGACGTTAGTATTTTGAAACTATAAAAAAAGGTTTTGATGGGATTGATGGGAATTAATGACTCAGCAAGAGAATATATTAAATAAATATGTCTTTGAGACAACATAAATGTTTTTGATAAATATATGCATAGACGGGTCCAGGCAAAAAGTAATTAACAAATATGTGTATGGACGGGTCCAAGCAACACACAGACATGTACGGACGCGACAAACAAGTGCAATAGACGCGACATTGAATAGACGCGCATATAATTATGCAATAGACATGAAATGCATTAGACGCACATAAATCAGAAACAACATATTCAAAACTAGACTTCACAATTAATCCACACATAACATATTAAGATGCTTCCTAATATAAATGAATCTGTCATCAGCAAGAGGCTTAGTAAAGATATATGTCCATTGATGGTCAGTATCTACAAATTGTATATCAATCATACCTTTTTGCACATAATCCCTAATGAAATGGTGTTTAATTTATATATGATTAGCTATAGAATGCAGTATTGGATTCTTAGATAAATTTATTGCAGCAGTATTATCACACATAAGTGGAATACTACTTACAAACACATTGTAGTATTCTAATTGATGTTTGATCCAAAGAAGTTGTGAGCAGCAACTAGCAGCTGAAATATACTCAGCTTCAGCAATTGATAAGGCAATGGTACTTTGTCTTTTGCTTGACCATGAGACAAGATTAGCTCAAATGAAGTGACATCCTCCACTGGTACTTTTTCTTTTAATTCTATCTCCAACATAGTCAGCATCACAGAACCAACTAATCTGTAATCTTTACATTTCTTAAAACACAAGCCCATATTAGTAGTACCTTTCAAATATCTAAATATCCTTTTAACTGCTGATAAGTGAGACTCTCGAAGATCAGATTGAAATCGAGCACACAAACATACACTGAACATAATATCGGGTCTAGACGCAGCAAGATATAAGAGAGATCATATCATACCTTTATATACCTTTTGGTCTACCTTTTTCTCTTTATCATCTTTGTTCAGTATGGACATGGGGTGCATAGGGGTATTCATTGGCTTGCAATCATCCATCTTAAACTTCTGTAGTAGTTCCTTTGTATATTTAGTTTGATGGATGTACACCTCGTCCACGGTTTGTTTAACTTGAAGTCCAAGAAAGAATTTGAGTTCTCCCATCATGCTCATTTCAAACTCTTTCTGCATGAGCTTAGAAAATTCTTTGCATAGAGATTCGTTAGTAGCACCAAATATAATATCATCGACATATATTTGCACAGCTAAGAAATTAGACTTAATGGACTTTCCAAATAAGGTTGTGTCAAACTTTCCTCTATTAAATCCATTTTCATAATATCATCAACATTTTACTTGAATTGACTAAAATCTCCTCACTTTTGTATTTTGAAATCCAAAATTATAAGGGTATAATAGTAAATTAGTTTTAAAATCCCACCCATCCCCTTGTGAATCAAACATAAATTGTGTTAAAATCCTTCTCCTCCATTAAAATCCCTCTCATCATCTCAATCAAACACACTATCTACTTAAAATCACTCCCCCCCCTTCCCATCCCCATAGGCATGACAATGAGACCTCAACCCGCCCTGATTTTGACGGGGGAAAACCGCTTTGATCGGGGACGGGGATACAGATACTCGTCCCGCGCCAAACTCGAACCCACCTTGTCATTTACATAATTATAATAATATCCTCATATATCTATGTAGGATATTTGATTTGTTCTAAATGAAATATTCCATTATGTATAAAATGGTATTTTTTTAAACAAAAGTTACAGAAAATTTGTTTGTGCTTTTATTATTGTATTTTGATGCTATCGGTGTTATTTGAAGCATAACGAAGTGCTTCTAAAACATTAGTTCCTTTTTAATTCATAGCTGGAAGAAAAACCAAGTTCTAGTTTCTAGTTGATTGTTTTAATTGTCATTTGTTTATTTTTTTGAAGTACAATTCTTGAATTTTTAATTTCAATTAAAACAAAATAATTTTTAAATTTGATTACTCATTGACGAGGGCGGGAACCCATTGGGAGCAGGGATGAGAACAATTTTCCAACCCCGAAGGGGAGCGGGGCAGGGTTGGGAAATGTAAACCAAACCCGCCTTGCCCCGCCCCGTTGCCAACCCTTCCATTCCTTCCATTAAAGTCTCTCATTTGAACCAAACACATCCTAAAAGGTGTCTGTTTCGTCCAAAACAATAATTCTCTAATAGAAGGAATAGTCATGGTATTAATGAAGTATTTTGTACATGGGAGTCATGGAAGGCTAATTACAAATGACCCAGGTAAAAGATAAACCCTAGGCTAATAATGTGTGTGAGGAAGAAAGTGTGTCTTAATGAGGATGAATGTCCTCCTTTTATAGCCCTCATAGTGGGCTTAATCTAGTTGTCTTCGAGGAATTGGGGCTTGGCCCGACCGAACGAGCCATGTCCCGAGCTATCTTCTTGTCCTAAGTCCTAATCGAGATGTCCTCCTCCCAGGCTGACCGAGTTGTTTTCTTCTTATCCTGGTTGGTCTTCATTTTTATTTGGTCCTTCACCCAATATAATTGTGTTTATCCTACATTGGGCCATTGGTCTAATTTGGGCGGGAACAGTGTCTAACAATCAATCATGAACGATTAAATACATAAAATAGGATGTGTAAGTGGATTCGATCCGTTCCATTCTGTGAACCAGATGGATTCAAATTGATCCGATTCGATTTTAGCTGATTGAATTAGATCGACTTCAAAAATATCCTAGATTTGAGAAATTGGAACCATCCAAACCAACGGCTTCTATAAAATCAATATTTTATTGTTAGAAAATAATATGTTAAATTGTTGATTGAAACCTTTTATTTTATCGATTTTTCTAACCTGGACAACTATGCACATGTTAAGAAATCAAAAATAGAAATATTGTATTGAAAGTTGTGTATTCAATTATAAGAAAATTAAAAGTCACTGTTTCCAATACAATATTTCTATTTTATGATTCCTTAACATTTACAAAGTGACATATGTTGATGCTTGTCGGGTGTCGGTGGTGGATTCTCGAGAGAGGAGCCGGAATTGTTACTGAATAGTGATTTGTTAGGGGCCTCTGTACCCCATGTTCCTAGTTTAGTCTAGTTTCTTGGCTTTTTGACCAAAATGGGTTTCTTTTAGAAACTATTTACCAGTTTAGGGTTATTCTGAAACTATTTACCAATGGGGGGGTCCTTTTGGACACGTGGCTTTTTTTTTTCCGCACTGACGGGTCAAAGGCACCAGTCAGACTGGCGCCTACCAGAGTCAAAGGCGCCAGTCAGACTAGCGCCTACCATCATTAAAATAAAAAAGAGACAATTAATAACAATAACAAGAGGCATAAAAAATAGTAGCAATAACAATTTATACCAATAAATATTCATCAATTATTACAGCAGTAAAGCAAAATTTTACCTTGTAAGAATTAAAATAAAGTTACCAGCAATTTTAAAGGAACACTGCTACAAAAAAAATTATATTATAAGTACAGGGAGTAATGACGACATTAATGATAAAATATCTATTTAAAACAACAAGAGGTAATAAAAAAAATCCTCTAATAACAAGTAACAAATAATATCAAAAGAGACATAAAAAAATAATAGCAATAACAATATCTCCCAATTGTCAAAAGTCACCACTTTCTATAAGGCAATTTACAGCCAACAGATTTGGTTCAACTTTTGCCTAAACCAATGGTTTGATTTGGATACAAACATAAGGATTTTCTCAAATAATATATTTTATTAATATAGTAAAATAACACACACATACACACGAAATTATCAAAACAAGTTTACATATGTAATATATGAATATATATACTTTTAAGGACATTTAAGTAATGCCATCAAGGACTGGAACTCTACGAGGTGGCCTGAGCATGGTCCTTGTCCTCGTTCTGGAGTACCTTTGGAGGAATTTCCTCACTCGTCCTCGTCCCTGTAAGAAAAAAACTCGTACTCACCAAACCATGAATTGAACAATCAGTACTTGAATACCCAAATATGAGTGTAAATTGACATCCCTAGCCTAGTTATAATAACAAAGGTTCTATTTGGTAAAAAAAATAAAAAATAAAAATAAAAATAATAATAATCAACAAGTTAACTTATAGATGATAAGGTAATTTTTAGTTGAAAACTTATAACTGATGGTTAATAACTGAAGCTAGTTAATTGAATTTGAGGCATCTAATATAATTAATCATTGAATTTGTTTATAAATATAAAATGACACAAATGTATATGTTTATATGATTTTTTATATTATTTATTTTAAAATCAATTATTAATTTTAATACTTTAATTTATTTCCAATTATTTGTTATTTTAAAAATTGGAATATTAAATTTTTAAGTTTTTTTAAAAAGATTTTTATTAGATGAAATGTCATATTTATATGCAAGGACGGAGGCACGTGTTATATATGAGGGGCCTTAGCCCTCCCTAACTTTTAAAAAATAAAAAGCAAAATACTATCTTTTATTTCTAAAATTAATTATTAACAGGTTTAGAAACTATTTTTGATCCATGTCATTGATAAATAAAAACTATAAAAACAAAAATCTATCCTCTTGTATATAGACGGATAACTTTTACTCATACTTTGTGTTTATGCGGTTAATATTGAGTGATCTTTTTGTAGTTATGAATATAGTTAAGACAACACTTCGTGACATATAAAAAAAAATCTATATTTTGATAGATTGCTCGTGAAATTAACATTTTGAAACATAATTATGAATATTTTGTATCAAATTTTATACATATATATTTATCAGATGAATTTTAATTTTTAGGTTGTCCTCCCTACCATTTATTTCTGGCTCCCTCCTTGTTTATATGAATTTTTTTTATTTAAACTTTTTATTATGAGGTACGAGTAATTTTGAAAAATAATAATAAGAATAAAAATGAAAAACAAGAATCAATACTATATAAGCTATACATTATTTAAAATATTTTTTAACAAAATTATAAACTAAAAAGATAGATTTATTAAATACCTCTATAATGATAAAAACAACTAATAAACTAATCAAACAACTTATAAACTAGCTCGTTGAGCTTGTTGTAAAACAAAATCAAAGAAGGACTACTATATATGTTAGCCACTAAGGGTGCGTTTGGGTAAACAACTTAATTAAGAGCTTATTACATAAGACCTTATCGCATGAGAGCTTATGCCATAAGTGCTTAAAGAAAGAAAAAGAAAGAAAGGGGCATGAGAGGATTCAAATAGTGAAAAACACGGAGAGGGTGTTTAGTGCATAAGCTCTTATGATAATTCCATAAGCTTCTCCCAGTGACTTATGAAAATAAGTCAAAAACTCCTTATGTGATGACATAAGTTATTTTTATAAGCTCTGCCAAACACACTGCATAAGATCTTATGTCATCAGATAAGTCAAAAGAAGCTTACATAAGCTCTTCCAAACGCACCCTAAATGCACAGAGTTTCATTTCTCTATTCAAATCCGAAATAGGTGTGGATCACAATCAAATTTTGTTATAATAATTTATTGGTGTAAATTGTTATTGCTATTATTTATTTATGTCTCTAGTGATATTATTATCTGCTACTTGTTATTAGGGGATTTTTTTATTGCCTATTGTTGTTTTAAATAGGTACTTTATCATTAATGTCATCGTTACTCTCTGTACTTATAGTATAATTTTTTTTGTAGCAGTGTTCCTTTAAAATTGCCGGTAACTTTATTTTAATTCTTACAAGGTACAATTTTGTTTTACTACTGTAATAATTGATGAATATTTATTGGTGTAAATTGTTATTGCTATTTTTTTATGCCTCTTGTTATTGCTATTAATTGTCTTTTTTTTTAATAATGGTAGACTGACGCCTTTGACTCTGGTAGGCGCCAGTCTGACTAGCACCTTTGACCCGTCAGAGTGAAAAAAATTAAAATATGCCACGTGTCCAAAAGGACTCCCATTGGTAAATAGTTTCAGAATAACCATAAACTGGTAAATAAATAGTTTCTAAAAGAAACCCATTTTGATAAAAAAAAAAAAAAAAACCTAGTTTCTTTGTTGGGGGCTATGCCCTAGTTTTCTACCAAAAAAGAAAAAACCATATTTTATTAATTTATTTTGATATTAATTAATTTTTGTTTTACCTAATTGCCTAAACCTAATTACCACCTGCATCAAACAAAGTTCTCACTCCAGTTCTCCTCAGTTGTTCGTGTTCTCACTGCCGCTGCCGGCTCACCACGCACCCGTCGTATCTCTGCCGTGCCCAGGTCTCCACGCACTACCACTCTTCCTCTTCACCGCGCACCCGCGGTCTCTCTTCCGTCGCGCCGTTACGGTGCTCGGTTTCCGGTCGCTGTCATCTTCTCCGGTTCTGTCGCACTCTCCTTCACCAGGTATGTTATTGTTTAGGTTTGTATTTGTGGATCTGTGTTTTATGCGAATGGTTTGGATTTGTGGATTTGTTTTTTATGCCTTGCTCTGTATTAGTTTTTCTACTGGTGCTGATAATGATGCTACGAACACTGATAATTAAGAGATGGTTGCAGACGCATACAGTTTTCCTTTTCTAATTAGTCTTTATTTATGTTGCATATAACCTGTATGATAAAATGTCCAACTCAAAATTCTTTATGGATATAGTGGGTATAAGTGTTAGCTAATGACTGATTGGAATATTGGTCAGATTGCCTTTTAACTTGATGAGCTCTCTTCTTTATCTTCTATGAGTGATGCATGCCCTGTTCAATTTGGTGTTGATTTGCTTATATGAACTTCATCATGGTATGAAGCAATGAGCATAAATGCTTATTTTTCTTGTTATGATGTATGAGGCTGTTCTCATGGAAAATATGATGTGGTGATGGTTTATTAAGAGTTGGTTCTATTTTGTGCTGGCATGTAATGTACTATATGGTACATGGTTTCTCATTCTTATTAGATGTAGTTTTCGGCATTTTGTTCTTGAAAGAACAAAAGTTACATTGACTTGAACAATAGAGGATTTTAAAATTGCAAAATGTACAACTCAATCTAACGACCAAGTTTACAGTGACTTGAAATTGAAAACAAACAACTCAATGTGATGAATAAGTTTTCTATAATGTATCCTTTCAACAAGTAGAGCCATGAAATTCATTACACTACTTGTTTTACTTTGAATACTTGAACAGTAGAAGCTCAATATTTTAGATATAGTTTTAGAAAAAGAAAAATGTGTCTTTTTTGGAGAGAACTAGTCACTTGGGGAAGTGTTCAGCCTAAGTACATATAATAAAATAATGGTAGAGTCAATAAGTTTAGTATTAGGTTTATATTGTCATATTGTTGAACGTTACATGTGTAATTCATCCAGCCATGCAGTTTCAACAGGCTAAAATTCATTCACATCGAAACATAAATGCAGAAAGCATAAAGTAGAATGCTACAATCAAATTAACCCCCACTCCCTTCTCCGTATTTATTTTGTAGTACACAGTGTGGAGCTAAAAAGAATAGATATGACATGGGACACGGATGCAATATGATATTGACATGGGGATATGACAGATTTTAAAAATTATAGGACACGACATGTCTATGATATAAGATATAAAATTAGTGTAAGATTAACATAAAAACACAAATCTTTAAAAGAGAGAAATAATGTCTTAAAAGTTAGTATGGGTCATGGTAAACATAATAAATTATTTCTCATAATTTAAGCTGAACTGAACGTTGTACTTAGAGGTAGTCTGCACACCAAGGTAAGAAGTCACAACCAAACTGATGCCTGATCTTTTTGTGAAATGTTAATTAAATCAGTCGCATTTACTGTGAAACCTACGCATATGACCTGATTGTTTGTGGCATATAATATACTATTTATTTTCATTTTTTTCATCTTATGCTTGCCACAGCCCAGAGTTTAAATGAGTGCAATTCTGCTCTGAACTGTTATTGTTAACTGAAATATCATTTATTCATGTTTTGATTGTATTGTATTTATAAAATGTGATTAGTTTGGGAGATGGGTGCATTTTGGGGGACTCGGGTAATGGAGATAGTGAAGAAGCATGATTCTGGAGGACTCCTTTGGAAGAGAATCAAGCTCACCACCACCCGTAAAGCCAATGCTAAGAAGCGTCTCCTCCGGGTTTGGCAGGTAGGTTATAAGCTAAGCCATGGATTTGATATTGCATATCCACTCTCTTTTATTTATTATATAAATATAAATTCTGAATTCATATCTTCTAATTCCTTGGTGTCATACTTGCGCAACAACTTTTACATGGATGAAAACCTCTTTCATTTTAACTCAAAACTGCAACCATAACAAGAATCTCACAAATCATATTCATGGTTGTCAACATCGAGATCCTACCTAGGATCAAGAGGGGGAGGAAGACACATAAAACAAGGGATCATAAAACAGGTCATAAGATCCTATCAACATAAATGTATATCTAAACACAAACACACACACACACACACACATATATGTGTGTGTGTGTGGATAATATTATATATATATATATATATATATATATATATATTCCTTGTTGAGGTTGTGGTCATCTTGGCCTTGTAAGGGTGCGTGCCCTTCTCTTAATCTAAACTTTACCTACATCGAAAAACATACACACATATATATGTATATATATATATATATATAATGATATAAGCAAGAGTAAAAAGTCTCAAAATCACAATCGATATCAAATTAAAGACTAAGTTAAGGCTACGATTGATAAGTCATAATATATGCAGAAAAGATATTAAGTTCATGACATGAACGAAAAATAAAATAAACTAACAGTCTAAAAAAAGCCTCCCAAATGCCTAAAATAGATATGTATAACGACTCATCAATAAGAGCAACTCAGAAAAAATTACAAAATAGAAGGATAAACAGCAAGCAGAAGTGTGAAAAACAGATAAGTGATAAACAGAGAAGACTCAAAATTCAGAACTCAAGGAAGAAGAATGGGAAACAACAACCAAGGTCGAACCAGAGAGTTCAAAAACAAAGAAGACGGCTCAGAACTCAAAAGGGAGTTCAAAAACCCTTACCAAGGTGAAACCCCACTACAAACTCAAATCCACAGTCGAACCTTGTTGTCGCTGCTGCAGGTCACCACACACCGTCATTGTCGCACTTGTCTCAGTCACTCTCAGGTTCGTCCAAAATTGTTTGAGGGAAAGAATGAGGGTTGAATGTGAGGGTTAGTTTGGGCTGAAAACTGGGTGAGGGTTAGGTTGGGCTTTACCAGCTTCTTTAAAAAAAAAGGGGGCTAACTTGGAAAAAAGAGCAACTCGTCAGATCTCTGAAAATCGGATGATTTCATTGTTTCTGTGATCTTCCCTGTCAATCCCATTGTGTGTTCATCAACACGAGTTTTGGCTGGGATCGAGATTTCAGAGGGTGGCGACAATGTTGTCAAATTGCCACCATGGTGGCACCATGGCGTTATGGCATGGCGGATTCTGTGCTATTCGCCATAAGCTGCAACGCCTATTATATTCGTCTTGTTTCCGCCATAGGCTGCAACTCCACGTTAATATGGCAGATTTTTGGTTGGCCACCATAATCTGCCATTTGCCATTGATAACACTGGGTGGCGAAAATCATAAGATCACACGATCCTATGAGGAAGATTGCTATCTTGACTACCACGATCACATTCTTTATTATACTTTCTAATTAATGGTTTGTACATAGAAACAACAACTAAGCCTTATCCGACTATTATTCTCTATCTAAAACTAAATGTTTTATGTAACCATTTTGAGTAAGGTCTTTTAATCTTTCTCCTAATGTTTTCTTAGCTCTACTTCTATCCATTTAATCATACTAATTTCTATTTGATCCAATTTTTCATAGTCTCTATTGGTTCTCCTCTCACATGATCCACTATAGAGTTTAGTCGAGTTTCTGTCATATTTCTTGATTTCTTCTCAGTAGGTGCTCTCTTGGATACACTGGTTGCTAATCTTGTGTGTCCGCACATCCATCTTAGCATCCCTATCTCCAGTACACTTAAGCTTTTGGCTGTTATTAGTTATTGGCATATCACTCCCATCATTGTCTACCAAAGATCATAATTGGTCTTATAGTTGTCTGTTAGAGTTTTCCTTCGAGTTTGTTAAGCACTTTGCAATTACAATTTACAAATACGCTTGAAGCATTTCTCCATTTCAGCCACCAAGCTTGAATCCCATGTGTAACATCCTGCCAATCTTTCCAACACTTTGAAACATAGGTCCAAGATAATTGAACTGTGCTGCACCTTCGAGATCCCAATTTTCACCTTTCTGGAAAAATATTCGGAAAACTATTAAAATATTTTTGAAATGTAGTACTAACAAACTGAAATGTGACAATAAGCACGTTTTGGTATTTGTTGATTAAGCTTGTAACAAAAATTGTTCTGAAAACATCTCTCCGATTGACATTCATTGAGTCGGTCACTGCAATAATTTTTTGACTTTCAATTTTAAAACAAGCAAAATGTTCCTCTTAAAGCAGATTAGCAGAATAATTTGCCCTTCATTATATTTTCTGTTTTCATTCTTCTTATAAAAATAATTTCCTTTATAGCCAAAATAGGTATAAAAAGTGCAGTCAAAAGCATGTCTAACACTAGATGCATGTGTAGCTGAAGAATACCAAGTCTATTATATTTATGATTGTTGCAGTGAATTCCTTTATCTGATCAGTTATGGCATCTACGTGAATGTGTTAAATTATTAAATAATTTATTTATTTCTGCTTCTATTATACAGATTTGGTATCTCAGCATGATATGTAGTTAATAAAATAAGTTCATTATGCCTAGAGATAATGTTCAGGGATGTTGATTTGTTGCTTCATCATGCATGAACCATTTCCTTTATATTCACCACTATATTGTTGGTAACAGAAGTTTTGTTTGCAAATGACTGCTGCTTGCCTCTTTTGTTTCATTCTATCGATACTGACATTATGGCATCTCTCTCTCTCTCTCTCTCTCTCTCAAGAATGAAGCTGTCCTGAAGGCATGTTCTGAACCATCTCCTTCATCAAGTTCTTCTGCCAGTGTCAATAAAGCTCTTGACAATGTTACAAAGAGTAATTAAGTTGAAGGGCATATTCCATAACATTAGGCCCATTTGAAGGTTGTATCCATGGTATTTTGGGCATCCAATTCCAAAGCAGATTTGTTAGTTTTTTTAGGTGCATTACCAGCGAACATGATACTCCATTATAACTTTGGCCTGTTTGGATATTTTATGAGGAATGGTAATGGAATATTAGATAATAGGATGAAATATAATAAAAAGAGTTTCTGTACCACTGTTTAGATATAGAACGATGGAATGGAGGAATGTTTCCTTTTCATTGTTTGGAAGTTTGAGTGAAAGGGAATAGAATAGTAAGAAATATAATTTTTGTTCCCATATTGCCCTTATCTACACTAAGATTCTCATCCCTTATCTTCAATCCGAACATTAGCGATTGAGCTACATTAAAACAGTGAGTAACATCCGTGATAAGGGAAGATTATTATCTATGTTGCCTGATGTGCATCTTTCTTGCCTATGTGGATCATGTGCATGTACCAAGTTTATCGCCGCTATCTTTATTATGGTTACCAGAGCATTCATTGGAATTACTCGCAGCAGCAGCATTGACTTGGGTTTTGAACTCGGTTTATCTATCTTGCTTGCTGTACATATCATGATCGATGTTGGGAAATGTAGGAGGTTGATTTATTGTCTGGTCGTTGAAATTTAAACTGTATGTCTACATTCAGGTTGTAGATTAATATTTTTCTTTTAAAAGTAAAAGAAAACGTGAACGCCAGCTATGCGCTCCAATCTTGGTATCAGCATTCAGCAGTGATGAGGTTTATGTTTTCGGGCCTTAGTGTTGTGGGGCTCTTAAGTTTTCTTTTGATTCTCATGTTGGAAGAGGACTTCTGAAGGCTCAAGCCTTTCAATTTCTACGGGCCCCATGTTATTTAGATATATTTGATTAGCTTATATCATAGGAAAGAAATAGAAAAATGATAAGTCCTTGTTGCAGGAATAATAAGCAACCCTTATAAACTCCAACTCCGTCCAAGCAAATAGCATTTAAAAAGTGGTTGGTTTTGGAACTGGTCAAAATTGATGGATGATTACGTATTCCCTGTTTTGTAAGGCATTTTTTTAGGAAAAAATAATAAGGGAAAGATGAAAGAGCAGGGCTTATTACCTTTTATATGTGATTGACCTAATCAGGTGAGCCTACCAGGTTTAGCTTGGAGTGAGTGGGTCATGTGTAGTCTACCATGATAGGCTACCCACGTGATTGACAAAAGTGTTGCTCTAAGTCAGCAATTCACATACCTCTCTCTCTCTCTCTCTCTCTCTCTCATGCTTTATTTCCTTCTTGAAAATGAAACTTATTAGAAAAGGTGACGTGAAGAACTCTAACAGCCGTATTAGATGATTCTAAGCCACTATCACAAGAAACTCTGGTCGGCAATTTATTCTTTTAAAAATTTGATTTTGTTACACCTTTGTCTCCCTAATTTTATATTTCTTCTTTTGGTCTCTTAATTTTAATTGCTACAATAATATGTCATTCAAGTACTTAAATTCCAAGAGTCTTGGCTCAACCTTTACTCAATTGTCCAATTGTAATGAATCATCTTGATTTGACAAGAATATGGGCTTAAAATCCGAGTTTCCATTCTATTCTATGTAAGAGTTAGCAATAGAGGTTTTTAAGACACTTTTAATATGAGTTCTTAATCAGCAAGATCTACAATTAGAGAAGCTTGGATAAAAGCTCGATTTGATACAGTACAAGGCAACAAACGGATAACTCTAGGACTTTTTGTGATAATAATACAGTTTTATTTATGTGTAAAGATATTTGGACACATAATTTAGACATCTTGTATAGATACTTATGAGTGTCTTGGGAGTGATGAAATATATTATGAGAGAGAATAAAATAATAAATAAGTGAGGATAAATATTTTTATACGGTGTTAAACACAATTATTGTGTCCAAATATCATTACTCTTTATTTATACATGCCGTCCCTCTCTTCCCAGTATCTACTTGGCAGGGTTCCGTGGCCTCTTCGCATCGTTTGTGCTTGGTCTAATACTATATAGTAGCCTTTAATTAAACATGTTTTTTACTGTTAAATTTATTAAATTTCTATTAATTCAGATAATAAATGAGGGAAATATTTATTTTTATGAGTCTACACATTTGTTAATTGGCGGTGATGATACCTATTTGGATTTGCTAACCTTCAATTTGCATCATTTTCCTTTATTTATTAAAAAGTGCAAATTGGATCAATTGGTTTGTGCCGTGGTGTGGTGTGCGAGGCTTGGTCAATTCCAAGCTGGCTAGTCACATTCGTGTACGGCATGTGTTGTATGCCCGAGGCAGACAAATTTTACAAGAGGGAAACGCAGCGATAGCTTTCATGTTTTCTATCATTTGAAATCCGATACAACTTGAAAGCATCTTGCAAGCTAAAAGAAAAATAGAACAAAAAAACTTATATGAGTTATGTCCAAACTCCAAAGTACTTATTTAATCACTGGCTTTGAAATTTCAATATTTCCAAATGTTTGGTTAACTCAATTTCCACTTCATAAATTTGATATTGTTACCTGACCAGGCAAAGGAAAAGCAATTGTAAATGATTGAGTAGTGGGAGGTTTAATAAGTTAGACAAGCAATTATTATATGGCTAATAAAAGTCAAGATTAGTGATCGGAAATTCGTAAATATCAACTAGTGGACTAATTAGGAAGCGGAAGGGGAAAAAAAAAGATATGGATAAGATACGCAAATTTGTGAAGGTGGAAAAAAATCCAAGTACTTGTAGAACTCTGGATGGGGTCATCAATCAATTTTAGAACAAGGGTCCCTCACCAAAATATGCTTTCCTATGAAAAAATTGTGAATATATTTGTATACTTAAAAAAAGTTTAAATGTTCTAATTAAATAAGTATTAAAATGTTTACAATCCAAATATCATAAATGTTGTAATTTTTATTTGATGTTTTTACTTATTTCCAACTTCCAAGTGCCCCAAGGAAGGACATTCCAGAAAATCCCTTTTAAATCTATCATCATTGAACTTGTAATAAAGTTTAATCTCAAAATCTAATTAACCCTGTTTCCCTCGACCAACATACCCCTATCTACTACTCCGCCTACTGTCTAGTGTCTATTGATATTTATTATCCAAATATAGGATGAAAATTCCATATATAAAATAAAATTGTTGTTGAGAATATGCCCGGATTGTCTGCATACTTTAAAGAAAAACAATAATTCTGTTGCTTTTTCTCAGTTGTATGCTTTTCTAACTTGGTGGATTTTTTTCTAAGTGGTAGTTGATTAATGATTATAGACACATAAACATCAAGTCTTGCATATTTTCTCCATAAAGAGTCAAAGTTGAAGAACTGTATTCTCTTTCTTTTCTTTTTTTTTTTGCGAATTGAACATTTGCAGGTTCTTCAAATCTTAAAGGAAGAAGGGCAACTCACTAGTGCGATGCTGATCTCGCAAGATTTTGTTCTTATTCTGTGTTTATTCTCCTCAAAAGGGTTCTTTCTTTAAAAAAAATAAATTAATTGTAGGACAATATTATTCGATCATATAATATATACAACCAACCATGTTTTCATCCTCTTTTCTCCTCCTTTCTCTTTTCTCTCTTCCCTTTTCCCCAACTTTCCCTCTTTCAAAGCACCTCATTGAAACTAAAAACCAGTTACTTTTGGCTAAAAGAGGCATTGCATGGTGATGATGTGCATTAATAGTGTATAGAGAAGAAAAAAAAAAGGTCCAAATTAGAGGGAAATGGAAGGAAAATTAAGAATTCCATTACATGATAGTAGTAGTAGTATTAGTAGCATACTCTTCAGACTACCCTTAGTGCCGGTCTCCTTTGGGATACTTCCTTTCAACAAGTGATGATAATTACTTACAAGTTACACCTAAACACAATCACAGAAAGACCCAAAGCTTCATTTTGTTTTGTTTTTGATTCCCATGGAAAATGAGAATTGCAAAGTGCTAGTGCCACAACTTAACTACAAAAGGGTAAATAAAACCATAATAAAGATTGTTAAGGTTTTCTGGTAGGCCTAGAATAAGGGAAGCTGTTGCAGCTACTGCTCTCTTCATGTTTATCTAATTCATTTGTTGTGGAAACCTCTGTGATTCCACTGCCATCCGAGGATGAGGAACTAGTCTTGTTGTTCTGTGCCAAGAAGTCATAGAAAACCACCTCAGACTTCCTCACCTCGCGGCTAAACATCTCTGTATCCTCCACATTTTTACCACCTCTCCTCTTCAAAAATATGCGACATAGAACCCAATTGTCCATAATAGGAACCACACGGCTCTGCACAACCCAATACATACAAACAAAGATTCAATGAATAATAATGTATTGTATACACACATAATAATGGTTAATAAATATTGTTCAACACTTAATTAGCTTAAAATATTACATTAGTTTTTCTCCTTTTTGCCGGTGTTTGAAACTCGTACCTATGCTTCTTAACACCTTATACCCTCGACTCAAAAGCAAAGGTTAGTTAAATATGAAATTAGGGTCCTGACCTGAGAGTGAGTGGTGGTGTTAAGGAGGCGATATTCGTGCATGATCCAATCAGTTCTTGATCCATGAGGTGGCTTGCCTCTATAGAAAACAAGAGTCTTCTTCATCCCCACAACATGGTTCCCTTTTGAGGTTACAATTTGTTTGTCCAACCCAGTTGCCTTCCAGTAACCTGAATTTGTAGCTCTGTTGGATCGGTTCCCATTAGGATATTTGGCCTCTTTGGTGCTGAAAAAGTACCTCTCTTGCTCCAAATCACCTACAAATGCAACACACACACAAAAAAAAAACATCTTTTTTATTAGTAAAATGGGATCCACATGGCATTGCAGTTTGGTAACTAGAGTATTGAAAAATAGGTTTTGCCCAAATACCCTTTTGGAATTTGGAGCTTCCTAGCCCAAATACAAATACAAACACAAAGAGGATAAATTTGATTAAGGGGTAGATGGAAAAAAAGAAAATGGGTGTGAGGAGTAAAATAGAAACCTGGTAAATCCCAAGGATCAGCCTTGCAAACATGAACCTCAGGAATGATGGAGGCAGGAAGAGGGCAGGAGAAGACCTTGCGCTTCAAGTATTGGACAACCAGTTCCTCATCAGTTGGGTGGAAACGGAACCCAGGAGGCAATCTAAGCTCACCATTCTTCACAAAATTCAGCTTCTCCATCACTCAAAAACAATGGAGTGTGTGTGTCCGTGTAATATGATGAGGCCACTCGTGTGAAGTTCTTATAAGCCTATTAAAGCAGAGAGGAGGAAGAAAGGGAGAAACAAGGTTATTATTATTATTATTTATTTATTTATTATTGGATTGGATAAAGAAAGAAAAAGGGCATAGAGAAAAGGGTGAAGTGTGGCTTCTTTTATAGTATAGTAATGGGTCTGACACGAAGGAGAAGAAGAATAAGACGACACATTTGGCGTAAACCAGACTCAACCTTCCTTTTACTTTGACGTTTTATTAATTTGGTTTGGTTTGGTTTCTGTGAATACTGTTGCGTTATTTAATCAAAACTGCATCTATTCTAGTTTCTACCAACATACATAACATAACAACCCTACTTCTGCTCCACCTCTCTGCCTCTATCTTTGCCTGCATAGTAGGAATAAATCAGTTTATCCAAAGGACAAGACTTACTTACATATAGAATTTCATAAGTACTCATGTTTTTCAATAACAATAATACATTGAGTCAAAAAATAAATAACAATAATATATATATATATATATAACAGATATTACATATGATATTTTTGTTAATTTTTTCTGATAAATTTTTTGGTTAATACTTTTTTTTTGAATTGAATTTGTATATACTGATAATATAAAAAAAATTTATACTGTCAATAAATCATAAATTGGCAAATAATAAAAGTAGAGTTGTCATGTCCTCGATGTTTTAATTTTTATATACTTATATTTTAATGTATATATAATTTAATAGTTTAAAATTAAAAATTATATTATATATATATATATATATATATATATATATATATAAAATTCCAATTCGAACCGAATCAAACCAAACCAATTTTAATTGGTTCGGATATTGTTATTGACTTTTTAAAGTTTGTGATTTTTTTTATTTTTAAATTTTTTTAGCTAGGAAAGGTAGCAAAGCAACCATGTTCTTTGAAAAAGTTTAGGGTCGTAAGACTCGAACCAATAATTCGATGAATTTGAAAATCCAAACCAACCAATTAAATTGGTTTGTTTTTCTTCTTTTTTGTGTACTGCTCCGAATTGAACCAAACTCAATGACCATTAGTTCGGTTATTTTGGAACCGAACCGATTACTATATTTTAATATTTATGTGTATTTTAATATTCAATATATATATCACTTTACCAATTGAAAACTTTTCTTCTACTGTACCCATAATAGTAGAAAGAGTTGTCAACCGGTGAATTATTTTAATTTATTTATTTATTTTTTAAACATATATTTTGTTGGTTTTAGCTATCGTGTTTTTCGAAAAAGTTTATGGTCGTAAGACTCGAATCAATAATTCGATGAATTTGAAAATCCGAACCAACCAATTAAATTGGTTCGTTTTTTTTTTTGAGTTCAACTCCAAATTGAACCAAACTCAATGATCATTAGTTCGGTTATTTTGGACCCGAACCAATTAATATATTTATATATATTTTAATATTCAATATCTACATCACTTTATCAATTGACAACTTTTCTTCTACTGATCCTGTAACAGTAGAAGGGGTTGCCAACCGAACCTAACCAATTTTTATTGGTTCGGATTTTTTATATTATTTTATTATTAGTTTTTTAAAGTTTACAATTTTTTTGTTTTTAAATGTTTTTAGCGAGGAAAGGTACTGTTCCGTCCAAATATCTCAGGTGGGAGATACTCGTCCGGAGAAGGTCTTGTGTGAGTGCTTTGGAATTAGCTTGACAGAATCAGAATTCTGCTCCTACGTATCCAAATGGGAATCAAAGCAAACGTAGTTCTAAGTGAGGGAGTTGGACCCCTATTTATAAAGATGTTTTAGTGTAACAGTTTGGGTAAGACTGTTATTGAGATCCTATTTGTTAGGATCAGATTGTTATTGCCGTTAGACAATGATAAGGATAAGGCTCCGAGTTATACGGAGTGATATTTGGACCAGCGAGATATTCGACCCAGTCAGTTGTGACTGGATAGCTCGGGGCCGAGATATCTTCATCCGTGGCCTGCTGTGGAATAGACCCGAGTAGTTACCCTCGGGTGTCAAGTGTATTAATAGGTCTTCGGCTTTATGGGAGTTCGGGTCACGGCCCACTTACAAGAATGAGCTCGGTCGTTTTGACAATCCTCGTCCTTATATCTTCGGCCAGTACACAAGCCCCCCGAGCTCCGAGCTTAGAGCTTAAATAAGCGAAAGAGCTGACAAGTATTAAACCGAGCTTATTCTTCAGCCACGTAGACTTCCGTATTCCCAACTGTCATTTCAACCGAACCTTCCCTCCCTCGAGAGAAGGCAACCATTTCCCCTAATCCTTCACTGCGACGCTTCTGGTGAGTAACCCTAGAGTTCCGCCCCCATTTAATGAGGGAAAAATTAAAAGTCGCGCCTTTGGGCTTCATGAAACGTGGGTCGTTAATCGTATCATCAACTGCCGCATCTATAAATATCTCTTCTAACTCCAATTCACCTCCACCTTGCCTATCTTCCTTCGCCCTTCATCTCTGTCTTTCAAGTTTCTGCCATCACTCTCCTATCTGCCACTCTTCAGGTACGCCCAGTCTTCTCCCCCTTTCGTGCTTCTAAGTTTATTTTCTGTTTCCAGATATGAGTTCGTCCAAGTCTTCTGAGTCGAGCACCTCGCCTCTGGTTGAGCGTGAGGTTTCTCCCATTGGGGGCTCTCCTTCCACTTCTTCTGTTCCTTCCCAGGAACTGAACATTGGACAGGCGGAACCGTCCTCCTCCAGGTCGTCTTCCACTGAGTCTGGTTCTTCTGGGTCCGACTCTTCTGGGTCTGGCTCTTCTGGGTCTGGCTCTCCCTCCCCCCGAGTTTCCAAACCCACCGCTGGCAAACAATGCCTAAGGGTTCCAAAAGACCTTGTTCCCGATATTACCCTCCTGGGTATACCTGGGTTAAAGGCGAAGTTGGGACTTATTTCTCTGACTTTCAGACTTCAAACTCCATTACTCGTCTTCGGTCCCAGATTAATATCTCGGCGTCCGGAGACGAATCCGAGTTTATTTGCTCCCCATGCTCGGGTACCGAGTATGTCTTCCTCAGGGCTCATCCTTCTGAGCCCCCTTTTACCTACATGTACAAAACACTGTTTGCACAGCTGCGTGTGTCCCTTCCTTTCAACGAGTTTGAGTGCGACGTTCTGAGAACCATGAATGTCGCACCTACTCAGCTTCATCCCAACAGTTGGGCTTTTATGAAAGCCTTTCAAATTCTGTGTAAATACATCGGGATGGAGCCCACTACTCCCAAATTTTTGTACTTTTACCAAACAAGGTTTGGTAAGAAAACGGGATGGATTTCCCTTAATGGGCTGAACCGGAGAGGACTGCTTAGTCTATACACATCATCGTATAAGGACTTTAAAGTCGGCTTCTTCCGAGTTCGCCCCTCGGGCTCTCACTCCTCCCATTTTTTTGATGAGAATGGATGCGCCAGGTTTCCTTTATTCTGACAATCCTCCCCTACCAAATTCGTTGGTTTCGAATACCAATCCCTTCCTGCCGAGGATAGACGGGATATAGATATATTAGAAAAACTTCATCGGCCTCTCCATTGTGGACGTCTTCTGAAACTCCCCTTCTCATCCACTCCGAGAGCCGACCTTAAAAGTAAGTGTTCGGCATTTTAGTTTTCAGCTATTTTATGTATGTGTTCCTGTACTAACAATTTCTCTTTTTGGCAGTCCTTATGGGGAAATTCGACTTCTCCAAGATTTTAAAATCAGATGCGAAAGAGGGTCAGGGTCCCTCCACGACCGAGAAGAAGAAGAAAATACTTCCTCCGGCAAATGCTAAGGCCTCTGCCAAGGGGGCTTCATCATCCGCCCCTCAAAAAAGAAAGAGGGTAGAGGTAGTGGTTGACGCCGAAGATTCTTCCCCTCCTCGCTCAAGTCCCCCACACCCTACCACTCACGAGACAGGAACTACGGGGCGAGAAGAACAACCTCCTCCTTCTACCGAGTTGAAGTGGTATAACACTTCTCTAAAAGCAGGGACCTCGTCTCTCTGGGGCGAAGACTTCAACCCATTTCCTTCTTTTGACTCGAACTTCCTAAAGCCCGCTGATCTCCGATTAATCAGGCAACAAGGGGCTCAGTCTAGCATGGAGGTCCTCTCGGCCTACTGCATCCGAGCTGCCGCTCTAGCTCGTTTTTGCAGCCGAGATTTGGTGGAGACCAAGAGGAAATCCCGGCATATGGAAGCTGAACTTTCTTCTATTGAGAAGCTGAAGGGGGATTTTGCCCGGACCTCCGCGGAGCGTGATGAGCTGGCCAGAGCCAACAATCTCCTAAGTACCACCATTACCGAGCTGAACGGCCAGAACTCCGAGCTTAACTCCCAAGCAAAATTTGCCGAGGAGAATAAAGCTCGGGCTGAAGAGGGCAGAGCTCGCGCCGAAGAAGAGCTCAAGAAGGCTCAAGCTGAAATCGAGCAACTTAAAGCTGCCCTGGAGGCCGAGACTAAGGCCAGGATGGAGATTCAGGAAGATCTAAAAGAGGCCACTGACTGCATTCTTGTCGAGCATCGGAAAGGCTTTGAAAAGGCCATTGCTCAAGTTGAAATTCTCGCTCCGGGGGTTGATATTTCGGGCGTCGATGTGACTAAAGAGGTGCTGAACGGGGAACTTGTTCCCATTATTCCTGAAGAGGAAGAGGAGGTGGAAGGGGCGGAAGATTCTCCCGAGGATCACATTGAGACCGAAGAGAGTCATAGGGACGAGTAACTGTATTCTCTGTTTTTTGTTTTCCTCATCCCTTGTAATGGGCTTTTGCCCTTGTAACCTCGGTTGATTTAATGAGAATTCTTCCACCATTTTGATGACTTCCTGTTCCTCTTGTAGCTTTTGTTTGGCCGAGATATTCTTTGAAATATTTTTATATTCCGACGTTGCGTTCGGCTTGTTTAAACAAGACCTCGGCTAAGGCCGAGATATTCTGCCATCCGTATCAAAAACGGATAGTTGTTGTCACACGTGAAATACATGATTCACGCTTTGCATATGTGGTCACACATTATGTGCTTGGGAAACCGCAGTGGGCTCATGCAATTACTGCTTTTTGCTGAGTTTCGAGATTTGTTTTTTCAACAAACCTTTTCCCAGCGCATATTTTTTCCTTTCCAACGCCTCTCCCCCTTATAAATAGGGCCGTTTTACTGCTTCACTTATTCATTCTTCATTCTTTTCCACCAGCCAAATTCGTCCTTCTTCGACCCGAGTAGTTCTATAATAGTGTTAGGGGTTTACGCTCCTCTCTCCCAGTTAACATCATTTTTCACGCTTTCAAGATGTCAAAAAGGTTGTAAGTGGGAGATGGGATCCAGAATTCCTTTTATGATTTAATCCTTCAAAAAGGATGTTAACTGGGAGAATAGCAGTCTTCGGGAGTAGAGAAAAGGGTAGAGGCCGTCTACTCCCGGAGCAGGCCGAGCACCTCATCGTCCAGCTTTCTCAGGGGGAAGTGATTACTTTCCCCCTCCAGGGAAAGTCGTGGCGTCCGACTGGGGGGACTACTGGCCAACTGGTCTCGCCCCTGTTCTAATTGGGGGAACTACTGGCCAGCCGGGCGGGCCTTATTTTCAATTTCAGCTCTATATCTAAGTCGTAGTACTTTCTAGTACTCGACTCGTACCTTGTTTTTACTTTCGGCATTGTACTCGGTTTCATTAAAAAAATTTAATGGCTCGAACTCGGCCTTTAGATCAAAGTTTTGTTCTTCTTACCGCTCGTATTCTATTTCACTTAAACAATTTTAAAAGCTGGAACTCGGCCTTAAACAATTTAATTGGCTCGAACTCGGCCTTCAGGCTCAAACTTGGCCTTAAAAATTTAATGGCTCGTACTCGGCCTTCAGGCTCAAACTTGGCCTTTAACAATTAAATTGGCTCGAACTCGGCCTTCAGGCTCAAACTTGGCCTTAAAAATTAAATTGGCTCGAATTCGGCCTTCAGGCTCAAACTTGGCCTTAAAAATTTAATTGGCTCGAACTCGGCCTTCAGGCTCAAACTTGACCTTAAAAATCTAATGGCTCGTACTCGGCCTTGAGGCTCAAACTTGGCCTTTAACAATTTAATTGGCTCGAACTCGGCCTTCAAGCTCAAACTTGGCCTTAAAAATCTAATGGCTCGTACTCGGCCTTCAGGCTCAAACTTGGCCTTAAAAATCTAATGGCTCGTACTCGGTCTTGAGGCTCAAACTTGGCCTTTAACAATTTAATTGGCTCGAACTCGACCTTCAGGCTCAAACTTGACCTTAAAAATCTAATGGCTCGTACTCAGCCTTGAGGCTCAAACTTGGCCTTTAACAATTTAATTGGCTCGAACTCGGCCTTCAGGCTCAAACTTGGACTTAAAAATCTAATGGCTCGTACTCGGTCTTGAGGCTCAAACTTGGCCTTAAAAATCTAATGGCTCATACTCGGCCTTGAGGCTCAAACTTAGCCTTTAACAATTTAATTGGCTCGAACTCAGCCTTCAGGCTCAAACTTGGCCTTAAAATTTTAATGTTCGCGGAATAAGTACATCGGCAAATTAAGAAAATAGAACAATGTCCATAATAAATTCTTTTATTGGATAAAAAGGAAGTCTGTGGTGTGCCTCGTTAAAACCTTCTCGGTCAAAACCCTTTTTGGGACAAAATACCGAGGTAGGAAAAAGAGTACATCACGTTACTATATACATCAACTGTAATAAAATTTTAAATGAGAAGCATTCCAAGTTCTCGGGTTAGGCTTCCCTGACAATTCGTCTAACCTATATGCTCCGTTTCCCAAGTTTTCTATCACTCGGAATGGCCCTCCCCAGTTTGCTGCTAGCTTGCCTTCCGTATGATCCCTCCTTGCTTCTCCTTTCATCCTTAGCACCAAGTCTCCGCGCAGGAAACTCCTCGGTTTCAGTTTTGAATTATACCTCCGAGTAGCTCTTTGTTTGCAGGCTTCCTCCCTGATTTTAGCCTCCTCTCTGATTTCCTCCACCAAGTCAAGTTCGACCCTTAAGTTGCTTTCATTCTCATTCTGCTCATGTTGCATACGCCGGAAAGACGGCTCACCAACCTCAACTGGGATCATGGCGTCTGTTCCATATGTCAGCCTGAAGGGTGTTTCTTGAGTAGTGGATTGAGGCGTGCAGTGGTAGGCCCAGGGGATACTCGGCAACTCTTCTTCCCAAGCTCCTTTGGCTTTTCCCACTCTCTTCTTCAGTTCTCCGAGAATGACTTTGTTGGCCGCCTCGGTTTGCCCATTGGTCTGGGGATGTTCTACCGATGTGACATGGTGTTTCACACCGAGATTGACATAGAATTCTCGCAATGTCTTATCTATAAACTGCCTTCCGTTATTAGTGACGATTGCAAAGGGAATTCCGTGCCTACAGATGAGGCTTTTCCACACAAACTTTTGTACCTTCTCGGCGGTAATTTTCGCCAAAGGCTCTGCTTCAATCCATTTTGTGAAGTAGTCCACTGCTACCAAGAGAAATTTGACTTGACCTTTGGCTACAGGGAATGGCCCAAGTATATCCATCCCCCACATAGCAAAGGGCCAAGGCGAGTTTAATGTGTGAAGTTCTTCGGGTGGGGTACGACTTACATTGGAAAATCTTTGGCACTCATCACATTGTTTCGTCCACTCGATGCAATCTGCTCGGATGGTAGGCCAATAGTACCCTGCTCGGACTACCTTGGAGGCCATTGATCTGCCCCCGCAGTGAAAACCACAGATTCCTCTGTGAACCTCTTCCATGACATATTTTGACTGTGCCTTTGTCAGGCATTTTAACAACGGTACCGAGAATCCCCGTTTATAAAACTCTCCGGAAACGATAGCAAAGTGACTTGCTCTGAGCCTGATCTTCCTGGCCTCAGCGTGATCTGGGGGCAGAGTTTCTGAGGATAAATACTCCCATATGGGTGTCATCCACTCTCGGTCAACCGGCTCGTTGGCCATCACCTCTCCAAACGTGATACTCGGTTCATTGAGGGTTTCTTGAATAATTGTTCTATGTTGGCCCGGTTTCTTCGTACTGGCCAATTTGGACAGCAGATCGGCCCGAGTATTTTCTTCTCTGGGAATGTGTTCAATAGCGAATTTCTCAAAGCTGGAAATTAACTGATTGACTTTACATAAATACCTGGTAAGCTAAGGCTCTTTCGTTTGGTACCCCCCGGAGATTTGTCCTGTGACTAGCTGTGAATCACTTCGGCATCTAACAGCCTTTGCCCCCATTTCCTTAGCCAGCATTAACCCTGCTATCAAGGCTTCATATTCGGCTTGGTTGTTTGAGGTTTTGAATTCAAACTTTAATGACTGCTCCAGGATCAGCTATCCCGGGCCTTCCAAGATACCCCCTCCCACCGCTCCTCTGACATTCGAGGATCCATCCACATACAAATTCCACCATATATCCTCGGTTATCGGTAGCGGATTGAGCTCGGCTACGAAGTCGGATATACATTGAGCTTTCAGAGGACCCCTCAACTCGTATTTCAGGCCGAACTCGGATAACTCAATCGACCAAGCAATCATACGGCCCGCTAACTCGGGCTTTTTGAGAATCTGCTTAATCGGGTGATCGGTTTTGACAATCACCTGATGACTCTGGAAATATGGACGCAATCGTCGAGCTGCAGTTACCAGGGCCAAAACCAGCTTTTCTATGACTTGATACCGGGTTTCGACATCATGAAGGACCCTGCTGATGAAGTACACCGGCATTTGAACTTTCTCTACTTTTTTTACAATGACCGCACTGATGGCGTACTCGGTGGCTGACAGGTATAAGTATAACTCTTTCCCTGGGATAGGTCGAGTTAATATCGATGGTGAAGACAAAAAGGCCTTGAAATCGACGAAGGCCTTCTCGCATTCCTCGGTCCACACGAAGGTTTGAGGCCTCTTCAATAATCTAAAGAAAGGCCGAGCTTTCTCTGCAGATCTGGGGAGAAACTGAGATAATGATGTCAGCCGCCCTGCAAGTCGTTGCACTTCTTTAATATTTTGTGGGCTTCGCATCTCAATCACAGCTCGGCATTTATTAGGATTGGCCTCAATTCCCCGATGTGTCAACATAAAACCGAGGAATTTTCCACCCTGAACACCGAAAACACACTTTTCCGGATTCAACCTCATATTATACTTTCTCAGCTGCTGAAAAATTTCCTCCAAATCTTTCGGGTGGTTGTTGTGGTCATTAGATTTTACGACCATATCATCCACATAAACCTCCATAGTCCTTCCGATCTGTTTTTCGAACACCCTGTCCATGAGCCTTTGGTAGGTAGCTTCAGCATTTTTCAATCCGAATGGCATTACCCGGTAACAATAATTCGAGCCTTCAGTTATGAAAGCTGTTTTCTCCTCATCCGGGGGATACATTCGGATCTGGTTGTACCCCGAGTATGCATCTAAGAAGCTCAAAATTCTGTACCCGGAGGCACCATCCACCAACCTATCAAAATTCTGTACCCCGGAGGCACCATCCACCATCCTCGCCCTTATATCTTCGGCCAGTACAGGTACCAAACTCAATGGTCATCGCTTCGGTTATCATGTTCAAGAATTTTGGAATCGAACTAATTACTATATTTTAGTATTTATAAATAAATAAATAAATATATATAATACTTAATATTTATTATATTTAATAATTTTATATTTTAATTATATATATATATATTTTAATATTTTCGGGTCCAAACCAAACTGAATCGAACCGAACCAATTTTGATTAGTTCGGATTTTTTATATTATTTTATTATTATTTTTTTAAAGTGTATAATTTTTTTGTTTTTAAATGTTTCTAACCAAGAAAGGTAGCAAACTACCGTGTTCTTCGAAAAATTTAGCGGCGTAAACCCAAACGAATAATTCGATGAACCGATCCAATTAAATTGGTTTGTATATTTATATATATTTTAATATTTAATATTTAATATCTATATCACTTTATCGATTGACAACTTTTCTTCTAGTGTTCTTGTAACAGTCGAAGGAGTTACCAACCGAACAGAACCAATTTTGATTGATTCAGATTTTTTATATTATTTTATTGTTAATTTTTTAAAGTTTACAATTTTTTGTTTTTAAATATTTTTAGCCAGCAAAAATACTAAACCCAATGGTCATCGGTTCGGTTATCAGGTTCAGGAATTTTGGAACCGAACTAATTACCATATTTTAGTATATATATACATATTAATACTTAATATTTATTATATTTAATAATTTTATATTTTAATATATATATTTTAATTTTATTTATATATTAATATTTTCGGGTCTTAACCAAACCTAACCGAACCAATTTTGATTGGTTTGGATTTTTATATTATTTTATTATTAATTTTTTAAAGTGTACAATTTTTTTGTTTATAAATGTTTCTAGCTAAGAAAGGTAGCAAACTACTGTGTTCTTCGGAAAATTTAGCGGCGTAAACCCGAACCAATAATTCGATGATTGGTTCAGATTTTTATATTATTTTATTATTAATTTTTTAAAGTGTACATTTTTTTTGTTTTTAAATGTTTCTAGCCCAAAAACGTAGCAAACTACTATGTTCTTCGGAAAGTTTAGCGACTTAAACCCGAACGAATAATTCGATGAATCGACCCAATTAAATTGGTTTGTATGTTTTGTGTCCTGGTTTGAACCAAACCCAATGGTCATTGGTTCGGTTATCATGTTCAAGAATTTTGGAATCGAATTAATTACTATATTTTAGTATATATATATATATATATATATATATATATATATATTAATACTTAATATTTATTATATTTAAATATAAATATTAGTTATATATTGATATGATCCATGACCTCTGATCCTTATGCTAAACGGTGGATAAGTAAATTATAATCATTGTTAAGTATTGATTTTAAAATTTATTATAGATAAAAAAATGAAAGATTCTCTTAAATATAATATGATTTATATTTCAATAAATCTATACTATATTACTTTTAAAAAAAAACTTATAAATACCCATACGTATCATACAAGTTATTATATTAATTATATATATTGTTATTCATAAAAAAAAAAAGACATTTTTTTTCTCTTTCAATCTACTTCGAGATGAATAAAAAAAAACGCATTATAATTGAAGTGATATGAGAATGTGATATGGTTTTCTTGTTAAACTGGAACTGGGGCTGAAGTCAGCCTATGTCATTAGTTACAGCTGGAGGTGACCTGACCCATGGATGGGCAAACAAGTTTGAAACAGTGCTTGTGATACATTATTTTTAACGCTCTTTGTAATCTTTAATTTTCATTATTAACTGGATTTTAGTGAAATTTAATAAAATACATAAATTTATTTCATACTCAATAAATTTTACATAAACTCAAATCAATTATAAAAAGTATTTACAAAAATGTGTTACTTGGTGAAAGTATAGAAGTAAGTCTCTTAGGTGCAGGATAATGTTATCCCTTAATGGGGAGCAAATAAGTTGGTTGCATAGGTGGGGAGATTAGGGCATGGTGGCCATGGGCGGCTTTTGGCAACGTTCCCCTTAAAAGAGGCAACAGTTCATCTGTACGGAAGAAACTCAACTCAACTCAACTACTGTCTGCTCTCTTTATCAGATTGATGCTCAAAAACTTGAGAGCCATCCGTTTCTGACCGTATCCGTTTTACTCCTTTATTGACCAAAATATATAGAGTTGTTAATGCAATTTAATTTAATTTAAGGTCTTTTAATTAGTGTCCTAAAAACATTAATTAATAATTTCACTAAAAATAGTGTTTATTGAAAACTAAATATAACACTTATTAGTATGTTGAACTTACCATTTTCTAATGATATTTTTTTTTTCTTTAACCAATGTCTTAAGAATACTAATAACATTCTACTTTAACAAATTAAAGATGAATACATATTGGATCATGTTAACGAATATCATAAGGTATTGGTTAAAGATTACATAAAAAGTAATTTTTTTTTGAAACGTCAAGTATTTATATTCTCATAATATCAAATACATTATTTGTCAATGAAAATCTTCTTTTAATTTCTTAACTAGTGGATAAGGGACTTATATTTAAACATTTTTATTTGTATCTGGATGACGAAATTAAACAAATTGGAAAAAAAAAATACAATGAGTAGATATCAAAGAGTTGTATATATGGGTAGAGGAGTTGCCTCTTAGCTGGTACTCTACATTCTCGGGGATTAATCATACGACTTCCGGTTGTGATGATACCCTAGGTTCCCTACTGGACCTAAAAAAGGATGACAAAGAGTTTTATTTTTCTGATGTAAAATTATATAATTTCATTTAAAATGACTGAAGCATATACTTGAAGGATTTAAGATATCTTAAATGTATTATTTTAAAATATGACATATGTACTATGTAATATGAGGATTTTGAACTTATAGTTCGAGCCTCAATAGATTGTAATGGACCTGAAGTTTGAACATATATTATAAAGTATAAACTCTATTAAAACAAATATGTGTTACTACACCATATGGTTGTCTCATAGAATAAGCTATACTTGGAAAATCCTAGAAGGATCAAACGTATAAAAAATAGCTACCTTGATTTAGATATACAGATAATTTATATTCTTTTGTTTGTTATATTGAACACTTTATATTGGTAAGTAATGACTGCAATGCTTAGTTTATATACGTGTTGGTGTATCATGTATTTGTGAGTAAATTCATTTCAAACTTTCATTTTCTTATATGACTACATAAAGAAATTGTGTTTTGTTTAATATAATTACTATTAATTTTGATTATTTGAATATTATTAGAGCGACTTGAAGTTACTCCAAATTATGGAAGTTTAAAGAAATATCTTCATATAAAATGTTTTTGGAAGTTAAAGTTCTGTCTCGGTCTATAGTTCGAGTATTTGATAACAAAGAACCTTGGTCATGAAGTATCATATCTTATTGTCATTGAAGCATTTTTGTGTCTTGTACAATGCACTATACCAGATATAACTTTTCCAATCAGTTTACTACAAAGATTTTGCTTTTCACAAACTCAAAGACATTGGAATTAAGTGAAACCCATTGTTATCTCCATGGTTATGTCTTCATATGTGGCAGTAGTATTATCCCATGGGCTATGGTGGTGTGTGAAGCAAACAATCATGATTACATTATCAAAGCATTCAAATATATCGACTATATTCGTTAAGCAGGTCATGAATACATTTGGTTAAGAAATATTACATGGCATACTAGAGGAGCATGTAGATTGGTGAAAGATAATAACAAGTCAACGATATGACATGCAGATGACGCTGTATGTATTGCACAAATCAAATGCGGCCACATAAAAGTGACAGCCGATCAAATCTATTCACAAAGACATTGCCAACTCCAGTTTTCAAGAAATACGAACATAATATTGTAACGCGTCAATTAAGAGATTTTTCATAATTGATGTATTTTTTAGGGGAAGTAATTTATTATGAATATTGTACTCTTTTTTCTTTACTAAGTTTTTATCCCACTGAGTTTTTCTTAGCAAGATTTTAACGAGGCAATATTCATAAGGGATAGTCATCCAAGGGAAATTGTTATAAACAATTGATTTAGTGGATGACTATCTCATCTTATCTCTCATCCTATATTAATTATCTTTTTTTTTTTATCTTATATGAAACTGGTTGGGATTGATTAGGAGTCTGCTATTATATTATAAAGTGTAGTAGTCATATTGTATATGATATACACTTGATCATAATATGAATA
Organism: Sophora flavescens; assembly: GCA_030762895.1. NCBI lineage: Eukaryota > Viridiplantae > Streptophyta > Magnoliopsida > Fabales > Fabaceae > Sophora > Sophora flavescens. Next base: position 1,649,557 of record CM061065.1, read on the forward strand.
ACAAATATACAGCTAGTTTCCGAAGAACCAGCCTTTGAATCCTAGTTTCGAAAGAACTAGCATATGAATCTATATTTCTATATATTCTCTCAATCTCTCTATTCTTTTTCTATTTTTAACACTTATGAACTTTTTCATAATTTATGAATTTCGATTAGATATCAGTTTAAGGAGCCTTGAACGAAAACATACATTTGCTTCAATTCAATTAAAATATTCTGTTAGCTTTTCAATACCTTAAGGGTCTAAATCAAGTAGAAATCGACTAACCATACAAATAGGCATATATTCTTTTTAAAGCTACATGCATAAAAAACATGGCCATATAAAACCAATGATAAAATATACTCTATCCCAGACATGATCGTATGAATTGCAGTCTTAAATGTCATAATGTATCTACGTGGGCCTAATTTAATGCTTATATTTATTCCAATTATTTAGTCTGAAAATAATGGAAAAAGTCGGAAGTTACTTGGGACATGAGTTTTTAAATTAAATTTTGCACAAGTCAAACACCGGATTACTCAACTCATATTTTACGCTTGGCAATCGGGAGCGTAAACGCGGGTTTTTGTTCAATCCGATCTCACTCAAAGATTAAAATTCGCACCTGTCTCTACATAACAAAAATATAAAAATTAGCACTCACCTCTTCTTATCCTCACTTACGAATATTTTTTAAAATTAATTTTATATAACAATTAATTAGTATCAAAAATTAATTTATTATTTCTATAAACTAAAAATTTGTTCGTATGATCCCAAAAAAAAAAATTTGTTCGTAACATACATTAATAATAATAATTAATATAATTGTTAAATACTAGTTAAATAAATATAGGATGCAGGCCGGTGCGAAAGTGTGAAACAAATTGACCCATCGGTGTAATTGATTGGTTCTGACCGACTCAATGAATTTGAGAACCAAATCAATTATTCCCTTTTTTTTGTGTGTGTGTGTTTTAAGATTTTTATATATAGATTAAGAAATCATTAATTTATGTATATTTATATCAATATTTTTATTTCTAACATTAATTGTTTACAAGTTTCAATACCATTTAGCAATCTAAATAAATACTTTATACTTCATTGGGCCATTCGTGGAATGTTTTATGTATTTTCAAGACAAATCAACTTAGTTATATAAGGGTATACATGACAAAAATTGGTCAATTATAGATTGGGTTTATAAAACACTTATTATTTTGGAACAAAAACCAGTAGTTAAAAGTATCAAAGAAAAAGAACGGAAGGAGTAAATTGGATCGGATTTTTTGGTGTTCGGAAGTGAACCGAACCAAACCAAATCCGACGGTAATTGGTTCGATTCTCGGATTCAAGGATTCTGGATCCGAATCAAAGTGGACAAAACCAACTACTATATTTTTATATTTATGTATTTTTTAAATATTTATTATATTTAATATTTATATATATTTTTTGATTTTTTAATAGTTAAATATTTTATATTTAATATATTTTACATTTTTATATATGTAATTTAATATATTATACGTTTAGTGCTTATATGTTTTAAATATTTTTCGGGTACGAACCAAACCAAACCAACAGTTTTTTATTGGTTTGGTTCGAATTTTTTTACAAAAAAAAATTACAAATCCAAACCAAATCAAACCAATTGATTTTGATTAATTTGGATTTATTTTTTGTACAAATCCGATTCAAACATCCACCAACATCCCTCACAAGCCGGCATCCATCTCACCTCACTTTAATGCAGATTTTGAATAGCCACATATATGGTGGATACTCGCCGGACAGCTTAGAATTCCCATGCCTATTCATATTTTATACCCTTTAGCTATGCGATTTTTTTTCAAGTGTTTACGGATTGGATTGAATCGATTTTAAGTTAAAAAGTCATTCGATCCAATGATGAAAATATTATAGGTTTGAATTGGATCGGTTTGTTTTCTTAAAAAAAAATTGATCTGATCCAATCCTATCAAATGCGGTTTTGATTGGATTAAATAATTCGGTTTTTGTCATACTTTATTTTTTTTCCTAATGTCAAGTGTCATTTCTAATTATTTAATAGTGAATAAAAGATAATCTTCGTTTTAATTTGGGAGTTTGAGAAGAAAAAAATAATTGATATTTTTTAACACGTTCTTTTATATTAATTATCTATATCTACTCTCACTTATCCTATTTTTTCCCTTGAATCGGCTACAAATAAATTGTAGCTAATTATTTTTCAAATTTACTTAATTGTTTTCGGTTTGGATTGGATTGGATTTCACTATAGGATCCAAAATCCGATCCAATCCAATAAAAAATTGCGGTTTTTTCGGTTTTCAGTTTTTTCGATTTTCGATTTGTTCGGTTTTCGATTTTTCGATTCGGTTTTTGTGGTTTGAATCGGTTTGGATCGGTTGATGAACATCCCTAATTATAAGGTTCTAAAGCACAAAAAACAAACTACAATCTAATAAAATGGGGTAAGGAAGCCGCAGAAACATCACTCGAAAGGTGAATCATAAGATTAAGCAGGGGAGAGAGAACCTCCTTGAACCTATACGATTCCTCAAGGCCTTTGTATGCTAGGCAATCAGCAATGCTGTTGCCTTTTTAAAGGGTGTGTTTGGTTCAAAGGAGGGGAGGAGAGGGCTGGGAAGGGAGATGGGGAATTTTAATTAGATATTATGTTTGGTTGATAGGAAGGGACGAGAGATGAAATGAGGAGAAATAATACTTTCATGTTTGGTTGAGAAGGGGAGGGGAGGGATTTTAAAGCAAATTTACTTTTAAACTTTAGGTTAAAGTAATCATTTGGTCCCTATACATGACACAGATTTTTAATTTGGTCCCTATACGTAAAAAATTATCAATTTGATCCCTATACATGTCACTGGTTTTCAATTTGGTCTTCATCGCTAATTGGTCCCTATACAAGAGGACCAAATTGCAAATTATTGTCACATGTAGGGACCAATTCAACAAAAAAATTTTGAAATCGGTCCTTACATGTGACAATTATTTTCAATTTGGTCCCTATATGTGACAATAATTTGCAATTTGGTCATCTTATATAGGACCAATTAGCGGGGATGACCAAATTGAAAACCAGTAACACGAATAGGGACCAAATTGAAAATCAGTGTCACGTATAAGGACCAAAAGATTACTTTAACCTAAACTTTATAATTATTTGTTTTAAAAGGAATAAATAGGAATATTTTAATCAATACATGTGAAATATTTAAAAATCTTCTCTCTCCCCTCCAAATCCCCTATTATTACAGGGGAGCCAAAATTCATTTTAAAAGGAATTTGACTCTCCTCCACCCTTCTCTAAAAATTGAACCAAATATAAAAATTTTTTAAAAATTCCTCCCGTCCCATGCCGTCCAACCAATCAATCATTACCTAAAAGAATGAAGAAAAACAATCTCCAACTGACTATTGGAAAGGTCCCGAATGATACGATACAACTGGTTGTGGACAAGAGCTCCTGGATGATATTTGAGAGCCTGGATTATGATTTGGGAGTCACTCTCGACGATAATATTTTTGTATCAATTTTCCCAAGCCAAACTGAGACCAATATAGATCCCCTAGAGCTCCGCAGAGAGTGGGGAACAGGTCCCAATATGGTGCATAAAACCAGATAGCCAACGACCTACCTCATCACGAGTTACTCCACCACATCCAACATCACCTCGGTTTCATTTCGAAGCGCCACCAATATTGATTTTAATCCATCCGGGAGGTGGCAGACTCCAACCAATTTCAACCCAGTTATTTGAAGAGGCGCTTTCCAACTCCATCGAGTGAGCTTCTTTGATGTTTAGCCATTTCCATAACAACCAACATGTAACTCTAAATTCATACCTCAAAGAGGAACCATATCCCTGCTTTTTCCCCTGAATCTTCAAAGATGCATATCTATACATTACTCCCTCATGTTCATATGATAAGCAAAAGTTATTAAGGAAGTTAGTTAATCTCATCTAAAAGAGTTATTGGGAATAAAAAATTGAGTTTGTTACCTAAATTATCCTTCATCTTATTTATTAGGTTTGTGTTGTTGAGAATAAAAGGAGTCATTGGAAAACATAATTTGTATTAAATGAATGATATTTTGAAAATAATTTTATTAAAAAAAGATAAAAGTGGTTAAAATTTCCTTATATTACCCGGCGGGTACGGGGGCGGGGGGAGTGCTACCCGTGCCCGCCCCGTCCCGTTGCCATCCCTAATGAAGAAATTGGATCTAACATGAAGGGGGTGGTGGAGATCGGAGAAGAAAGTTGCGTCTGGTGGTATGATCGAACGATTTCAGCAGTCTGGATAGCGGCGTTTGCGGAAGGGAGTTCGACAGATCTGGGCAGAGCAAACATCTCGAGGTTGAACAAGAATTACTCGCTGTGGTTTTGCAGGTGACTATGCGATTTGTGGTGGAGCTTCGGTTTCTGGATGAGGTGGTGGCTAACACGACGGAAGGATGCAAAGCAGTGATTGGTGTGCGAATGGGTTTGAACGTGTAAGGATCACATGGCTCTGGTCTAAACGTGGAACGCGGTAGATAACCGAGTTCCTTAAGTTTGTTGTTTGAGATTCGGTTCTTGTTGAGTGTATAAAAAAAGCTTTATTGGAAGAGACAAAACTCACTTCGATGATGTCTCGAAAGAGATTAATCTCCGACTAATAGTCGAGAAATATCTTTGATGCACCAAAAATATGGTTTCATATCATCCTTCTCCTAAGTACATACCAAATATTGTATTCAAATGACATAAATGCCTGCCTATATGGAGCATAATTGTCATCTTACTACCGATCCAACATTTAATATACATGAAAAGGTTGTACTTATTTTTTCGTTATTTAGCTGATTTCATTGATATTTCTTTCAAATTTTGCATCGGAGACCGTATGATTATTTTTAGAGAAATACTAACCAGGGCCACGAGAGTTAAAGAATCAATATAGAAATATTCTAATGTAAACCTTCAACACTTAAATAATTGAAAAGTTATGATTTCTCATAAATTGTTTATATTTATTGATTCCTTTTCAAATGACTTTCGAACTAATTAGCTGGACTTTTATTTTTGGGTCATGTCAATGAGTATACTTATGACATTTTTTAAGGAATCAAGAATAACAAGTTTTCATCGGAAAACTAAGAATTTCACTTTTCTAAATATTAAATACATAAATTTCCTATGTAAACTTTCTTTTCTTGATTTCTTAACGAATGTCTTGATTTTAGGACAATCATCAGTATTTTCTTTTATTTTTATATGGAGTACTTTGAGTGTGTTTGGGAAAGTTGGAAAAAATAAGATTATGCTGATAATATGTTTTCAAATAATCGATTATTGTGATAATTGATTATAATAAGAATCTATTTTTGTTTGGGTATGTTTGCTGAAAAGCGGTTTTAAGATAATCTATTTAGTTTGGGTGGTGCAAAAATAATCACTTTTACATAGTAAATTACGAAAAATGATATGGGATCACTACAAAAAATCAACTGTTTAGCGACCGGCATATTCGGTTGCTAAACTTTCTAATTTGGTCGCTATTTAATGTAGCGACCGATTCATGGTGGTGACTGATAACCTGGTTGCTAAGAATATAAATTCGGTTGCTAAATGATGACCATAATTTCGGTCGCTAAATAATAGAAAACGGTCGCTACACGGTTGGTCGCATTGTTTGGGTAACCATTTTTAGTGACCGATAATCGGTTGTTAGTTCGGTAGCTAATGTTTTTTACTCACTACAAAAAAAAGGTTGTTTAGCGACCGAAAATAGTGACCGAATTTTTGATTGTTTTTGGCGACCGAAATGGTGACCGATTATAGGATCTACATGAAAGACTGATTATAGTTAATACTGCGACCGAAATAGCGACCGAAATAGAGCGTAGCAGGGTTATCGGTCGCTATTTCAGTCGCTAAATAAAGGAACTTAAAAGTCAGAAATTTTATGCCTTTTTAGCGACCGAAATGGCGACTGAATTAAATGCAGCGGTTAAATTTTATTTACATTTGTGACCGATATTAATTCGGTCGCTAAACGGCGCGTTAAAAAAACTAAAAGAGCGCATCTTAGCGACCGATTTAAAAATATGTTGCTAAATTTATGAATTTAAATTTTGAAATGGCAACTTTGCGACCGAATTAGCGACCGAATATTTCAGTCGCTAAAAATTATAATCCCTAAAAATGCAGAAACCCCTTTCTTCTTCCATTTCGCGATCTCTCTTCCTCTCTCTCACTCGATCTCTCTTTCTCTCCTCCGGCCACCACGGTTCACGACTGCCGCCCCTCCTCCGGCCACCACCATCACGGTAATCTCTCCTCTCTCTCTCTCTCTCCATCTCTCTCTCTATCTGTTTCTAACTTTTTCTCTCTCTCAGTTCCCTCCTTCTCCGCACGGCTGCCACCGTTGCCGGCACCACCAGAGCAGCGCCGCCGTCCTCCTCCTTCTCTGGTATATTTTCGTCTCTCCTCGCCTCTCCCTCCCTCTCTCTCTATTCCTCTGGTTTGTGCATTCTCTGGTATGTTTTTGGTCTCATTCTGCTACATTTAGTGGTTCTGTTCTTCAGCCAAATTATAATGGTGGTTAAATCCTGACCACAAGTTCTCTGTTGTCTATGTTGTCTATTGTTTGTTCTTTGTTCTAAAATTATATTTGATGTTAAGTTGTTTGTGTGAATTAAGTTGATTATAAAAAATGCACGCGAGTTGTTTGAGAATTTTCTCTGGGGGTAATGCCAAGTTTTTCTCTGGAGAATAGTTAGATAACTGAACTTTTCTTCCTAAGTGGATTAAGAAGCCTTTCAGGCTTTCACACTACATTTCTTATTTTTTATTTTTTATTTTTTTATAGGACATTTCTTAAGTTTTATCTCATTCATATAGTTTATCTTGATGTGATTTTTATGTTCATAAACTATTTTCAGAGTTTAAATTGAGACCTGTTATCAGATTGCTAATATATGCATATATTTTCTGGGTGAATGCTAATATATGCATTTGACCCTTGCTTTTCTGCCTATATTTTCAGTTTGCTAATACCAGTTTTTGCTTTAATTTTTGTTTGAATTTAAGAAAGTGATTGTTATTATATTAGTCATATTACTCAAATGCATAAAAGAAAAATGGCGAGTATGTGAGTTCAAACAAAGGGTCAAGCAAAGTAATTCTTCTCTGTCCTTATTGTTTTTCATTTATGCTAAAGTTTAATTGTAAGATATAAATGTGCAAAAAGATACACCATGTAGTAAGGCTAAAAGGCCAAACATATTTTCACATGAAATCATTTCCGTCCCTTACATCACAATTGGATCGAAGTTCTTGGTTGGGAGAGGATATTCTTGATGGACATATTGATTTTGGATAATTAAGAGGCAATCATGATATGTTGTTGATATTTTCTTTCCATTACGCAAAATGAGTCATAGTCTCTTAGATATCCAAGTTCTTTAGAGGTTATTATCTGTTGCAATAAGCTGTGTCTTTGGTCTTTGGTCTTTCTGTTGCCAGGTCTGTTGCCATATTTTGGCTCCAGTGGTTTTCTATCTTACCTTCCATATTTTAGAAAGCAGCTCTGTACACAATATTATGAAAGCAACTCTGGTTTTCTACTCATTTGTTTCACTAGGAAATGGAGCTTTCTAGAAATAGTTGTTGATGACCATCCTTACTAGGTTATCTAGGCACTTCCGGTAGGAAAAGTCCTCTCTGTGACCATCCTTCAAAACGACGTAAAAGCATCTGCTTTCCTGAAAACTACTATGTTTGCTAATCTGTAAAGTTGCACGTGAAGTTGCATTTCCTTGTTCTATTTTAACATGCTAGTATGCGACATGGATCTTTCCATCTTTTCTTATTATCACTTGATGAAGTTTAGTCATATGACTTGTTTTCCTTATTGTTTTATCAGAAAATGGATCCGACTAAATGTTTTGAGACAGTCATCCATATAGACCAGGTATAGTATCTCGTCAACTTTAGAATAACGATCGGATTCACGTAATGATAGTTAAGGCATAAACTAATCATTAATAAATTGTTCTTGTGTATTTGCAGGATTTGATTTCAATCCTGCGATCATTCTACCGTCGTTGGGGACAAGAAATACCGCGTGTTGTGACTGTTGAAGACAAAAGCGGAAATTTGTTCAATGGGAATATATAATCCATGAGGATCACCCATATTTTGCAACAGATACAAATGGTATCAGGGAGTTGTATTTGTTGTCCACTGGTGCATTGGCAAAGTTTAAGTATCTTGGGGGTTCTCGCTTCTACATGTTCATCCCTTTGGAAGATTGATGAGTTTTGATATTTTGATTAGTACTTATTGATTGTGGTATGTTTTTTTATAAACAATTATTAAACTTGCGTTAATTAATGTATATGTTTTCTTGATCATATTGACTGTGGTGTTTTGGATCGTTAGGACATCATATTTACGTTTTCTATTTATTCAAAAAAAATATTGGTGTATTTTGTTTATATCAGAAATTAAAAATCAATGGAGTAATAGTTGAAAAACAATATTTGGTCGGCAGGATTAAGTTACAGGAAAATTTTAAAAAAAAAATCAAAATTTGCGGCCGAAATAGCGACCGAATATCGGTCACCAAATTAGGTGAGCTGAGCATGCGAACAACTATACGGCGACTGAAATATATAATTTCGGTCGCAATTTTGCGACCGAAATACAAGTTCGGTCGCTAAACATTTAGCCACCAGGGTTTCTGCTACCCCCTTAATTCGGTCGCCAAACTATATAGCAACCGAATTATCATGTTTAGCGACCGAAATCGTCGGTCGCTAAATAGGTTTTTTTTTGTAGTGACTGTTACCTATATTAGCGACTAATATTCGATCGCTAGACCACAATTTTTTAATGTTAACTAAAGTTTAACGACCGAATTATTGGTTGCTAATTCGGTCGCTAAACTGGATTTTATTAAATTTTTTTATAAATTTAATTTTTAAAATAAATTTTTTTTGTTTTGCTTTAGAGTTTAGCAAAATTTCTAATGAAACACACCAAATTACTCATGAAATATACAATCATAAGAAATAATGAATATATATAAAAAAAATAATCCAAAGTGTCGTACAAGAATCATTTAAAATAAAAAAAAATCAGTCATGATGAGGGGGAGGTGGAGGAACCCAATCATCCAGAGTGTCCGTGCCGCCGACATCTGCTATCTAATCATCCTCTGCAGGGCGACATCGATGGTGGCGGCGGAATCGAGGAGCGCGGCGGCAGCGGCACAACCGTCAGAGCATCACCCTGAGCAACTGGAGTCTAGATCCTCATCTGCTCCAACACCAGCCGCAGTGTCTGGCCCTGCTCGATGCTCGTCCGCATCAGCTGCTGGTGTGCCTGAGTCAACTGTGCAATCTGGTTAGCCATATGCTGCTCTCTCTCGCTCTTCTCCTGAAGCTCCGCGTTCAGCTGCGTGATGGTGTCCTGCATTTGGTTGAACTGCTCCTGAGGGATGGTATCGACGTAGAAAGGAGCAGGCGTGCCGGATGATGAAGCGATAAACTCATCTCCCAGGCGTCCGAGGCCATACATGTGCCCATTCTTGTTCCTGCCCCCGACAACCTCCAAATAAATGGCATTATCGTCGACGGAGATAGGAGAGATGGGCCCATCACCAGTCAAGGCCTCATCTTGTGACTGTGAGGCACGTGATATGTCATCGTCCTTCTTCTCGTTGAAGCCCACCTGCAAAGTATAGGTGAAGAGATTTAATTAAAATTATAATCAATATTAACAAATCAATTATAATAAATTACAAGTAAACACAAATTTTTTTTTGAACACAGCATAGTTACGGGCCTTGTCGTTGACCCATGTCCCTGACTTCAACTTCTTCGTCCTCTCTACCAACTCCATAGCAGTGGGACCCCGCTGTTGCTGTACTTTATGCACAGAAAAATATAATCTTAAATTCATAAGAATATTTAAAAATGAAAACTCATTAAATAGTATACTAAGTCAAAAGTTTTAAGTATTACCAGCTCGTCGTAGTGGGCGGCGGCTGATTTAGACTCACCGATCCAAGCACATGCGCCACCATCAGAAGCTCAATTACGCCGAGTTGTGGCCTGGATCTCCTGGAACTTCTTAGTAGCCCATTATTGGTCCAGCTGCCTTCTGATCTCAGGATCCACCCACTTCCCCTTATTCTTACCTTTCCTCAGCTTGTTCGTCAGATTCTTCATGACCAGTGAGCCTTTATGCTCAAATATGTCCCTGACGAGACCCTCTAAAGCTGGGTCGCACCTATACTCTTTCTGCAACTTACAGTTGCTAGGAAATCCGTGTGTGTATATATATATATATATATATATATATATATATAATGTAAATTTAATTTAAATAACTTAATAAATTGTTACCTTAAACACTTTAAACAACCGATCTCTATGGCCCCTTAGGATGGCCTTCCATGTAGGCCATGGATCATCAAACTTGCGTCGCTGGATCTTCGATATCGAATCAGAAGGGCCCTTTTGCGGGCAGAAAGCTGTAGCAAAATTAGTGCATTAATAAATGTTATAAATAAATTTTAAAAACAAGTAAATAGAAATTAGCGATACTTTATATATATTAAAAAATTAAATTAGCTTACTCGTTATCCCCCCTGGGGATAAGAAGAATCCTCCTGTCGGATTGACCACGGCTCTCCTGTCCCGATGATGATGACGGTCCTGTCATAGGTGTGGATGATGACGATGCAGCCTGTGTCCCGACCACATGAGGCTGGATAGGGGGTGCAACTCCATCACCCAGATGTGTCCCGTCCACAGAGGTGCTGGTAGGGTGGTCTCGATCTGAAGGCTGTGGGTCGGCCGACGGAGGGACTCTCGCAGCACGACCTCTGCCACGACCTCCACGACGACCCCTACCTCTAGAGGAACCTGTCATCTGTGTAAAAAATTAAAAGATGATTACACACAGTGTAAATAATACAAAAATAAATTACCTAAGTAGAATGACATTTACACAATGAATTATAACATAAATAAATTACCTAAGTAGAATCTCCGTCACTAAATTCACCCCCACTCTCATCAGTCTCACTTGATCGGAGTGTGCCTTCGCTAGATGCGTCCAACTCAAATTGATCCATTAACTCTCTTTCAACTTCTTCCCCATTTCCGGAAATGTTCGCCAGAGAATTAACAATAATGTCCGGCGTAATTTGCAACGGTACGTGGGGTCTTGAAAACTCATCATCTTGGTATGGAGCATCTTTTTCAGGCTGGTTGATTACATTATCAGTAATTATTCTGCGAGCCTTTATCTTAATAACACCCAACCCGCCTTGATGTCCTTCGGGATATGGCGAGTAATAAACCTGATCTGCCTGTTATGAAAAAATGAATGGGTCGTACGCCTTATTATACCTACGAGACAGCCTAACTTGAACAATACCTTATTTTTTATCGATTTTTGTCCCTACGTCAAGAGTAGGATCAAACCAATCACACTTGAAGATAACTAACTTCATCATGGGGAAACCGGTATAATCGAGTTCAAGGATGTCAGTTAGAACCCCATAGAAATCATCCTCTAGATTGCCATCAGTGGCTCGCACACAAACACCATAGTTACACGACTGCATTCCTTCATTCCATGTTTTTGTGTTAAATTTATATCCATTTACAATGTAAGTATTCCATGATGTAACCCTTTTGTTAGGCCCCCATGTCAAATTTGTCAACAATGGATTTTGAACATTGTTTTCTGGATCTAGTACCTAAAAATCGAATATTATATTATTCTTATACATGCTATATATTTAAGGAGATAAAATGTATTGCAACAAATGAAGATGCTTAACCTACATATTTACTGAACCACGTAGCAAAGTGAGAAGTAATTTCTCGATCAACCTGATCGTTTGAAATGTCAGGTTGGAGATCCCTTAGAAAATTATCGTACATCCTACATATGGGAGATTAACAGCAAGACGATTAATAATGATAAATGTCAATTGAACTTATAAAAGACATTGTAGAAACTTACTCTAAATATGATGCCACCTCTTTACAATTTTGAAGGATATACAGATGAGCAGCATTAATGTCATGCTGCTCCAAGAAATATCCTTTTGATTTGCCACTAAATCTGCCCGGATAGTTGAATATTGATATAGGAGGACTAGTTGAATTTCATTCACTCGGATCAACGTTTCTAGGCATCCTTGTCCTTCTAGTGTTAACTTCGTACGGATAGTAATAAGAGGCAAAAGTGGAAGTCTCCTCTACTAAGTATGATTCACAAATGGAACCCTCTACTCGTGCCTTGTTCTTGACTTTGTGTTTAAGGGAGTGTAGGAACCTATTAAAGAGGGATACATACAAATAATTACTAGTTTTAGGGAAAGCTAAACTACGATTTCGTGTACGTGAATTTCATATGTATTAAGTAAAATAGTTGATGTTGTTTACCTCTCAAATGGTTACATCCAATGGTATTAGACTGGGCCACAAACTCTTGCTTCGTAAGGTAGATGAACTGGAAGGTGTTCCATAGAATCAAAGAAACTCGGCGGTAAGATTTGCTCTAGCTTACATAACAAAACGGGTATCTTGACTTCCATATCCTTTAATTGATTCACATTTAGTGTTGCCGATGTAAGCTCCCTGAAAAAGTGGCTAAGCTCAACAAGTGGTTTCCAAAGAACGCAATTGGAAGCAACCGTTGCATGAACATGTGGCAATCATGACTCTTCATTCCATGTAACTTTGCTCCCTTAATGTCAACGCATCTACCCATATTGGAAGCATACCCATATGGTAACTTTATTTCTTTAACCCACTTACAGATGACCACTTTCTGTTTTTGCTTAGTGTATAACTTGCCTTTGGTTTGATAAGTCTGCCATGACCACCGTCCTGCAACTCAAGTTCCTTCCGATATCAAATTTCAGTCACATCCAATCGGCCTTTATTTTTATCCTTTGTCCTCCCCTTGATGTCCATCACAGTATCAAACACATTCAAAAACACATTCCTCTCAGTATGCATGACATCAATGTTGTGATGGAGTAGTTGCGTCCTCCAATACGGCAACCTCCAAAATATACTTTGTTTTGTCCAATTATGGTTGATGCCATAATCAGGAATATGTTCTCCTTAGGATTCATGGATGAGTGGTAAGTACTGTACTCTTCGCCATACATTAGGACCAAACAAACGTGGTGGAGGCGGTGTTGTCTCCGCACAACGCTTCTTGAATGCATTCTTGTTCCGCCTATAAGGATGATCTTCTGGAAGGAATTGACGATGACAATCAAAATATGAGATCTTTCGACTGTTTTTAAGCGTGAATTCATTCGATCGCTCCATACATATTGGGCAACCAAACTTCCCCGCGGTCATCCAACCCGACATCATCCCATTGGCGGGAAAGTCGTTGATCGTCCACATCAAAGCTGCTTTCATCATGAAATTCTGTCTCAAAGATACGTCATATGTAAACACACCATCATTCCACAGCATCGTCAACTCATCTATCAGCGGTTGCAAGTACACATCAATCTTACCTTTTGGATTAGATGGACCCGGAATTATGACTGTTAGGAACATAAACTCCCGCTTCGTGCACATCCCAGGGGGAAGATTGTACGGAGTCAGGATAACCAGCCAACAAGAGTATGCTTTTCTAGGCTGTCCGAAAGGATTAAATCCATCCGTAGATAACCCCAATCGGACGTTCCGAGGGTCCTGCGAAAATGCCATGTGAACCCTATCAAAATGCTTCCAAGCTTCTCCATCAGATGGATGACACAAGACATCTTGATCCCTCTCATGTTCACTATGCCACCTCATGTGAGCTGCAGTGGCCATCGAAGAGTACAATCTTATAAGTCTTGGCACGAGCAGAAAGTGCCACATCTTTTTTAGTGACCTCTTCTTCTCAATGTCCATCCTTGTGGTTGTCTTATACCGATCCGCACCACAAAATCGACATCATGTTATGCTCTCCACGGAATCATCCTTATAGTACGCATAATCTATTCGGGCAACAATCAATTTTCAAACACCCTAGACCCAAAATTTCCACAGACTTCTTAGCATGCTAAAAACTAGTAGGCATCCGATTGTCTTCCGGCAACGCCTTGGGCACTGACCTGGTGAGGCGATTAAAATAGTCTTCTTGCATTTTGTAGTCAGATTTGATACTCAACCATTCCATACACATCGACATCTCTGTGTACTCCTGACATCCTTCCCATAATGGAGATCGTGCAACACTCAGCATATCATAGAATCTTTGAGCTTCGGGATTCGGATTCTCCTCTATGTATTGGGAACCCATTTCACCATCTTTTCCCCCATGATCCATTATCATATGCTCGTATGGATTCAATTCTTCCCTCCGGTCACCACTTCCATAGTACGAACATTCAAACACAATCGGGTTTAAATCAGGCAACGTCTCACCATGGTTACTCCACCGATAGTAATCAGGCATGAAGCCCTTATCATAAAGATCGGCTACAACTCCACTCATGCTTTTAGAAGATTGACACTTGAATCTTTTGCAATGACACCTCAAATGATCACCGCCTAGCCATATAAATCTCTCCTGGTTAACAACAAACTCTATAAACTCACCCACTCCAACTCTATACTCTTACCTAAGACGTTTATTCCGATCCAACCTACGATACATCCATTTCCGATTCTCCGGAATATCCATTGCTGGCAATTAAATAGCCTAACCAACCCTACAATAACACTTATATATTACGGTGCATTCCAATAAATCCATCAATCTCGTTCTTATGACAAGGTATGAACCTATCCCATTCGAGAAGAAACCTTTACCACACTCGGCTAATAATAGTTATTCCCTTATTCAAATACCTTATACTTAACAAAATTTTGGCAGCATTTCTGGTCGCGCTGCCGCGCACGCGCCAAAAAGCGAGCGGTTTGTAAAAATGTAGTTATAGGGAGCGACAACTCGAGTATCATCTCACAAGGACTCTTGGGTTGTTGTTAACCGAAAAAGTTAGAATTGGGGGGTTTTAGATTCAAATCAAATAAAGAAAACAAAACAGAAGCAGAGAAATAAAAACAAAGCAGTTAAAGAGATTATCAAATAAACTAAAGACGATTAACCCACTGTTCTCGGTTTCCCACTATCATTGGTTCATGTAAATTCCAAGCCCTAAGCAGATCCTAAACCCTTTTCGATTGTAGCATCAATTAACAAGCGAAATCAATACTACGAGACATATGTTCCTATTCCCGAATTAAGTAAACGGGGTGAAGTACTCATGAACTAAGCGAACATGAACGAACACACGCGAATTAAGCAAACGCGATTAAGTATAGGAACACACAATCATCGAAATAAATCAACACAACACTATACACTCCTGAATTAAGCAAACAGAAATATATAGCATAGCATTGAAAAGGAAAAAGCAAATAAAACAGGAATTACAGAACCTCAAGTCTAAATAGAAACCGATTACAGTAGACTAATCCTAGGAGACTAGCTCTCCATTCCTAATTTCGCAGCTATCTAAACTAAAAGAAAACAGAAGATGATAAGATCCCCTTGCTCTGTCCTAGAACAGACTTATATACAGCTTCTGATTTCCGCGGACTCGCGAGGCGAACACTGTCTCGCTTGGCGAATCTCTGCAACGTTTGGTCTTCTCGCGAGGCGAAGTACGGCTTGCGTGGTGAGGAATGGAAAAGTCATGGCTTCTGGTCTTCAGTCTCGCGAGGCGAGTAATGGATTCGCGGGGCGAGACAGAAATGATTGCAAATTTAGGAACAGTCACGCTTCAGGTTCGAGAGGTGAATGCCTTCTCGCGGGGCGAAAAAATCCCAGAATTATTTCTTTTTATTAACCTGCAAACAGGAAATAACATAAGTGCTTTATTTGACTCTAAATCAACTAAATTAACTTAAAAATACTTTACAGACTCAAAAAGCTGCTTAAAGACAATCAAGTCTAATTTGGGCGAAAATGAGATATAATTGGCACAAAACGACGGTCATACTAGTCATAAAACTAGATGAGCCAGAGGCTGATCAAAATACCCAAAACTTAAACTTTGCTTGTCCCCAAGCAAACTACAACTCAAAAACTTACACTGGTGCAATAAGTGCTTTTTACGTCAGTTAAAATTGATTTTTTACGTCAGAATACTGACTGACGTAAATACAGCTGACGTTAAAAGTTACACTTTTAACGTCAGTTGAGAACTGACGTTAAATATAATACTATTAACGTCGGTTCTTTAACACAACTGACGTTAGTTTTGTCAAAATTAACGTCAGTTCTTTAACATAACCGACGTAAATTTTGTTAAAATTAACGTCATTTGTTATAAAGAATCGGCGTTAAAGGTCTTAATTTTAACGCTCGGTTTTAGTAAACAAATCGATGTTAATAGTGTATCGTATATTTTTATAAAATACTTTTAACGCCAGTTGTATGATACAACCGACGTTAATAGTATTTTTTTTTAAATTCAGTTTTAAAATATCACTCCCCTAAGCCATCCCCGCATTCAAGAAATATCCCAAGAATACGTAATATCACACACATTACAGAATTGCAAAGGAAAAATGGAACAATGATCCATATAATGTATGCCTGTTCAAAACAATATATATTAATTTATTAACATAGGTTATAAATGTATACTAAGTTTAAACTACTGATAAGCCTCTGGCTCATCTAGTTTTATAGCTAGTATGACCAGGGTTTTGTGCAAATTATATCGTATTTTCACCCAAATTAGATTAGATTGTCCTCAAGCAAGGTTTTGAGTCTCTAGAGTAGTTTTAAGTTAATTTAGCAAGTTTTAAGTCAAAATAATACACTTATGGTTATTTCCTTGTTTTCGGGTTAAGTAGAAGCTGAGAAAATAAAGAATGCAGGTCTCGCCACGCGAAGGACACGCTCGCCACGCGACCTTAAGCCTCGACTGTTCCAAGAAATTGCTAAGTCTCTGGTTCGCCTCGCGAAGAAGGTCTCGCCCCGCGAGTCTTGCAAACCTGAAAAAGTCAGAGACGATCACGGCTTGCCCGTGTTGAAGATCACGGCCGTGGCAGTTTTGAAGTTGAAGCGTTCGCCTCGCGAGAATTCCTTCGCCTCGCGACTACTTGAAAGTCAGAAGCCATCACGGTTTGGGGTGTTGAAGGTCACGGGCGTTACAGTTGAGAATTTGAAGAATTCGCCTCGCGAATATATGCTCGCCTCGCGAGAAGACCAAGAGTTGCAGACCTTTCGCATAATTCGCCTCGCGAGCAGTGCTTCGCCTCGCGAGGACTTGGATTCCAGAATTTGTATATAAACTGCTCTATGGCAGAATGATAAGTTAGCTAGTTTTAGAAGTTAGAATTAGCCAGTTTTGGCTAGTTTCTGAGTTTGTAGTTTTCTTGTTTTTCTCTTAGTTTAATGTTTATTTCTGTAATGGAGAATTAGTCTCCTAGATTAATCTACTGCAATTGGTTTCTGTTAACACTTGAGGTTCTGTGATTCTGTTCCATTTGCTCTTCTCTTTTCAATGCCATATTATATGTTTCTGTTTGTTATTTCAGTAATGTATAGTGTGGTATTGTTTCATTTCGGTGATGCTATGTTCCTATATATAATCGCGTTTGTTATTTCGCGTGTGTTCATTCATGTTCGTTTGTTCATGAGAGCTTAACCCCGTTTGTTATTTCGGGAATAGGAACATACATCTGTAGTAGTGGTTTTCGTTTGTTAATTGTTGCTACAACCGGGAGGGGATTAGTATCTGCTTAGGATTTGTATGAACCAATGATAGTGGGAAACTGAGAACAAGAGGGTTAATCGCTTTTGTTTATTTGCTAATTTCTTAAACTGCTTTGTTTCTTTTCTCTGTTTTTGATTTGTTTTGTTAATTTAGTTTTAATCTCAAAACCCCCATTTCTAACTTTTACTAATTTTCTGTTAATAATAACAACACCTAAAGAGTCCTTGAGAGACGATCCGAGTTATCGCACTATACTGCATTATTTTATAATCGCTCGTTCTTTTTGGCGCGTGGCGACAGCGCGTTCAAAAATTGGCGCCGTTACCGGGGACTCTTGTTTGTTGTTATTAGCAGAAAATAAAATTTAAAATTTTTTTTTTCTTTGCTAATTAGTTTTGTCTGCATTGTCTGGTCTGTAAATTTTAATTTTGCCCCATGGATAATTATATGCGAAATTATGTGCCTAATGTTTATTATGAACCACCACCTTGCATGTATTATCCTAATTTTAGTGAGCCACCACCATACTATCCTACCCAAGTGACCACCCCTGCACCTTCCGAACCTTCCCTAGAGGACCTGTGCAAACAGATGACTGCACAGATAAGTGCAAATATGGAAGGACTGAGGCAACAAATGGCCGAGCAAACTCAACGGATGATAGAGGAATTTCAACAGAAGATGGAGGTTGAATACCAGAGGGACCAAGCTGAATCTCAGAAGTTGTGGGCTCTAATTGATCAAGTTACTGCCAACTCAGCTGCAATGCTAACTCCACAGCCCCTTGAGGAACATAAGGATTCACAGATGGTTATTCCTGAAAATACTTTTGATGATAATTCTGATGATGATATTTCTGTTGATGATGAATTATGTGTTGAATCCCCTGATCCTAATGCTTGTTATTGTGATGGAACTGCGTTGTGTGTGGAATGTTTTGCAGGTTTATACCTTTCAGGAAAAATAGAAAATGCAGATCGTTTTGCAGGTTTATTTTTTTCAGGAAACTTAGATCAGGAGGATCAAGAGGGCATCTGCTCCCCCGTGCCTGAAGATAAAGAAGAACCTTTGGGAGTAGATGATTCAAGTAAAACAATTGAATGTGTTGAGAGTAATGGGGTGGATGAATTGAGTGCAGAGTTTCCAGACATTTTAGACTTTTCTGATTCATTTTCTTGTAATATATGTACTGACTCTAACCTTTGTGTGGTGTGTGCTGAAATTTCTGCGTGTATAGCAGGTGAAAAATTTGTTAATGCAGTGGATGAAGACATTGCAGAAGTTGAAGCAGCACCAGTAACCCCAACTAACTGTTTGCCACCTCCCCCTGAGGAACCAGTGATGGAGTTTAAACCCTTGGATTTTGCACCATGGCCGGTCCAAGAGGTTGAGCCCCACTTCTATTGGGGAGACTTTATAGATAAAGAGGTCGTCTGTGACCCGAGAGGAAGTGAGAAGTCCGCCGCACTCGGCGAAGTTATTATAATTGTCAAGTGCTCACCTCCGCATCAAAGCTGCAAGTTAGGGAGGCTTGGAATGAACTTCAGCCCTTTGGCCATCACGTGGGCCTTATGCTACAGGCAGTGGGATCCTGGTGGAACCACCACCCCCAATGAGTTTTCTTAACCCTTATTCTTTTTAATTTTCTTTTTCTTGCTTTATTTCTGTTTTATTTTCAATAAAGCTCCTGAATAATTTGAGAAGCTCAGGATTTGTGTTTGTGTCTTGGTTATGGCAAGTTTATTGGATTTTATTAATTTTTGCATAGATGGATTGCATGATAGTGTTGACTGTTCCCCCTAGAATTTGAAAAATCTTTGTTTTTGAAAAAATGATCCCCATATGATTGAAAACCGAACTTTGAGATTTTGTTATGATGGCATGATTTATGATAAGTTTGGGGTGATAGGAAGCACACACTAGGGATAGAATCTCTGTCAAATAATTTGCAAAAAAATGTCCAGGTGAGGTTTTGAGCCTCCAACATGTTTTTGACTGTGTGAAAATCATTTTTTAAGTTGCACTTTCCTGAATTTGCTTGAATCTCTTTTTGGTTTGCATGATTATATGTTTGCTTCAAATGATTTAGGCATTTTCCTTGTAAATAGCTACTTAGCCTAAAATAACCAATTCCTAATGCATGTTCCCTAGTTAGCCCCATTGAGCCTATTAGCCTGTTAATTCTTGATAACCTAATGTTATAAGCCCAAAAATCTGGAAAACCATGTTAACCCGATCTTAGGATTAGGAGAGCATGTAATCTTAGAATGGGTGCAAGAAACCAAAGTTTGGGGTGGCTACCCGGTGCAATGTGCTGTTTGGGATTGGGAAAAAGAAAAAAAAAAAAAAGAAGAAGAAGAGAAAAGTGTAAAAATGAAAGAAAAAAAATAAATAAATAAAAGTATTAGAAAAATAAAAGAGGCTGTAGCCACCCAGAAGCATAAATAAAAAAAAATGAAAAAAGAACTTGAGTTTAATTTCAAAGTGTAAATAATGTTCATGCTCTCTTAGTTCCTAGGGTCTTCAGCCTAGTTCCTTTGTATATCCTACCCTTAGCCAGGCCCCATTACAACCCATAAAAGACCTTCTGATGTTGCTTGCATATTTTCTGTGGGAACTATTTAGAGATGAAAATCAAATTTGTGGGAAGTGCTCTTAAAAGTGAAATTGAGTGAATTGTTGATAGCCTGACACAAATTGAGCGATTGAGTGAAATACAAATTTCCCTTGTGAGGAAGGCAGTTGTTTGGATTTGGTGATCTCCCTCTTGTGTGTGACTTAGATCCCCTGCTTAGATTTATGATTGTTTTCATGATGAAACTCTCAAATGTTTAGAATAAATGAATTTGGGGATTGCTCTGTTTGAAAAGGGGGAAACAATGAAGAAAAACTGTTTTTGATGTATTGCTTGAATGTGTGCAATGTTGATTGAATCTTTTGAGCTTGCCAGGTCTTGAGTCTTTTTGGTTTTTTGAGTCTTAGTTTGCTTGGGGACAAGCAAAGTTTAAGTTTGGGGTATTTTGATAAGCCTCTGGCTCATCTAGTTTTATAGCTAGTATGACCAGGGTTTTGTGCAAATTATATCGTATTTTCACCCAAATTAGATTAGATTGTCCTCAAGCAAGGTTTTGAGTCTCTAGAGTAGTTTTAAGTTAATTTAGCAAGTTTTAAGTCAAAATAATACACTTATGGTTATTTCCTTGTTTTCAGGTTAAGTAGAAGCTGAGAAAATAAAGAACAGAGGTCTCGCCACGCGAAGGACACGCTCGCCACGCGACCCAGAAGCCTGACTGTTCCAAGAAATTGCTAAGTCTCTGGTTCGCCTCGCGAAGAAGGTCTCGCCCCGCGAGTCTTGCAAACCTGAAAAAGTCAGAGACGATCACGGCTTGCCCGTGTTGAAGATCACGGCCGTGGCAGTTTTGAAGTTGAAGCGTTCGCCTCGCGAGAATTCCTTCGCCTCGCGACTACTTGAAAGTCAGAAGCCATCACGGTTTGGGGTGTTGAAGGTCACGGGCGTTACAGTTGAGAATTTGAAGAATTCGCCTCGCGAATATATGCTCGCCTCGCGAGAAGACCAAGAGTTGCAGACCTTTCGCATAATTCGCCTCGCGAGCAGTGCTTCGCCTCGCGAGGACTTGGATTCCAGAATTTGTATATAAACTGCTCTATGGCAGAATGATAAGTTATCTAGTTTTAGAAGTCAGAATTAGCCAGTTTTGGCTAGTTTCTGAGTTTGTAGTTTTCTTGTTTTTCTCTTAGTTTAATGTTTATTTCTGTAATGGAGAATTAGTCTCCTAGATTAATCTACTGCAATTGGTTTCTGTTAACACTTGAGGTTCTGTGATTCTGTTCCATTTGCTCTTCTCTTTTCAATGCCATATTATATGTTTCTGTTTGTTATTTCAGTAATGTATAGTGTGGTATTGTTTCATTTCGGTGATGCTATGTTCCTATATATAATCGCGTTTGTTATTTCGCGTGTGTTCATTCATGTTCGTTTGTTCATGAGAGCTTAGCCCCGTTTGTTATTTCGGGAATAGGAACATACATCTGTAGTAGCGGTTTTCGTTTGTTAATTGTTGCTACAACCGGGAGGGGATTAGTATCTGCTTAGGATTTGCATGAACCAATGATAGTGGGAAACTGAGAACAGTAGGTTAATCGCTTTTGTTTATTTGCTAATTTCTTAAACTGCTTTGATTCTTTTCTCTGTTTTTGATTTGTTTTGTTAATTTAGTTTTAATCTCAAAACCCCCATTTCTAACTTTTACTAATTTTCTGTTAATAATAACAACACCTAAAGAGTCCTTGAGAGACGATCCGAGTTGTCGCACTATACTGCATTATTTTATAATCGCTCGTTCTTTTTGGCGCGTGGCGACAGCGCGTTCGACTACCTATATCAATATCCCTTTGTGATGATCATCACGAGTGGCATGTACATCGTCCACCTGTGTCTCCTCGATTATAGTAGGCATGTTTGTTGAAAAAGAAGGAGTCTCAGGAATATCAAGATTTGAATCTTCATTTTCATCACTACCATTATACATGCTTTTTCCTTGGAGAACCACGGACAACCTTTTGTTAGAAGGATCAGTGATGTAAAACACTTGTTTTGCTTGTGAAGCCATTATGAAAGGCTCATTTATATGACCTAACTTGTTGAGGTCTACCAATGTGAACCCCAATTCGTCGGTTTGTACACCACCGTTACTATCAACCCACTTACATTTAAATACCGGCACCGTAAGCTTAGTGTAATCGAGCACCCAAATATCTTCAATATATCCAAAGTAAGGTGTCGGTGCTGTAGAACGGGTTTTGTGTCCTTTGCACTAGAGAAGTGCATTGCTTCGCCACGATCATAACCCCACTATTTTGCATGGTACTCTTGTTATCTTGTTCCTTTGTATAAAAGGAAAAGTTATTTATGTCGTATCCGCTCCAACATATGACGTTGAAGTTAGGCCCACGTGCTAGCCATTTTACGTCATCGTAGAAGGATACTACCATCCTTAAGCATTTCTTCCTTGAACCATGGTAAGAAAGTCTTGTTATGCTTGTTCAACAACCACCTTTCGCTCATTCGAGGGTTTTCTTGATTGACTTTTCTTTTATGTTCAAATAAGAAAGGCTGAACACATTCGATGTTGTTCAATACTTACAAATGTGCTTGTAGCACTTCCTCCAGATCCTTCCTATTAATTCTTAAGCCATGTGTACCCTTACCTTGACATCTCGATCTCATCATGCCGAGGCTTAGGAACCCCTATAGGATCCGTGTTATGAAGGTAGTCCGAACAAAACTCAATAGCTTCTTCTGCAACATACCTTTGAACAATAGATGCTTCCGGACGATGAGGATTCTTCACGTACCCTTTCAAGATCTTCATGTAGCGCTCAACTGGGTACATCCATCTCAGAAAAACCGGCCCACATAATCTAATATCCCTCACCAAATGAACAATTAAGTGAACCAAATGTCGAAAAAGGAAGGAGGAAAATACATCTCCAATTGGCACAAGATTGTAGCAGCCTCAACTTCCAAGTCATCCAACATACGGGGGTCAACGACTTTGCTACATATAGAATTGAATAATGAGCACAACCGAGTAATGGCATGTCTCACATTTTTTGTAGCAATACCACGAATAGCAACGGGCAGAAGTTGTTGCATTAAGATGTGACAATCATGAGACTTCAAGCCAACCAATTTAAGATCACTAGAGACAAGCCTCTTCATATTTGAAGAGTAACCATGTGGAACTTTGATGCCCTGAAGACACCCGCAGAAACTTTGTCTCTCTTTTTTTGACAAAGTATGACATGCTGGCGGCAAATAAGTCCGCTTACCATCCTCAACAACTGGAGCTAACTGCTCTCGTATACCCATAGCAACGAGGTCGAGACGAGCATTCACACCATCGTTTGTCTTGCCCTGAATGTTGAGGAAAGTCCCGATCACACTATCACACACATTTTTCTCCACATGCATCACATCAATGCAGTGTCTGACATCAAGCTTGCGCCAGTATGGAAGATCAAAAAATATCGACCTCTTCTTCCATATGTTTTTCTCAACAGCTTTACCTTTCTTTTTGGACTTGCCGAATATAACATCGATGTCCTTTACCCTCTGATAAACCTGCTCTCCAATTAAGGCCACCTGCTTTTCTTCGTCTCTTGGCATCCATTAAAAGCTTTTTTCATCTTACGATATGGGTGATCACGCCTAAGAAATCTCCGATGCCCAAGGTAAACTGTCTTCTTTCCATGATGCAACCGAGTGTAGCATTTGCCTTCTTCACATATAGGGCATGCTTTATGCCCCTTGACACTGCATCTTGACAAGTTACCGTATGCTTTGAAAAGTCGTTGATGGTGCAAAATAACATGGCACGAAGCTTGAAAGTCTCATGAGAATACCCATCAACTACATCAACACCTTCCACCCACAACGTTTTCAAGTCTTCAATCAAGGGACCTAGATAAACATCTAAGTCATTTCCCGGTTGCTTTGGGCCCGAAATCATCATAGACAACATCATGTATTTGCGTTTCATGCACAACCAAGGGGGCATGTTGTAAATCACCAACAGAACAGGCCATGAACTATGAATACTACTCATGTTACCATAAGGATTCATTCCATCCGTAGCAAGTCCAAGCCTTAGGTTTCTTGGCTCATCGGCGAAATCCGAAAACATAGTATCGATATTTTTCCATTGAATAGAATCAGCAGGATGACGAACCTTTCCATCACGTTTCCTCTCATCATTATGCCATCTAAGATTCTTCGCATCTTTCCCATTGGCAAACAATCGCTTGAACCTTGGAATTATTGGAAGATACCACAACACCTTCGCAGGAGGACCCTTTTTTCTCACATCATCAACATCATCATCATCATCACCACCCTTCACTTTGTATCGTGATAACCCACATTTGGGGCAATCGTGTTTGCCTTCATGAACACCGTTGTACAATATGCAATCATTAGGGCATGCGTGTATCTTCTTATACTCCATACCCATAGGACACAATACCTTCTTGGCCTCATAGTTACGGTCAGGCAATGTGTTGTCCTCCGAAAGCAAGTCTTTCAACACTTCAAGCAATTCCGTGAAGCTTTTATCACTCCAACCATTTCTCGCCTTCACACAAACCAATTTTAGCACCGCCGACAACCGTGTATGAGTAGTACACCCTGGATATAAAGGCTTATCCGCATCACCGCACAACCTATCATACACATGCGCTCGATGAAAAGATTCTTGTCCAATATCACGGATCATGTCCTCTACTCGATCATCCTCCATATCTACGTCAACGTCCTCACTTTGGGAGACACTCGCCGTATTACTACTCAACAACATATCACCATGCCATATCCATCTTGTATAACTCAAGCAAATCCCTTCACAAATCAAATGAGTACGTATATCCTTCACCGTATATTTCCTCGTATTCAAACACTTGACA
Organism: Sophora flavescens; assembly: GCA_030762895.1. Lineage (NCBI taxonomy): Eukaryota > Viridiplantae > Streptophyta > Magnoliopsida > Fabales > Fabaceae > Sophora > Sophora flavescens. The sequence goes on from CM061065.1 coordinate 1,674,820, forward strand.
CAAGGACAACATAACATTCCATTACTATTAGGAACATTCCTTTGAGCAAATTCTATAAATTCTCCCACCCCCTTCAAATACTCAGCACTAGTACGCTTACAAACCATCCAACTACGATCCATAACTAGATAGGTCCTGTAGATATACAAAACATATATATATCCAATATAAGGACAATACGAGAGATTGAAAACTATAGTTTTTAAAGATTAATTGCCAAGAACTGGTCACGGCCTGGCAGTGATGTCCATCACGGCCGTAACGTGCAACCGAATGCAGACCATGCCATCACAGCGGAACCGATCACGCCTAGCCGTGATTAGCATCACTACCGTGACGTATCAACCAGCAGACCAACATGCACTCAAAACCAAAAACAGAGACGTACATTCCAAACAAATCAAACTCACGGTTTCAAGTTTCAACTACCGAGACTACAGTTTCAACATACACTCAAAACCAAAAATACAAAAATGTGCCCTAAATACTCACCGAGAAATAGGTGCTCGCGTGGTGGTGGGGAGGGGAGCTCGAGTGGTGGCCAACGTTCGATGTGGTTACCGAGAGCGGAGGGACAAGGAGAGTTAGTGCGCGGGAAGGGGAAAGAGAGATGTACGTCAAGCTATTGCAAAGAATGAATGGAAAGACAGAGTTAGGGTTAATAGTGTACCTCACGATGGTGGCGAAGAAGCCCTCGCGGTGGTTGCGGTGGAGATGAGCTCGCGATTAGGGTTCTGGGCTGGGTGAGAGTGAGAGTGAGGGTTGAGAGTAATTTAGGGTTGAGCGTGATGAAAAGAGAAAAGAGACGACGTCAGCAGCGAAGTGCAGAAGGCGCGCGGGTGTAAACATAAAACAACATTTAACGCCGGGTTGTATTAAACAACCGACGTTAAAATTAATTTTTTAACGCGGTTTTATTAACAATCGACGTTAAATATTAATATTTTTAAAAAACACTTTTAACGCCACTGGTTGAATACAATCGATGTTAAAAGTGTTGTCTGTATATAAAGTAACATACTTACATAATGAGTCTATAATACGCCTCTTCTTTTCCTCTATATTTCTATTCCTTCACAAAATGGCTCAGAGACTCGTGTTAATTGAGTGACAACAGGGCATTTCAGATAGCTAGGGATATAGGATTATTTACGTCAGCTATTTATTTAACTGAAGTAAAAATCACACTTTTAACGTCAATTGTATAAACAACAGACATTAAAAATAAATATTTTTTATTTTAAAAACACTTTTAACTTCAGTTTTATTCAACAACTGACGTTAACAGACCTGTGTGACAACAGGGCATTTCAGATAGGGATATAGGCTGAAGTAAAAATCACACTTTAACGTCGGTTGTATAAACAACTGACGTTAAAAATAAATATTTTTTATTTTAAAAACGCTTTTTACGTCAGTTTTACTCAACAACTGACGTTAAAAGTGTATCTTCCTACTCCTTCTGACGTTTTCTTTTCTGCACATTTATAATATATGACTGCCAGGCCAACTCCCAATGCGCCTTGGAACCTAATGCTCTTAATGATCAATTTAATTTTTTAGCAACTTACGACGCCTAGTAACTTCATCCCCTAATCCTTTAAATAGCTTCCTTCCTTCCTTTAATTTTTCTGCTTCACAATATGGCCCTGCCATGGAGATTAACTTCATCACTCTTTCTTCCTATACCTAGACTTAAAGGTCTCTGTCTTAATGGTCAAAACAACCTCTGAGGTTGTGTGAATCACGTAACATGGATGGTAAGGTTGGGTGAATCACGTAATGTGATTTGCACACACCATCATCCTTCGGGAGAATCGGCGACTACGCTTCCAAAACCTCGGCTTTGGAACCAAGTGGTCTGTTCCAAGAATATTGCTTTGAAACAGATCGAGTGCACCCTTCACTCTGCCGCGGCTCCAAAGTGACTGTGGATTCAGATGGAGCATCGACTTCAAATGAGGGAGGGCATGCATTCAATGTTGGAGATTCTGAGCACAGGACTGAGAAGAAAATGATGTTGAAGCAGAAACTTTTTTATATTTTAGTGCTATATATCTTGCGGAAATTTTTTATCTTTTAAACATGTAATTGTAACTTATGAATCGCTTCAATAAGAAGAATCAATGTTGGAGATTCTGATCAGCACAGGACTGAGAAGAAAATGATGTTGAAGCAGAAACTTTTTTAATTTTAGTGCTATATATCTTTCGGAAATTTTTTTATCTTTTAAACATGTAATTGTAACTTATGAATCGCTTCAATGAGATACGATTTGATTATACATATATAACTTGTTTTATGTTAAGTGTTTATTTATTTTAATTTGCACAAGAATTTGTTAATTTACTAATTCAAGCTAATTAATTAAGATTAAAAATAAACTTTTTTTAAGAAAAAGATTAGAAATAAACTGCACTATATGGAGTGATGATCTGCGTTAAGAGTGACAACACTGAGATGACAACGAAAGAAAGATAAGAATGAGTTGATTATTTACGCCGCTTATTTATTTAATCAAGTAAAAATCACACTTATAACGCCAGGTTTATAAACAATCGACGTTAAAAGTTTTAATAATTTCTTCCAAAACACTTTTAACGCCGGTTCATTAAACAACCGACGCAAATAGTGATTTTATATTTACAAAATCACCATCGCCTCACTTTTAACGTCAGTCCTTAAAACAACTGACGTTAACAGTGAATTAATTATTTACAAAACTGCCACCGCCCCCTTTTTAACGTCTAGTTTTTGGTTAACTGACGTAAACCTTTACCGTCTAATGTATATTTTCCACTAGTGTTAAGAAGACTCAAGACATGGCAAGCTTAAGGGATTCAATCAACTTTGCACAAATTCAAGCAATTTCATTAAAACAGTTTTCTTCAATGTTCCCCCCTTTCAAACAAAGCAATCCCCACATTCATTTATTCTAAACAATTGAGAATTTCATCATTCAAGCAATCATTAATCTAAGCAGGGGATCCATGTTGCACACAAAAGAGAGATCACCAAATTCAAACAACTGCCTTCCTCACAAGGGCATTTAGTGTTCACTCAATCGCTCAGTTTTTGTCAGGCTAACAACAATTCACTCAATTTCACTCTTAAAAGCACTTCCCATGAATTTGATTTTCATCTCAAAATGGTTCCCACGGAAAACATGCATGCAACATCAAAAGGTCTTTTATGGGTTGTAATGGGGCCTGGCTAAGGGTAGGATATACAAAGGTACTAGGCTTAAGTCCCTAGGAACTAAGAGAGCATGAAACATTTTTATACATTGAATTTCCACTCAAGTTCCTTTCTTCATTTTTCTTTATGCTTTGGGTGACTACAGCCATTTCTTCTAATACTTTTATTTTTATCATTTTTACACTTTTTTTTTCTTTTTCTTTTTTTTTATTTCTTTTTTTTTTTTCTGCTTTTTTTTTCCAACCTTTTTATTATATTTTTTTTCTTTTTCTCAATCCCAAACAACACATCATATCCTTGTAGCCACCCCAAACTTAGTTTCTTGCAAACCTTCTCTTGCTAAGATTTCATGCTCTCCTAATCCTAAGATCGGGTTAACATGGTTTTCCAGATTTTAGGCTCATAACATAGGGTTGTCAAGAATTAACAGTCTAATTAGGCTCAAAAGGGCTAACTATGGAACACGCATTAGGGATGGTTATTTTTAAGCTAAGTAGTTATTTACAAAGAAAATGCCTAAATCATTTGATGCAAACACATAAACATGCAAACCATTAAGAGATTCAAGCAAATTCGGGAAAGTGCAACTTGAAAGTGATTCTCACAGTTTAAAACATGTTGGAGGCTCAAATCCTCACCTGGACATTTTTGCAAATTGTTTGACAGATATTCTATCCCTAGTGTGTGCTTCCTATCACCCCAAACTTATCATAAATCATGCAATCATAACAAAATATCTCAAAGTTCAGTTTTCAATTTCACATGGGGATCACTTTTCAAAAAAAAATTCAACCTAGGGGGAATTAGTCAACAAATAACATGCAATCCATCTGTGCAAAATTCAATCAAATCCAATAAACTTGCCAACACAAGACTCAACACACATATACTCCTGATCTTCTCAAATTATTCAGGAGCTTTATTGAAAACAAAACAGAAATAAAGCAAGGCAAAGCAGAAACTAACAAGAAAATGAAATTAAACTAAGGAGAAAGGGTTTAAGAAAACTCATTGGGGGTGATTCCACCAGGATCCCACTGTCTGTGATACAGTGGCCACGGAATGCCCAAAGTGCAGTATGATCCTCCCGGATCCCATGGCCTACAGCATAAGTATGAGAGCGGGCGCCTGATAATCGTGGTAACTCCGCCAAGTGCGGCTCTCACTCCCCTTCGGGTCACAGTTGACCTCTTTGTCAACCTTGTCAATAAAGTCCTCCCAATAAAAGTGGGGTTCAGTCTCTTGGACTGGTCATAGTGTCTTCATATCCAAGGGTGCAAGATCCAGAGGTTTGAACTCCATCACTGGTTGTTCCACAGTGGGAGGTGGCTGCTCAATGGATGGTACATTTGGAGTAGCCATGATGTCAAGAACTTCGGCTGAACAGACAGCTTCACTCTCACTATCACCCTGCAAAGTTGAATCAAGAAACTCAGCACAAACAGCACACGGGTTAGTGTCAGTACAGTCAGTACATGAATAAATACCATCAAAACCAGAAATAAATGGAAAATCAGAATCAGAAAAGGCTCGAAAGTCTGGAAATTCAGCACAAAGTTCATCCATACTAAGATTCACAACCAGAAAAGCAGCCAAGACTAATTCAGTAATGCAAAAGGTTTTTTTTTTTTTTTTTGTAATTTTCTATTAATAACAAACAAGAGTCCCCGACAACGGCGTCAATTTTTGGTCGCGCTGTCGCGCACGCGCCAAAAAGCGAGCGGTTTGTAAAAATGTAGTTATAGGGAGCGACAACTCGAGTATCGTCTCACAAGGACTCTTGGGTTGTTGTTAACAGAAAAAGTCAGAATTGGGGGGGTTTTAGATTGAAATCAAATAAAGAAAACAAAACAAAAGCAGAGAAATAAAAACAAAGCAGTTAAAGAGATTATCAAATAAACTAAAGACAATTAACCTACTGTTCTCGGTTTCCCACTATCATTGGTTCATGTAAATTCCAAGCCCTAAGCAGATCCTAAACCCTTTTCGATTGTAGCATCAATTAACAAGCGAAATCAATACTACGAGACATATGTTCCTATTCCCGAATTAAGCAAACGGGGTGAAGCACTCATGAACTAAGCGAACATGAACGAACACACGCGAATTAAGCAAACGCGATTAAGTATAGGAACACACAATCATCGAAATAAATCAACACAACACTATACACTCCTGAATTAAGCAAACAGAAATATATAGCATAGCATTGAAAAGGAAAAAGCAAATAAAACAGGAATTACAGAACCTCAAGTCTGAATAGAAACCGATTACAGTAGACTAATCCTAGGAGACTAGCTCTCCATTCCTAATTTCGCAGCTATCTAAACTAAAAGAAAACAAAAGATGATAAGATCCCCTTGCTCTGTCCTAGAACAGACTTATATACAGCTTCTGATTTCCGCGGACTCGCGAAGCGAACACTGTCTCGCGCGGCGAATCTCTGCAACGTTTGGTCTTCTCGCGAGGCGAAGTACGGCTCGCGTGGCGAGGAATGGAAAAGTCATGGCTTCTAGTCTTCAGTCTCGCGAGGCGAGTAATGGATTCGCGGGGCGAGACAGAAAGGATTGCAAATTCAGGAACAGTCACGCTTCAGGTTCGCAAGGCGAATGCCTTCTCGCGGGGCAAAAAATCCCAGAATTATTTCTTTTTATTAACCTGCAAACAGGAAATAGAATAAGTGCTTTATTTGACTCTAAATCAACTAAATTAACTTAAAAATACTTTACAGACTCAAAATGCTGCTTAAAGACAATCAAGTCTAATTTGGGCGAAAATGAGATATAATTAGCACAAAACGACGGTCATACTAGTCATAAAACTAGATGAGCCAGAGGCTGATCAATTTCCCATCGGTCTCCAAGTACACGACTCGAGCACGGTGAGAATCACCGCGATCAAGGATGCATTAGGAGAACAAAAGGAAATGCATCAGACCGAGATTTCAACAAGTATATAAGGCATTTGAACATGGAAATGACTATTGTACGAGTGTGAAAAAGGTTTTTTCTCAAATTGTCCCACTTGGACAATTCAAGATTCAATACAATGAGCATGCGTACCCTGAGAAGCTACGCATGCTCATTAATATTGAATCTCAAATAGGAAACTAAGGCTTTCGTAACTTAATAATTAACTCTAGCAGAAAATAAAACCATTGACTTATCGATTTTGTTTGGGATGTTTTTCAAAATCATGAATCAACTCTCTCAAAACTTAAAATATATAGGTGAAGGCACATGAGTAACTTCATTTAGCATTCATAATGTACATGTACATTTTTCAGATATTTGGCGTTGTTTCATTAATTGTTAGATGCTGAATTAAAACCTTAACCTATAAAATACATGTACAAAATGGAAAACATAATAAAGATCAAACACAAGGGATGGTTCAAAAGCATGAGCTTTACATTGCCTATGAGAATCTAGAAAGTTGGCAAATCTATTTTTCAAGTCACCGCACACAAGGGATCAAGTTTGGTTTTCTATTGGTTCTATCCAAGATTCCATGTGATTACTACCCCCTCCAGCTCTCATATAAAAATATCAGTTTCAGCATGCTTTGTGCTAAAAAGAAGTGTGTAACAAGGAAACAACACAAAAACAAGCCTAACAAGTTTTAACAAGTTCTCTAATTTGTTAGTATCAATACCAGTATAATAATACTTGAAAATTCAGCATTTTTAAACAAACAAGCATAACAAGTGTTCACAAGTTCTCTTATTTTTTAGTATCAAGACCAGTATAATAATACTTGAAAATTGAGCATTTTTTAATCAATAGTGAATACAGTTATGTTGCATAAAATCAAAATAATGAAAATAAAAAAATGCACACTTGCTACATTCACAGTAGCATCATCATCTCTTTAGTTTCTGTCAAGTACATTTTCAAGCAGCTATATTCACAAGCACCAAGCTTGATCAAAATGAAATAAAAAAATACATTCAAAGAGGGTTTACAATAGCAGTAAAATACCCCCAATTTAAGAGCATTTACCAATCACTAGTGCCTTGAATAGGTAAATCAATCAATAAAGTCTAGAAAAGCTATGAAGTGTCATACAATCAATAAATCAATCAATAATCATGTTTCATACTATCAATGGACCAAGTATTTTGATTAATGGTCTACTTGTTTAAGATTGGGAAATAGTGTGATTGTTGATTACTTGAGACATAATCATTAATCATTCTCTAAACCCTAACCTGAGACAAAACTGATCAGAGGAGACTGTGGGGGTGGTGGCCGCATGAACAGAGCCCCTTGAGATGGTGGTGGTGGTCGGAGGAGGAGATGGCAGTACCTGAGAGAGACATAGAGAGAGAAACTTAGACAGAGAGAGAGAACCGAGCAAGAGAGAGCGCGAGACAGAGAGAGATAGAGGGGAGAAGAAGAGAGCTTACCTATGAAAGAGGAGTATGGTGGTGGTGGTGGTGGTCGGAGGAGGAGGATGAGAGAGAAGCTGAGAAATGGAGAGAGAGAGGGAGACAGAGAGATAGGGGATGGAGAGAGATGGAGAAGATGAGAGCTTGCCGGAGGAGAGGGGATGATGGCGGTGGCTCGAGGCGTCCTGTGGTGGCCGGAGCTCGCGAGACGAAGAGAGAAACGGTGAGAGAGAAGGAGATTCGGGCGAAAGTGAGGAAGAAAGGGGGTTCTGTTGGGTTTAGGGATTTTATTTTTAGCGACCGAATTATTCGGTCGCTAAATGGGTTAATTTGAAATTTGAAATTTGAAATCATAAATTTAGTGACCGATTTAAAATTGGTCGCTAACACGCTCTATTTTAATTTTTTTACGCGTCGTTTAACGACCGAATTAATATCGATCGCAAATATAAATAAAATTTAACCGTTGTATTTAACTCGATCGCCATTTCGGTCTCTAAAAAGTCAGCAAGTTTTGACTTTTACTTTCCTTTATTTAGCGACCGAAATAGCGATCGATAACTCTGCTACGCTCTATTTTGGTCGCAGTATCAACTATAACCAGTGTTTCATATAGATCCTACAATCGATCGCCATTTCGGTCGCAAACAACAACCAACAAATTCGGTCACTATTTTCGATCGCTAAATAATCTTTTTTTTTATAGTGGATTATTTGTTTATAATATTTGGTGAAAAAATAAATAATATTTATTTTTTATTATATATAATTTTTGTAACATTAGAATATTTTTTGGTTAAAAAAAAACATTAGAATTTTTTTATATAGCAAATCACTTAAGTTATTTGTTTATATTAATAGTATTGGATGGCTTTGCTTAACATTAAAACTTGTTAAAATGATTATTTTTTTATATTTTGTCATCAGTTTTTTCTATTATAAAAAATTAAATAATTTTGTTACATTTTTTTATGTATATACGATGAAGAAAAGTTTGATGCATTGCTTTGAGGCATGGGGGCGTGTCCATGACGCTGAAGCAATGGACCTTAAAATTATGCTGAAGCAATGGGGCTTAAAAAATTACGTGAAGAGCAGGATCATCACCAGAGACTATTACGAGAAATATAGGAACAATAAAAACAAATTTAAGCAAACCGTTGGGTTCCCAGTTGTATAAAAAATAGCTTAAATGAGGGTAAAAAGCTTTTTTAAGAAATTTTTTTTGATACCCAAATATCTCTGTTTTTTCATCAAACAGCTTAATTGCAATAAAATAGCTGAATGCTAAAATAAAAAAAAAAAAACTTTACCAAACAAGCACTTTGTGTTTTTTTCCTCTTGCTAAACATAAGACTATTTTATTATCTAGAAAGACAATGATTGATCATGGTGCACGCATGGGGAAGTGGGTTTAACTAACTCAATAATTCTTCTGCATAAATGATGAAGGTGCTTTTTTTTTTTTTTTAGAAAAAAAGTTAAGAAATCTTGTTAGCGATCAAAACAACAATATAAGAAAGAACATGATAGAAAATACTGGAACCAGCAGTGAAAAATGACGAAGGTGCTGAAGGCCAAAGAAAAAGAACTATACTGATGAGGGTTGGCAATGTAATATTGGAACACTATGATCTATTTTTCGATTTTAAAACATTCTACGCATTTATAAACAAAATAGATAAATTCTTGTAATTAAATACAATAAGGATATAATTTTGATAATAACGTGAATGTTTTTTCTTTTCAAAAAGGGATATATATGTAATTTTAATTACGATCCGTTTATATATAAAAAAAGGGATATGTATGCTTCAAAATCGAATATAAATAGAAAATGAGCTTAAATGAATTAATAAATGATTATGACAATGGAGAAAAGGTGGGTGAGGGAATAAAGGTAAGGGGCCCAGTTGCCTCCAAAACGACGGGCACCCACGTCGGATTAAGGGTAACTGACAAATATGGTACCTTCAATTGTTGCCCCATTTCAAGATTTCCTAAATCTTCTTGTCTCACTGTTTCTATCTTATGATGCAAAATTATGGGACAATTCCTCTCCATCACCATTCGTTCCCCTTGTATACTCAAAATCACAAGTATAACAATATCACAAGTATAACAATATCACAATTCATGACCATTTCCATTTTCATTTGCCACATCTTATATCTTCTTATATATTTCTTTTCAAAAATATTCGTATTATTAAATATATACAATATTTTTATTTATAATAAAAAGAAGAATTGATAAGTCAATGTTATAAGGGGATTTGAAATTAGGATTTAATTGGTATGTACTTTTATTATAAAAGTTTTTTTTTTGATTCTATCAACTAATTATAAATTGTTATCGTTAAAAATATTCGACTCTTATTATAATTTGCTCAAAAATGACAAATAAAATGTTTTGTAATAATTAATTTGATAATATATAATTTACATTGATAGAAGTATATAAAAGACAAACTCTTAAAATTATTCCACTTTTCCTTCATATCCAAAACAGATTTGGGTAAGTGGCCCATGAAAAGGTAATGAATGGAGGAGAAGGAATAAATAATGCAAAGGTTTTCAATAATTCTAATTAGATTTTTGAGTCTGCCCCTTGACGGGAAAATAAAGAAATTAGCAAATTGAAAAATATACACAGTCACTCCCCAATTAACGAAACATCAGTAATGATGTGCTCTGACGGTGCAATTGGAATCAATAAATAAATGATTTATTTTTAGATGATATAGGCTCAGTAAAAACTAACCCCAACGAATAAGTTAGTTGATAACGGATAGTGGATAAACTAACGGATAGCGAATTAGTTAGCGGATTAGATTTGAAGTGTTTGATAAAATTAGCGGTTGAATTAGTTGATAAATGTAAAATGACATAAAAATATATATTTACAATTTTATATAAATTATATGTATATATATATTATTTATTTTAAAATAACGATCACTTTAAATAACTTAATTTATTTTAAATTATTTATCGTTTAAAAAATTTAAATTTAAATTTTTAATTTTAATTTTAATTTAGTTTTACTTATTTTTAATAAATAAAATGGAATAATAAAAATAAAATTATATACTGATTTGATTTTTATATAAATTTTATTTTTTATAGATAAAAATATATTTTCTAATTTTTTATCTTAAATATAAATTTAAACAGTGAAATTAATTCTTTTTTATATACTATGTTAAATGATTAGTATTTTATTTTATAATTAAGGATAAGTGATGAATTTAATTAAGATAATATGGATAAAAATGGAAGAAAAAATGATACGCTATACCCTATAAGTTATAAGCTATAATAGTATAAAGCTCAAATCTTTCTTGAAAGAGCGTATGAGAAAAAACACTATATACTAAATGAAAAACGCGATATCGTTAATTTTAAAAACGTCTATCAAATGAGACTACTTTTCCATCCATTATACGTTATCCTCTAAACACTAACGGATTTGACAAACCAAACTATGCTATAGTATATAACTAATAATTAATTTAAAACAGAAGAAGCTCAAGCAATAAAAGATGATGGCACAATGGTAAAAGTGGGGAAACAAAAGGGGTGGTCGTGGAATATGGAAAAGGGAAGAAGAAAAATGGTTGAGTGAGTAGCGGAAACGTGGGACGGTTGAGATTGTTGTTAAACTGGAGCCTCAAACATTGACAATTGAAGAAGCCTAATTCCGTATGGAGAAGGGAAACTTCTTGTCCTTTTAAAAAAAATACCTAATTGGACATTGGAAATTGGAAAATCAACAAAGCATAAAAATAAAAGAATAGAGTGATGTTTTTATATGAGAATGAAAGAAGCATATGAATGATCATAATTATGTGACTTTTTTAAATACTTCCTTCTTTCTTTATCTTAGATGCTTTAAGGTATTTTAGTATAAGTATATATAAATTAATTATTTCTTAATTTATGTATAGAAATCTTAAAATATCAAAAATAATGAACGGAGGGAGCATGCTTTAATGACTTTGATTTTCACATCTTACTTTCATATAATTTTTTTTCACTTATACCCCTTATATATATAACCTTGATAACATATATTTAAAATACAATTTGAAAAAAAAGGAAGATGTGATTCTAATACAATTAAATCAATTTTTTTTTTAAAAAAATTCACCATAATTTTGCATATGAAAATAAGTTGAGATGTGATTCCCACAAGCAAAATATTGTGAGCCCACTTGCATACACATAAGTAGGGGAAAAGGGTTTCGTATGCCACATTGCGGCTCAGATTTTTTTCCAGTTCCAGCTTCATACCCTCTCTCTTGTTAGAGGGTCAAAGGCGTTTGCGTGTGGGCATTGTCATGGGAGCTTTAAAGGAGTACAAGAGAAACGTCAAAGACTGCGATTATTGTGTTTTGAGTAAAAAAATGTTATTCAGTGGAAGGAGCTGGGTGTGGAAAACACGGTCCGATCCTAAAAAATCGATAATGTTCGAGTCAGGTCTATTTTTACTTCGTAGAAAAGAAAGGATGAACTCACGTTTCATTCAATGATCCGATATCAGATCGGAGATGGATTCAGGTTGACTTTCGAGTTATCCAACCCGTCTCATATAATAAAAATTTACTTTTATTTGTATCTTTTTCTAACTTACGTTTCACGTTTGGTATATTTTGTGACTTCATAATATTGAAAGAATCTTATTTGATGAAAGTATCATATTTTTAACAATGTGACTTTAGTAAAACAGGCATCAAGGAAGCAACCAGCAAAATAATCTATTTGTCGATATTTTGTAACATCCAATTTTGGATCTATTTGATGACGAGATCAATTGGTAGCTTTTAGATAATATATTTTACCGATATTTTAGGTTATAAAAAAATAACATTTTTTCTTACTTATAGAAATTTAGTTGGTAAAGAATCTAATTAATTTCGGATCAACTCGGTCCTGTCCCATTTAGACTCGTTCTTAAACCAACGCATATGATCATGTTCGTTCGGATCTTGGGATGAGCTCGAATTCAAAGAATTGACCCTATCAATATTTAGGGCCGGATAAGGAACAAACAAAACTATCTCAACCCATCCTACGCTCACCCCTAGAAGGAGCATAAATCCTTTGAGTATGTATGATATTTAAAATAAGTTTTTAATTATTTATTGAATGTTGCCTTTTTATAGGATCAAAGTAATATATACATTATCAACAAAAAAAAAAAGTGGCACATATTGACATTATAAAAGTTGTACGCTTACGTCAATAATATTTTGATATGTGTATTTTTGTTTTAATAATTAAGATAAATATATAATAATAATGTTGATTTATTGAGATATTATTATATGTCACTATAAAATTCTTTTACACTATCAGTGTAAAAAAATTAAACTTTTCAGATTTGAGTATGCATAGCTAGTATCTTTTCTTTTCCTTTTTTTTTTTTATTATTATTATTATACTTTGGTGTTTGAATATTCACATTTTTTTTGGAGGTTGCTCTCTTTACAAGCATCTTCATCTCTTACCTCCTGCTATCATGTTCACATTATGTTAATTCTCTCTGTTTTTTTTTTTTTTGGTTGGGGAGGAGTTGGAGAATGGTACAAACATAAAGGAGGAGAATTTATTTTAAAAGGCCCCGCGTCTAATGCTTGTAAAAACAGAAAATGTATTGCTATCATACATTTGAAATTCTATCTTATGGTAAAGACATCAATAGAGAAATGAGAAGTACAAGAAAACAATCCTTAACTAATATCTAATTATCTCCCTTTGTTTTTTGGATAAATTAATATATGTCATTAAGACATCGTTTAGGATGGCCCGACACGTGAATTAATATTGCTCGTTTTTAGCATTCAAGTAACAAATATAATTAGTAGCACCTCATCTCATCTCATTTAGCTGAAAAGAGGTTTAAAGTGCAAACAAAGTAAATGGAGAAACTGATGTTGAGGACGAAACGGTGCGTGCATACACATCACCCTTTACGTCAATCATTGACGCATGATGCCCTGTTTTACGTTTCAGATGAAATCTTCTTTAGGCAGCATCATTAGCTATGTTTGAAAGTCCATTGTTATCAAAACCTATCATCAACTTCAGTGGTACGCAAATCATAGGGATTATTATGGACTCATTGAACTTGTGACTGGGTTATACTTTTCTCACTTTCATAAGGATTGGGAATACACCATTTGCACCATGTGTAATCAAAAAGTCATCTAGGTTAATGATGGACCTTTTGATCATCCCTTTTTGTGAGTTTCGCCGTTTATACCTTTTTTTTTTTTATGTCCACTCCAGGATTTCGCTTTTGTATAATGTAATATTATTATTTTGAAAAAAAAAGTAAAGTAGAATACTAATCAATCAAGAAAATCAATTTTTTCTACTGAAAACTTGTATATTTATTATCTTTTGACAAATAACTTATTATTTAATTTTTTCATAAAAAATTACTATTCTATAATTTATCAACCAGCAGTCTAAATTAGTAAAACCCAAAAGTGAATACTAGAAATATCGATTATGTGTATAAAATATATTTTGAGTGAGTTTCAATCAAGAGTGGAGGCAGTCTCATTTATATAATATAAATTTGTTTCATACGTATATAGATTGTAGTTTTTTATAAGCCCATTGATATTTACGTTGATGTGAAGTAGAATAAAGTACATCATGTATGCCTTATTTTCTTTGAAATAAATAAGACTGCAAGTAACCGATGTCCAATGAACACAGTTTCTGGAACTAGGGGGTTATATAAATTCAAAACTCTCCATAGATTTCAAAGTTGACCCTGGTATTATTTATTTTCAATTATAATGTTCGACGCATAGAGATGCCTTGAGAGTGGTCCTTTGCTTTTGTGATTGGCCACTTGAAAATAAGCAAGTTCCTTGATTTTGAAGGCAAATATTTGTCAACCCGGAAAGCCAAACTTTGCAAAAAGGCAAAGGAATAAGATAGCTGCGAAAAATTATAACACATATCATCTCATTTTTGTGATTTAAAAATCAATTACATGACTAGTTAATAATTTTTTCATAAGACGTTGTACATAGTGGATGTCATGTTGTTGTAGCTGTACTTGTAAGAAGCTAGCTGTCCTTGTCCCAAGTTAATTTACTTGTTTCATCACGGAAATTTATTTATTAATTAATCATCACATGTATGTATATGAGTATCATCCCTGTAACCGCAAGGATGCGTTGCATTCATATCCCTAACATCTCCACTTCAAAACCCATTTGGGTCTTTTTCTCTCTCCCATCACAAGAAACCAAACGAATCCTAAGTAAGTGGCTTTGCAATTACCAATTAAATAATTAATTGGTGTGTTTCAGCCGTCTATTAAGCCTCACAATTTTGAATTAAAATTGGATAGGTCCGATGCGTGCTTTGGATCATTAATCCCACTCACACTTGTTTTGTTTTAATTGAATTTAATCAATAATTATAATTATGACACAAATGAGTAGAGTAGTCCAGTGGTTTTAAGCTTCAGGACACAGTACGAGAAAACGTACAATGTTAAGAGGGAAGTGGTGGTGGCTAGGGAGAAATAAAAGTAACTTTAGCCTTTAGCAGATTCTCTTTTCTCTTTTCTCCCAACCAAGCCTTGCAGTAATGCAGCAGCTACAAAGAAACTTCCTAAAAAGGAACATTTAAGTGTAACAAAGAAAGAGATGAGGGAGTGTCTTTTTGGGCATGTGAGTCCTCCTCTTTGATATCATCAATGATCAATCACCAACCTTTCTTACAATTTACAAAAAACAACAATGCTAGTGTACCAGTGTCTTTAATCCAAAAACAACCCATTCTACGAAACTTACAAGGTACAGATTCCAATTTCTCCAACCAAATTACATCCATCCTCCAACTTTATTCCTCATTTATCACCCTGGTAGCGTAACCGTGAAGACAACGAAATTCAACTAAAGTCACTCAGTGACGACACCTCATTCTGCATAACTATAATGCCACTGCCCTACTATTACTACTCTAATCTAACTCCTACAACTCACTATTTTACTTTCTACAATATCCAAATATATGAAATCTCTGCATATCATTATCTCTCACACGGGATTTCCTTTTTAACATTTCTAGCTGTCAACAAGTCAAGTAATAATTTATCTAAATCAATCCTAGTAATATCCTTTTTTTCAACAATCTACTCACTGATAGAGAATAAAATCCATGCGATTTAATGAATTTCACATAAAATTTATCTAATAATAAAAAAAAATATTAAAAAGAATATGTTGCTAATATTATTAGTTATCTAAGTAAATGAATACGAATTTAGATTAACATATCGACTCAATTTTTTATTTTTATTTTTATAAAAAAACCAACACCCGGTCTTTTAAGATGAAAGGCAACCTGGCTCACTTCTGAATTGTTGCCGCATGCACAGGCCCACCATGGATAAATTGTCAGGGTAATGTGAACCAACCGTATCTACTGTTCAGGCCCAACATTTAGCGGCCCTAAATCTTAAGGGGTTTGCCGGGAAAAAGATCCCGAGCTTTTGCTCCAATACTCGCCTAAAAGACTCAGATGTGGTCTACCACACAAGTTTTTTTTAGAAAGATCTGCCACTGAAGTTAGACACTACAAGGAGAAGCTTTTAAAACCAATTTAGGGTGCGTTTGGGTAAACAACTTAATTAAGAGCTTATCACATAAGACCTTATCGCATGAGAGCTTATGCCATAAGCGCTTAAAGAAAGAAAAAGAAAGAAAGGGGCATGAGAGGATTCGAATAGTGAAAAACACGGAGAGTGTGTTTAGTGCATAAGCTCTTATGATAATTCTATAAGCTTCTCCCAGTGACTTATGAAAATAAGTCAAAAACTCCTTATGAGATGACATAAGTTATTTTTATAAGCTCTGCCAAACGCACTGCATGAGAGCTTATGTCATCAGATAAGTCAAAAGGAGATTAGATAAACTCTTCCAAACGCCACCTTAGTGTGCACACCTTTAACCCTTTGTTAGACATTAACATAGATAATAAAGCAATAACTAAAAAGTTTAGGGAAAATAGAAATTCACACTAAGAAGTTATCTTAGTTCACCCTTAATCTTGAGTCGCGTCCAATCTTTAGTTACCACCAAGATTTTCATTATAATTGATAGTATAAAGTGAGTAATAAATTTTTTTTTTTTGCATAACTAATCTCTTTAGGCTCAGCTTTACAACAAGTATTATTATTGCCCCTTTCATCAGCTAGTCTCTTATGCTCAACACTTAGAAATAGAAAAAGACATGTTTAATTACAACTTGGTAGTCTTTCATAAAACATCAAGAGAGTGAAATAAATGGTAAGCTTCGAAAGACAATGTAATAACTTCTCAAATGTTTAGGAAATAAATAGCCGGAGAAGTAAGCGCAACCCGTTAGAGACATTCTCTAGACTTTGAGCTCTTTAATTTGAATATTGTTTTTTTTTTTGATAAAATTAATTTGAATATTGTTATGATCATCGTAAATGCAAAAGGCCATTTTGATATTCTATTTAATATTCAACAGCGTTGATTTGTACTTCTGTCAAAAGACATTTTCACTTTATTTATGCATTAGAGCTACTTTTATCCTTACGCAGAGATATTTCCCTTTTGGTGCAATTCACAAGCACAATAGATGAAAGCCTTCTTGTAACTTCCTTAAAATAAGATACAACGTTTCCTTCGTAGTACAACTTGCTCGGGGTATTTTACTTTAGTTCTTAGACATTCTTTAGAAGCTTAGCTGGCCATTTCACTAGATGTTTGACTTTAGACGCTTGATTCTCAAACTTATTATGCACTTGTATTGAAGATTGAGAAATTACGAATCCACCAAAATTAGAAAATCGAGTAAAAAACCCCACTCGAAGTAAAGGGTATCAACCAAAGTTGTCTCCCAAAAGTCAATCCAGTAACCCGATCAATCAGGAAAGCAAAATTAAATAGTCGAGGGTGTTGCAAAAGTAAATAACAAACCAAAAATTAGCTATCTAAAATAAAATAAAATAAAATGGTAAAACAATAATAACAACAACCGATCTTAGGTCTTTTTGATAAATCACGAGTTTAACCCATCCTTAAACACTAAAATGTGCATTCAATAGTTAATCTAGCTCTTGGCCTCGAATACCATTTAGAAATAAATGTGACTTGTGATTCCTCTGCGAGAAAATCTCTCCAAATGTGATTAATTAAAGCAAAAAAATTAACCATCCATCTAGTCCAAGATTAAACTGGAAAACATAACGCATTTAAGTTAGACAATTCATCAAACACTTTCAATACATTATATAGATTTTGTACTTTCTTCCTTAAAAACGTGGATAAAGAAGCTGTTCCCGCCCAAATTAGACAAAGGGCTTAATGTAGGTTAGACCCAATTATGATAGGTGAACGACCCAATAAGGGTAAAGACCGTTTTGAATAAGAGGAAAACATCTCGGTCAATCCAAGAAGACGACATCTCGATCGGGACAATACATCTCGATCAGGATAAGAAGACAGCTTTGGAGATTGGGCCAAGGCCCAACTCCTTGAAGATTGAATTATGTTAGACCCACTAAGAAGCCTGTATAAAGAGCCTACCTATCCACAAGCAACACAATCTCTTGACACCCCTAAACCCTAGAACTACGTTAGCATTGATTCCCAACTAATTATTGGGATACGTAGGAGCAGAATTCCATGTTCCATCAGGCTCAATCTATAAAACCGCCATTGCTCCGCCTTAGCCGGAGCTATTGTTTCTATCCGGACGAAATCGAACGAAACAAAAGCTACCATCACAACGAAAACGAAATCCAAATATATTTAAGCTAGCTAATTCAACAATCAAGAGGAGAGAAACAAAAAAGTAGGATTAACATTGAACTTAAACATAATCAGAACAAGATTTTAGACTTATACTTCAAGACATTGTCAAATCCCTAGAATTCATTAAAGGTTCTACACCTTCATGAAAAGAAGGGAAGAAAATAGGGGGAAAAAACAAACACAAAGAAGAAAGAAAGAAGTACAAGAGAGGAAACTCTATCTTAGGAAGGAAAAATGTAGAGGGGATCTAGTCAGATGCTTGGAGACTCAACATTATTCCAATCCTCAAGCCATTGTTACGACACCAGAAAACGATGCAATCAACTCAAAGACACTCTTATCAAGTTTAGCCCAAAGTAAGTTTTTTGCCCAACAAAGACATATCAATTAGCTCCATATCAACAATGAATTGATTAAACTCTAATATTATCTCGCTACTTTCTATTAAGTTTTAAAAATGTCTGATGTACATTTCCCTAAGTTTTAATGAGAACTAAACATTGGTTAATGATTTAATTAACCTTCATATTGGTTGCTAACCTGTCTATCTAGTGTGCAGATTAAAACAATAAGAATCATTTGTATGGCCATATAGGTGACAACCTGTTTGGATAAGCGAAAGTCAACCTGTCTGCTGACTAGGATTATTGACTTTTTGCAAGATACATTTTCAACCTGTCTCTCCACGAGTTCCTACACTCGTCTGAGGTTACTCGTTGAAGAACCGAGGACCTAACAAGCTTTTGTGAGCTGTTCAATCAGAAAGAGACTCGAAGCCTTCTCTCCTACTTAGTCTCACGCTTATCAAGAAAAGTCAGAAATTACTCTCTTAAGCAACCTCAGATATCAGGACCAAAGATCAGTTAAAGAATGCTTAAAACGTGCTTTATTCCCTAGTACCTCTGGTCCTTGCACGAAAAGGGAATTGTACTGAGCAAAGTACAAAAGGCTCTCTGCATAACTCTGATATGACCGTTTCACGATGCATAAAGCCATGATCCTTCGAATTAGAGTACAGCCAACATTCCTATTGCATTAATGACTGCCTATAACGACTCTATTGCATTTAATGAAGTTATACCTGAAGCCAACATCTGAGGGAATGTCTCTAACGGAGACCTTAAATGCTTGAAGACTATAAATACAGAAGTCATTGAAGCTGAAGATATATAGAATACATATAGCATTAAAGAGCCATAACTCTGCGCATTAATATCTTCATTCTTTCATTCTTTATTCTTCAATCATTTGAAGTTATTACACAGGCTTTCCTAAGCTTTACATTTAAACCACTCTCTGAATGTTAGTGAAAGATTTGTCTGTCTGAAGTTGTATTTATTACAAACCAAATTTCTCAAACAAACCTGAGTGAGCCTGAAGAGGCTAGGTGTACTTGTCTTTGAGCCTGAAGAGGCTAGGTGTGCAAACAATACTTGTAGTCTGTAACCTGATCAGTCATAGTGGATAAAAATTGGTGCTGCCAAGAACTGGACGTAGCTCTTTGCTTTAAAGAGTGAACCAGGATAAATAACCGTGTCAATCTCTCTTTCCTTATAAACTCTTTAGTTGCTTTAGTTTTCTTATCCGTTTATCAAGTGGTGTATTTGCCTAAGTAACTGTTAAAATTTCATCAGACATGTCACATGTCTGTCCTGTATCTTTCCACTCGTCAAAATCAAGCTTCTGTATGCAAGAAGTTTTCAACTTTGTTTAAATTCTGATAGACACAATTCAACCACTCTTCTCGTGTTTATAGTTGTCTATTTCACTTTCCTTCTCGTGCAAGAGATTAAAATACTCCTGACTCTGTTAGAGTCTCTAACAAAGCAACATAATCCTTTGTCAAACCCAGTTTTTTTTTTATCATTCTAAGACCATCCCATAATTTTTTGTCTACTAAGTTGCATGCAGAATAAGTATTTACAATATAACACCTTTTATTTTCTTGACCCCAGTCCAGTCAAACCCCAATGAACCCATTCCCATAGAAGAAAAATCAGGCTTTAACTAATTGTTTGAGTTACGTTCCAAATACTCAAAACTCCACCCCTCCTTCCTTCCGCGGAACTGAAAACCATCCATAACCAGACCTTCCCCACAAGCTTTCACACAGCCTCCTACCCACCACCTCCATCTTTATTCCCGAGATAACAAGAATTAAAATTTTCTAAGGATCTGTTTGGGAGTTGGGAGGGGAAAGGACCGGAAGGGAATACTTATACCTAACATTTTCGTTGTATAAGAATCAAATTTACTTTTCAAAGTCCTCCAAAATACTCGGTCAGTTCATTTTGCTACAAGAATTTTCTGTTTTAACTACTAATTTTAGCTGCTAATAAAACTACGAGCTATGCTTAAGTTAATTAACTACCTATTAACTTTATTGTCACTCTATATCTCAATTAACTTCAGTCTTAACGAATGCTGGGCCTTCTTCTATCGGGACAAATGATGCAACAAGCTCCAAAATGCAAAATGGGCCAAAGCAGCTTAATAGGCCCAAATCTCCAAG
Source organism: Sophora flavescens (assembly GCA_030762895.1). Classification (NCBI taxonomy): domain Eukaryota; kingdom Viridiplantae; phylum Streptophyta; class Magnoliopsida; order Fabales; family Fabaceae; genus Sophora; species Sophora flavescens. Next base: position 1,695,739 of record CM061065.1, read on the forward strand.
ACCTCAGCGCAAGACCTAGAAGCCTTCGTGGCTCCAAATCTCCAAAATGCAAAATGGGCTTAAGAAAGTTGCACACGTTACTGATGCACCCTACCTCTTGCTCTTGCTAATCGTTGAGTACCACTCGCTCCTTGTCTCTTCACTCGACGTGCGATTGAAGGTGAGATCTGAATCTTCCCACTTCAATTTCAATCATATTAACAATCACGCACTTCATAATCAAATTAATTTGACTATATTTTGCGAATTTGATTGAAATTTGTTCCTCTTTTTTTTGTTGAAATTTCTGGTTCTTTCTAGTTCAATCGCCTCACATCCCTATAGTAGGAGATTGTATGAGAATAAGAAATTGAAATCAAATGTATAAGCTAGGTTTTGCGGTTCCACTGCATGATGATGATGATAACGATAATCGGGAGAAGAATCTGTTAATTCGATAACAAACTCCATGGAGGAAGAACATGATCGAATTTTTATCAATGATTTGGGCGTAAATCTGCTAATTCCATTGACATTGAACGCTATCTGTTTTGAATCTTGTTTTGCTCTTTTCAGATTCGATTTTAAGTGGTGAGTATTTTTGTAAAAATTCCACTATTGCTTGCAATTGGGAATATATGATAATCTTCTCTTCACATATTTTCTCTCTTTCTCTCCTATGTTACATTACTGTATTTTGAAAAATTATGAGGGATTAAAAACTCAACGTGCTCTCTTGATATGGCACGGGTAGTGTTCTGCATTTTGGAAAAAAAAAATGTTAAGGTGATCCCATCTATAACAGATACAGTAGTGTCACTCACTCTTGAATGGTCCTGCGTGCTGTAGTTTGAGTTTCACACTGCCTCTGTTTGCTTGGGTGTTAGAATAATCATGTCGAATTTCCATATTGCCATTGAGAATTTTTGTTTCCAAAATCCACATGGTGTTGAACCTTTGCTATTCATCTCATCCTTCCTAGTTTATGTCATGTTTTCATTCCTATTTCCCATGTCTCAAGAATAGGTTTTATATGGTATTTGAACTCTGATGTACATCCATAATTTTTTTTATTGATATACTCCTCTTCATGACTTGAGTTTGTTTTGCGGGTTGATGAAATTTGGTTTTAATGATCATATTGCTTGTTCTCAAGTATTTTATGGTGTGGTGATTTTTGTCAATTAATTGAATCATTTGAGCATCTATGTATTTTTTTTCCGGAATTTGGAGTTTGATGACTACGGTAATTTACATGATGGGAGAATATAAAATTACTTTGTTAATAACTTGCACTCAGTAGACTTCTTCAACACTTTCTATAGATTTTCCGGCTATCCTAATAAACCATCAACAAAAAATAGTTCTGGTTCGAATGTTTTATGACTCTGAGTTTACTGTAATTTGTCTTAAATAAATGATTATTTTCATTAGTAATTTAAATTATAAATCATGTGGCAATTGATCATGTGTTTCAGGTCCTTTTAATTTTGAAGCTAGCGGCAAAGACTAAGGGAGGCTTGCCTTCTCTGCACCTCAATCCATACAGCTGGTCAAAGGTCTGATTTTTTAATAAAACTGTTGAGTTTAGAAAGAGATATTTTGTCTCTTGTGAACGGGATGGATGATTTCTTCTCATAGTGATGATTTCTTCCAAATAAGGATGATTTCTGATTTCTTCCCTGCAAGTTTAATTTTAGTCCATCAAGTTTTTCTTTTAATTCTACTTGTGCAGTATGTTTCTGATGGTTTTCTTGTAAGCATAGCAAGGTTAGGACTTTTTGTTCATTTTGTATGCTCCAAGAAACTTATGAGACGTTATCTTTAGTTAGATATACTTTTTACTAGTTTGTTTCTCGTGTTTAATCTTGTTCTTTGTTTGGTGGAATTTGGAAGAGTTGAGTTATGATAGTGTAGGCAAGGATGAAATTAAATTGAAATGATCCAAGAATAGAATTGGAACTATGTGCAGGAATTTTTCACAATGAAATTTTTATGCATTAAATGGCTTGAGTGTTGAGCATCCTTTTATCCTTGAATCTATGCCTAGTTGTCCATTGCTGGAAATGTGAGTAATGATATTGGACAGTGGCGCATTGAAATTTTGAGAAATGAGTAACAATAGCACTATTATATGTTATTCTTTGAAACTCTTTTAGTCTTATCTTTCCTATTTCATTCTATATTTCATTTTATTTCATTCTACATGTTTAATTTTTTGAACATAATTTTTTAATTTCCTAAACTTGTAGCAATTAAAATTTGGCTTTTATGTAGCAAGTACCGTGGGGAGGCACAAAAAGTTGAAAATTGTTTATAGAGTAGTGGCCTGAGACTTTGAGTGAGGAAGAACATGATGCTGCACCTTCTTGCAGAAGAACAATTTCTCTTCCACATCAAAAGGTACTTTGCGTTATTCACTTGCTGCTTTTTCTTTTGTCTTCAACATGTTTTTCTGGTTTGTTTCAAGGATTAGTCTGTATTTTTAAACTACTGAAGATTTTTTTTTTTTGAATTTTATCCTTCTCTCTCTAATTGGTCATCTCATCTAAGATGGCTTTCATTACATATCAATTTTTTTTATTATTATCTCTATCAATTGTGCTTGAGTTTGAGAATTAATTAAAATCACGGGTCTCTCAAACTTTCCTAGTGCAGCTGAAGGGGTACTTCCTATGCTTGTGATAAACACAGTGCAATCAATGGCTTTGATAAAAAGGATGTTTAGATCCATCACAGCAATCCCAGGAACAGATTCGCCAAATATGGATAAGCAAGAGTATGCAGATGATCATGAGATTTCTTCAAGGGAAAGGAGGGTGTCAAAAACTCAGTACAAGAACTTTGATCAATTAGCTATGTTTTGTTTTTGTTTTGTAGAATTGGATTTAGTAGTTATATTCTATTTCTTGTTTTGTAAACTTGTTGTGAACTGTTTGTAACAGGCCTATTAATTGGCAATGGATTGTTTTGAGCTTGTTTTCTAAACTTGTTTAAATTATAATTGGCTATATATTATACTGTGAATTGATTAGGGGAGAATATAAAATTAGCTATAAGTTACCTAAGTAATAGCTTCCGGAATGCAAAACTTAGACTAATCCTTAACTATGAGTTAGCAACAAATTAGTTAGGAAAGCGCTAAGATATTATATATATATTTGCTACGAAATTAACAATATCCTAGCTATGTAGCTAGGAAAAAGCAATTTTGAACAACATACTACTATGGATTAGCTAAGAAATAGCTAGGACTTTTTAACATTAACTATGAATTAGTTAGGAATAATTTTCCTATCTAATTTGCCGCTCAATCCATGCTACCATTGTTTTCATAGTTATATATTGTCGTTAATCTATAGCTATATTTATTTACTAGAGATTAGCTACGAATTAACTGTTAAATTTGTCATAGTTAATCACATAATTTCTTGTAGTGTTTTTTGAATTTCCCAAATAGAGGTTTTAGTTGAATGAAGAGAAATAAACCCCCAAATGTAAGGTAAGTGACTATTTTTCTTTCCTTCCCTCCCTTCCCTCCTCCCTTTTACATCAAACTCCTCCCTCCCTTCCTTCCCCTCCCAACTCTGAAAGAGACATTAATGATCAAACTTTCTTCTTTTTAAAGATTCTCCTCATTTCTCTTTTAAATATTTGATCGAGCCATTCTTCATTTGACATCCTGCCTGCAATTACTAATACCTTTCCCCACCTTTTTGCAAAGTTTGTTATCATTTGTTGTCTACCACTCCATTTCTTAATTAGTTTTGTTAGATGTTGGCCGTCATATGGCTCCATACGGCTTTGTCATACACTCATAGCTAGCTAGTTTGCTTTTGTTCAGATTTAAAAAAAAAAAAAAAAATTTATTCCTCTACAGTAGTAGCTTGTAGGTAGTGAAGGCGATTAGTACCAGTTCTGTTAGTTAATTAATCATCTTTCGCACAGAGCCTACACCCTTTCTTTTCATTTCTCATTACTTTAATTGTGCATTTCTAGAATTTGCCAAGTTATGTGAGCCATCAAATTAAAACAAATCACACGAGGGTACTAATATCTGCAGCACACCACCAACAGTTCACTACTACTCAATTCGCTACCAGTGATTTGAAAAAGTACATCGTTAACCATTTAATTATTAGATGGTTGCTTTTGCATAATTTGTTTAAATCTCATAAACAAACACATACTTGCATGCTTGGTTTTTTAGTGTTTTTTTTTTCTGTGTGGGTAGAGCTTGGTTTTTTAGTTGAAAAACAGTGTTTGTGACTTTATCGAGAAAGTTGTTCAAATTTGATGTCCAAACGTACCACAAACCTCAAGATTTATATATAACGATAGTTAGCACCTATGTCAGAAATGTTATGGTTAAGTTGTAAAAAGTAGAAATAAGTGATATATAAATGTGACCCACTTAAAAACCAGACAAAACAAAAAGAGGGTGTTGCTGTCGTAGTGGGGTGTGGATGCTCTCATTAGATGATCTAACCGATAATTAGTAATGCAGATAAATGCATAATTGGCGGTGGGGAGACGTTTGAAACCCAACCGCACCATTAGAATCAATCAATAATTATAATCTTTAGTTCGACGCTTCTTAATTTCATTCAAATAATTGGGTACGTAATACCATCATATATTCGTAAATGTACAGTACCTATAGTGCACTTTAGCTCACAATTACAGCGTTCGTATTTTTCTGTTCCATCCTAACTTAAGCTTAATCATACGATTGATCCTAGCACGTAATCTATGTTAGCGATCCGCTATAGGTAAGTAAAAAAGAATGGACTATATTGTAAATAAAACTAATTGTTATTGTGAAGTGCGGGATGCAAGATTCCTAGAGCTTTTCTAATTTTTTTATGGATACTTGCTAGTCCCAAAACACAGGTAAAGTTACCCCAGATTTTTTTTTTTCTTCAATCATGATTCATTTACAGCGAAAAAGTATCATGATTCACGGTTGAGAGCACTAGTTTGATTGTATCCCCAGATTTTATTCCATTTATGGTTGACGGGAGAAGTTTGACTGATATATGTCGACCACAGATTGAAAGGCTGCGTGTTAGGGTTGTAATCACAAAATTAAATATGTTTCAGTTGTAACATTATTTTTTAATCCTTGGTACCTTTCCTTTCCATTATTGTTAACCGGAAGTTTGGAAAGTAAAGCATGATTTGTGAACCTAAATCAACTTTTTGGTGTCTCAAAATGGTGGTCATGATGCTAAGCAGGATGCATTTTTAAAACAAGCAACTTTCTCTTCCATTAACGGTGGAAAAGGAACGCTTTTTTAGAGGAAATAAATTAATATATAAATCGTACGAACTAATAACACTCCCAGTGACCCACTCCTCTCTTGTTTCCTTGCTAGCTAAGCACCATTAAGAAAACAAAATGACCTATGTTTGTATAGGACTGGGTTAAGGTGCACCACTTATATTTTGCATCATCCGCTTTACTATTCATATGTAACAAATTTTGGACCAATCAAATTATCACATGGGTTTGATCAAAATTTCAAACTTTCTAGTTGTATTTCTACTGTAGTCAAACTATATGAATACAATATATTGTAGTATAGTATATGTACTATTTATATTCACAAATTTAACCCATATTAAAATAATATTTTTTGATTTAAAAAACTGATTATATTACAAAATAATATTTTAATATTAATTAAAATAATGTTCGTTGTCAATAATATTTTGCAGTATAATCAGTTTTTTAATCAAAAAACATTATTTTAATGAGTTAAATTTGCAAATATAAAAAACACATATATTATACTACAATATACTGTATTCATATAGTTTGACTACAGTATAATATAACTAGAAAGTTTAAAATTTTGACCAACCTATGCGGCAATTTGATTGGCCCAAAATTTGACACATAGGTGATGTAGTGAATGATGTAAAATGTGGGTGATACACCATAGCCCAACCCGTCTAAATATTTCTTTAGGATTCCGTATTGCTCTTCTCAAGTTGACGGCTATGTTTAATCTCGAAAAATGATCATCTCCTATAATATATTAATCATGTAAGTGAGAGATAAACACAAAATTTATCACAATGACCCACCATAATTCGTTATAGAAACCCACTACTCATTTTAATTTTTTTTGTTTCTTTCTCTCAACAAGATGGTATCCTATTTTTAAAGAACCGGAGAGGATTTAAATCCTTTAATCATCCCCACGATCGTTTTCGAAAGGGGAAAAGAAAAAATAAAGAATATGAACGATATGTATTTCTCCAAACAGGTTCCATTCAGAAATTAATACTATCTCCCCTAGTCAAAGACAAAGCCTCGCATTTAATTGTAGTTAACAAAGCTATATATTATGTGAATTATGTTTTACGTTAATCGGATTTGGAATATGTATTTTTCTAGTCTACAAGCCTTTGACACCAAAAAATGTTAGTTGACATGCACAATAATTAGGTAACTAAATTAAGATGATTGACATTAAATAAATAGATATTATAGTGATTTTGTTGGAAGAAAAACTTGACATCACGGGCACTCAAATCAATAATTAACATGTATTATTATACAAGCACCGAAGCACGTGTCATGCTAGAAAGTGTAACTACGTCTAAAAATTTTATACTGCGTACATCTGAGCTTTTGAGTGTCTATAATAGACAAATCTATCTAAGAGTACTCTCTTTTTAATTTTTTTTTTCTTCAAAATAGTAAAGATGTATATAAAGAAAGATAGGTTAATTCTTTTAAGGTTTTATTAAATTAAATATGATATGCATTGGGTTCACATATTAATATTGAGAAATGGATGAAAGTGACAAGTATACGTTCAATATCATTTGCAGAGCATGTTTGCGCTTTTCTTAAAAATAAAGCACTTTTTTAAAAGGTTTATCTGGGCACCGCTAAGAAATCCAAAAAAAAAAAAAAAACAAAGTTGACATGAAAACTAAATGTACCACTCCTCAAAACAATAATTATACCATTTTTCATATAAACTTGTTTTTTTATTCTTTTTTAGGTCACTAATTAGCATTCTCATTTTTTTTAAAATTAAAAAGTACTTGAATGACACTTTTTTCAGAGACATCTTTTATGATATGCAGGGGGTTGTATGTATATTTTGTAATTCACACCAACATGATTTAGATATATTATCGGGTCGCTCTTCAGTTATGAAGTTCTTTGTGTGTTTGGGTTGGATTTTCTGTTGTTTTGCCTCAGTTTGGGTTTGCACATCAATTAAACTATTAGAGCTCCTAGGAACCAATTATACTTGCATCGACCGAGTACCCAAAGAGTAGTTATCTGCCTTCCAAACTCACACTCATCTTTGTGCAATGACATGGAACTAACCAAAGAACTTCCTCCCAAACAAACCTCCATTTCGAAATGATTCCTTAATTAAGCCACACCCCATTTCAGCTATAGAAGCATGTCATGTTTACCAATATTAGATATTTGGTACAATCCATCTCACTTGAATTATTGAAGAGCTTTCTTGAAACTCTTGAACATATTGTATAGATGTAATCATATGATTTTATATTTATAATTTCCAAAAAAGTAAAGAACCTCAATTTAAATTTATCATCCCTGACTCCTAAGATAAAATTTCTGACTCGGTACTACGTACTCCTATGACCTATCCCTAGGTTTCCACTTTCCACTATCACGGTAACGTTAATTAAAAGAATCGTTCGAGTTTCTTCTTCTTCTTCTTCTTGGTTTATTATTGTAGAATGTAGAATATGGAATAATGCTGATTCCGTCCTGACGTACGTTTTCTCTAGGCGTTTTTTCGACTAATGATCACGAGTCATGACAGAATATATAACACCAACTATATATAATGACTAAAACAATTCACTAAGCAGTAGGCACATTCTTCCCTCGGAACAACAATAATATATTACTTTTGCTATATTTTATATTTTAATTGCTCTCTCTTCTAGTATGTGTATATATACATTGGGCTTGTGAAGACCATCCTCACAAATTTCAGTGTCTGCATGAGAATTAGGGGTTGAGTTCGGAAGAGCGTTAAGGTTTCTCCCTTGCCCCTAATTCTTGTGGTTGCCCAAAGTCATTAATTATGGCTATCAGTCACAGTACTTTGGCTTTTGCCTTTGGCATGCTAGGTAAGATAACAAAACGTACATATATAGTGATTCTTTCAGCTGTTATGGGTCTTTTCTTTTCTGTTTTTCTTTTTATGGTCCAATATATATACAAGTTCTTGAAGCAAATAAGCTTGCTTTCTTTAGTTCCTTCATTCTTCTTTCCGGTTACATTTTTATCTTTTTGATAAGCAAAAGAAAACTTTGCAATGTACACATAATATTAGACACACCTAAAGATTTTAAGTTAAATTACATTTACTTTCATTACAGGTAATTGCTGAAAAATGCAATACTATACGACTATAATTATAGTCGCCATGTGGTCGAGGAGACTACTAAAACCTCAATTTTAAGGCTTCAAACATGGTTGTGGAAATTATTTTAAAATCCTTATATTCAGAAGAGCTTTTGGGCTTTATTTATTCCTGTACTGTACCTAATAACTATTTATTTGGTTTGCGTATTATATTTCTTTGAAGTACGGAATGGGGCTCACCTATCTCTACTCGTAGGTGATCGAGTTATAGGCTGACATTTAAACTTTTACATTCGCCAATATGCATGAATGGTGTTGATCAGCATATTTCCATTCCCTTTTCTTTTCTAAATCGTGTGGTGTAATGAATTCTAACATGAAAATCTCTCGACACTTTTCATGTATGTGCCATGCATGCATTAATAGTTAATATAATACTTCTAACATGCATCTTTTGTAATAAAATAATTAATTAATTTACCTTTCAATGTACAGGTAATGTCATTTCGTTCTTGGTATTCTTGGCTCCAATGTGAGTATATATATCAATCAGCCCATTGTTACTTACACATAATGAATGCCATGCATGTATTTTAGAGTTAATGGTAATATATTATTAATAAAGTTGAATATATTGTACCTGGATTGAATATTGCAGACTTACATTTTACCGAATATACAAGAAGAAATCGACGGAGGGTTTTCAGTCACTGCCTTACCTTGTGGCATTGTTCAGTTCAATGCTTTGGCTGTACTATGCATTACTCAAAACAGGCGCAGTTCTCCTCATTACGATTAACTCATTTGGAACTGTGATAGAGTTCGTCTACATCATCTTGTACATCACTTTTGCGGACAGGAATGCAAGGGTATATCTATGCAACCTCCCGTTAATAACTTCATGCATAAAGGAAGACGATTTTGCCACGTATTTTATCTTTAGTAATATTTCATAAAATTTCAACTCATGTGACAAAATATTATTAACTAGATCACGATATAATATATCAAAACAGGTAAGCAGATCCTCAACCATGCATGAAACCTATACATTCAAGGGTATATCAATATATGCAACCTCCCTTCAATAACTTCATGCATGAAACCTATTACTTATACATAAACGTATCAAATATAATGATTGAGAATATTATGTTTCGTTAAGATTTTGATACTAATTAATTAATTTTTTGTCTATTAATTGACTGCAGAACTTGACTATTAAGCTATTTTTGGCAATGAATGTCGCCTCCTTTGCTTTGATCCTCTTAGTCACATACTTCGCTGTGCATGGACCCCTGCGTGTCAAAGTGGTTGGATGGATTTGTGTTTCCATTGCAGTCAGTGTCTTTGCAGCACCTCTAAGCATAGTGGTACGTAAAATTCTTATTCAGTGCTTATAAACTCTATGTAATGTATATATTTTTCAACTGCTTCGAACTTGTTCTTAATATCTTGAGCAATCCAGGCACAAGTTGTTCGGACAAAGAGTGTTGAGTTTATGCCCTTCAATTTGTCGTTTACCCTCACATTGAGTGCCATAATGTGGTTTGGTTATGGTCTCTTTCTCAAGGACATATGCATTGCTGTAAGTATATATTATTATACAGCTGAATTAGTTTAAGGGTTTTACTAACGAGTGTTATAAGAATATTGTTTAACAATTTTAAATAAGTCAATTATTCATTGAAAAATTAAGGATATATCTTTTCGATATATTGAATACACAACTTCTCATAAAAACTTACTTTTATAGACTTATTAAACAATATCCTTAAAATATTTGTTAGCATTTGTCTTACTTTAATATTATTGAAGCATCTTATTCAATGAATTAGACATTGACAAAATTTTCTTTTTTATTTTCTTGTGTTGTGATTGAATGTTTAGCTCCCAAATGTGCTGGGTTTTGCACTGGGGTTACTTCAGATGCTGCTCTACGCCATTTACAGGAAGGGCAATAAAGTGGTTACTACAAAGGAAAAGAAACCACCACTAGAGCCACTTAAAAACGTCGTCGTTGTGACGAGCCCGATGGGAACCGGTGAAGTGTTCCCGGTGGAGGAAGATGAAGAAGGAAAGAAGGGTGAAGAAGGTAGAGAGGAGGAAGAAAGCGATGGACCCGACAACTGCGCAGTTTAAATTCGTCTATGCTAATATTTTGTGAACACTATATGATGGCCACAACTATCTACTCTTCTTCCATTAAGTTGTAGTTGCTTACATGTGCTAGCGATTAATTCTATGTTATTAACTTATTATGTTAATTAGACTTCATTTATAGGGTTAAATTAATGTTTTTCGTTTCTTTCTATGTCATCAGAAATATAATAATAATAAGAAGAATATAGCTAGTTGAGCACCTTATGCTGTCAATTCATCCCTTTCAGTAATCTCAAGTTTGTACCCATTATGTTTAGATAAATGCTTGGTTCATATTTTTATGGTGTGCAGGTCACTCTAGATTCGTGTAAGACTGTAACTCTGTAAATGGCATGGATGAATAAAAATGAGGTAGAAAGTAACACGGGGTCATTTTTGTAATAAAATGAACTCTATGAATGACTTTCTACGACTGTTATATTTTAAACCGATATAAAAAGTCTTATTTCAAATAACTTCTTGAGCTAAAACCCTTGTACCATCTAGCCAGCAACTGCGTTTCAAATAACCCCTCCTCATTCGTCCACCAGCAGCTGCGTCAGAGACCAAGCTCCTTCTCCGTCCACGCTCCTCCGCAGTTCGCGAGCCCCCCATCCAAGCTCTGTTTGGCCACCCTTCTTCCCTCTCCAGTCACCATCGTCCCATTCCATTTCTTCTCATACTTGTGGTGTGTTTTTGTCACACATTTTCAAAACCCTCGATCACTCACCTCACTCTTTGTCTCTGTTTTTTGCCTTCATCAACAAAAGCCAACATTTTCCCTTTTGACCTTGGTCACCTGCGCCCAACGTCGTCGTCGCGCTGCATCAAGTACTCTCTCGGTGATTGCTTGACATGGGTATGAGTTTTAAAGTTGTACAATGAAATGTGAATGACAGTTCTTATCGTTGATGTTTTGTTTAATGGGGATAATTCTTATTTTTGCCATCAATATGTTTGGGTCCCTACTGCTACTGTTAATTTCCTGCAATGATCACAAACTGTAGAGTGGATTTCCTGTTCTAGTGAATTTTTTGGCTATTCATATGTTTGATAAAATACTTGAATGAGAGTATTAGGATGAAAAGGTCAAACTGCATTCCTCCTGTTGCTTTCAAGGTTTATTTATATGTATGTAGATGTTCTAAAGTCTGATTTTGCTGTTTGACCCTTCTGTGAATGCCAAGTTCTGTGTCACTCAAGGAAAGAGGTGGGTGGGATCAGCTAGAGTTTCATGACCTTGATGCTGCTCAATGGCAAAGGCTCAAGTGGGTTATGTAACATCCTGTATGTTCCTGTTTTAAATAACAGTAATACATATAAATATGTTTATAAATTTATTTGAGTTTTATAAAATTATTTTAAATAAACGGAGGTTATTACTCAATCCTACTTGACCGTAGGAAGCTACGATTAAAATTTAGGTTGGAAAGTCAGGCAAAACCCTACCATGAATTCCATTGACAGTATAATAATACTGCTCAAAAGACCTAATTTTAATTCGTGAACGAAAGACTTAAGTTTAGTATTTTATTTTCTACGATTCTATATTTTTAGAATTATTTCCAGAAAAAATAAAATAATTTACGTTTTTCAGGCGGAAAGCGTAATCGGGTAGACGACGGAAGGGAAATTAGAGTTTCTAAGAGTGGATAGAGGGTTTATCTTAGGATTTTGAGATGATTCAAGGGGATGAATCATATTTTTAAGTCTAGAAGGTTTTTCAGGGTTAAATAGAAAATTTCGAAATTTACGGTTAAGTCCCTGAACTTTCTGTAAATTACCCTTTTGTCCCTAAATTAGTTTTTTCGTTTTTTCAAGTGGATTGGGCTAGAATCCTTGTTTCTAACCTTAAATGGTCGTGGTTTAGAAGCCCAAACTTTTCTAGTTCATAGTTGAGTCCATAAAGCCCATTTAAGTTTCTTATCTTAAGCTTAAAGGCTTAAATCTTCAAGTGGGCCCCACAACAAACAAGAAAATGAAACTAAGCCCAAATGTGTCAAGCCCAAATACATAAGCCCATGAGAGAAGATGACTTTCTCATTTGATGGATGAATCAAGATTTTTCTAGAATGTTCCACACTTTTCTACATCATTCTTGATTTTTCTTCAACAATCTTCTTCAACAATCTTCTTCAACAAATCTTCTTCAACAAGTTAGGTTTTCTCTAAAATATCTATGACACCAAAATCAGCCAACTAAGTCAAAGATAAGCTAGCATTTAATGTGACAAAAATCATCATCATGACATTTTATTGTCTATTTGCAAACTAGTCCTTCAACTATTGGAATCTTTGCAATTTGGTCCTTAGAACTTAATTGCATTTGAATCCTTTAGCAAGACAACTCATCATCATCTAGAACCTTCCCATGATGGCGCCACTATCACTATAAAAACCATACTCTCACTTTTCATTTAGTTCTTTGGTCATTTGCTTTCTAAAAACTCTAAAGTTTCCAAGTTTCTTAGTTCTAAGTTGCAAAGCAAGTTCTTGGATTTCCTTTGTCATTGATTTTCAAGACGTAAATTCTAATCTTCATTCTTAATCATGCCTATGTTCTTTAGTAAGTTTCTTGATTCAAGGCTTATATCATGGTTGTTCATCATTTTCAAGTTTCTAACCCTAGAACTTTGAAAAGTCATAATAAATTCTAGAAAAATCTAATGATGATGAAACTACTTTCTATCTTCTTGATATCATGTCTACTATCTAAATCCAAGAGCATGATGTAATCAAAAATTTCTTTCTTGAAAACCTAGCCTTGGCCAAATCTATCAAAGTAGGTTTGGTAGAGTTTTGTTCATGGTTTTCATTAATGATCTTGTTAATCAAGCTATTAATATGTATGATTAATAAATCTAAGTTGGTTTATTAAACTAAGAACCCTAACCCTAAGATCATGTTGAGGCCGAATCCTTGTATAAAAGAGATAGGAAGTTTTGAGTTTCAACTTTAGTTGTTTAGTCACTAATCCATGATTTAGGTTAATCAAGGATCATTAATCTATGACTTAATCATGATTAGGAATTTTAAGGATTTTGAACCCCAAAAGTCAGCCCTTGACCGAAACCCTAACCCTAAAGGTTAGAGGATTTTGTTTCAAATTTTAGTCATGTAATAAGTAATCTATGATAGTTAAGACTCTAGTAATTAGGATCCAAAAGATGACATTAAGAAGATAACCCTAAACCTATTTGCTAAGTCTTGGCCGAACCTAGCCCTAAAGTGTCATAGATGGTTGTTAGTTGATTAATTATAGTTATGTTGTTTGGTTGAAGGTGGTTGTGTTAACTCGTGGCGGAATAACGAGGATCGTCGTGTACGTGTTTCCGGTGCTAGCTCAGGTGGGGAAAAGAATCAACCTATCGTCGGAATCGATAAGTAGTAGATTATATGATAATTGTGTAGGGCGACCTAAACCCTACTAGTAGTCGAGTAATCGACAAGACCAAAATCCCATTAGAAACCTTTTCTGTAAAACCAATGTGATTCGGGGATTGTAGGTTTATCGACATTAAGTTGATTTTAAGCATTTGAGGATGTTTGAATTATTTACTTTTGACTGTTTGTGATACGCTGGTTGAGGTATTCCATCTGCATGTGACGTATTGTTTCTGTGTTTGAATAATTATGATAGTGAGGATGTTTGCTGTCTGTCACGGCCGTGATGGTTGTCATGGCCAGGCCGTGACAGGCTCTGTGTTGTAGGATTCTTGTCTTTGTTGTCAGTCACGGTCGTGATGGCTATCACGGCCAGGCCGTGATAATGTCTGAATTTGTTATTTATTTGGTTTGATTATTATGAGTTGTTTGTGATAAATTGCCTAATATGATATTGAGATGTTGGAATATTCTGTTGATTAATGTGTTATGCATGATCTGCCTGGGTTTAATATTGTGCTTAGCTGATATTTAAGTAAGGATATATGTTGTTCGGGAGATAATTGTTTGGGTGAGAGAATGAATTGACTTGGAGGTGCCTAGCTTATTTAAGTTATCTAATGGATAAGATGTGACATAGAATGCGAGTTGAAGTTATGATAGGAGCTTGAGGTACAAGGTTGTTATTGATTTGAGATAATGAGATTTATATAGAGGCTTTGATGCAAATACTTTTTCAGTCCATGATGCGTAGATATGATTTATCCTATCAAAAGATAGAAGGGCACTTTGTTGAGTCTTATCCTATCGAAAGATAGAAGGGCACTATGATGAGTATTATCCTATCGAAAGATAGAAGGGCACTATGTTGAGTTTTATCCTATCAAAAGATAGAAGGGTACTATGTTGAGTCTTATCCTATCGAAAGATAGAAGGGCACTACGATGAGTATTATCTTATCGAAAGATAGAAGTGTACTATGCTGAGTTCTTTGCATCAGACTACACTGGACTACTAACGAATGTGAAAGGAATAGAGAGAGTTATGATAGTATAAGTGTTTAGACTACATGAGCTGAGGGTAGAGGATGATATAGTGAATTGAGGATGATTGTTGATTTTTAGTGATGTGTGTTTGTGACAATTACTGTATAATTTACTATTACTCTTTACCGCTTTTTGATGATAGAACTGTTTCTTATTCCCTATATCTTTTTGTGTGTTGTATTTTATTTCTGATGTGATCGTACGAGAAGACCCGATGGAGGAACCAGTTGTTGAGGAGTTAGATGGAACTCCGTATGAACCGGATACTGGAGGTCGAGCTGTGATCCAGGGCGATTAGAGTATAGACATGATGGCCAGTGTGTCTAAGGAGTATTTATATTTCCGCTAAGTATGTATGTAGTGAAGTCTATACCTGTGAGGGATCCTACTGAGAGGGTACCCTTAACAGTGTTTTGGTTTTGAAATAAATAAACATGTGTGTAATTATATATTATAATTTTGGTGTGTTTTATATTTGTAGAAGTTATATGATCATTAAATAAGTTTTAAATTTTCACGTATTTTCAATAGTAAGTGCGCGATTAAGTAAATAAATCTTAAGGTTTTAATGTAATAATACAATGGGGCACAAAGGGGTGTCTCATTTGGTGGTATCAGAGCAATTCGATTCTAATCGGACTGTGAGGTCTAGGAAGTTGTTACTGGCCGTGTCTAGTTGAATCCACATCGGATTTTAACTATGCTTAGAAGATGGGTAGTGTGTCCGAATCCGACGCGATAAATAACATTAGTGTGGCATATGGTATTTATATACTTGTCTATGTGGTATTATATGTCATACTGATAAGAGCAAATGATTTCTTCTACAGAATCATGGCTCGTGGAAGAGGACGTCCGATTGACAGTAATGACAGAACTCCTGAAAGAATTGTGGGAGCTAACAATGTGGAAAATAATCATACTAGAAGTGGAGGAGAGTCATCTGAGACTCAAGATACCATGAAAAACATAGTTACTGCTCTGTTATTACAAACACAGCAGAATCTTTGAGATCTCTGCAGATGAACAAAGAACAAAGGGAACAACGGAGAATCAAAGGAGAGCTGCTGCAGCTGAAGATGCCGGAATGGCTACTTTCCTGAAAGGGAAGCCACCCCAATTCCGAGGAGAGTATGACCCAGAGAAGGTAGAATGGTGGGTACAAGAGATCGAGAAGATATTTGATACCATGCACTGTAGAGAGGATAGGAAAGTGATGTATGCTGCCTTCATGTTAACTGGAGGAGCAGAATCTTGGTGGAAAGGCAAGCGAAGATTATCAGGCCGAGGGCAGAATTATCACTTGGCCGTTGTTTAGTGACTGTTTCTTTGAGAAGTATTTTCCGCGTCTAGTTCGACGCGAGAAAGAAGGGGAATTCATGAGTCTCAAACAGGGCAACATGACTGTTGGTGATTATGCATCACGATTCGAGGCTCGATTAAGTATTCGAATTTTATCGAGAGATTCCCGGATGAAGATTGGCAATGTAGAAGGTTTGAGGAAGGACTCGACATGGACTACAGAGAGCTATAGTATCTCTCGATATCCGGAGTTTTCCGGAGCTAGTGGAGAGATGCAAGTGCCATAGAAAGCATAGATCTCGAGGCAAGGCTGAGCGGCGAGCAAAGGATTGGAGGTCCTATTCGATCGGATGTGCGAGAGGAGAGTAGATTGCGGTTCCCGGTGGAGACGGGAACCATATAACAAATTAATGCGGGCATTTGCACCATCACCGTTCCTACAGACCGGTGGGTGGAGCAGCGAGCCCGGCAGCAGAGAGAGGTTTAGGTTGTTACTTATGTGGATGGCCTGGATTACTGCGGGATTGCAAGGAGAGACCTAGTTGTCTCCATTGCGGTAAAACCAGTCATTTTGCTCGTGAGTGTAGACAGAGAAATAGGCAACGAGAATGTAGCTACTGGTAGAGGAGGCGGAAGTTATGGAAGTGAAGCTGGGAGAAGAGATCCAGGAATCGGTCAGCAGATGGTTAGACCTCAAGCTGCTGGGAGAGTGTTTACCATAAGAGGAGTTGAATCCCCTCACGCTGCAGATCTCATACACGGTATGTATGATTTTGATATAAATTGGAATAATAGGATATGTTCGAAGGATTAAGTTTTAATTATGTCCTTTAAGGATGTTAGATCAAGTTGGAAAAGTTAAGGACAATGAATAGAATATAGTGATGGATAAGTTGGAGGATAAATGAGATGATATAAGCATGAATTCTATTATGAAGTTACCGCTGTCACCTAAGGGAAAAAACAGCGATGAGAAATATATTGTTGGAGCTTTAGATTAAGATAAGATTACAAGATGATGTCTAGTATTGAGTTAAGAAATTCCGAGGACGGAATTTTTTTCTAAGAGGGGTAGTAATGTAACATCCTGTATTTTACTGTTTTAAATAACAGTAATACATATAAATATGTTTATAACTACTGCATTGACCGCAAGCGCTACCCTCAACAACCTCCTGACACTACAAAAAAACAAGTGTTTAGCGACCGGCATATTCGGTCGCTAAACTATGAAAATCGGTCGCAATTTAATTTAGCGACCGATTAATGGTGGTGGCTGAATACCTGGTCGCTAAGCTTTTAGCGACCGAATTATTAATTCGGTCGCCAAATGACGACCGTAATTTCGGTCGCTAAATAATAAAAAACGGTCGCTATTCGATTGATCGCATTGTTTAGGTAACCATTTTTAGCGACCGATAATCGGTTGCTATTTCGGTCGCTAATTTTGGTTACTATTAACTTATATTAGCGACGGATTTTCGATCGCCATACCACATATGTTAATGTTAAATAAAGTTTAGCGACCGAATTATTGGTTTCTAATTCGGTCGCAAACTGGTTATTATTAAAAATTTTTTAAATTTAATTTTTAAAATAAATTTTTTTTTCTGTTTTTCTTTAAACGTTAGCAAAATTACTAATAAAACATACCAAATTACTAATGAAATATACAATCATAAGAAATAATAAATATATATAAAAATAATAATCCAAAGTATCGTACAAGAATCGTTTAAAGTCAAAAATATGAAGAAAAAAAAAATCAGTCGTGATGAGGGGGAGGTGGAGGAATCCACTCATCCTCAGCGTCCGTACCATCGACGTCTGCTAGCTGATCGTCCTCTGTAGTAGCAAGACGTCGAGGCTGGCGGTGGAACCGGAAGGAGCGGCAGCAGAGCGCACAACCGCTGAGCATCACCCGAGCAACCGGAGCCTGGATCCTCATATGCTCCAACACCCGGGCGCCTTTGTCGCCCCCTCGCCGATGCTCGTCATCGCATCACTTTGGTGTGCCCGAGTCAAATGTGCAATCTGTTCGCCATCTCGCCGCTCTCTCGCTCTTCTCCCAAAGCTCCGCGTTCAGCCGCGTGATGGTGTCCTGCATTTGGTTGAACCGCTCTTGAGGGGGACGGTATCGGCGTAGGAAGGAGCAAAGGCGTCTTGGGATGATGAAGCGATAAACTCGCCTCCCAGGTGTCCGAGGCCATACACGTGCCCCTTCTTGTTCCTGCCCTCGACGACCTCCAAATAAATGGCATTATCGTCGACGGAGATAGGAGAGCTGGGCCCATCACCAGTCAAAGCCTCATCTTGTGACTGTGAGGCACGTGATATGGCATCGTCCTTCTTCTCGTTGAAGCCCACCTACAAAGTATAGTTGAAGAGATTTAGTTAAAATTATATCCAATATTAACAAATCATTTATAATAAATTATAAGTAAACACTAAATTATTTTTTTGCTTACAGCATAGTTACGGGCCTTGTCGTTGACCCATGTCCCCGACTTCAACTTCTTCGTCCTCTCCACCAACTCCATAGCAATGGGGGCCCGCTGTTTCTGTGCTTTCTGCACAGAAAAATATAATCTTAAATTCATAAGAATAATTAAAAATGAAAACTAATTAATCAAATAATATATTAAGACTAAAGTTTAATGTATTACCAGCTCGTCGTAGTGGGCGGCGGCTGATTTAGACCCTCCGGTCCAAGCACATGTGCCACCATCAGAAGCTCGATTACGCCGAGCTGTGGCCTGGATCTCCTGGAACTTCTCGCAGCCCAAGATCTGGTCCAACTGCCTCCTGATCTCAGGATCCACCCACTTCCCCTTATTCTGACCCTTCCTCAGCTTGTTCGTCAGATTCTTCATGACCAGTGACCCTTTATGCTCAAAAATGTCCCTGACGAGAGCCTCTAAAGCTACGTCCCACCAACACTCTTTCTGCAACTTTCAGTTGTTAGGAAATTCGTGTGTCTATATATATATATATATATATATATATATATATATATATATATATATATATATATATAATGTAAATTGAACTTAAATAACTTAATAAATTGTTACCTTAAACTCTTTAAACAACTGATCCCTATGGCCCCCTGGGATGGCCTTCCATGTAGGCCATGGACCAACAAACTTGCATCGCAGGATCTTCGATATCGAATCGGAAGGGCCCTTCATGGGCAGAAAGCTGTAGCAAAATTAGAGCATTAATAAATGTTATAAATAAATTAAAAAACAAGTAAATAGAAATTAACGATACTTTATATATTAAAAAATTAAATTAGCTTCCTCGTTATCCCCCCTGGGGATAAGAAGAATCCTCCTGTCGGATGGACCACGACTCTCCTGTCCCGATGATGATGATGGTCCTGTCGTAGGTGTGGATGATGAGGGTGCAGCCTGTGTCCCGACCACATGAGACTGGGTAGGGGGTGCAACTCCATCACCCTGAGGTGTCCCGTCCACAGAGGTGCTGGTAGGGTGGTCTCGATCTGAAGGCTGTGGGTCGGACGGCGAAGGGACTCTCGCAGCACGACCTCCACGACAACCCCTACCTCTAGAGGAATCTGCCATCTGTCAAAAAATGAAAAGATGAATACACAATAGTGTAAATAATACAAAAATAAATTACCTAAGTAGAATGACATTTACACAATGAATTATGACATAAATAAATTACCTAAGTAGAATCTCCGTCACTAAATTCACCCTCACTCTCATCAGTATCACTTGATCAGAATGTACCTTCGCTAGATGCATCCAACTCGGATTGATCCATTAACTTTCTTTCAACTTCTTCCCTATTTCCGGAAATGTCCGCCAGATAATTAACAATAATGTCCGGCGTAATTTGCAACGGTACGTGGGGTCTTGAAAACTCATCATCTTGGTACGGAGCATCTTTTTCAGGCTGGTTGATTACATTATCAGTAATTATACTGCGAGCCTTTATCTTAATAACACCCAACCAGCCATGATGTCCTTCGGGATATGGCGAGTAATAAACCCGCTTTCTCTGCTGTTGTGAAAAAGTGAATGGGTCGTACGCCTTATTATACCTTCGAGACAGCCTAACTTGAACAATACCATATTTTTATCTATTTTTGTCCCTACGTCAAGAATAGGTTCAAACCACTCACACTTGAAGATAACTAACTTCATCACGGGGAAACCGGTATAATCGAGTTCAAGGATGTCTGTTAGAACCCCATAGAAATCATCCTCTACATTGCCATCAGTGGCTCGCACACAAAACACCATAGTTACACGCCTCGCATTCCTTCATTCCATGTTTTTGTGTTAAATTTATATCCATTTACAATATAAGTATTCCATGATGTAACCCATCCGTTAGGCCCCCATGCCAAATTTGTCAACAATGGATTTTGAACATTGTTTTACTGGATCTAGTACCTAAAAAATCAAATATTATATTATTCTTATACATGCTATATATTTAAGGAGATAAAATGTATTTCAACAAATGAAGATGCTTAACCTACATATTTACTTGAACCACGTAGCAAAGTGAGAAGTAATTTCTCGATCAACTTTGATCGTTTGAAATGTCGGAGTTAGAGATCCCTTAGAAAATTGCCGTACATCCTACATATGGGAGATTAACAAAGAGCGATTAATAATCATAAATGTCAATTGAACTTATAAAAGACATTGTAGAAACTTACTCTAAATATAGCGCCACCTCTTCACAATTTTGAAGGATATACAGATGAGCAGCATTAATGTCACGCTGCTCCAAGAAATATCCTTTTGATTTGCCACTAAATCTGCCCGGATAGTTGAATATTGATATAGGAGGACTAGTTGAACTTCCTTCGCCCGAATCAACGTTTCTAGGCATCCTTGTCCTTCTCGTGTTAACTTCGTCCGGATAGAAATAAGAGGCAAAAGTGGAAGTCTCCTCTACTAAGTATGCTTCACAAATGGAACCCTCCACTCGTGCCTTGTTCTTGACTTTGTGTTTAAGGGAGTGCAGGAACCTATTAAAGAGGGATACATACAAATAATTACTAGTTTTAGGGAAAGCTAAACTACGCTCTCGTGTTCGTGAATTTCATATGTATTACGTAAAATAGTTGATGTTGTTTACCTCTCAAATGGATACATCCAGTGGTATTGGACTGGGCCACCAACTCTTGCTTCGTAAGGTAGATGAACTGGCAGGTGTTCCATGGAATCAAAGAAACTCGGCGGGAAGATTTGCTCCAGCTTACATAACAAAACGGGTATCTTGACTTCCATATCCTTTAATTGATTCACATTTAGTGTTGTCGATGTAAGCTCCCTGAAAAAGTGGCTAAGCTCAACAAGTGGGTTCCAAATTTGCTCGATGTACGTCGAAAGCAATTGGAAGCAACCGTTGCATGAACACGTGGCAATCATGACTCTTAATTCGATGTAACTTTGCTTCCTTAATGTCAACACATCTACCCAGATTGGAAGCATACCCATCTGGTAACTTTAGTTCTTTAACCCACTTATAGACGACCACTTTCTGTGTTTTGCTTAGTGTATAACTTGCCTTCGGTTTGATAAGTCTACCACAACCACCGTCCTGCAACTCAAGCTCCTTCCGATTACAAATTTCAGCCAGATCCAATCGGGCTTTATTTGTATCCTTTGTCCTCCCCTTGATGTCCATCACAGTGTCAAACACATTCAAAAACACATTCCTCTCAGTATGCATGACATCAATGTTGTGAGGAGTAGCTGCGTCCTCCAATACGGCAACCTCCAAAATATACTTTGTTTTGTCCAATTATGGTTGACGCCATAATCAGGAATATGTTCTCCTTGGGTTTCTTGGACGAGCGGTAAGTACTGTACTCTGCGCCATACATTAGGACCAGTCAAACGTAATGGAGGCGGTGTTGTCTCCACACAATGCTTCTTGAATGCATTCTTGTTCCTCCTATAAGGATGATCTTCTGGAAGGAATTGACGATGACAATCAAAATATGAGATCTTTCGACTGTTTTTAAGCATGAATGCCTTCGATCGCTCCATACATATTGGGCATCCAAGCTTCCCCGCGGTCATCCAACCCGACATCATCCCATAGGCGGGAAAGTCGTTGATCGTCCACATCAAAGCTGCTTTCATGATGAAATTCTGCCTCAAAGATACGTCATATGTCAACACACCATCATTCCACAAAGATCGCCAACTCATCTATCATGATCAGCAAGTACACATCAATCTTACCTTTTGGATTAGACGGACCCGGAATTATGATTGTTAGGAACATAAACTCCCGCTTCATGCACATCCCCGGGGGAAGATTGTACAGAGTCAGGATAACCGGCCAACAAGAGTATGCTTTTCTAGACTGCCCAAAAGGATTAAATCCATCAGTAGATAACCCCAATCGGACATTACGAGGGTCCTGTGAAAATGGCATATGAACTCTTTCAAAATGCTTCCAAGCTTCTCCATCAGATGGATGACACAAGACATCTTGCTCCCTCTCATGCTCACTATGCCACCTCATGTGAGCTGCAGTGGCCATCGAAGAGTACAATCTTGTAAGTCTTGGCACGAGCGGAAAGTACCACATCTTTTTTAGCGACCTCTTCTTCTCAATGCCCATCCTTGTGGTTGTCTTATATCGATCCGCACCACAAAATCGACAACATGTTATGCTTTCCGCTGAATCATCCTTATAGTACAACATACATCTATTCGGGCAACAATCAATTTTCAAACACCCCAGACCCAAATTTTCCACAGACTTCTTAGCATGATAAAAACTAGTAGGCATCCGATTGTCTTCTGGCAACGCCTTGGACACTGACCTGGGGAGGCGATTAAAACAGCCTTCTTGTATATTGTAGTCAGATTTGATACTCAACCATTCCATGCACATCGACAACTCTGTGTACTCCCGACATGCTTCTCACAATGGAGATCGTGCAAAGACTCAAAGATATCATAGAATCTTTGAGCTTCGGGATTCGGATTCTCCTCTATGTATTGGGAACCCATTCCACCATCTTCTCCCCCATCTTCTTCTAGTACAACACCAACCGATGGTCCAGCATGATCCATTATCATGTGCTCGTATGGATTCAATTCTTCCCTCCGATCACCACTTCCATAGTACGAACCTTCAAACACAATCGGGTTTAAGTTAGGCAACGTCTCAGCATGGTTACTCCACCAATAGTAATCAGGCATGAAGCCCTTCTCATAAAGATCGGCTACAACTCCATCCACGTTTTTGAAAGATTGACACTTGCGTCTTTTGCAAGGACACCTCAATTGATCACCGCCCATCCGTATAAATCTCTCCTGGCTAGCAACAAACTCTATAAACTCACCCACTCCAACTCTATACTCTTCCCTAAGACGTTTATTCCGATCCAACCTACGATACATCCATTTCCGATTCTCCGGAATATCCATTGCTGGCAATTAAATAGCCTGACCAATCCTACAATAACACTTATATATTACGGTGCATTCCAATAACTCCATCAATCTCGTTCTTATGACAAGGTATGAACCTATCCCATTCGAGAAGAAACCTTTGCCATACTCGGCTAATAATAGTTATTCCCATATTCAAATACCTTATACTTGACAAAATTTTGCCAGCATTTCCCATCGGTCTCCAAGTACACGACTCGAGCACGGTGAGAATCACCACGATCAAGTATGCACCTGGAGAACAAAAGGAAATGCATCAGACCGAGATTTCAACAAGTATATAAGGCATTTGAACATTGAAATGACTATTGTACGAGTGTGAAAAAGGTTTTTTCCCAAACTGTCCCACTTGGACAATTCAAGATTCAATACAATGAGCATGCATATCTTGATAAGTTACGCATGCTCATTAATATTGAATCTCAAATAGGAAACTAAGGCTTTCGTAAATTAATTATTAACTCTAACAGAAAATAAAACCATTAACCTATAAATATTGCAACATTGTTGAGCTTATATAAATTGCAGCATAAATCAATACAAACTTAGATTAAATATTGTAGCAAACATCCTATTGAGCTCCGCTCTCCACTAACAAGTAGCAGTTAATTGTCAAACACATGCATAATTTCTAAATTATCAGCACACAACCAGCATCCCGCCTTTCGGACAGGATCACATCCTATTGAGCTCCGCTCTCCAATAACAAACAACACATATTGACAAACACATGCATAAACATTAAATTATCAGCATACATACAGACAAGATCACATCCTATTGAGCTCAGCTCTCCACTACCAAACAACACGATAATTCACATAATACATTCGGCAATTAGAAATTATTTTACCAACCTTATTCTGGGTCATTTTCAACTGTTAAATGGTGAAAACCACCCGACTTAAAAAAATTGATATTAATCTCAGATAATTCGCCTACTTCCAACCGTTAAAGCCACATTAATTTATTTACGAATTTTAACAAAACCTTTGCAACAATAATATATCCTTTCAAAAAAAAAATCTATCAAAATTAAATTCTATTTTTAATACAATAAATTTTGGTGATAAGAAATTCGTATGGATTCGTTTCCAATCGTTTGAATTATCTGAGGTCTGAGCTATCATTTTCATGTGATAACATTTTCTATTTCCACAAGCATGATCTGTGGGATTGCCACGCGTTACTAGTTGTAAAGCTTGTTAAAAGAAATTAATGGAAAATATTTTGTTTAATTTTCATGACATTGAGAAATGATGATGGCCATGGGCCATTTAGCCTACTAGAAATTATTTTACCAATCTTATTGTGGGTTTTTATCAACTATCAAATGCTTAACACAAACAAACTGGTAATATTATTAGACCCTGCCATAGTTGAATTCAATGCTAACTACTCTAGTTCAGAAACAATGATATATATCCAGACAAAACAAAATGTATAACACCTGATCATGGGAATACATGAGCAAAATGTACAAAGCTAGCTAGGCTAGCCTAGTTGTGTTGTGAATGGTGTGATGAGAATTGCACACACATGGTGGGTGTGATGATTCATGTTTGAAGATTACAAAAAGATAAAGCTCACAAAGAAGAAGAGATTATGATCGATCATTACCTGAGATGAGTAAGAACTGAGAGAGGAGTTTGTTGGGGGTGGTGGCCGCACGACGATAGAGGTGGTGGTGGCTTGAGGAGGATGAGAGAGACCTTAGAAACAGATAGAGAGAGAGAAGCAGAGTGAGACAAAGAGAGATACGAGAGAAACAGAGACAAAGAGAGAGAGATGGAGTAGAGGAGAGCTTACCTGAGCAGAGGGGATGATGGTGGTGACAGGAGGTGTCTTGTGGTAGCCGGAGCGCGCGGCTAGGAAGAGAGAAACAATGAGAGAGAGATAGAGTTTCGAGTAAAATGAGGAAGAAAGGTGGTTCTGTCGAATTTAGGGATTTCAGTTTTAGCGGCTGAATTAAATCGGTCGCTAATTCGGTCGCTAATATGGTAAGTTTGCAATTTGAATTTATAATTTTAGCGACCAATTTAAATTTCGGTCGCTAACACGCGCTATTTTAATATTTTTACGTGCCGTTTAGCGACCGAACCGGTCACAAATATAAATAAAGTTTGAAATATGAATTCATAAATTTAGCGACGGATTTTTAAATCGGTCGCTAATATAAATAAAGTTTAACCGTTGCATTTAAATCAGTCGCCATTTCGGTCGCTAAAAATTCATAAATTACTGACTTTTACTTTCCTTTATTTAGCGACCGACATAACGATCGATATCTCTGCTACGCTCTATTTCGGTCGCAGTATCAACTCTAATCAGTGTTTCATGTAGATCCTACAATCGACCGCTATTTCGGTCGCAAAAAGCAATCAAAAAATTCGGTCACTATTTTCGGTCGCTAAATGACCTTTTTTTTGTAGTGTGAATGCATTAGAGACCGAGACGTTTAAGCTTTCAACTACTCTTGTCATTATTCTTAATTATTATTACCAGTACCACCATAAAAGTTCTCATTTACTATCATCCCTACACCTCAGCATTGATATAATTTGGACCAAATAAGTTTAATTTTTTGGGTACCTTATGCTGTTTTTCAATAAAAATATAATGTATGTAATATATAGTTATTTACATATGTTATGATGTTATTGATAAACATGCATAAGTACCCCAAAAAAAGTCCTACCTTAAGTTTTGTTCATAAAAATTCATATATGGATTTGTTCTTGTATTGGTCATCTATCATTATTTATTGTCACTATATGTTATTGTTTGAGGTTTGAGCTATGTAATGTAAAAGATTGGTGGTTGAAAATGAAAGTAGATGAGTCTCTTCCTCTCTGATATATTTTCTTTGTATCTGTAATTCAATTTCATTCTCTATATACTATTGTCACCAATGGATACTATTCTGGCTTTATCTTATTTGTCATGTACTTTACTTAACGGGGCCTCTCCTGGTGAATGAGTTGTATTCTATTAGATTATTATTACACTCAATAAGTAATTCCACTTTGTTGACTTCTCTCTATATTTACTTGGTTTATTGGCCTTATCATGCTATAGTGGTGCCAAATGCCAATGCTTGGTGGCTAGTTTTCCTAGTTTTATTAAAGCTATACAAGTGAACAAATCTTCCTTTCTTATTTAAGCATTATAATTGAATTCAAAACCATTTATGATTTTTTTTAGATTTCTTGTTAGTTTCTACTGACTGAGTTTCATTTCAATGTTTTCCATTCCTTTCACATTTTTTCTAACTTCTGGTTATGGTTACTTTGGATTTCTTGTAGGTGGACATTCACTCTAGTTACAATTTATTTTGGGGTAGGGCTCCTAATTCTTTTTAGAAGGCTTCAATTGTTTAAGTCCTGGTCATATATATCTTATTATGTCACTTCGTGATGCTTTTTACAGACACAAATATAGTACTCAGGCAAAAAGCTTTGTAGCTATGTTTTAGTGAAGGTGACTTTATGCTTCTAATTCTTTTTAGAAACCTTCCCTTGTTTAGTGAAGGTGCCTTTATGCTTCTTTTTTATTATGGAAAAAATCATGTAACTATGTTTTATGTTCATTATGAGATTTTATGTTTCAGTTTAAATGTGTAGCAGTTTTAACTTAATTAAAAACGCTTAGCTACTCTTCATAATTTGTGCCAATTTTTATTTCATCACCATAGATATGGTCGCAATCTAAATCCGTGGAGTTTCTTTCCTGTGTTTGCATCTATCTAACCAACTGTACACAGTGTTTTGTTCTTCTCCTAGTGACTGACTCCTTGAAACATTAGCATGCGTATCTTTTTTAAGGTTTCTCTTGAAAAATGTCTGCTAAAACACTTGCATTGCCAATTTGCCAAGGTCCCTCTAACGTTGTTCATTTCAATATTTGATATCCTGCATATGGCCTGGTTAAAATTGCCTACATATGGATAATGATCTGTTGTAAGGGTCTCAGCTCTGGATCCTAATTATAAGATTACCGTTCTTGCATCAAAGTAGGTTTATATTATTTATGTTCTTCTGTTATTTATTTATCTATTTATTTATTGTTAATATATGTGTGTTGAAACTTGAAGCTTTCCTTCAATTCCTTGTATTGTTGTAGGACCATTGCCAGGTTGATACATTATATGCATGATAGGATGGAAGACTCCCAGTGGATATAACTTGTGTTATTAGGTGAAATTTCAGAAATTATATTACTAAATTCAGTTATACGTCTCTTGTTTTGTTTATTTTTGTATCGCTTTTTCAAACTTAGTTATTGTGTTCCATGATACATTCAACAATAACCATGACAGAGGTTCAAAAACCCATGTGATTCGATTTCTTGAAAGACATGGTATTCCTTATCATTATTTAAGCACAACCCCGTAGAATAAAAGAGAAGGGGATATCTTGGAGCTATTTCAAGATACCGATTTTTTAGTACTTGCAAGGTACATGCAGGAAAATTATATGTTAAGAGTCAATATTTCCCACTTTTTTATTCTACATTTGAGATCTTGGTGAACTTGGTTTTGAGTTTTACTTATGGGTTAATTTTGATTTCAGGGTGGAGAAATCAGGTATCGCAAGGCATGGTTATGTCAAACAAATAATATGAGAGAAAAAACTCCCCATTTGTATCTTACACTAGTGCAATAAGTGCATTTTACGTCAGTTAAAATTGATTTTTTACGTCAGAATACTGACTGACATAAATACAGCTGACGTTAAAAGTTAAAATTTTAACGTCGGTTGAGAACTGACGTTAAATATAACACTATTAACGTCGGTTCTTTAACACAACTGACGTTAATTTTGTCAAAATTAACGTCAGTTCTTTAACAAAACTGACGTTAATTTTGTTAAAACTAACGTCAATTGTTATAAAGAACTGACGTTAAAGGTCTTAATTTTACCGTCAGTTGTAATAAACAACTGACGTTAATAGTGTACTGTATATTTTATAAAATGCTATTAACGTCAGTTGTATGATACAACTGACGTTAATAGTATTTTTTTTAAATTCAGTTTTAAAATCACTCCCCTCAGCTATCCCTGCATTCAGTAAATATCCCAGTAACACAGAATATCACACACATTACAGAATTGAAAAGGAAAAATGGAACAATGATCCATATGTATGCCTGTTCAGAAACAATATATATTTATTAACATAAGTTATAACTCAAAATAAATACATAAATATAAATAAAAATAAATGTATACTAAGTTTAAACTACCTATATCAATATCCCTTCGTGGTGATCATCACGAGTGGCATGTACATCGTCCACCTGTGTCTCCTCGATTATAGTAAGCATGTTTGTTGAAAAAGAAGGAGTCTCAGGAATATCAAGATTTGAATCTTCATTTTCATCACTACCATTATACATGCTTTTTCCATGGAGAACCACGGACAACCTTTTGTTAGAAGGATCAGTGATGTAGAACACTTGTTTTGCTTGGGAAGCCATTATGAAAGGCTCATTTATATGACCTAACTTGTTGAGGTCTACCAATGTGAACCCCAATTCGTCGGTTTGTACACCACCGTTACTATCAACCCACTTACATTTAAATACCGGCACCGTAAGCTTAGTGTAATCGAGCACCCAAATATCTTCAATATATCCAAAGTAAGGTCTCGGTGCTATAACGGGTTTTGTGTCCTTTGCACTAGAGAAGTTCATTGCTTCGGCCACGATCATAACCTCACTATTTTGCATGGTACTCTTGTTATCTTGTTCCTTTGTATAAAAGGAAAAGTTATTTATGTCGTATCCGCTCCAACATATGACGTTGAAGCTAGGCCCACGTGCTAGCCATCTTACGTCATCAGAAGCAGTACTACCATCCTTAAGCATTTCTTCCTTGAACCATGGTAAGAAAGTCTTGTTATGCTTGTTCAACAACCACCTTTCACTCATTCGAGGGTTTTCTTGATTGACTTTTCTTTTATGTTCAAATAAGAAAGGCTGAACACATTCGATGTTGTTCAATACATACAAATGTGCTTGAAGCACTTCCTCCCGATCCTTCCTATTAATTCTTAAGCCATGTGTACCCTTACCTTGACATCTAATCTCATCATGCCGAGGCTTAGGAACCCTTATAGGATCCGTGTTATGAAGGTAGTCCGAACAAAACTCAATAGCTTCTTCTGCAACATACCTTTGAACAATAGATGCTTCCGGACGATGATGATTCTTCACGTACCCTTTCAAGATCTTCATGTAGCGCTCAACTGGGTACATCCATCTCAGAAAAACCGGCCCACATAATCTAATCTCCCTCACCAAATGAACAATTAAGTGAACCATTATGTCGAAAAAGGAAGGAGGAAAATACATCTCCAATTGGCACAAGATTGTAGCAGCCTCAACTTCCAAGTCATCCAACATACGGAGGTCAACGACTTTGCTACATATAGAATTGAAGAATGAGCACAACCGAGTAATGGCATGTCTCACATTTTTTGGAGCAATACCACGAATAGCAACGGGCAGAAGTTGTTGCATCAAGATGTGACAATCATGAGACTTCAAGCCAACCAATTTAAGATCACTAGAGACAAGCTTCTTCATATTTGAAGAGTAACCATGTGGAACTTTGATGCCCTGAAGACACCCGCAGAAACTTTGTCTCTATTTTTTTTGACAAAGTATGACATGCTGGCGGCAAATAAGTCCGCTTACCATCCTCAACAACTGGAGCTAACTGCTCTCGTATACCCATAGCAACGAGGTCGAGACAAGCATTCACACCATCCTTTGTCTTGCCCTGAATGTTGAGAAGCGTCCCGATTACACTATCACACACATTTTTCTCCACATGCATCACATCAATGCAGTGTCTGACATCAAGCTTGCGCCAGTATGTTGGCTCATCGGCGAAATCCGGAAACATAGTATCGATATTCTTCCATTGAATAGAATCAGCAGGATGAAGAACCTTTCCATCACGTTTCCTCTCATCATTATGCCATCTAAGATTCTTCGCATCTTTCGTATTGGCAAACAATCGCTTGAACCTTGGAATTATTGGAAGATACCACAACACCTTCGTAGGAGGACCCTTTTTTCTCACATCATCAAGATCATCATCATCATCACCACCTTTCACTTTGTATCGTGATAACCCACATTTGGGGCAATCGTGATTGTCTTCATGAACATCGGTGTACAATATGCAATCATTGGGGCATGCGTGTATTTTCTTATACTCCATACCCATAGGACACAATACCTTCTTGGCCTCATAGTTACGGTCAGGCAATGTGTTGTCCTCCGGAAGCAAGTCTTTCAACACTTCAAGCAATTCCGTGAAGCTTTTATCGATCCAACCATTTCTCGCCTTCACACAAACCAATTTTAACACCGCTGACAACCGTGTATGAGTAGTACACCCTGGATATAAAGGTTTATCCGCATCACCGCACAACCTATCATACACATGAGCTCGATGAAAAGATTCTTGTCCAATATCACGGATCATGTCCTCTATTCGATCATCCTCCATATCTACGTCAAAGTCCTCACTTTAGGAGACATTCGCCGTACTACTCAACAACACATCACCATGCCATATCCATCTTATATAACTCAAGCAAATCCCTTCACAAATCAAATGAGTACGTATATCCTTCACCGTACATTTCCTCGTATTCAAACACTTGACACAAGGACAACAGAACATTCCATTACTATTAGGAACATTCCTTTGTGCAAATTCTATAAATTCTCCCACCCCCTTCAAATACTCAGCACTAGTACGCTTACAAACCATCCAACTACGATTCATAACTAGATAGTTCCTGTAGATATACAAAACATATATCCAATATAAGGACAATACGGGAGATTGAACACTATAGTTTTTGAAGATTGTCAAGCACTGGTCATGGCCTGGCAGTGATGTCCATCACGACCGTAACGTCTTGAACTGAACCAGACCATGCCATCATAGGCAGAACTGATCACGGCCTAGCCGTGATGAGCATCACGGCCGTGACAGATCAACCAGCAAAGCAACATGCACTCAAAACCAAAAATAGAGACGTACATTCCAAACAACTCAAACTCACGGTTTCAAGTTTCAACTACTGAGACTACAGTTTCAACATACACTCAAAACCAAAAACACAACCCTAAATACTCACCAGAAATAGGTGCTCGCGTGGTGGTGGGGAGGGGAGCTCGAGTGGTGGCCAACGTTTGATGTGGTTACTGAGAGAAGAGGGACAAGGAGAGTTAGTGTGCGGGAAGGGGAAAGAGAGATGTCAAGTTATTGCAAAGAATGAATGGAAAGACAGAGTTAGGGTTAATAGTGTACCTCACGGTGGTGGCGAAGAAGCCCTCGCGGTGGTTGCGGTGGAGATGAGCTCGCGATTAGGGTTCTGTGCTGGGTGAGAGTGAGAGTGAGGGTTGAGAGTGATCTAGGGTTGAGCGTGATGAAAAGAGAAAAGAGACTTACGTACAGAGCAAAGTACAGAATGCGCGCGGGTGTAAAAGTTATAATCAAAAACCAAAAATAAAACAACATTTAACGTCGGTTGTATTAAACAACGGACGTTAAAAGTAATTGTTTAACGTCAGTTGTATTAAAAAACTAACGTTAAATGAGATACATATGTAACTTATGAACGCTTCAATGAGATACATATATAACTTGTTTTATGTTAAGTGTTTATTTATCTTAATTTGCACAAGAATTTGTTTACTAATTCAAGCTAATTAATTAAGATTAAAAATAAACTTGTTTAAACAAAAAGGTTTAGAAATAAACTGCACTATAGATGTGGATTGACCTGTGTTAAGAGTGACAACAGGGCATTTCAGATAGAGATATAGGATTATTTACGTCAGCTATTTATTTAACTGAAGTAAAAAATCACACTTTTAACGTCAATTGTATAAACAATAGACGTTAAAAATAAATATTTTTTATTTTAAAAACATTTTTAACTTCAGTTTTATTCAACAACTGACGTTAAAAGTGTATAAGTTTCTGCAAAAACATTCATTCCTTTGACTACGCTGCTACTTACCCATTGACCTGTGTTAAGAGTGACAACAGGGCATTTCAGATAGGGATATAGGATTATTTACGTCAGCTGTTTATTTAACTGAAGTAAAAATCACACTTTTAACGTCAGTTGTATAAACAACTGACGTTAAAAATAAATATTTTTTATTTTAAAAACACTTTTAATGTCAGTTTTATTCAACAACTGATGTTAAAAGTGTATAAGTTTCTGCAAAAGCATTCATTCCTTTGACTACTCTGCTACTTAATTACCCATTACTGCTGTGCTACTTACTCATGCACATTGTAACCTATAATCCTCTTTATGAGCACTAAGTTTATACCTAGACTTAAAGGTCTATTTCTTCCTATTCCTTCGGGCGTTTTCTTTCGCACGTTTATAATATATGATTGCCAACTCCCAATGCGCCTTGGAACCTAATGCTCTTAATGATCAATTTAATTTTTTAGCAACTTACGACGCCTAGTAACTTCATCCCCTACTCCTATAAATAGTTTCCTTCCTTCCTTTAATTTTTCTGCTTCACAATATGGCTCTGCCATGGAGATTAACTTCATCACTCTTTCTTCCTATACCTAGACTTAAAGGTCTCTGTCTTAATGGTCAAACAACTTCTGAGGTTGTGTAAATCGCATTACATGGGTGATAAGGGTGTGTAAATCGCATTATGTGAATTGCACACATTATCATCCTTCTGGAGAATCGCGACTACGAGTTCCAAAACCTCGACTTTGGAACCAAGTGACTGTTCCAAGAATATTCTTTGAAAACAGATCGAGTGCACCCTTCACTCTGCTTTGGCTCCAAATTGATTTGGATTCAGATGGAGCATCAAGGACTTCAAGTAAGGGAGGAGATGCATCCATTGGAGTTTCTGAGGACAGGACTGAGAAGAAAATGATGTTGAAGCAGAAACTTTTTTATATTTTAGTGCTATCTTGCGGAAATTTTTTATCTTTTAATCATGTAATTGTAACTTATGAATCACTTCAATGAGATATGATTTGATTATACATATAACTTGTTTTATGTTAAGTGTTTATTTATTTTAATTTGCACAAGAATTTGTTTACTAATTCAAGCTAGTTAATTAAGATTAAAAATAATCTTTTTTAAAAAAGATTAGAAATAAACTGCACTATATATGGAGTGATGATCTGCGTTAAGAGTGACAACGGGAGATGACAACGAAAGAAAGATAGGAATGAGTTGATTATTTACGCCGGTTATTTATTTAACGAAGTAAAAATCACACCTTTAACGCCGATTGTATAAACAACGACGTTAAAGTGTTAATAATCACTTTTAACGTCGATTCATTAAACAACCGAGCGCAAATAGTGATTTAATATTTACAAAACTGTCACCGCCTCACTTTTAACGTCAAACATATGGTCAATCGACGTAAAACGTTCCCATATATTACATTATTTCCACTGGTGTTAGATGTATTTAGTTTGACATTCATATAGGTTTACTTTTTTTGTTGATATAGCTAGATGCCTAGATTAGTACTGGAATTAATTATATGTATATTGAATTATATATATGGATGTTAATGTTAATTGTTGAGTTTTTGTTAATTCTGTGTTGTGGATTCTCTTGTTTTGTATTGAAAACTGAATGAAAACAGGAAAATGAAGAGAGGGATGAAACAAACATGATTTTTTTTATAAAAAAAATGACTTTCTACAATGGTTGGTCAACACAACCGTTGTAGAAAGTCCACTAGAATCTAATATATAGAAGTAGAAAACACATTTTCTACTACGGTTGTGTCTTCCAACTGATGTAAAAAAGTACTTTCTACAACGGTTGTAGAAATGTCCAACCGTTATAAAAAGTCCCTACTTTCTACATCGAATGTATCTACAACGGTTTGTCAACAGTTGTAGAACGTCTTTTTCAACCGTTGTGGAAAGACTTTTTCCCCTAGTGATTGTGTAGATATATAAGGTGATGTGCGTGTACAAAAGTGTTTGGAGTATAGCTTTATTCAAGAGTGTTTATTGCCACTCTTTTGTGTCCCATTGTCTTATTTTATTAATTTTTAAATAACCTTTTATTTCTTTTGATCTGATAATTTACATTAACTTATTTAATGAAAATTTATTTGAATAAGAGTGAAAGAGTTGTTATAGACACCGTATAGCATTGTTTTTATAAATATTAAAACTTAAACACAATATTAGTTAAAGATATTTACATACACATATTAACTTATACTTGCACAATTTTACATACAAATTTGGAGGGGGGATTCCATGTCATGTTAACGATCTCTTCACGGAACCCTACCCCAATTTTACATACATATTAATGATCTCTTCATGGATCCCTACCCCAATGACTCATTTAATAGTTTAATATAATTTTAGGGAACAATTAGAAACTTTTTTAATTTGGAAACATACTTGAAAATTTTCAAATGGTTCAGGGACCAACTCAAAGATTAAACCTATTTATATATTATTATCATTTTTGTGTGATGCACTGGTTAGTAATACATGTTTATATTTTTTTTTTTTGTATATCCTTATTTTAATATTTATTTAAATTTTTTAAAAAAATCAATATTGTTCATATTGTATTGTTCTTTAATAATATTTATTTAAGGTTTAAGTTCATTAATTGAGAGGAAACTAATTAAATGACCCAAATTTTAAGAAGAAAAATTTATATTTAATAAAATTTCCATTAAGTTCCTTTTGACAAATTGTTCGATGTGCTAGTGGGGAAACAATTAATAAGTACACAATTGAAAATAAACAATAAATACCTTTTAATCCCTAAAAGTAAGTATATAATTTGTTTGGTATGCTGCGGATGATTGATAGGGATT
This sequence comes from Sophora flavescens, assembly GCA_030762895.1. Taxonomy (NCBI): domain Eukaryota; kingdom Viridiplantae; phylum Streptophyta; class Magnoliopsida; order Fabales; family Fabaceae; genus Sophora; species Sophora flavescens. The sequence continues at coordinate 1,731,328 of CM061065.1, forward strand.
GAGGTGTCAATTGGGATGTCTTTCTCTATTGTGATTTTTTTTTGCTATCCATGACATAGATACGAAGTATCCACCATCGTTAGCAATAACTAATCTCCATCGGAGAACCTGTTGGACACACCAGTGGGTGCTCCCCTCCCAACCAGGTTTTCTCCATGCACAAGAGTCAGAATTCGAACCCCTCTATTGGGATGCTTTAGCATTCTATTTTTTTACTTAAAAAAGAAAGATAATTTGTAACAAAGTAACACTGGTACAGAAAAGGGATTCCATATCGGTTATTTTTGGCTTTTCACATCGGTTTTCAAACTGATGTTGAAAAGACCGATGTTGTTTATTGTTACTTTTCACATCGGTTTTAAAACCGATGTTTAAAGTATATTTTTAACAGTGATTTTCTAAATAACCGATGTGGAAAGTTCATTTCTCATATGGGTTATCCCATAACCTGTGTGGAAATATCACTTTCCACATCGGTTTTAACCAAACCCGATGTGGAAATTTCACTTTCCACGTCGGTTTTCATTAACCCATGTGTAAAGTGAACTTTCCACATCGGTTTTTGAGTAACCGAGGTGTAAAGTCTCATTTTTTTTTAGAACTCTTTTTACATTTCTATCATTTCTTTCCCCTGTTTCAGTAATGCAGATCAATATACCAGTATAACATATTCTAAATATTCTCAACATAATCACTTTTGTACAACAAAAACACACTAAATTAATACATACTGAATTTATTACGAACAATACATATGTACGTTCCATTACATTCAGACAACAACGATAATTAGAAACCAAAAAGCTACATGATATATTTTAGATTTCATATCAAAATACATATGATCAGTCAAAAGTACACTATAGCTAGTACATGATAAGTTTTTAAACTAACTACATATATACAAACTATGGTTGGTACACTTCAAGAAAGAAAGTTGCCCAACGCCTCTTTATGTTGTTGATGTCGGAATCAGATAATGGAGTTGGATTGTTGAATATCTGCATGTTTAATTGGACAAAAGATTATATCTTTTAAGTAATAAATTAATATAAAACATATAACTAATCTATAACGGTTACTTTTAATTATTACCAATTAACATGTACCTCGTGCCATCTTTCAGTGATCCTGGAGGAGATAATTTCGAACATCCACTTCATCACATAGTTTCCACATTCCCATGATCCACGTTGTATACGTGACTACATACAAATGAAACCCAATTAGAATATGAGGAATTAAATAGAAATCAATAATTATACCCACTGCATTTGAAGCGTTTGAACTAATAAATATCTTACGTTAGGAATAATCCATCTGATAGCCCGACGCCTTTCACCACGCAACATGTGGTTTGCATTAATAGAACTATCATAACAAAATACACATTAATTAAAGTATATCTAATATATTTCAGATAATTAAAACAACTGCATTACTGATTATAAAGTATTTTAATGCTTACGTTTCGATGATCGTCTTCAGTTCATTCGCCAGCTTATTTCCAATTGAGCAGAAGAAGACCACGACGTTCATCCTAGGGTACAAGATCAACAGTTGCCAATGCTTGCTGTATTTGCGGAACAATTAGTGACTAAGTCATATATAATTATAATTAAATAACCGGTACTTACTTATTGAGATAAGGAGTAAGGTAGAATTGATGATTGTCTCGGGCAAGTATATCACGTATGGTGGTGACCGGGTCTTATGATGCTAGGAGAACATCACCCTGAATGAACATGGGGTCAATGAACCCATAACGGGCGAGGTTATCCCGATCAACTAACATACGATGCAGATACCTAATATATTGAAAAAATATGTTAATTATCATAGTATTTAAAATTTAATTACTTAACTTATAAATAAAATGTTCTTACGTGCACCATATCGATAAGTGTGCAGAACTAACCATTTCTTTGTCGAGTACAACCTCCATAAGTTCCTTCTTTGGGATATACAGTTCGTCACCTGGACTGGCATCATGTTCCAACCTTACCAAAGCTGCGTCATTCTCCATGGTAACAACCTGTATAGCCAGAAGTTTAAAAACATCACCAGGTGCCCCTTTGTCGATCCCCTAAATGTAACACCCTTGTTTTTACACCTATGATTAATTATTTTATTTGGATGTTTAAGTTTATTTTGTTATGTAGTTTAGTTTGAGTAATTAAATTACTCTCTTCAAATATTTTATTAGGTGCGTTAGCACTGACTTATTTCAGTGAATGCACGTTTAATAGACAATAATTTATGTTATTGTCACTATTATACCAGTACAGAAAAATATTTTAAATAATATGATTAAGAGAAAATCATTTTCATATTCCTATTCTATTTAATTTTAGAGTTAAAAATATTTTGGTTTGACATTTATCGGAGATTAAATTTTGGACTGAGTATTTTCTTAGTTGATCAGTTCAATTATTAATCTTTACTCTAATTTTAATTTCGAAATCATATCTTATCAATCTTTATTTTTAGATTCCAAAAAGTAAAAACATGTTCATTTTAGACTTAATATTTACTACTCATTTTGTACCTACTACTGGTGATCAAAAAAAATGTTCTTCCTCTCCACCCTGTTACGCGCACGGAACCTCCCTTCACTTTATTTTTCTTTTTCTTTCTTCTTCGCAAGAACAGATCCTTCATTCGAACCACACCCTTTCTTCTTCAACTTCTTCTTCCTCCTCCTTCTCAACCAAACCAGCCGCACACCACCACGTAAGAGGACCTCCTGCCGCCACATGACGTGGAGAAGACGACCACACGACGCAGCTCCTTCTGGTTCATGTTCGCTCCAGTTGCGCCGCCATACACCGCCGTGGAAACGAAGCTCCGCCGTCTTGCTCACCTCCAGCCGTCGTTCGACTGCATCAAGGGCGAAGAAGCCGACTTGAATCGCGTCCTCCTTGTTCCACACGTTCTACTCCGTTTTGTTCCTCCGCTGTACCGCTGCCGCGCCGCCACCATAAGCCACCGCGGCGGAAACACCTTCAGTCACCACGTCTCCTTCTCCCTCTTAGTTGAGTGAGTGATTTTCTCATTTCATTTTGCCTAATTTCAAGAAACCCCAAGTTGATTTGAAACCCTAACCCTTTGATTTCAGATTTTAATCTTGAAATTTAAGTTTGTTTTATGAAATTAGGACTGTGAATTAGTGTTTCCCTAAACCAATTTTATTATTCTTTAGTTAAAATGAGTTTTCCCCAAATTGTATTTAGGAGCCCTAAACCCCAATTTGATTTTAATTGAATTTGATTCTGTTTTTGTGAAATTAATTATGATTTAGTGCAATTAGGACTCTTAATTGATGATTCCCAAGTTCTCTTTCATGATCCTTTAATCAAAACAAAGTTTCCTTAAAGAGTATTGTGAAGCGTAAACTCCAAACGTGATTTTCTTTGAAAATAACCTTGTTTGGTAATAAGATAAAGTGTTTAGATCAAATTAGGATGTATGCTTGATCATGTGTAATTGATTTCTTGATTTTTGGTTGTTGCGCGTTGTTGGATTCCCTCTCTGAGACGTTTGACACGGCTATGCTTGCTCGATGGAGTAGATAGTTACACTCTTGGAGCTAATGTGAGTATTAAGACGATGATCCTTTACTTGTCTTCAAAGGTAAGGGGAGTTTGCCTAGGGATATTCAATAACTGTATACATGTGTGTATGTGTTTAATTGGATATTTACATGTTGATTGAGCTTACTTGATTATCTAATGTACTTGAACTGTTATGCTATTATCTGATGTTGAACTGTACTTGTTCTAAATGATATAATGCATATATGTGATGAACTGCTTTCAACTGTGATATTAGCATTGAACTGATGATATATACTGTTGTTGATTGAAAGTTTGCTAAGCCAGACGTGCGTCTGTGCTCAACCATTATAAGGATTAAAAACCTTAATAAGCTTTGAAGATGAAGGGATTGGTGTTCTTTTCCAAAAGCTCATTAACTTAAAGTACTTGTTTTAAATGTTGAAATGGTTTTGGTGAACTATTGTTATACGAGAGAAAAATCCTTTTCAACTATGTGTCTTCAAGTGAGAACTTTCAAGATTATTTGGCAATATCCTATTTGGGGGAAATATTTCAAAGATAAAAGAATTTCAAAGATGCTTTATAAAAGATTTTCAAAGAAAAGGTTTTTCCTAAATATTTTAGAAACTTTCCGGTAAGCCTGGATAGGTTATCGAGGATTCGGTTTTGAATTTTATTTTCACTAAACGAAAAATAAATACTTGAGAATGAGAATCTAGTACGCGAGACGTCGCCTCTAGTATTCAGTTATGCGCACGTGATCTTGGATCAGTGTTAATTCGGGACTACGAGTCCTGGTTATGATGTTATGGACTAAGAGTCCAATTCTCGAAATCGAGGACAGTGCGTTCTGATTTCATTGTTGAGGACTGTATGTCCTAATCACGTTGTGTTGGACTGTGTCTTCTAACCACGTGTGATGAATGCGTTCTGATTTCATTGTTGTGGGCTGTGTGTCCTAATCACGTTGTGTTGGACTGTGTCTTCTAACCACGTGTGATGAACATTGTTAAAGGTGAATGTTGCTTTCTACGACCACAAGCCTAGGACTGGTGCATCGGTCTCGGGCATTGTGATTGAGCATTCGGACTGTGTGTCCTATGTTCCTAAGTTTTCAAGTGATGGGGAAATGATGATTAAGTCGTTAGCTATGAGCTGCGATAGCGAAAAAGAATGAACACAAAGAAAACCTTTTAAATAAAATATTTTCTCATGTGCATTTCCCCAGGCAGACGTGCCTTTCTTACATATCAGATACAAGGTGGTATCTGGGAGTCTGTCCATGTAAACCGAGTGAAGAGGCACATGTGACGTTGCTCGTCCTGAGACCTTAATGCATGAGGGTAAGGAGGCAACTGCCCGGTGGGCTAGAGATTGACCAACTCTAATTCTTCTCCAGTGAAAAACGGTGTTGATATCTCATGAGATTAAGTTAGAGCCTGATATTGAAGTGTCATGCATATTTTCAAAAGATTGACTGTGCGGGTTTGAGACCCTTTGATATAACACTGTTATGTTATGTATATGCATGATTTAACTGCTTATATGATTATGTGATGTATGTATCATGTATATGGTTGTTGTGTGATATATCCATTTGTCGGTATCTCACCCTTACAAACATATCAGGATTCTTCTGGTTTGCTATTGTACCCTGGGTATTTTAGTACAGATGTGCAGAGGAGTCTTCCTAAGTCACTCAAAGACTTAGATCTAGTTGCTTGATGAAGTATTTGATTGTGGAACGATCACGTGAGTTCTTCTCAGGAATAACTTTTAGAATGACCAGCTTAGGGTTTGAGACTTGGATTTTTGATAAGTATGTATGAGTATGACTCAAAGAGTCTATATTTTAAAACAGAATGTTTATGGCTCGGAGAGCGTCTCTTTTGAATGAAAACTTAAATTTTCCCTTTTGGTCATGTATAGCTAATTGATATAACTATCTTTAGCATATTAATGCCTGGTTGTATTTGGTGTAACTGGAATTATGGAATGAAAATGAAATTATTTTAGCAGGTGTTCTTTTACCTGGGATGTCCGAATTACAGAGGAGACTCTGTCGAAATTTTCGTAAAATACTAGCTTTTATTCAAGTATATTCTTTAAATTAAATAGGCTTGCCATACTATGATAGTAAGTCTGTGTGCCAATCAAGGCTTAGGAGCCGTGACAAAATTTTTATACCCAATTTCAGACACTTATATACTTATATAAAATATTTTCCGAAAGCACCAGCAAATTATCTTTTAATTTAAATTCCGCATGTGTTACGTAAGTAATGCCCCAAGGGGGGCGTTACACTAAACAACAAAGATATCTATTAGTAATCACAGATAAGTTATTTCATTCGTAATTAATTAAATGTTCAAATTAATACCTTGGCAGGAGCAGACATCTCTGGTCTTCCTGGATCCGACATTTTAGGCAGAATATCATTTCCAGCATTCTATAGCAAATAAAAATAAAGCATTATCTTTAAACAATAATAAATAATTTCAACTATGAATATAGAAAAACACAACTAACTGAATACCTCAGATGCAACAAGAAATCTGACCAGTCTTCTTGGCCGGGGGATGAAGTTACCGGGGGCCTGACCCACTGTTTGAACCTCCTCAGTGGGCACAAGGACTTGAGCATCAGCATCTCGAATAATCTCAACAACGACCCTCACCTGATCATCCGGTAATAAACGATGGTGTATGGTATTACCTAAGTTATTATGTGTCCTCCCCAATGTCACTAAGCGACGATCATGATGATCATCAACATACAGCACACACCTATCAGGGTCGTCGTCATCATCATCATCACCATCATAATCATTTTCAGGCTGATGAGGAGGATCACATTAGCCCTTAGTGCTCACATGGACAGAGGGTTGGACACCGACTGTCATCTGCTGGGACATAGAAGTCAATATTGCCAGCTACTGGGCAAACTGCTCGGCCATCTCCTATCTAAGCTCAGCTGCAATCTCCTGTTTTAGCCGTGCTCTATCTGCATCAACATCCCTGTGGCATTGGTGTGAAGATGAACCATGGTATTGGCGAATGCCGACGCACCATCCAACACCAGTGACACGGCTCGGGTGGTCTGGTTTACCGATGGCAGCAACTAAGATATCATCGCGTCCTCTAGGAACAAAGGTTCCTTAGGTTACCTGCTCGTCCAAGGCATCCTATAACATATAAAATATATGGACACATTACAATTCGGTAACAATCTTAAAATGACAATTACAATTCAAATTATACTAACAATCTTCTCAGCTACTTGGTGGGCCTCCTCAGATGTATATTGTCCCATTTTTCTTTGTCGGGCCCTCTTCCATTTACGATGGCATGGGGGTGGAGGTGGATCAACAACTTCCGAACGATTTTCAGCGTTAGGATCCGCCTGAGTTAGGATCTGGCCAAGTTTTTTATATCCCCCACGAGACATGATATGGGGGTAGACATTCTTGCTTTGGTTTTCCTTCCCCTTTTTCCTCTTCTCCTGTTATACATAGAAGACAATTAAATTACATAAGTAAATAAAATTAATGAAATTACATAAATTTAGAGACAAATCAAATAAGTTAACCTGAAAGCTGGGATCATGTCGGCTCTGAACAAAGCGATCCCACGTCGCCTGGTCAATAAATGGGTACACCTCAAGTGGGTTCTTTTCACATGTTGGATTGAATACATAGTATCTGCCCAGGTCGACCTTAAAAGCCCTCAAACGCTCACCAGCATACTTTATCAAACGCTTCTTCATATTCGTTGTATCCGGTATGTCAAAGGTGAGCTACATTAACACCAAAAGAATCAACGAATTACTGTATGATATTAATAAGATTAAAATAAAGTAGATACAGACAAACACAGAACATTAAAGTATAGATACCAGAATACTCTCCCATATCTGATCCTTCACGTCTGTCGGTACATCTTTCCAATTATCAATAAGTATACTAGGCCCGCTTCTATCAAGGGTCGCCACAAAACTGTTAAACTGCTCTGCCATTGGCCTAATAGGATTGAGGTTATTATCAAAGTCTTTTCTTATCCTTTAATTTGAACCACGGTTGGCAGTCAAATTCCTCATTCGTGTGGCACGTCTACCCTTTCTACCCGTAGACGGCGTGTTTGACCCGCTGCATGAATGAGGGATATCCTCAGGATCAGCCATGTATACCTGTTTAAACAAAAAAAAAACTTGTTAGTATGTCAGGATAAATATCAAACATAACTTATAAATATCGATCAACGTACGTAAACATAACTTATAAATATCAACGTAATTAAACATATAATATGACTTTAAACATAACTCAAACTAAACTTACATTGTGGTCAATTAGTAAAGTTCTCCCATAACCCTTCTTGGTGATCATTACGAGTAGCATGTACATCATCCACTTCATTTTCCTCATTGAAATTAGGCACCCGTGTTGATAAAGAATGAGTATCAGAAATATCAAGAGTTTAATCTTGATTTC